>OY728126.1:768052546-769274421 GCA_963277665.1 Viscum album
CTGACAGGCCCCCGACACCCCGGACACCCCTCCCCGCACCCCGGACAGCCCCCCCCCCCCCCCCCCCCCCACCCCGGACACCCCCCCCCCCCCTCGCTGCCCCGTCCCCCGTCCCCTCACCGCCTCCTCTCCTCCAGCTCCCCGCCACCGCCCGCCGCCCGTCCCCTCCCTTGTCGCACCGCCTTTGGCTCCGGCTCCCCTTCGCTGCCTCTCTCCCTCGCAGCACCGCCTTCGGCTCCCCTCCCTTTCAGGTTTGTAGCTCAATCAGGTAACATGAGCTTTCAGTTACATTATTATTTTATCAATGGTTCATAAACAAATGGTTAATATTTATTTTGAATATAGTTGATTTGAAAAATGTAAATGTAATAAGTATTGTGTAAATGTTTGTTATACAGATATTATTATGGATAAGAGTTGGATTGATCTTCCAAATCGAACGTCTAGAGAATATTTCAATGGGCATTATGCAGTTTATTGACTTCACGAGAGGATTTGAAAGTGACTATATTAGTTGTCCATGTAGAAAATGTGCTAACAGATATCAATTCACACGAGATACTGTGACGGGAGCACCTTTTCATTAATGGATTTCTGAAAAATTATAAGAGTTGGGCTCTTCATGGAGAAGAATATGTTCGTTGTCAAAATACAGATGCAGCTCAGATGGATGTTGATGCAAGGATGACTGAATCCAATGCATGAAATGCTTACTGAAATGGTATGTGGGTTTGATCCTGAAGGCATTGACATCCAGAATCTTGAGACCGGTGAGATAAATCTTCGCTCTGGTACAGATCGTGATTCGAGGAGGTTTTATGAAGTACTTGATGATGCGAAAACAGAATTATATCCTGGATGTACTTCTTACAATAAACTGTCGTTTATCATGGAGTTGTTGCATTTAAGACTTTGAATAATTGGTCAGACACATCATTCGACATGCTTTTGGTTTTATTGAAAAATGTTCTTCCTGTCGACGCTAAGATTCCTGAGTCGTATTACTATGCTCGTAAGTTGACAGAGAACTTAGGTTTTACATATGAGACTATAGATGCATGTGCAAACAACTGTATGTTGTTTAGAAATGAAACAGCTCATTTGGATATTTGTACGGTTTGTGGCACTTCAGGTGGAAAGAGAACAGGGGAAAATAAGACTCATCAAAGTCAGATTGCGATACAGGGGAAACCGATTTCCGTAAAGCAAATGCGTTACTTTCCCCTTAAACCGAGGTTGAAAAGATTTTTTATGTCATATAAAGTTTCTAATTTAATGAGATGGCATGCATAAAGAGTTCATGAAAGTGACATGTTAACCCACCCGGCAGACTCTCATGCATGGAAGGATTTTGATAAGAGACATCCCGACTTTGCTAAAGATGTTCGTAATGTCCGATGGGATTGGAAGCAGATGGTTTCAATCCATTCAAGGTCTATGGTTGGGTGCAACTCATAGCACATGGCCCGTGGTGTGGTTCCATATAATCTTCCTCCGTGGCTTTGTATGAAGCAACAATTTATATTACTTTCCACTCTTATTGATGGACCTAAAAGTCTGGGGGATAAGATTGATGTTTACCTTCAGCCATTGATTGATGAGTTGAATGAATTTTGGGGCGATGGTGTGATGACTTATGACTGCGAAACGAATGAAATGTTCAAACTGCATGCTGCTTTATTGTGGACAATCAATGACTTCCCAGCTTATGCAAATTTATCAGGCTGGAGTACGAAAGGGGAATTTGCTTGCCCTTGTTGCAATAAAAGTAAAAAATCTGTATGGCTTAAACATTCCAAAAAATGGGCATACATGGGTCACAGGCGTTTTCTCCCTCCCCAGCACAGGTTCAGAAAGGACAGAGTGGCATTTGATGGTTCTAGAGAGTTCAGCCCAGCACCAAAGATCATGACAGGAGTCGAAATGTTATCGCAGATTGAGGAAGAAAACATCCGCACGGTATATGAAATTCAGGATTTGGTGGCTCCTCTAGTACGTAATATTCGTGCTGCGGGGTAGGCAGCGCAAGTCACAATTGGAAAAAGAAAAAATATTTTTATAGTCTTCCGTATTGGAATACTAACATGTTGAGACATAATTTGGATGTCATGCACATTGAAAAAAATGTTTGTGATAACCATATTGTGGAACCATTTTAGGTGTCAGTGGAAAGTCAAAGGACCATGTTAATGCACGCCGTGATTTGGAAGAAATGGGTTTAAGGAAACAGTTGCATTTACAGTTAGCTGAGGGAAACAAGGAATATATGCCTGCTGCACAGTATTCGATGACTACAGAGGAGAAAGAGACATTTCTTTCCATTTTGAAGATGGTCAAGGTGCTTGATGGTTACTCTTCTAATATTTCAAAGTGTGTGAATTCTGACGAGCAAGACATTTCAAGGGTTGAAAAGTCATGACAATCACATATTACTTCAGCAGTTGATTTCTAATCGCAATTTGTGATTGTTTATCCCCCAATGTTGTTCAGCCCTTGATTGAGATGAGTAATTTTTTTAGACAGCTTTGTTTAAGAAATCAACGAATGAGTGATTTAAAAAGTTTGCAGGACCGAATTGTACTTACGCTTTGTCACTTTGAGAAACTTCCCCCCCCCCTCATTTTTCGATGTTATGGTCCACTTGACAGTGCACCTGACTGATGAAGTAATGGCTGCTGGTCCAGTGGCAATTCAGGTGGATGTATCCTATTGAACAGTATTTGAGTACATTGAAAAGATTTGTACACAACAGAGCTCGTCTAGAGGAATCAATAGCCAATGGTTATTTGATGGATGAGTGTACTACCTTTTGTGCAGAATATCTTACGGATGTTGAAACAAAATTAGATAAGCCCTCTCGGATTCATGATGGTCCAGTTGGAGAAGGAACCACATTTTATATGGACAACATCGAGTGCATACAAGCACATCGATATATCTTGTTCAATACTCCATCAGTTGCACCATTAATGCAGTAAGTATCTTATCAATGTTCTTGTATAACTTTTACATGTTTTGTTTGCATAAATTGGTCTTTTAAACATCGCGTAATCATTTGCAGGAAACACATTAATGAGATAAAAGAAGAGATGCATCGTGCGACTGAGTTACAAATTCAACAATCTCATTATGCGTCATTTCATGATTGGTTCAAGGATTATGTATGTATAAATTGATTTTCATTATGAGTGAAGTATTAAACTAATTCTTTCTGCATATATCAGTATTGATTTTTATAAATTATGTAGGTTCATAAGCTGAGGGAGTTAGGGGACCCCACGCTACCTGAAGTATTTATCCAACTGGATGAGGGTCCATCTATAACGGCTCGTCGTTATAAAGCTATTGGTGCTAATGGGTTTTCAATTTCGCATTAAAGATGTTGACGACAAACGAGCAACACAAAACAGTTGGCATCAGTTGTCCCTTTGTCGATTCTGGTTATTACTATGGTCAATGATAGACATCATTGAAGTTGTATACACACACGGTTTGAAGTACATATTGTTAAAGTGTAATTGGGTTGATCCAGTGCGTGGATGTAAAGTCGATGAATATCAGTTTTCATTGGTGAATTTTAACTATATGTTATACAGAAATAATGAACAAGTTGAGAATGAACCTTTCATTTTGACAATCACAAGTGGAACAAGTATTCTTCGTTACTTTGCCTTCGGATCCAAGTTGGCAAGTTTTTGTCAAAATGTCTCAGCGAGGAGTGTTTTTATTTGAAGAAGATGAACCCGAGACTGTTCTGTTTGTTTACCAACAACTTGATCAACATACCGTAGTTCAACATGAAGAAGATATTTATTGGGTCAGAGTGGCTGTTGAAGGAGAAACGGTCGATTTTCATGCTTAATGAAAGGTATAATTGTTTTCCCGCTATTCAGTAGAATGTCCTAGGATATCATAAATTATCTAATCATTTTATAAATCCTTATAAGTTTTAATCCTCACTTTTGTAAGTTAATTCAGTCATAAATATTTAGGTTGATTAACTTTCTGATTTTTTAAAATTCATTCACAACTAATTATTCAATCCATTTTTTGTTTGATTAACAGTTGTACAAGTTTGATTTATTAAGAACAATCCAATTTATCTTTTAAACACTTTGGACTCATTACTGATATTTTGTATGACTGCAGACATGTCAGGGGAAGAGGCAGAAAATCCACATCATCCATCTGAGGCATCTACGTCTCAGGGTCGAGGTATGTTTGAATGTCATTGTCTATATTTTTTATGTAATTGACAATATATATATATATATATATATATATATATATAACATTTTGTCAATTTAATATATAAAATTGTTTTCAACAGGATCAGACTCGGCTGCTTCTTCCTCTCGCAGGAGAGGCCCTGGTCGTGGCACATTATCATGGAATTCTGACACGACGATAGATGTTTCATTTGATGAGGTATTTCATCCTGTGGGACCGAATGCCCTGGAATTTATTCGTCAGCTGGGTCATATCATACGTGACCCACATCGATTTCCATTGACCACGCGTGATTGGGCTTCTATCCCTCAGGACACATTAGATCGTCTATGGAGGGAGGTTCAGGTAAGAAAATAATTTTACTTTATTTTCTATTTATAAAGAATACTAATATGTTTGATTATTTTCTTTATAGAAAAATTTGAAAGTATGCCCTGAAGAGTTTCGGCCCGTGTGTATGAGTAAATGCCGTAAGATGTGGAAAGATTATAAAGGCAAAGTGAAGAGGGACCACTGGGTACCAAATGTGGGTGCCCTTGACATTTTTGAAAAAGTCCCGAGAGGTGTCCTCCCGGCTCAGTGGCATGACTTGGTTGCATATTGGTCTACTGAGGGTGTTGCGGTTTGTATATTAATTATTTTTATGTATATATATTTTCAAGAAAATGTGATTTGTTTGAAATTTGAATGAATTGAATGTAGGAGGTGTCAACACGCCATTCGGAGAATCGAGCGTTGCAGGGACCAGCTCACAGGCTCGGGACTCGTCACGTGTCTCAGATCCGACATGAGGTATATATTATTAATTTTTTAATTTATTAATTAATATGGTTTTGTGTTTATATTCTTTTAATATACAGTTGCGAGGGCAAGGTGCAGCAACTGATAAAATGTCGGTGTGGATAAGGACTCGTGATCGCAATGATCCAGAGGTTGCAGCATTGATAGTAAGTGTCTGTACTTACCAATAATTACATAAATCTATATATTAACATATATATATTTATATATATTTAAATATTTCACAGGATCAATTTGAAGCTGATTTAGAACATCTGCCAGAGGGACCAGCGACAGCTTCCCATGCGACGGGGATGAGATCTTTCATCGCATTATTGGTCGGGACGGGCATGGCTATAGTTTGACCTATGGAGCAGGGATTCCTCATTCTGTAGTGTCACGCGCTGCGGTTGTCGGTCCTGCTGTTGCTCATATGACACAGCAGATGTCAGATTTTGAGGCACGGCTGCGCGCTTCCGAGGAGACAAATGCGCAATTGACAGCTGAGGTTAGAGCACTGCGGGAATATGTGCGTCGAGCTGATGGTACAGGGGATCATACGACGCAGGTATATACTGTATTTATTTATTTAATTTAAATTATTTTTGTTATTAAAATATTTATAATGTTTATTTGTTGTAGGCACCTGGCCCATCAGAAGGAGGTAGCAGTGATGACAACGCGTGACGCACCATATATTCACGAGATATGTTTTTTGTTTTTACTGGTAGGGTTGACATTGATGTACTGTATTTATTCATTTAAGTAATGCATTATTACCATCCATGGTGGTCTTTTAAATATTTTATACACATATTGTGTTTTTGATCAGATAATCTTGAATGATTCTACATTTGAAAAAGTCGAACTAATTCCAACAGATCAATAAATCTGATATTATAGATTATGTATTATCCAATATATTTTTCATAAATTTCTGTATGGTATCGATAAAAGAAATATGTATTAATTAGATGTTATCACATTTATTTTTCACTTTGTAATCAATGGGATGACCTTTGCACCCCCGGAGAGCCCCCCGCACCCCCGTACAGCCCCCCGCACCCCCGTACAGCCCCCCCCCCCCCCCCCCCCCGTACAGCCCCCCCGCACCCCCGTACAACCCCCCGCACCCCCATACTGCCCCCCGCCACCCCCATACAAGCCCCGCCACCCCCGTACTGCCCCCGCACCCCCGTACAGCCCCCCCCCCCCCCCCCCCCGCACCCCCGTACAACCCCCCGCACCCCCGTACAGCCCCCCCGCACCCCCGTACAACCCCCGCACCCCCGTACTGCCCCCCGCCACCCCCGTACAGCCCCCGCCACCCCCGTACAGCCCCCCCCCCCCCCCCCGCACCCCCGTACTGCCCCCGCACCCCCGTACAGCCCCCCGCACCCCCGTACAGCCCCCCCGCACCCCCGTACAGCACCCCGCACCCCCGTACAGCCCCCCCGCACCCCCGTCCAGCACCCCCGCACCCCCGTACTGCCCCCCGCACCCCCGTACTGCCCCCCGCAACCCCCGTACAGCCCCCCGCACCCCCGTACAGCCCCCTGCATCCCCCGTACAGCCCCCCCCCCCCCCCCGCACCCCCGTACAGCCCTCCGCCACCCCCGTACAGCCCCCTCACCCCCATACAGCCCCCCGACACCACCATACAGCTCCCCCCCCCCCCCCCGCACCCCCGTACAACCCCCCGCACCCCCGTACAGCCCCCCTCCACCCCCGTACAGCCCCCCGCACCCCCGTACAGCCCCCCGATTGTGTCCTTTTCAGCAGCGCGGTGTGCGCTGAAATGGCGCGTTGGGGGGTCAAAACCACCCGAACGACCTCCGAATGCCACGAAACCGTACGACAACATCCGGGGCGTGAATTGTGAAATCTTCGGCCAGACGGCACCTCATTCGGAGGTGCCGTGTGACCGCGGTGGCCGGAAACGCGTTTTCGGCGCCATTAAACACCAAAACGGCGTGCGATGGTCCAATTTGGAGAAAACGTGCTCCGAACGACCTGAAAACGCACGGGAACGATAGAAATATTATTCCTGAGATGCAGGAGGAGGCCGCACATCCAGCGGACGTGCGGTGCGCGCGGCACGTCCGATTGTGTCTTTTTCAGCAGCGCGGCGCGCGCTGGAATGGCGCGTTGGGGGTCAAAACCACTCGAACGACATCCGAATGCCACGAAACCATACGACAACATCCGAGGCGTGAATTGTGAAATGTTCGGCCTGACGGCACCTCATTCGGAGGTGTTGTGTGACCGCGGCGGCCGGAAACGCGTTTCCGGCGCCATTAAACACCAAAAAGGCGTGTGGCGGTCCCATTCGGAGAAAACGTGCTCCGAACGACTTGAAACCGCACGACAACGATAGAAATATTATTCCTGAGATGCAGGAAGAGGCCGCACGTCCATCGGACGTGCGGTGCGCGCGGCACGTCCGATTGTGTCCTTTTCAGCAGCGCGGCGCGCGCTGAAATGGCGAGTTGGGGGGGTCAAAACCACCCGAACGACCTCCAAATGCCACGAAACCGTACAACAACATCCGAGGCGTGAATTGTGAAATGGTCGGCCAGACGGAACCTCATTCGGAGGTGCCGTGTGACCGCGGCGGCCGGAAACGCGTTTTCGGCGCCATTAAACACCAAAACGGCGTGCGGCGGTCCCATTCGGAGAAAATGTGCTCCGAATGACCTAAAACCGCACGGGAACGCTAGAAATATTATTCCTGAGATGTAGGAGGAGGCCGCACATCCATCAGACGTGCGGTGCGCGCGGCACGTCCGATTGTGTCCTTTTCAGCAGCGCGGCGCGCGCTGAAATGGCGCGTTGGGGGGGTCAAAACCACCCGAATGACCTCCGAATGCCACGAAACCGTACGACAACATTTGCGGTGTGAATTGTGAAATGGTCAGCCAGACGGCACCTCATTCGGAGGTGCCGTGTGACCGCAGCGGCCGGAAACGCGTTTCCGGCGCCATTAAACACCAAAACGGCGTGCGGCGGTCCAATTCGGAGCAAACGTGCTCCGAACGACCTGAAACCGCACGGGAACGATAGAAATATTAATCCTGAGATGCAGGAGGAGGCCACACGCCCATCGGACGTGCGGTGCGCGCGGCACGTCAGATTGTGTCCTTTTCTGCAGCGCGTCGCGCGCTGAAATGACGCGTCGGGGGGTCAAAACCACCCGAACGACCTCCGAATGCCATGAAACCGTACGAAAACATCTGGGGCGTGAATTGTGAAATGGTCGGCCAGACGGCACCTCATTCGAAAGTGTTGTGTGACTGCGGCGGCCGGAAACGCGTTTTCGGCGCCATTAAACACCAAAAAGGCGTGCGACGGTCCCATTCGGAGCAAACGTGCTCCGAACGACCTGAAACCACACGGGAACGATAGAAATATTATTCCTGAGATACAGGAGGAGGCCTCACGTCCATCGGACGTGCGGTGCGCGCGGCACGTCCGATTGTGTCCTTTTCAGCAGCGCAGCGCGCGCTGAAATGGCACGTTGGGGGGTCAAAACCACCCGAACAACCTCCGAATGCCACGAAACCGTACGACAACATCCGGGGCGTGAATTGTGAAATGGTCGGCCAGACGGCACCTCATTCAGAGGTGCCGTGTGACCGCGGCGGCCGGAAACGCGTTTCCGGCGCCATTAAACACCAAAACGGAGTGCGGCGGTCCCATTCGGAGAAAACGTGCTCCGAACGACCTGACACCGCACAGGAACGATAGAAATATTATTCCTGAGATGCAGGAGGAGGCCGAACGTCCATCGGACGTGCGGTGCGCGCGGCACGTCCGATTGTGTCCTTTTCAGCAGCGCGGCGCGCGCTGAAATGGCGCGTTGGGGGGTCAAAACCACCCGAACGACCTCCGAATGCCACGAAACCGTACAACAACATCCGGGGCGTGAATTGTGAAATGTTCGGCCAGACGGCACCTCATTCGGAGGTGCCGTGTGACCGCGGCGGCTGGAAACGCGTTTCCGGCGCCATTAAACACCAAAACGGCGTGCGGCGGTCCAATTCGGAGCAAACGTGCTCCGAACGACCTGAAACTGCACGGGAACGATAGAAATATTATTCTTGAGATGCAGGAGGAGGCCGCACGTCCAGCGGACGTGCGGTGCGCGCGGCACGTCCGATTGTGTCCTTTTCAGCAGCGCGGCGCGCGCTGAAATGGCTCGTTGGGGGGTCAAAACCACCCGAACGACCTCCGAATGCCACGAAACCGTACGACAACATCCGGGACGTGAATTGTGAAATGGTCGGCCAGACGGCACCTCATTCGGAGGTGTCGTGTGACCACGGAGGCCGGAAACGCGTTTCCGGCGCCATTAAACACCAAAAAGGCGTGTGGCGGTCCCATTCAGAGCAAACGTGCTCCGAACGACCTGAAACCACACGAGAACGATAGAAATATTATTCATGAGATGCAGGAGGAGGCCGCACGTCCAGCGGACGTGCGGTGCGCCCGACACGTCCGATTGTGTCCTTTTAAGCAGCGCGGTGCGCGCTGAAATGACGCGTTGGGGGGTCAAAACCACCCGAACGACCTCCGAATTCCACGAAACCGTATGACAACATCCGGGGCATGAATTTTGAAATGGTCGGCCAGACGGCACCTCATTCAGAGGTGCCGTGTGACCGCGGCGGCCGGAAACGCGTTTCCGGCGCCATAAAACACCAAAACAGCGTGCGGCAGTCCCATTCGGAGCAAACGTGCTCTGAATGACCTGAAACCGCACGAGAACGATAGAAATATTATTCCTGAGATGCAGGAGGAGGCCGCACGTCCATCGGACGTGCGGTACGCGCGGCACGTCCGATTGTGTTCTTTTCAGCAGCGCGGCGCGCGCTGAAATGGCGCGTTGGGGGGTCAAAACCACCCGAACGACCTCCGAATGCCACAAAACCGTACGACAACATCCGGGGCATGAATTGTGAAATGTTCGTCCAGAAGGCACCTCATTCGGAGGTGTCGTGTGACCGCGGCGGCCGGAAACGCGTTTCTGGCGCCATTAAACACCAAAACGGCGTGTGGCGGTCCCATTCAGAGAAACGTGCTACGAACGACCAGAAACCGCATGGGAATGATAGAAATATTATTCCTGAGATGCAGGAGGAGGCCGCACGTCCATCGGACGTGCGGTGCGCGCGGCACGTCCGATTGTGTCCTTTTCAGCAGCGCGGCGCGCGCTGAAATGGCGCGTTGGGGGGTCAAAACCACCCGAACGACCTCCGAATGCCACGAAACCGTACGACAACATCCGGGGCGTGAATTGTGAAATGTTCGGCCAGACGACACCTCATTCGGAGGTGCCGTGTGACCGCGGCGGCCGGAAACGCGTTTCTGGCGCCATTAAACACCAAAACGGCGTGCGGCGGTCCCATTCGGAGAAAACGTGCTCCGAACGACCTGAAACCGCACGGGAACCATATAAATATTATTCCTGAGATGCAGGAGGAGGCGGCATGTCCATCGGACGTGCGGTGCACGCGGCACGTCCGATTGTGTCGTTTTCAGCAGCGCGACGCGCGCTGAAATGACGCGTTGGGGGGTCAAAACCACCCGAACGACCTCTGAATGCCACGAAACCGTACGAAAACATCCAGGGCGTGAATTGTGAAATGTTCGGCCAGACGGAATCTCATTCGGAGGTTCCGTGTGACTGCGGCGGCCGGAAACGCGTTTCCGGCGCCATAAAACACCAAAATGGCCTGCGGCGGTCCCATTCGGAGAAAACGTGCTCCGAACGACCTGAAACCGCATGGGAACGATAGAAATATTATTCCTGAGATGCAGGAGGAGGCCGCACGTCCAACGGACGTGCGGTGCGCACGACACGTCCGATTGTGTCCTTTTTAGTAGCGAGGCGCGCGCTGAAATGACGCGTTGGGGGGTCAAAACCACCCGAACGACCTCCGAATGCCACGAAACCGTACGACAACATCCGGGGCATGAATTGTGAAATGGTCGGCCAGACGGAACCTCATTCGGAGGTTCTGTGTGACCGCGGTGGCCGGAAACGCGTTTCCGGCGCCATAAAACACCAAAACGACGTGCGGCGGTCCCATTCGGAGCAAACGTGCTCCGAATGACCTGAAACCGCACGGGAACGATAAAAATATTATTCCTGAGATGTATGAGGAGGCCGCACGTCCATCGGACGTGTGGTGCGCGCGGCACGTCCAATTGTGTCTTTTTCAGCAGCGCGACGCGCGCTGAAATGGCGCGTTGGGGGGTCAAAACCACCTGAACGACCTCCGAATGCCACAAAACCGTACGACAACATCCGGGGCGTGAATTGTGAAATGGTCGGCCAGACGGCACCTCATTCGGAGGTGCCGTGTGACCGCGGCAGCCGGAAATGCATTTCCGGCGCCACAAAACACCAAAACGGCGTGCGACGGTCCCATTTGGAGCAAACGTGCTCCGAAAGACCTGAAATGAGATTATTTCTTGAATCGAAGTTTTTAAATTATTATAGCACAATGATTTGATATTATATATATATATTAAATATATATTAAAACATTTAAAATATATTATATATATATATATATTTAAAATATTGTATTTAATAGTATATATATGAATATTTATATATTCAATTCAATAAAAAAAATTAATTTTTTTTTAGAATAGCGACCGCTATAGGCGGTCGCTATAGGGTGCCCGGCTGGGGGCTTCAGCGACCGCCAAGCGGTCGCTGAAGGCCGATCTGCCGGCCTTCTATAGCGACCGCCATTGGCGGTCGCTAAAACCCTCTAGCGACGAGGCAACAGCGATCGCCAATGGCGGTCACTGAGCGGCCGCTAAAGGCCTTTAGCGACCGCCAATGGCGGTCGCTAATGGCCTTATTTTCAGTAGTGCACATGTCCTAATTCTATTGGATAAGTGTAATTAGACCAAAAACAACCTTAGGAATAAAATATGACCATTTAGGTCCACTTGGATTAGATTAGGACATTTAATATTATTTTATTTATAAAATATTTAAAATAGTAAAAATCAATGTTTTATAAATAAAACATTTTTAATATAGGGTTATACATAAATTAAATTCTACTATAAATATTCATTGGAAATCTAAAACGATTTCCTACATAATGGTATTTTATTTGTAATATTTAGAAATTTAATAGTATAATTTATGTATGACACAATGATGATGCAATAATTATCTTATTAATGAAATATTGACATAATTGATGTTATAAATACCCAAATAAATGTAATTTGAGACTTTTTATGAATTAAAATAATTTTCTAGGTTAATATTACATATTATTACTGATTTAATTAACTTTTTGAGAACTAATATTTCTGTTATGATTTTCAAAAAAATCATTTATCAAATAGTTTCAAAATTGACATAAAATAGTTTTTTAAAAACATATTATATTATTAATTGTTATTTTATTCCTAAAAATATAATGTTCGTCCATATGACATAGATAAGGTTATATATATTAATAATAAACAACTTGGGGTTCTTTTGGCTTGTTATAGTAAGTTTATTAACCTTATAGTGTAAGAAAACAAGAAGACACGGTAAAAGTAAAATTATTTAATATAATGTTAAATCTAAATGATAAGGTTAAAATAAAACCATAAACTTGTATAAATTCTATTGTATGAGATTATTTAGTCCCAAATCCACCTTAGCTTCTAAATAAATCAATTTGGAGCTATTAAAAACCAAATATGACTTTATAATAAAATAATATTTTTTGTTTTTCCAAATGTGCCCCTCTCCTCCCTTATAAAAGGACACCTCCTCCCTCTCTACCTCACACCACATTGAGACTTCAAGCTTGGCAAAACCCTGAAAAATTCTTTTCTCCACTTCTCTAGAAACATCCTAGAGGTCCTGGTATTCTTCAAAGTCCAATTTTAGTGCCCTAAAAGGAGGTTACAAAGAGGCGCTTCAAAGAAGAGGTAATGTCCGTTACCGATTCTTTCAACATTATTTCTTCTTCCACTTCATATTATTTAGTTGTTTCATTATGAACTAATAACATCATTATCACTCATATAATGTTATGTTATTATAAGTATGAAACAACCCTGTTTCACCATCTATCCATCATACGGAAAATGAAATCACCGCGCATGCGTACGTATAGAATACCGTCTCCACACTGTGGTGTAATCTATTTTCCACCACCACCTTACTTGGATGGGTATAATGGTGTAAATAATAAATATATATGATTATTGTAAATTTATATTGATTCTGAAATATTATACACACACTCCAATACAATTCCACGATCATAAGAATGATATCATCGCTCGTGCGTACGTACGGAATACTGTCTCTATGATGTGATGCGACTCGTCCTACATGATCTTCATTGCATAATGATTATATAAATGAATTGAATGAATTAATATGATATATATTACACTAATAACATTCTGGAAATGAGGTGTCTATAACTTAAAAAGAAGAATACGAATTTATTCGACAAAACACGCATAAGATCAAAAAGTAATAAACACCCGAATAACAAGTAGCAATGAAATATTACTAATAAGAAGCTAATAATATGGCCATATATGATATCATAACAATGAGTATGATTCTGGAATAAGTAAATGACATTATTTAAATCATTATATAGGAGTTATGGACACTTACGAAGCAAATCAGGCCTAAGGTAATGGAAAATCTTATAATCTGATTTTTATCTGAGATTGTTTATACTTTGGTATTTACTGGGGTGTATTTTATCATCCACATACATGTCTCCTCAATATGTAATATTATTTCCATACACCTACAATTTTTTAAATCTAATTTTACCCATTGGTGAGTTTTTAGTAAAAGATATTAAAGGAATCTTTTGTCTTTTTTAGTACGAGAGACTTTTTGACTTTTCCGACATAAGTACGAGAAGAATGTTTTTTTAACTTATACGATATGAATGGATTTTTAAAACATTATTTCCAAGAATATTCCTTTAAAATTTTTCAAGTTTATTTTTTATTTACTTATTTTAGTTTAAAATTGTATGACATGTTATGAAAGGAAAAATGTTTTTGAAGTAGAAAGGATATTTTCCTCAAGAATGGAGTCCAAGTGTTTTATCAAAATTATTTTCCATCTATGATAATAAAGGGTTATGTTTATATCCCTATTATTACCTTGATTTGATTATGTTGTGATGGAATTATTTTTATGAATTCCTTTATCTTATATGAACTGTTTTATGATGTCACGATGTTTAAGAATGTCATTTTTATTACATGGGTTAGGCAATGATGTATGATTTTTTTTGATTTTGAGGCACACATAAGAATAGTATCATTATGAGATGGGTGGGACCTATATCTCCCTCAAATGAATTGCGTAAAGATTTATATCTCATGAGATAGACATGGTGGGAACGGCAGGTTAAACCGGTTCAGTGAAACGGGACTGAAACGAGGAGTGAACTCGGTTCAGAAATGGACATTGTCCGCTAAGATATTCTTGGAAATGAGTCTTGACTACTAAGAAATGATTCTCTATGATTATGTGTGTATGAAACAAAGTTTCATGTTTTAAGTTATGATTATTGGGATTACATTTCACTACTATTATTTATCCCATGATTATAAAATTATGATCTCTTTTGAAGGTTATGATTTCCAAAATGTTATGTTATTATGAATATGATGTGATTGATATTTCTTTTGTTTACCCTTACTGATCATTTGATCTCACCCTTTTGTATGTTTTCTTTCCCCAGGTCAGGAAGAAGGTTATTAAGTAGGATATGCGAAAAGGGACTCTAGATATGATGAAATAAATGGGAGACAATGTAGATTCTTTATGAACCAGTTGTTTATGTTTCCCAGTTTCTAAAGACACTATACCTATACGGTCTTTTAATGGTTTTTTTATATGTTGCAATAAGTGTGACTTTAATTTTGAAGTATTAACAATGTATGTAAAGTATGGGTCATTATAGTTGGTATTAGAGGAAAGGTATAGTCAACCATTGAAAACAAGGATGTCAAAGCCTTAGTAAGAACCCTAAGGATAAGTCTAAGCATAGAACACAATCTTAGTGTTTTAAAAAATGGCCATGAGAAAACTATGATAAGACCTTAAGTGTGAAATTTTATTCTTGATTATGTGTTTTTTCTATTATAATTAGTGTTCCTCACACTATTCTTCTTGGTTTTAGTCAATGGCTGGAACTCGAAGGGACTGTGTTAATGGGGAATATGACGAGCAATGAAATGATTGTACCCCTGACCTACCAAACATTATGGGAGATGGAATGAAAAATCTTGTAGCCATGCTCACACAACTTTCTCAAGATATGAATCATGCAGGACTTCCAAATGAGCAAAGTAAAGAGCAACATTCTGTTGAATCCTTCATGAGGCAGCGTCCACCTTCATTAAGTGGGTCTTCTGATCCATTAGTGGCTGAACAATGGATCAATACCACTGAAAAGATATTTTCAGTTCTTCAATGTTCTGAACATGATAAAGTCATCTTTGCAGTATATTGTTTGGAAGGTGATGCTGAACAATGGTGGAATCTTATTAAGAGTACGAGGTAAAGGGATGAAATTGAATCCATGGAATGGGATGAGTTAAAGAACTTATTTTTCAATAAGTGCATCCCTCATATTCTCCGAACAAAGATGGAGAAGGAGTTTCCTTAACTGAAGCAAAAGGATAATGAATCTGTTGGTACCTATGAATCAAATTTTACAAGACTTGAAAGGTACACTTCTAGTATTATTATCCAACCTAAGAGTAAGATCGATCTATTCTTTAGTGGCTTAAAACCAAGTCTTTTAAGGGAATTATCCATAAGGGACTTCAATAGCTACGAGGAAATTGTTCAATGTGCTCTCAAGGTTGAGATGGAGATTGGAGTAACCCATCAGTCATATGGGTTTGATAAGAAGAGGAAAATGGAATTCAAAGGAAAATCTAAAGAGCTCCCATAAAAGAAGATGAGTTTTCCCCTATGCTCAAAGTGTGGAAAGAAACATGGAGGGAATTGTCTTAAAGGGACAAATAAATGTTTCAAATGTGGAAAGGAAGGTCATCGGGCATTTGAATGCCGCAATGATGGGATGAAGATGTCTAGTGATGCGAACAAAGGCTACACAGAGTGCACCTCCTACACTTCAATGTTACAAATGTAAGGAAATGGGGTATTATTCCAATCAATTCCCTAATCCAAGGGTTGTTGATGATGATCGACGTCAACAAACTCTTAAGGATAAAGAAAAAGGAAAGTCACTTGCAATTTCTATCAGTGATGTGGAGTATGATAATGAAGTGGTGAAAGGTACACTTACCATCCACTCTAAAGTAGAAATTGTTTTATTTGATTCTGGATCCACACACTATTTTATTTCTGATGAATTTTGTAAGTGTATCGCAGTATTACCTCAACAATTAGATGTTTAGTTAGTTGTGACAACCCCTAATGGAACAACAGTCACATCAAAAGTTTATAATTCTTCTCCGATTGAAGTTTGTGGGAAAGTGATTCCTGCAAATATTGTGATCCTTCCTATAGTGGAATTTGATGTGATTCTTGGCATGGATTGGCTTTCTTTATATGGAGCTCATATCAATTTACAAAGAAGGGAAGTCACATTTCATATTCCAGATCAATCTATGATCGTCTATCGATGCAAGGATGAACATAACCTTCCAGTGGAAATTTCTTCCATCTTATGGGTCGTGATTCCACTAAATGAGGCTTATAAATCTCAAATGGTTGGAGAGAAACTCATGATTCAGAATATGCCCATTGTACGGGAGTTTTAAGATGTCTTTCTAGAGGAATTGCCGGGTCTTCCACCAAATCGTGAAGTAGATTTTTCAATATAACTCGTACCGGGTGCTTTGCCTATTTCAAAGACACCTTATAGAATGTACCCAATTGAGTTGAAGGAATTGAAGAATCAAATCCAAGAGAAACTTGATAAAGGATTCATACGCCCTAGTGCATCACTATAACACCTCAAGCTTCCATGGTACGCTTCTCTTTGAAAATGTGATAGCGTGTGTTGTACACAACACCGAGTTCTAACACACCATAACCAATCAAACTAGCCGTTATGAATAGTAATACCTACTTTTTAAAATTATATATTTTTTATTTTTTAAAATGGACTTCATTTTCGGATTCGGAATATCGAATTTAGCCTAAGGTGAAATTTTGGAACTTTTCGGATAACTTTAATATTTTGATGAATAGTGAAAATTACTAAATTTTAATTAAAATTTTTTTTTAATCAAAATAATTAATACTGATAAATTATGAATTTGAGTGGTTTTAAAGTATATTTATAATATATTTTTACCATTTAATATAATGTTGGTCATTAGACATAATTTTACAATTAAAACGGACATAAACCAGTGTCAATCTTTTGATAGTTATTGTCTCTTAAAAACACTCTTTTTGTTTTAACAATGAGAATTAATTTTAAATTAATTTCTGCCACTTCTGTGTTTTGAATTTTGAAAAATGGATTCCATATTTGGAATCATGATGTTCAAATTGTGTAAATAGGTAACTTTTATTTTTAGACATTTTGAATAATTACTTCGGTAAATATTTTATTTACCATGGTTAAGGGTAAATGCGGTAAATAAGGGTTAAAAAAATAATATTATAATAATACTAAATTACACTAAAACGTGTCCTAGCCTTATTGGTTGATACATGTTCGACCATAAGAATCTTTGTGTTGATTTTGGGACCCCATGGAGCCACTTGTAGGTGATAGGGACACTTTATTTTAATTAATTTAAAATGAATACAAAAATGACACAAGAATATATCTTTTAGAAAAACAATTTTTTACATAGGGTTATATATGTTGGATTTTTGACTATAAATATTCATTAGAAAGATAAACAGATTTCCTAAATAAGGAGTTTTTATTTATTATTTTTATACATTAAATAATTTAATTTATTTCTGACACAATGATGATGCAGTAATTACCATAATAGTGAAAAATTAAAAAAATTGATATTATAAATACCCAAATAAATATAATTTGAAACTTTTAATGAATTAAACTAATTTTATAGGATAATATGACATATTAGGATTGATTTAATTAACGTTTTTTGAAGTAATCATTCAGTTATAAGTTTCACAGAATCAAATATTGAATAGTGTCAAAATTGACATAAAAGAGTTTTTAAAAAAATATTATATTATTAATTGATATTAAATTCTTAAAAATCTAAGGATCGGCCAAGAGACTTATATCATGATAGGTGAATCATTAATAGACCACTTGGGGGTCTCTTGGATGTATATAGTAATTTTATTAACTATATAATGTAAAATTACAAAGTGACGTGGTAAATGTCAAACTAATTAACTAAGAGTTAAAACTAAAAGATAAGGTTAATATAGTAACACAAACCAGTCTAAATTATATTTTTTGAATGGTTTTCGACCTATACCCACCTTGACCTTTGAATAATCAACTTTGGATCCATTAGAAACCAAATATGAATTTATTATAAATTATTATTTCTAGTTTTTCCAAAGGTGCCCATCACCCCTCTTATAAAAGGGAACTCCCCCTTCTCATTACTTCACACCTTCATAGCCTTTTGGTTCGGCCAAAATCTGGCCAAATACTCTCCCAACTTCACTCACTACAACCTAGGTGCCTTATTTTGATCAGAAATCCAACCTAAGGAGCCCTTTTGATCAAATCAAAAGGAAGAACCCGAAGAAGAGGTAATGTTTTCACCACCCTTTTTCAAATTCATTTCTTCTTTCTTTGTTTTTCCCATTATAAAATAATTAATCCAGTATCTACTATATACTGTGATGTTATTATAAATATGGTACAACCATATTCAGTATTCTATCCACCCTTTGAATAACATGTCACCATAGGTGCGTACGTACGGCTTACCATCACCACATCGTGGTGAAATTGTTATTCAATATATTATTATTTGGATTAGTATAATAATGATGTGTAACGCATGTAAATAATAAATATAACATGTTAATGATTCTTTATATATTATATAATATCCATTTATATATTATTTTAATATCAAAAGAATGATATTTTCGCTCGTGCGTACGTACGGACTACCCTCTCCACGAACGCGATGAGATTCATTCTCCATCATATCAATTCAAGTATAATTATCATTTGATGATTTAAAAATAATGTTTAAGGATTTGATATCATTATGTGTATGAATAATATACAACCTATCCATTACAAACATGGATTACGTAACAAAACATATAAAAGAAAATGAGTAAGTTAACACCCGAAACAACTATAATACTAAGATATTATTAACAAAGCAATGTTAAAAGATCATATATGATATCATATGAATATATATGATTTTTGTATAATTTAATAACAATTATTTAACTATTATACAGGAGGTTAACCTAACCCAACCAAGGAAAAGTACAAGGTAAGGGTTATTTCACAATCTCTTCATTATTCGAGGTTGTTTATACGTAATAATCTACTAGGATCTCTTTATCATCCACATCCATGTTTCTTAAAAATGAATTTAAAAACATTTTTACTGTTTACTAGAATATGGGTTAAAGTCATTTATACCCTTTTTTGACTTTTTATAAGAGGTTTATAAAGGAATCATTTCGTCGTTTTCCAAACAAGGTGCTTTTTAACCTTTTTGACAGAATTAAGGTAAGAATGTTTTTTTAACATATACGGCAGGTGCGGTTATTTTTCACCGTTATAAAATCATTGAAGCTTCCGTTGCAAGCTTATAAGAATATTTTAAAAGAAAATGTTTTATTTCATAAATATATGACTCTTAAATGATTTCAAAATATAAAGAGATATTTATCTAAAAGAGTTTTGATTTCATCTATGTCAACATCCCTTGATAGATTTTATGCTTATTTGAAGTTGATTTATTATGATACAAAACTTCGATATTGTATTGAAGGTTTTGTGATATGTTTGACTGTGGATGTGCTATTTTTATACCATTCATAGTGTATGGTGAAAGTATTGACATTTCGTATGCTAGTTTTAATATGAATGTTTATGTTATGTTTAAGCCTTTTCATATGGGAATGCATTAGACTTAATATGTGACGGGTGGAGCCCTCTATAGCTCCTTGATGCATCGGTAGGTCTCATGAGACAAACTAGTGTCTTGGCACAAGGTCTTCAAAAAATATTATTTGTAGTCTTGGCACGAGGCCTTGACTATGTGGTTATGATAGTCTGGCATTAGGCATTCCATCATTATGAAAGTGGTTATTGATATTGCATGTGATTATTCGATTAGTAGAATATCCATGTGAATAAGTAAATGTAATTATTTCATTTTACTTTTTCCATACTATATTGAAGTTCATGTTTAAAAGGCTTTTTTTTAGTTATACATTGCCTTAAATGTTTATTCTTATTTATGAAAGTTTCCGCTATATTGTTATCCTTACTGGGAATTTGAGGTCACCCGTTTTCTATGTTTTATTTTTCCCAGGAAGTGAAGAAGTAAATTATGAATGACCTACAAGGATATTATGTGGGGATATGAGTGTGGAATATGGAGACAATAAGTTGTTGTAGTAGTTTTTCACATTATGATGTAATGTAAGACTTGTGAATATATCTAGTGTTTCCAAGGATACTAAACCAATCGGTCTTTCGAGATTTGATCTTTCTTGTGATCATGACAATGTTATGTAATAATGCACCGACTCTAGGTAACTAGGGTCGGGGCATTACAATAACCTTGGGGAGAACCATTTCTGTTTGTTAAGAAGAAAGATGGATCAATGAGACTTTTCATTGATTATCAAGAACATAACAAGATCACTATCAAGAACAAATATCCTCTCCCACGCATTGATGAGTTATTTTACCAACTATGCGGAGCTCAATGCTTTTCCAAGATTGATCTTCGTTTAGGGTATCATCAATTAAGGGTCAAAAGGGAGGATATACCAAAGACGGGTTTCCGTACAAGGTATGGACACTATGAATTTATAGTGATGCCATTTGGTCTTACTAATGCCCATGCTATCTTCATAGATCTGATGAATAGAGGCTTTAGAGACTATCTTGATCAGTTTGTGGTAGTCTTTATAGATGATATTCTTGTCTATTCCAAGAGCAAGGATGAACATGAAGATCACTTGATAATTATATTGAAGTCCCTGAGAAAGGAGAAGCTTTATGCCAAATTTACCAAGTGTGAACTTTGTCTTCAAAAAGTTGCATTTTTGGGTCACATAATCTCAAAAGAGGGGATATCTGTGGATCCAACAAAAATAGAGGTTATCAAAAGATGGTCGAGACCAACAACAGTAATTGAGATCTGAAGTCTTCTTGGTTTGTATGGATATTATCGATGTTTGGTGAAAGATTTTTCACGATTATCTAATACACTCACCAGGTTGACTCGAAAAGTAGTTAAGTTCGTGTGGACAGAGGAATGTGAAGAGATTTTCAAGGAGTTGAAAAGAAGGTTATCCAGTGCACCTGTACTCATACTTCCTTGTAGTGGAGAAAGGTTTGTGATCTACAGTGATGCATCTAAGAAGGGGATGGGGTGTGTTCTTATGAAAATTGATATGTTGATAGCTTATGCCTCACAACAGTTGAAAATCCATAAGAAAAATCTCCCAACTCATGATTTGGAGTTAGCTACGGAAATCTTTGCATTAATGATGTGGAGGAATTATCTCTATGGAGAAAGGTGTGATATTTATGCTGATCATAAAATTTTAAAGTATATTTCACAAAAAAGGTGCTTAATATGCTCCAAAGAAGATGGTTGGAGATGATTAAGGATTATGACTGCTCAATTCATTACCACCCTGAGAATGAAAACAAGGTGGAAGATGCATTAAGTCGACAAGACCATGCTAGCTTATCCATGATGAGGATCACAAAAGATCCAATATTTATGGATTTACAAGGGATGGATCTTAGAATTATAATGTAAGGGGAAAAATCTTATCTTTCTCAAATGAATGTTCAACCATCTATACATGTGAAGATTAAAGAGGCACAGAAGGAAGATGTAGAGTTACAAAAAAAGGTGAGAAATGTTCCTGAATTCATCCTTGATTGTGATGGGATAATAAAGTTCAGGAATCGGGTTTGTGTTCCTCCCATCCAAGAATTAAAGAAGGAGCTGCTGGATGAGGCTCATAGTTCTTCATTCTCTATTCATCCTGGAAGAACTAAGATGTATAGGGACCTGAAAGAGTACTTCTGGTGGTATGGAATGAAAAGAGATGTTGCTGAATATGTCTCTCGATGCTTGGTTTGTCAGCAAGTTAACCTGAGAGACAGAAGTCTAAGGTGATGTTACAACCATTACCCATACCCAAATAGAAATGGGAAAATATCACTATAGACTTTGTCACCAGACTTCCTAAAACATCCAAAGGCAATAATGCTATCTGGGTCATAGTTGATCGTCTTACAAAGTCTGCACACTTCATTGCTATTAGAGAGGATTTCTCTCTAGATCACCTTGCCAGGATATATGTAAAGGAGGTGGTAAGATTGCATGGAGTACCACTTTCCATTATATCTGATCGAGATTTGAGGTTTACCTCAAAGTTTTGACGAAGTCTTCAGCATAATCTGGATGCAGATTTGAGTTTCCACACTGCTTATCATCCTCAGATAGACGATCTGTCTGGGAGGACGATTCAAACACTAAAAGATATATTGAGAGCTTGCACTATGGATTACAAAGGTGTTTTGGATCAACACCTACATTTGGTGGAATTTTCTTATAATAGTAGCTTTCACTCCAGTATTCAGATGGCTCCTTATGAAGCTCTCTATGGAAATAAATGCAAGACTCCAACTTGCTGGGATGAAGTTGGGGAAAGAAAGCTATTAGGACCTGATCTTGTTGATGAGATGGCAGAAAAGGTCAGATCTATTCAACAACACATAAGAGCAGCTCAGAGTCGATAAAAAATTTATGATGACAGACAAAGAAAAGACCTAGAGTTTGAAGTAGGAGATAAAGTGTTCTTATGAATATCTCCTTGGAAGAGAGTAATGATATTTGGAAAGAAGGGAAAGCTGCGCCCTAGATATATCAGTCCTTTCGAAATGCTGGATCTTGTTGGGTAGATAGATTACCGATTGGCACTACCACCGAATCTCTCTCAAGTTCACGATGTGTTCCATGTATCTCTCCTGAGAAAGTATAAACCTGATCCTCACATGTACTCAGGTCAGAAGTTGTACCACTGGAGCAAGATCTTTCTTATGAAGAACAACTGATAGAGATTCTGGATCATAGTGAAAAAGTCCTATAGAACAAGGCCACTCGCTTGGTGAAAGTTTTATGGAGGAACCACCAATTAGAAGAAGCTACATGGGAGCTTAAGGATATGATGAGGGACAGGTATCCTTATCTGTTTGTTACAAAGTGACGAATTTTGATGGCGAAATTCATTTTAAGTGGGGTAGAATGTAACACCCGAGACTTTTATGAGAAATATTTTGTTTTTATGTTATATAAATCATCAAAGGAGTCTTTCACTACACACAACACTAGCTTGGCTTGCTTTACACGCAATGACGGCCTTCCTCGTACGCAATACCGAGTTTCACTAAACGACGATATGCTATTAAAATATTATTAAAACTAGCCGTTATGAATAGTAATACCCACTTTTTGAAATTTTTAATTTTTATTTTTCAAAACAGACTTCATTTTTGGATTTGGAATATCGAAATAAGCCTAGGGTGAAATTTTTGTATTTTTCTGAAAACTTTCAATTTTTGATGAATAGTGAAAACACTGGGTTACTATTTAAAAACCGAATTTTTATTTAATTAATTAATTATTTTATTTAAATTTATTTTTGATCAAAATTGATACATAATACCTTTATATGTTCAAATTAATTCATTGGAGTCATTTTATAATAATTTTAGATATATAAAAAATTTATTGAACTTTTCACCGTCTTTTTCCCACCTCCTAAGAGAATTTTTAAATTCACATCAAACTTAATTTTACCACTTCTGTGAGTGGAATTTCATAAATCCGAGAGACACATTTAATATCAAGGACTAAAATGTGGTACAATGAGAAGAAAATAATTTTTGGTGAATAGTAACTTTTTACATTTTTTACCATAGTTAAAAGTAAATAGGGTAATTAAGGGTAAAAATGATATTATTATTACCCTAACACATGTCTTGATTCTATTGTATAAGTGTAATTCGACCAAAAACAACCTTAGGAATAAAATATGACCAATTAGGTCAACTTTTATTAGATTAGCACATTTAATATTATTTTATTTAAAGAATAGTTAAAATAGTTAAAATCAATGTTTTATAAATAAAAATTTTTTAATATAGGGTTATACATAAGATAAATTCTAATATAAATATTCATTAGAAATATATAAATCTTTACTACATAATGGTATTTTATTTCTAATTTTTAGACATTGAATGATTTACTTTATGTATGACATAATGATGATGCAGTAATTATCTTATTAATGAAACATTGACATAATTGATGTTATAAATACCCAAATAAATGTAATTTGAGACTTTTTATGAATTCCAATAATTTTATAGGTTAATATTACATATTATTACTTATTTAAATAACTTTTTTAGAACTAATATTTCTTTTATGAGTTTCAAAAAAATCAATTACCAAATAGTGTAAAAATTGACATAAAATAGTTTTTAAAACAAATATTATATTATTAATTGTTATTTTATTCATAAAAATATAAGTTTCGGCCAAATTACTTAGATAAGGTTATATATATTAATAATAAACAACTTGGGGTTATTTGGGCTTGTTATAGTAAGTTTATTAACCTTATAGTGTAAGAAAAACAAGAAGACACGATAAAAGAAAAATTATTTAACTTAAAGTTAAATCTAAATGATATGGTTAAAATAAAAACCTAAACTTGTCTAAATTCTATTGTATGAGAGGATTTCGACCCATCCCCAACTTAGCTTTGAAATAAATTTATTTGGAGCTATTAATAATCGAATATGACTTTATAATAAAATAATATTTTTAGTTTTTCCAAAGGTGCCCCTCTCTAACCTTATTAAAGGGCACCTCCTCCCTCTCTTACTCACACCACTTTGAGCCTTAAATATCGGCCAACCCCTGCCAAATTCTCTTCTCCACTTCCCTAGATACATCCTAGAGGTCCTTGTCTTCTTCAAAGACCAATTTTAGTTCCCTAAAAGGAGGTCTCAAAGAGGCGCTTCAAAGAAGAGGTAATGCCCGTTACCAATTCTTCCAACTTTATTTCTTCTTCCATTTCTTCTTATTTAGTTGTTTCATTATGAAGTAATATAATCAGTATCAATCAAATTCTGGTATGTTATTATATGTATGAAACAACCCTATTTCACCATCTATCCATCCTACGGAAAACGAAATCATCGCATGTGCATACGTAAGGAATACCGTCTCGACGACGTGGTGTAATCTATTTTCCACCACCACCTTACATGAATGGTTATATTGGTGTAAATAATAACTATATATGATTATTGTAAAGTGGTATTGATTGTGAAATATTATACATACAATCCAATACAATTCCATGATCATGGGAACGATTTCATCGCTCGTACGTACGTACGGAATACCGTCTCCACGATGTGATGCGACTCGTTCTACATGATCTTCATTGCATAATGATTATATAAATGAATTGAATTAATGAATAAGATATATATTACAGTAATATCATTATGGAAATGAGGTATCTATAACCTAAAAAGAAGAATAAGAATTTATTCGACAAAACACGCATAAGAACAAAAAGTAATAAACACCCGAATAACAAGTAGCAATGAAATATTACTAATAAGAAGCTATGAATATGGTCATAAATGATATAAAAACAGAGAGTATGATTCTGAAATAAGTCAATGACATTATTTAAATCATTATACAAGAGTTTCGGACACTTACAAAGCAAATCGGACCTAAGGTAATGGAAAACCTCAAAATCTCATTTTTATCTAAGATTGTTTATACTTTGGTATTTAATAGGGTGTATTTAATCATCCACATATGTGTGTCCTCAATATGTAATATTATTTCCATCCACCTACAATTTTTTAAATCCAATTTTAACCATTGGTGAGTTTTTAGTAAAAGATATTCAAGGAATGTTTTGTTGTTTTTAGTACGAGGTACTTTTTGACTTTTCCGGCTTAAGTACGAGAAGAATGTTTTTTTAACATATACCGCTTGAAAGGATTTTTAAAACATTATTTCCAAGAAGCGTACTTATCAAGTTTTCATGTTTATTTTTAATCAACTTTATTTAGTTTAAAATTGTATGACATATTAATAACGGAAAAATGTTTTTGAAGTAGAAAGTATATTTTTCTCAAGAATGGAGTCCAAGTGTTTTATCAATATTATTTTCCATCTAAGATAATATAGGGTATTGTTTATATCCCTATTATTACATTGATTTGATTATGTTGGGAGAGAATTATTTTTCTGAATTATTTTATCTTATATGAATTGTTTTATGATGTCACGATGTCTAAGAATCCCATTTTTATTACATGGGTTATGTAATGATGTATGATTTTTTTTGATTTTGTGGAACACATAAGAATGGTATAATTATGAGATGGGTGGGACCTATATCAACCTCCAATTTATTGGGTAAAGATTTATATCTCATTAGATAGACATGGCTGGAACGGCAGGTTAAACCGGTTCAGTGAAATAGGACTGAAACAAGGAGTGAACTCGGTTCAGAAATGGACTTTGTCTGCTATGATAGTCTTGGCAATGAGTCTTGACTACTAGGAAATGATTCTCTATGATTATTTGTGTATGACACAAAGTTTCATGTATTAAGTTATGATTATTGGGATTAAATTTCAATACTATTATTGATCCCATGATTATGAAATTATGATCTCTTTTGCAAGTTAAGATGTCCAAAATGTTATGTTCTTATGAATATGATGTGATTGATATTTCTTTTGTTTACCCTTACTGAGCATTTGGGATCACCCTTTTGTATGTTTTCTTTCCCCAGGTCAAGAAGAAGGTTATTATGTAAGATATGCCAAAAGGGACTCTAGATATAATGAAATAAATGGGAGACAATGTAGATGATTTATGAACCAGTTGTTTATGTTTCCCAGTTTCTAAAGAAACTATACCTATATGGTCCTTTCATGGTTTTGTTATATGTTGTAATAAGTGTACTTCAATTTTGAAGTATTAACAATATATGTAATGTATGGGTCGTTATAGTCAAGGAAGGTTACCATTGAAGGTTATCGTTGAAGATTATCATTGAAGGTTACAGATGAAGGCTGTCGATGTGCACCTATTATTGAATCCAACCATTGTGAAGGCTACCGTTACCAGTTTACCTTACTCTTATACTCCTTACATTGTTAAATTCTTAAGATTATTCTAACGGTCATATTCGGTAAATTAAATACTTCTGACATTAATTAATGCTGATTTTATTCATATCAATAGACTATATATGAGTACAATATGAGGTACAAGAAAGATCACACATGATGTACTTATTCCTATTGTCAGACCTCTAATATAAAAAAGAATATCGAATAATAAAAGAAAAAGAGTTAGTTGCATAAGAAGTGCATCTGTGCATGTGAAATAGATTACATGATAGATCAATGAAATCATCCAGCACTTACACTGTGAACCCACAAGAATCAAGAATATCATTTGGGACAAACATAATTCTACCTTCTTTGCTTTATAAACTCCCGATTAACATTAGAGGTAGAATACTCAAAGCTAGAACATTGAGTTGAAACACTTTGTTTTAGAGAAAACATCCAGAGAAAGACTTGAACAACAAATTCAAAACTCCATGGAGCCAAGAGATGAAATGAAAACACATAGATCTTTATAAACTCAATATTATAATCTTAGCACTATTATTTTTTTTCTTTTTACATTATTGAGAAGTGTGTGTGTCTGTCGGTTGAACACCCTGTCTCTTGTGCTTGAACTGAAGGATACTTAATGTCCTCACCTCAAACTTCACAAACATATTGTAACCTTGGTATAACTATGAAAGAGACCATGTGTGGGCTGTATTGTTTTTTCCCTTGAAGAAATGTGGTAGAGGGTGTGAACCTTGGACAGTTGTGAAAACTATTGTAAATCCCAATATAGGTTGTGTATCAAGTTCATTGTTAATATAAACTGCTTGGTGGCATGTGATCAGCAAGTAGAGAGGATTGAGTCTCGTCTTGAGACCGAACCTCTATTTATACTTCACTATTCTCTTTACATATGTTATACTCTATTTTATCTATTTTCCACTGCCTGTCACTGCTAAAACATAAAACTATTTTTCATTCACTTTGATAGTTAGTTTTGGTAAGTGTGTGTATGCGTCTAACAGAGTAAACTGGTTTCAAAAGTTGAATTAGTGTTTACACTGATTCACCTATGTAATAATCACCCTTTGAGAAACCAGTTGACCAACTAGACATTTATATCTCAAATTCCATAATTAACTGGGCCGTTTCAAAATTTGGGGGATCTTTATAAGAAAGTTTTATACAAAAAATTTATGTAGGAACTCCATTCACCCCTCTTGAAATTACACTTCCACCAAAATTTGGTATCAGAGGATTAAATTTTTGATGTTACTATCTGAACTGTTTGTGGAATTTTTCAAATTCTTGGATTGTGATTTTAGTTGTATCTTAAAGATATCAAAATTACTATAATATCTAAATTTTCAGTTAATTAAAATTCTAGTTAATAATGGATAATAGAGTTGAGTGTGCTGCTACTTAAATGAACCTTTCTTTAAGGGTAATAACTCTGCATAGTGGAAATTAAAAATGAAAATGTGTCTAGAGAGAATAGTTCCTAAAATATGAGACACAATTTAAGAACAACATGCATTACCAACTACTTCTAGGGACACATGGTCTCAGTTGACTAAAGCCACATAAAAAAATATCTCTAGAGAAATGAATGCATTGTATTATTCTCTAGGTGACAAAAAATTCAATAAAATATCTGCCTATAAAAACGCTTCTGAAATTTGGGACACTTTTTCTATTTATCATGAGAGAACAACCAATGTTAATGAAATGATATTAAATACCTGTACAATTAAATATGAAAATTTTAAAATGAAGCCTGATGAACCTGTCATTGAAATATATCTCAGGTTCAATGAAATAGTGAATACCATGAGTCTTCTTGGGAAACTAGTGGACAATAAGGATCAAATTATGAGATTTATTTGATACCCACTTGACATATGGAGAGGAACTTCTATTTCTATCATAGATTCGTGTGACATAGGAAAGATAATTGTAAATGAACTAATTGGAAATCTTATGATGTACGAAGAAGAACATAAGGTAAATCATGAAGAAGATGAAGAACCATGAAAGAAATATGCAGCACTCAAGACTGATACCTCAAAGAGAAAAGATAAAGAAGAAGGAAAAGCTCATGTAGACATATCCACCAGTAAAGATTCAGACTCTGAGAGTGACGATGATATGGCTCATCTTTCTAGGAGGTTCAAGAATTTCTACCACAAGAATAGGTTATTTAGAATGTCAAGTTGTAAAGGAAGGTATGATAATAAAGGACAGTGGAAAAAGGACTAAAAATGGAATGAAAATTAAAATGAGATAGTCTACTATGAGTGTAAACAAAAAGTCCATGTGAAGGCTGATTGTCCTAAGATAAAATTTAAGAATAAATATAAAGACAAGGGAAAGAGTTATAAAAAGGATATGAAAGAAACACAGAGTGCTTCGGAAGATATCTCAAGTGGATCTAACACTTCAGATATTGAGGAGAACAAACATGAAAATCTGTGTTTCATGAATGAAACATATGCAGTAACATTCAATTCCCCTATACATAATTCTTACTGTTCTAGGAATGAAATTGAATCAAATAATGATGAAAATATGACTAAGGATGAACTATTTGAATAATGTGGAATGCTTGAGGATACCTTTAATAAACTCAAGAATAAATATAAATTATTTAAAAGACAAAATTCATTAAATTCCAATTATATTTCTGATCTGGATATTGAAAAAGAAAAATGTGCTCAGTTGTTAAAAAAAATACTGAACTTAAATTATCAATGAGAAATTAAAAGGAGATCTTGTGAAGTTTACTGCTGGTAAAGATACCCTGACTAAGTTACTATGAAGAAAAAATTCTCTAAAATATACAACTAATCTAGGATATCATCCAAGATAGAAAAGGATTATTAAAAATAAATTTGTTCCAAAATATGGATAGTTCACTACTTGCTCAGGTTCTAAACAATATTTTGAAAAAAAAATCTCTAAAGTACCTAAAAAAGTGTTCTTGTCTCAAATAATATCTTCTGATTATTGAAAAACTATGAGACAGGTATGGGTTCCCAAATATTTACTAAATAACCTCTTTGGACCTAAGAAAATATGGGTTCCAAAGTTACTCTACACTTAATCTGTTTTGCTGTAAAATTGTCTCAAGATCTCTAGTAAAACTCTATTCTACTTGGATAGTGGATGTTCAAGACATAAGACTATAGACTATTCATACATCAAGAGTATAATTAATGATGATTGTCAACATGGCACATTCAGAGATAATGAAAACGGGAATATCGTTGGCTGAGGCCAAATTGGTAACACGAATATTGTATTAATTTTAAAAGTACTTTTTGTTTATAGTTAAAATACAATTTACTAAGTATCTCTTAGTTGTGTTATGATGGATTCAATGTTATTTTTGAAAATGATGTGAGAAATGTTTTTAATTCTAAAAATGATTTAATTTTTATTTCTTTGAGAAATGAAAATTTATATGATGTTGATTTAAATTTTTTATCTAAGAAAAATGTTTCTTATTTAAATGAGTTTCATAAAGAATCCGGGTTATGGCATAGAATATTTGGTCACTGCAATATGCACTCACATAGGAAACTAACTAGTAAAGGCTTAGTTAGAAACTTACATAAATTGAAATTTCTATATAAGAAATATTGTAATACTTTTCAAAAAGGAAAACAACACAAAGATTCTTTTAAACCAAAGAAAAAAGTTTCTACTTCTAAACCACATGATTTGGTTCACATTGTTTTGTTTGAACCATTTAGAGTTTCATGTTTAAATGGGAAGAACTATTTTTATGTTCTTGTATAATATTTTCCATGATATACTTTGTTGTAATTTCTAGCACAAAAAAGTGAATCATGCTCTAACTTCATTAAATATTCCATGTCTTCAGAAAATCATAGTGGATTTAGAAATAATACCTTGAGAAGTGATCATGGAAGTGAGTTTGAAAACCAAGAATTTGAATCTTTTTTCTCACAAAATAGCTATACTCACAATTTCTCTGCTCCTAGAACACCTCAATAAAATGGAGTTCTAGAAATAATAAATAAGACACTTCAACAGATTTCCAGAACTATGCTAAATTAGTATAATATACTTATCTATTTTTGGGTATAAGCTGTTAATACAGCCTATTACATTATCAATAGTGTCTTAATTAGAAATATTGTTAAGAAGACCCCTTATGAACTATGGAATAATTGGAATCCTAAGGTTAATTACATTATAGTTTTTGGTTGAAAACTCTCTATCCTTAACACTAAGGACATTATTGATATGTTTTATTCCAAAATTGATGAAGGAATTTTCCTAGGTTACTCAATTTCTAGTAAAGCATATAGAGTTTCAATAAGAGAACCAAATGTGTGGAAGAATCATTTCTTGTCAAATTTTATGAGACTGATTCACATGAACTCAAAACCTATGTTGAACATCTTGAGGAAGATATGTCAATTCAGGACCTTAATGATAAAGACAGAGAACCATTAGTGAAAACAACCAGTTCTAGAAAATTTTCAGAATTCGTGCATGGTGAATCTGAACCTTTAGACAATCTGGAGGAGTTTAGTTGAACTCTTTCTAGAGGTATTAAAACCCTCAATAATCATCCTTTAGATGCTATAATAGGTGATCTAAATAGAGGAACACATACTAGATCTTCTATAAGAAACCTGGTTTAACATCAAGCCTTTCTTTCACATCTTGAACATAAAAATATCCATGATGCAATAAATGATGAATTTTGGGTGATAGCCATGCAAGAATAATTAAATCAGTTTGAAATAAACAATTTTTGGGTATTAGTATAAAGACCTAAATACACTTTTACCATAGGAACTAAATGGGTGCTTAGAAATAAAGATGATGAAAATGGAAACATAGTTAGAAACAAGGATAGACTAGTTGCACAAGGATATTGTCCAAAATATGGAATAGACTACGAGGAAACATTATCACCTATAGATAGACTATAAGTCATTTGGATACTACTTTCATATACACCTCATCTAAATTTCAAACTCTTTCAAATGGATGTCAAAACTTAATTTTATAAATGGGTACATAGTTGAGAATGCATTTTATGAACAACCCCTGGTTTTTAAAATCCCCATTTTCCAAATAATGTCTTTAAACTATCTAATGCTTTATATGGTCTGAAACAAGCTACAAGAGCTTGGTATGATAGACATATTTTTTTTTATTTCAAAATGTTTTACTAAAGGAATAGTGGATCCTACTCTTTTTATTAAAAGTATTTAAAAAGATGTTTTAATAGTACAAGTTTATTTAGATGGACTTATTTTTATATCCCCTAAAAATTCTTTATGTGTTGATTTTTCGAAATGATGCAAGATGAATTCAAAATGTGTTTTATGGGGGAACATAAAATTTTACGTTGATTTCTAATTTTTCAAAATAAAAATGGTATTGTTTTAAAATAGTTTAAATATACTAAATATCTTTTGAAAATTTTTTGTTTGGATGGAAATAAAGGTAGTGATACAACTATGAGTACCAACTGTAAGTTGAATGGTGATAAAATTGATAAACTAGTGGATCAAACCAATTATAGTGGTATGATTGGGAGTCCTCTCTATCTTACTGCTAGCAGAACTAATATTATGTTCAGTGTATGCATGTGTGTTCTTTTTCAAGCCAATCCCAAAGAGTCCCATTTAACAGCTGTTAAAATGATTTTTAAATACCTCAAATATTCTACTAACTGAGGACTATTTTATCTAAGAGGACAATCATTTGATTTAATATGTTATTCAGATGCTGATTTTTCTTATTTCAAGTTAGATAGAAAGGGAACCTCTAGAATATGTCACCTTTTTGGAAAGTCATTATTATCATTGGATAGTAAGAAACATAATTCTATTGCATTATCCACTGCCGAAGCTAAATATATAGTTGTTGGTAGTTGTTGTGCTAAAATATTTTGGATGAAACACACTTTATAAGACTATGGATATCAATTCAAACATTTCTCATTAATGTGTGATAAAAAAAGTGCTATTAACATCTCTAAAAATATATTATCTCATGCTAGAACAAAGCACATTGATGTGAGACATCACTTATTGAGAGATTATTATCAAATAGGTGATATCACTCTTTAATTCATTAGCAATAAACATCAATTGGATGATATAATCACAAATACTTTTAATTCTGAGAGGTAAAAGTACATCAATCATGAGTTTGGTATGAAAATTATTTATGTATGGAACCTCACCTTTAAAACCTCTCCATTGGACCACACCATTGGGGCCTCCCAGTTGATACCTCCCCGATGGACCTCACCATTGGACCTCACCATTAGAACCTCACCGATGGACCTCACCATTAGACCTCACCATTGGAACCTCACCATTGGAACCTCACCATTGGAACCTCACCGTTGGAACCTCACTGTTGGAACCTCACCATTGGAACCTCACCTTTGGAACCTCACTGTTTTAACCTCACTGTTGGAACCTCACCATTGGAACCTCACAATTAGAACCTCACCATGGGGACGTCGCTGTTTGACCTCACAGATAGACCTCACCGTTGTCACCTAACCGATTTTTGAACTTTTCCAGAACATGGGATTTTCTCTATCAGAATCAGAAACATTTTCTTTATTAATTATTTCTTTTATCTGATTTTTTTCGATCCCTAAGTGATAAAATTAAATAACATACCACATTTTGATCCCCTTCTCTCTCGAACCTCTTTCTCTCTATCCAAAGAACCTCACCTTCTACCGAAACCCTCTAACTGCTCCAGATCAATGGCAAGGTTGAAGAGACTGTTTGTCAGTGATGAAGGAGATGCACCAAATCCAAAGATACCTCGAGCTAAGTTGAGTAGTGGAATCCAGGTACTGTAAAAGTTGATCAAACCTTAATAATCGAAGATTGATATTGTGGTTGAAAAAGAGATAAGTTTCGAATGGTTGCTAATGATCAGATCTTTAGTGCTGATGGAACTTCAAGATCAAGGTAGGGTCGAATTCTTTTCAGTCATCAATAGACCCTATTACCCAATGTTAGTAAAAGAGTTTTATGAATTTTTGATGTTCGAACAGATTGAGGATGAGAACCATATGTCTTCAATGGTAAATGGAGTAAGTGTAGGCTTCTCCACTATTGAATGGACTGAGTGTATGAGAGTACCACATGAAGGGATTTATGATTACTAATCAAGAGTGTTGAATCCCACTACATGGTTCTTCTATTATGGAGATGACTTATCCGAATTGACAGGGAGTCATATCCCTAAGAAAGTCATTGCAACTGAAATGGAAGGAGAAGACATGTTGTTTTTTATATTTTTCCACCATGTCTTGAGTCCCAAGTGAGGGGACTTTGCTACCTTGAAGTATCAGGTTGTATTACTATTGTATTTGTTGAAGCATGGGAAGAAGATAAAATTTTGTAGAATGATGGTAAATCAATTAGAAGATATGAAAAAGCCTAGTTCCAAGTCCAATGCATTTTTTCATGCCAGATTGATATCCTTGTCGTTGAAGGTGAAATGATTTGCTATAGATAAGGAGGAAACAATTGTTGTAAGGGACAAGTTCATTATTATAATGGTGATTTGTAAGATGAAGATGATAAATTGGAACCCTTGGAAAAAACATGGGTGCATGATAAGGCTAATATATATGAGGATTTGAACCTGTTACTCATCCTACAAGGCCCAAGGATAAGAAATATCCAGGTCTAAAGCACGATGAAGTGCATCATGCATATTCAGATGAAGAAGAAGAGGCTTCTACTATGAAAGAAAGAGAGTATTCTCCTATAGATGACCTAAGTGATCATGACCTTCCCTCAAATCCTCGTGCTAATACTGTATCCTTTGGTGAGACCAGTCCGCCAAAGAAATATGCCTAGAAGGGAGACAATACCAAGGGACAATTATGATTAAGAGAATAGTGAAGAAGAAGGAGTAGAAAATGTCTTAAGAGACATTAGAGAGACCTCAGATGATGATAAGGACACTGAATCTAGTCATGATGACTTTGACATAGATGCTGGTGAAGGTGAAAAAGAAAGAATAAGTCATAGTCCCTTGATAGGGCATACAAAAATGGTTGAAAGTTAAGATGAGGAGGTTGCTGATTTGGTTGAAGCTTGAATTTTTTTGGAATATGTTGAAGATTCTATCAAGGAAGTGGCAGTGGACCCTTCTGTTGATATAGTGGATTAAAGAAGTAAGGCTGAAGAGAATATGGTTAATCAGAAGAATGATCCAAGTGAGGGGGTGGAACCGGTTTCCACAGGTTCAGTTGTTGTTGCTCATGGGATAGATGACTAGGAAGAAGTCCCTAGATTTGTGGTTTTAGGTTTATACTATGGAGATTTTCATAATGAATAGCCTATCATAAGTCCTCAAATCCCTTCAGTTACAGAGACCACTACTGTGCATCCAGTGGTTCTTTTTCCTTGAGACAATGTGAAGAAGGATTATTTGGAATCAATAAATTCAGATATGAAGAGCCACATTGATGAGAGATCTGTTGGATTAGAGAGGTCTATGACTCACAATAAATAAGTTGTAACTTATGTAGTGGAAATGATTGTTTCTACCTCTCACTTCATCCTGAAATAAGAAGTAAAGAACTCTTATAGTCAAAACAGAAGCTTTTCAGAATCTATAAAATCTATGAAGCAATCTATTTCCAGTTTAGAATCCTATATGGCTTTTATGGCCCATGTGGAAAAAGATATTTGATATGATAAAAGTGAAGTTCAGAAAATGGTCACTGTGTTTGAGGACATTAAGATGACCGTGGAGACACATGTGAGTGGAAAAGATGATGATGTGAAGAGGCTGATAAGTGCGATGACCAAATCCTTTAAGGAGATAGTGGCTTTCACTATGGCACCTCTATGTGCATCTGCTTCATCTTTAGCTGCTCCAACGGTTGATCTAGAACCTTTCAGATCAGTTGTCAGAGAAGAAGTGGAGATGTTATTCAGTTCTAATACCTCAGACCATCCGTCTATGGATTAGTTCATCTATAATAACAGAGAGATTTATAACCTTGTGGGAATTTATTTAAGGGATTCTACTCATGATTAGAAGGCCATCAAAGATATTGTAGATTTCTACAACAAAAGAGTGTATACTAACCATGAAGTGGATGGTCACTTCAAGTTGTTGGAGAACTTGAAGATTCAACTTGTCACTCAAGCATTTAAGGATCAAGTTAGTAGGCTCATAGAGTTGACTCATGCCTTAGAAAAATTCATTGAGAATAAGGATGATTTTATTACAGCTATGGAATGAGGGGATGTATTATTAGGGATTTCAGAAATATTCTTCTACCCTTACTCCATGTGGAATTTACTCTAATCATTGTTCCTCTAGCCCTTTCATCTACCTCAGAAGCTTCAGGATCTAATTGTGATGCGCCAATGATGACTCCTGCATAAGCCATCTGAATATTGACCCCTATGATTCCTTAGAGATCCACTCATTATAGGTCTACTGATGCTTCTTTCCAGCTCCTCCAACCATGCTGATAGCCATACCTAGGCCTATCCATCCATATTCTGAACCTACCTCTTCAACATGCAAAGACAAAGCTCCCTTAGACATATCTAATGTGGATTGAATTCGGGATGTCTTAGTTGATAGGTATCTTTGCAACATTTTTTTATATTATCCTATTTCTTCATTAATGGAAAATCCTCTTCTGTTTCTTTTTGTATTTTATTCTTTTTTAATTATAAAGGGGGAGAAACAGGTTAGGATACAAGTTAGTTTTATATTTTATGCTTCCTAAATTGGAAGGAAGTGAAGTATTTAAGTTGAGTTTTTGTATATATACTATCTATATTTTTTTCATAAAAATCATGGTTCAAATGTTTTTATACACACCTCTGAATATATTAGCAAATGTGCTTATCTCTGATTCAAATATACTAATATAATTTGTGATTATCAAATAGGGGGAGATTGTTGGACACACCTATTTTGATAATCCCAAATCATGTTTCATTTGTATAAAGCATCATCTTTCTATTACAGGATAATCATTTATGTGAAAATCATGGTTATAAAAAAGTAATAACTATGTACTTTTAATCTCACTACTCTCTTGTTTAAGGACATAATGAAAAATTTCCCTATGATGAAGAGGTCACAGATTTAAGGTAACTGATGCAAAGGTCACCGATGCAAGGTCATATATGCAAAGGTCACTGATGCCGAGGTCCCGGAAGCAATGGTCACTGATGCAAAGGACACAGATGCAAAGGTCACCGATGCAAAGGTCACTAATGCAAAGGTCATTGATGCAAGTTTACAGATGCAAGTCTATCATTGGGAATGTTACTAATGAAGGCTACCAATGAATTTTACCATTGAAGGTTACTAATAAAGGCTACTGAGGAAGGTTACCGCAGAAGGTTACCGTTGAAGGTCACTGTTGAAGACTATTATTGAAGATTACTGATGAAGGCTGCCAATGTACACCTACTGTTGAAGCCTACCATTGTGAAGGATACCATTACCAGTCTAACTTACTCTGCTAATACAAACATTATTAAATTCTTAAGATTATTCAAATGGTCGTATTTGGTAAATTAATTGCTTCTGACATTAATTAATGTTGATTGTAGACATATCAAGAGTCTGTATCTAGGGACAGTACGTAGAACAAGAAAGATCCCATGTGATATAATTATTCCTATAGTCATACCTTAAATATAAAATAAAAGACTAAGGAAGAATTGATAATCAGTTAGTGAAATAAAAAGTGTGTCTTTGTTGGTGAAGGATCTTACCTGCTAGATTAATGAAATCATCCAGCACTTACACTGTGAACCCACAAGCATCACGAAGATCATTTGGGGAAAACACACTTCTTCCTTCGGTTCTTCCTCGATCCTCAATCAACATCAGAGGCAGAATACTCAAATCTAGAACCTAGACATGTGAAATCCTGTTTTGGATTCAATTTCCTGATAAGTAATGGAATAAAATATTATTCACTCCATTGAGTCAAGAGATGAGTTGCAAACACATAAAGCTTTCTAAACTCAAGCTTATAATCTTAGATATATTGTGTTAATTATTTTTACATTATTGAGAAGTGTGTGTATCTATTGGTTACACACACTATCTCTTATGCATGAACAAGAAGATACTGAATATCCTCACATTAAACTTCACTTACATCTAGTTTCCTACGTATAACTATGGAAGAGATTGTGTGTGGTCTATATTGTTTGTTTTTTCTATGAAGAACTGTGGTAGCAGGTGTGAACTCTGGATAGTTGTGAAAACTATTGTAAATCCCGATAAGGATGTGTATCAAGTTTATTGATAATATAAACTACATGGTGGCAGATGATCACCAAGTTGAGAGGATTAAGTCTCGGCTTGAGACTAAACCTATTGTTTTACATCAATGTTCTCTATACATTTTTTATACTTTATTTTAACTATTTTCAAATTCTTATAACTTCTAAACCATAAAATTGTTTTGCATTCACTTTGATAGTTAGTTATTTAGTGCGTGTATGTCTTGAATTCAGTAAAATTGTTTCAAAATTTGAAGAAGTATTTTACAATTATTAACTTGAGGACTAATTACCCTTTGAGAAACCGGTTAACCAACTAGACATTTATATCTCCACTGCCTTAATTAACGGGGTCGTTTCAAAATTTGGGGGACCTTTATAAGAATGTTTTTAATAGAAATTTTAAGTAGGAAGTCAATTCACACCCCTCTTGAGATTCCACTCCAACCAACATTTGGTATCAGAGGATTACATTTTTGTGGTTACTATCTGAACTGTTTGTGCCATATGTAAAATTATTTAACTGTGATTTTAGTTGTATATTAAAGATCTTAAAATTTCCGTCATATATAAATTTTCAGTTATTTAAAATTCTAGTTAATAATTGATAATAGATTTGAGGGTGCTGCTACTAACATGCCACCTTTCTCTAATTCTAATAAATATTCTCAATGAAAATTAAAAATGAAAATGTATCTTGAGAGCCTAGGTCCTGAAATATGGGACACAATTGAAGAACTACATATATTACCTGATTTTTCTTGGGAAACATGGTCTAAGTTGACTAAATCCACATATAAAAATAACTGTAAAGGCAATGACTAAATTATACTATTCTTCAGGTCATGAATATTTCAATAGAAAATCTTCCACTAAAACTACTTATGAAATTTGGGATACTTGAGCTGTTTCTCATGAGAGAACAACCAATGTTAAAGAAATGAGATTAATTACCTATACTATTAAATATGATAATTTTAAAATGAATTTTGATGAGCCTATCTCTAAAATGTATCTCAAGTTCAATGAAATAGTAAATTCCATGTGTCTGCTTGTGAAAGTAGTGGACAACAAGAATCAGATTATTAGATTACTTCGATGCCCACCTAACAAATGGAGATGAACTTCTTTTTTTATCCAAGAATCTTGTGACATAGGCAAGTTACCTGTAAATTAACTAATTGTAATGCTTATGATGTACAAAGAAGATATTAATGTAAATCAAGAATCTAATGAAGAACCAATAAAGAAGTCTGTAGCATTTAAGACTACTACCTCAAAGAGAAAATACAAAGAAAAAGGACAAGCTCTTGTAGACACTACCACCCGTGAAGACTCAGATTCTGACAGTAATGATGAGATGGATCATCTTGGTAGGAGGTTCAAGAAGTTCTTCCACAATAAAAATATCTTTAGAAAATCAAACTAAAATAGAAAATATGATAAAAAAATGATAGTGGAGAAAGTATTGAAAATGGAATTACGACACAAGTGAGATAGTCTTCTATGATTGTAAATGAAAAGGCCATGTGATGACTGATTGACCCAATCAAAAATTTAAGATGAAATATAAAGACAAGGGAAAGGGTTATAAAAAGGATAATAAAGATACTTGGAGTGCTTCAGAAGATAGCTCAAGTGGATATGAAACATCTGATATTGAGAAGAAAAATCATAAAAATATGTGTTTCTTGACATAAACATATGAGGTAACACCCAGTTCTCGTATACCAAATTCTTACTATTCTGGGAATTAAAGTGAATAAAGTAATTATGAGACTATGACTAAGGATGGACTATTTGAATACTTTGGAATGCTTTATAATAACTTTAATGAACTGAAGGATAAATATAAATTATTGAAAACATAACACGCATTAAATTCCAATTATAAGTCTCATTTGGATATTTAAAAAGAAAAATGTTCTTAGTTTTTAGAAGAAAATAATGAAATTAAATTATCGAATGAAAAATTAAAAAGAGATCTTGAAAAGTTTACTGTTGGTAGAGATAACCTTACACAGTTTCTTGGAAATCAAATTGCCCCAAAATATACAAATGGTCTAGGATATCAACCAGGACAGGGAAGGTTTATTAAAAATAACTTTGTTTTATAATATGGATAGTTAACATCTAGCCCATGTTCTGGACCATAATTTGAAAAAAAAATCTCTAAAGTACCTAACAAAGTGTTCATGTCTCAAAACATATCTGCTGATTATAGAAAAACTATGAGATAGGTATGGGTTCCCAAATCATTACTCACTAACCTCTCTAAACCCAAGATAATATGGGTACCAAAGTTACCCTACATTTAATCTATTTTGCAGGAAAATTGTCTAAAGATCTCCTGTAAAACACTATTGTACTTGGACAGTGGATGTTTAAGGCATATGAATAGAGAATATTCATTCTTCAAGAGTATAATTAAAGTTTATGGTGGACATGTCACATGTGGTGATAATGAAAAATGGAATATTATCGGCTTAGGCCAAATTGGTACCCCTAATACTGTATTAATTTCAAAAGTTCTTTTTGTTGATACGTTAAAATACAATTTACTAAGTATCTAGCAGTTGTGTGATGATGGATTAAATTTTATGTTTTAAAATGATGTTTATAATGTTTTTAATTCTAAAAATGATTTAATATTTACTACTCAAAGAAATGAAAATGTATATTCTATTGATATAAATTCTTTAGCTATGAAAAATGTTTCTTATTTAAATGCATTTCATAAAGATTTCAGGTTATGGGATAGAAGATTAGAACACTGCAATGTGAACTCACATATAAAACAATCCAGGAAAGGCTTAGTTATATACTTAACCAAAATTGGAATTCCCACATAACAATGTTTGTAATCCTTGTCAAAAGGGAAAACAACACAATGATTCTTACAAAACAAAGAAAAAAGTTTCTACTTCTCAAATACATGAGTTGGTTCACATATATTTGTTTGGACTATCTAGAGATTCATGTTTAAATGGGAAGCACTATGTTTATGTTCTTATATATAATTTTTCTAGATATACTTGTGTGAACTTTCTATCTCACAAAATTGAATCATGCCCTTCATTAAATATTCCATGTCTGTAGAAAATCATAGTTGACATAGAATTAAGACATTGAGATGGGATCATGGCCATGAGTTTGAAAATCAATAATTTGAATATTTTTCCTCACAAAATGGATATACTCAAAATTTCTCTTCTCCTAGAACACCTCAACAAAATGGAGTTGTAGAAATATTAAATAGTAAACTTTAAGAGATTTCCCGAACTATGCTAAATGACTATAATCTACCTATCTATTTTTGGACTGAAGCTGTTAATAATGCCTATTACATTATCAATAGAGTTTTAATTTGACCTTTTATTAAGAATACCCCTTCTTAGATCTAGAATAATAGTAATCCTAAGGTTAATTACTTTATAGTTTTTTTAAAAAAAGTCCCCATCCTTAACACTAATGACAATCTTGACAATTTTTCTTCCATGAGTGATGAAGAAATTTTCCTAGGTTACTCAATCTCTAGTAAAGATCATAAATTTTTCAATAAGAGAACCAAATGTGTAGAAGACTGATGTTATTAATATTTTTATGACTTATTATATTCCCCCTTTACTGATTTTATATGAAATGTGCCTAATTTGTGTGAAATATTAATGTTTTAATATTAAGTATATTTTTTGAGCATTTTTAGAAGTAGTCCAATTGAGTTAGTTTAATGTTTTAATAATAATTGTTACTAAAATGATCAAAATTGTGTGGTTCTTGTTTTTTAGGATTCTCCTTTCAATATAAAAAATTTCATTAGAAGGTACCATGAGCCAATTCTGCCATTTGAAGGGTCATATGGTCCTCACAAACAAGAACGAAGAATCTGTGAACAAACTGGACCAGCCATGAATATTGATTTACTTGGCTCAATACAGAAGTCCAAAAACATTAAATCTATACCATAATTCTGGGGACACTACATGTCATCTTGGATAAAAGTTTCAAGGCCCAAATCCAAGTACAAGGGTCCCAAATAAAGCTTTGAAGTCCTGCCCACCATTCTGGCCGAGAATTAAAATCAGTATGGTATGCATGACATATCTCATGATGTAAGCATCAAATAGAGCTGAGATTTTTCATTGTGAAATAGGAGATATAGGTGGAAGACTTTGTTGAATAAACTATTCGTATTGGAAGGCATCTACATATTCAAAAACCCTTTCACATTATGGACATCAAAAAGACTGGATTGAAATGCACAATTTAACTTTGTTTAATCAATCGGCCATAACATTTGATCCTTAAGTCCAAATGACTCTTAATTTTTAGAGTAGTCGGACAAATCTATTTTATACAACTTTGAATAAGGAAATATTTGAAGATTCGGCTGTCTGAATAGCCAAATTGGATATTCAATTGGAGGGACAGATTGGGAATGCAAACAGTCCACTCCTTGGGCGATAAATACTCTCCACTTCTCTCCTTGAGAGGGGTTGGCATTTCAGAAGAGAGGAGAACATATTGGAATGACCAAGACCTTTAAAAAGGCTTGGTATGACCTTCCATACTCATGTTTTCACTTGAGAGACCGTTCATCCTCTCTTTGTTTTCACTTACTTTCGTGTTCTTCGTTTTTGTAATTTTGTAAGTCTCTTTCTTTGTAATTCTGTTATAATGAATGTTACTTCTTCAATATCTATTATTCTCATCCACCTTCTGTAGTTTAATATTTATGTTCTTAAAATAGTTTAAATTCATTTTAATCCCCTTCCCTTCTTTTTCTTCCTCATTCAAGTGAAAATCTATTTTTAATTATCATCATCGTTCGTGTGTGTGTGTCGATGTACCACTCTTTTCTAATCCATTTCTTTTTATTCTATTCTTAATTTATCATCATAATTTTTATAACCAGAATATTAAACACCCAAATGGCTGAGTAAATATCTCATTGGGGTGAGTTATAATTTAGGGATGTTAAGTGATTGAGAGTATTTTCTCGATGAGTATTCATTAATTTAACATTGTGTATGTTGTACTTAATTTTTCATGTATTAATGACATATTTTGTTTAGCATGTGGTTTCCATGGATTATTGGAACTACAAATACACTACCATAAACATGTATTGATTGAGATTAAAATCCTAATTATGTTAAGGCTTGGATTATATCTTTATCACTTATGAATTCTAATTGATGTCAACTTGTGAAGTGGGTGTTAATTTAAATGCAATATAAAGAAAAGCTCAAGGATATCACAAGATTAACTCTCTAATAATGAACTCACCCCAATATTTATCAACTTGTTAAATTAAACATCATCCATTAGTCATTTCAATTAAGCTCTACAATCAAAACCCCCCAATCAGAATACAATCAACTAAAAACAAACGACTATTTCAAAGTATCATCGTCGAGGATTTGACCCGAGTGCTGCTATACACATTAACAGAGCACCGGAACTTTGACCGGTCGATAGGAGACAATCGGCCACGTGTTTCAAATGGCGCCATTGTTGAGGATGGTTCTTTAAGTAGTCATTAGTTTCTGGTTATTGTCAAGAAAACACAAAAAAACAAATTTAAAAAAAATTTAAAAAAACACAAAGAAAAACCCGTCTTCCTCTTAAAAATCATAAACTGAAAAAAAAACACCGAGAAAAACTCACCTTCCTCATCCTTTCTAAATATCTCTGAATGCCCCGTATCCTCCCAAACAATCCCTTGGATTTGTTTGACCCTGAAATTGATAGAACTCTTTGTCTACTTATGAGGACCATTAGGGATAACCAAATCACCCAAGAACCAATCATTGCCCTACCAATTGAATTCGATATGGCCAATCCTAGGGAACATACATTGAAAGAACATGCTACCCCTGATATGAATTACCAACCCCTTGGTATTCAATATCCAAACATAGAGGCTGACTTTGAACACAAATCGGGTTTGATTCATTTTCTCCCTCATTTTCACAGGCTAGCCAGTGAGGATCCACATCTTCACCTTAAAGAGTTCCAAGTAGTGTGCTCTACCATGAATCCTCAAGGAGTTTCAGAAAAACAAATCAAACTCCGAGCATTCCCTTTTTCAATAGCTGACACTGCTAATTCATGGATCTACTACCTACCTCCTGGTTCCATAACCACATGGAATGACATGAAGCGGCTTTTCTTAGAGAAATTCTTCCCTGCTTCTCGTACTGCTTCTATCTGAAAGGAAATAAGTGGTATCCATCAATTCCCAAGTGAATCACTCCATGAGTACTGGGAGAGGTTCAAAAATCTTATCGAAACCTGCCCACACCATCAAATCCCTGAACAAATCTTGATCCAATACTTCTATGAGGGGTTATTGGATATGGAGAGAACTCTCATTGATGCCGCAAGTGGCGGTGCTCTGGTTGATAAAACTCCCACAGCTGCAAGAGATCTCATAAGTAACCTGGCTGCAAAAACACAAAAATTCTATACTCGAGCACATGTTCAAGTCAAACAAGCCCAAGATAATCAATCCATAGAGCCTAACAAGATGACTAAGTGGATGAGTGAACTTACAGGTCTTGTGCGTCAACTAGCGGTGGCTACCAAATCCCCAACCTTGTCTTCTCCGCAATCAATGTTTCCTGGACCTGTCAAAAACTATGGAATCTGCAACTCTCCATCTCATCCAATTGACACATGTCAATCCGATTCATCTGGACCAATAGATCTCAATGTAGAATATGCTCAGCGGAACCCCAACCCTCAACAATCAGGTCAGTTTGTTAGAAACTTCAACCAACCTCACTCTGAGCCTTTCTCTTCTACCTTTAACCCAGGCTTGAGTTATGGTAATACCATCTCTCATCCCCCTCAATTCCCTCCTCAAAATCCAAACAAATTTCAATATAGTCAAGGTGGTGGTAAATTCCATCAACCTTATCCTTTTGTTCTTAAACCTCAAAGGAACAATCCTCCTCCTAGATTCCATTATCATAGTGAGCCTTCCCAATTCCAAAACCAATACAATCGCTTTCCCAAGAACCAAAATCAAGGTAATCCCAATCTGGGACAAGCCTCTTCTTCTAGGAAACCATGGTAAAGTGCAGTGGAAGATCTTTCCTCCTTCACCCGTTCTAGCCTTAAAAACATTGAAGCTCAAATAGGTCAACTTTCATCCCACCTGAGCCAGCAACAACAATCAAATTCATCCCAACTCCCAGCTCAACCATTACCCAACCCCAAGGGTAATGTAAGTGCAATTGCACTTAGATCAGGAAAGCACATTGCTATGCCTCAAGATAAGTCCTTTGTCCCTCCTTTGAATGTTGACCTAGAAAGTGAAATGAAAAATAAAACTGAAAAGGAATCTGAATCCATTCCCTCACCTCCTTCCATTCCACTTAGAAATCCAATTCCGTTTTCCTCAATCCATTTCTAAACCAAGGAAGTCCTTTGAACCGGATCCTGAAATGCTCGACATGTTTAGACATGTTAAAGTCAACATTCCCCTCTTAGATGCCATAAAAAAATTCCTAAGTATGCCAAGTTTCTTAAGTAATTGTGCACACACAAGAGGTAACTTAGGACCTTTGAAAATGTTTCCACCTAGTATTCCATACTCATTAAGTGAAAAGATCCAGGGACCTTTACAGTTCCATGCCAAATTGGAAGTTCCAACTTTGATGATGCACTCATAGACCTAGGAGCCTCAATTAATGTCATGCCCAAATCCATCTTCTCCAACCTTGGTCTAGGTCCCTTGCACCCAACGGGTGTTGTCATCCAGTTAGCCAATCGAAGCACAACCAGTACTGAGGGAATAATTGAGGATGTCCTTGTTCGAGTAAATGATCTTATCTTCCCAGCTAACTTCTATGTCCTTGAAATGGAAGGTGAGACAACTTCTTGAAAATATCCTCTGATTCTAGGAAGACCATTCCTTATGAAATCTAAAACCAAAATTGATGTCCACACTGGCATCTTATCCATGGAATTTGACGACCAAATGGTCAGGTTCAATATTTATCAATCCATGTGATACCCATTAGAGAATCAATCTGTATTCTCTATCCATGTTTCTAAAACTCACTCTGAGACTATGTTGAATCCTAATCTATCATGTTCTTCCTGTTCTACTAATATAGGAGTTTGTGAATATTTCATCCTCATTAACCAAGTCATTAATGGTGAAATTGATGTTGACATTATAAATGCAAACTCCATTGATCTAAAGGATCGTGAAAAATCTTTGGAATCTCATCTCACCTCTGACCTCCAATGCTCCAACATGGATGGTAATGAGGAAAATGAACTGGAATACTCATTTATTGATTCAGATCAGATTATCCCACATTCATCATTTCCTATCCATTATTCTGAAAATTCATTTATATGCGAAGTGAACCTTGAACCAATGTGTTTATATTGTCCTAATGGTAGTGATGTTTGTGATATTTGTACCCTAATTAATAAAGTGATCACTGGTGAGGTTGAAATTGACCATTATTTGGAAAAAAACATTGAAATAAGGGATATTGAAAATTTTATTCAGTCTTATGACTCCACTGATCCTCATTACTCTACATCGGTAAGTGATGAAATAAATGAGTCATAAACAATTGGGATCTCATACTCTGCTTTTGTGTTATCTGGTCCTTACATAAATGAACCATCAGAATTGAGCCATCTTCCTAAATTTCCAAGAATAGAAAACCATCTCTTTGTCAATAAAATCATTCCTCAGGTTGAAGACCAAAGTAAGGATAGAAATATTCTCTTTCCAACCCCATTGAATTGAAATCACACCAACAAGGATGGGAAGAAATTATCCAATGAATCATCAGGCCTCCCAAGGAAAAAGTTTTTCTGGAAGCACACTAGAGTTGAGAAAATATGATGGCCACCATCAGACTATGGGTAGTCCACTGCAACTGTCTAGCTATAGACAAATAAATGAAGAACTTCTTGGGAGGCAACCCATGTTTTCGTTTACTTTTGAGAAATTTCAATTTCTTTTTAGTTTTTCATTATATGAATAATGTTTTTTCTTTTTCAGGTAACTTCCCACGGTCCAGGAACCACCTCAACTTCCATTGGATCTCTAACTTCTTTAGTCAACCTACCACTAGATGGAGATGGAGACCTGCCAAATCCTAACCAGGGGGCACCTCTTTCCCTTTAACTCTCTATATCTCTTCCTCTCTCTACCTCTTTCTTATTCTTCCTCTCTCTTTCATTTTGTTACCACTTTCTTCATCAAACACTTTTTTCTCTTTCTTGTGTGGGTGTGTATTTAAAAATAAACCTTAAAAAAAACAAAAAAAACACAATTACTTAAAAAATTACAAAAATAAAGTCATGCTTACTCACCATCGAGTTTTAAAATTTTGTCCAACCATTTTTGGGAGTTAACAGACATGTTTTCATCTCAAAAATTTTGTATTTTCAATATGACTTTGGATAAAGAATTTTGTGTCAAAACCAACACATTTTGAATGCTCAATTTTTGATTTGGAGAATTATTTTCCCCAACCGTGAGAACAAACATTTACTTTCATGCCAAGGCCACCTATGGCCATCTTTTCAAAATGTGTGTTTTCACCCCCATTTGTGAGTCTTGAGTTTGTGGACCTTTGAGCTGAATTTCCTACCTTAGTGTGTATTAATATGATAGAGGCATTTTCTGAACCACATGAAAATCACAATAGCCAAATATCCTCCCATTTCCCTTACATTAATCCTCCTTTTGAAAGCCCCTTTGAGCCTATGAAAACCTTTTCTTTGATAGACACATTACAAGCCCAATACCTTATCCCACCCAATATCAACATGGATTTTCATTGCCTATGTTTTTGAAATTTAAGTGTGGGGGGGGGGAATGGATTTCATTTTTGGGTATCATTTCCTTACTTTCTGGTGTGTTATCATATTCTTGAGGGAAAGCATCCATTTTAGTGTGGGGGGAGGTTATCATTCAGTGGGATTTGGGAATGTATTGTACAAATGATACTGAAAAGTTTTCAAAAAAAAATTCAAAAAAAAAACAAATCAAAATTCAAAAAAAAATCAGAAAAAATGAAAAAAATTGGTTGTGTCTTGGGTAGGTCAAAAATCACTCTTCCTCAACCTTTTATCTTGTTATAACTATTAAAATTAGTTTCATGAGGATATCAAACATGGGTTGGGATATGAGTGTGAGATCTGTTTCAAGGTCAAATTTCGAAAAAAAAGCAAAAAAAGAAAAAGAAGAAACAGAACACTTACTTTATATTATTATTGGGAAAAGTTTTTTTGTTTTTTAAATATTAAATCTTCTCATAAACATAATATTTTATTCCTCTATTGTGTCTTTATTCACACAATCATTCCATTGTAAATATGTGTTTTCATTTCCTTCCATTTTTTGTTTCAAAAAAATTGTGCATTGTTTTATCCATGTTAGTGTTTTAGCCCCTCTTTCCACCCTTTTGGACATTACAATCCTACCATACCATAGCCACAGAAAAACCCCTTAAAAAGACCTATTGATTCTTGTTCACTTTGGATAGGGATTGTAAGCTGAGATCTCTTTTCAAACTCTAAGATTTTCACTTTTGGTTGGTGAAAGAGTTAACCTCCACAAATGAATTTTATCATCTTGAGAGGTGTGAGTTTTGAGTGTCCGCATTTTCCATTTCTAAATTTGAGCATGAAAAAATGAATTAGTTTTGGAACATTGTTTCTGTAACAACTTGTGGTGGAATTCAAAATGGATGAGTGAAATAGTCTAAACCTCCCCTGATTGGAGAAAACAAAATTTTAATATCTGTTGGTTAGTAAAAATGATTTTCTCATGTTTTTATATTTTTCGCACATGAGGACATGCACAAAACTAAGTGTGAGGGATTTGATGTTATTAATATTTTAGTGACTTATTATATTCCCCCTTTACTGATTTTATATGAAATGTGCATAATTTGTGTGAAATATTAATGTTTTAATATTAAGTATAATTTTTGAGCATTTTTAGAAGTAGTCCAATTGAGTCAGTTTAATGTTTTAATAATAACTGTCACTATACTAATCCAAATTATGTGGTTCTTGTTTTTTAGGATTATCTTTTTAATATAAAACATTTCATTAGAAGGTACCATGAGCCAATTCTTCCATTTGAAGGGTCATATGGTCCTCACAAACAAGACCAAAGAATATGTGAACAAACTGGACCAGCATTGAAGATTGATTTAATGGGCTCAATACAGAAGTCCAAAAACATTAACACTATACCATAATTCTGGGGACGCAACATGTCATCTTGGATAAAAATTTCATGGCCCAAATCCAAGTACAAGGGTCCCAAATATAGCTTTAAATTCCAGCCCACTATTCTGTACGAGAATTAAAATCAGTATGGTATGCATGACATATCTCATGATGTAAGCATCAAATCAAGCTGATATTTTTCAGTGGGAAATATGATATATAGGTGGCAGACTCTTTTGAAGAAACCATTCGGATTTGAAGGCATATGCATATTCAAAAGCCCTTTCACATTATGGACTTCAAAAATACTGTATTGAAATGGACAGTTTAACTTTGTATAATCAATCGGCCATAACTTTTGATCCTTAAGTCCAAATGACTCCAAATTTTGAGAGTAGTCGGACAAATCTCTTTTATAAAACTTTGAAGAAGGAAAGATTTGAATATTCAGCTGTCTAAATAGCCAAATTGGCGATTCAATTGGAGGGACAGATTGGGAATGCAAACAGTCCACTCCTTGGGCTATAAATACTCTCCCCTTCTCTCCTTGAGAGGGGTTGGCATTTAAGAAGAGAGGAGAACATATTGGCACAACCAAGGCCTTGCCAAAGGCTTGGTAGGACCTGTCATACTCATGTTTTCACTTGAGAGACCATTCATCCTCTCTTTGTTTTCACTTACTTTTGTGTTCTTCGTTTTTGTAATTTTGTAAGTCTCTTTCTTTGTAATTCTGTTTTAATGCAAGTTACTTCTTCAATATCTATTATTCTCATCCACCTTCTGCAGTTTAATATTTATGTTCATAAAATAGTTTAAATTCATTTTAATCCCCTTCCCTTATTTTTCTTCCTCATTCAATTGAAAATCCATTTTTAATTATCATCATCATTCGTGTGTGTGTGTCGACGTACCACTCTTTTCTAATCCCTATATTTTTCTTCTATTCTTAATTTATCATCATAATTTTTATAACCAGAATATTAAAAACCAAAATGTATGAGTAAATATCTCATTGGAGTGAGTTATAATTTAGGTATGTTAAGTGACTGAGAGTATTTGCTCGATGAGTATTCGTTAATTTAACATTGTGTATGTTGGACTTAATTTGTCATGGATTAATGACATATTTAGTTTAGCATGTGGTTTCCATGAAATATTGGAACTACAAATACACTACCATAAACATGTACGGATTGAGATTAAAATTCTAATTAAGTTAAGGCTTGTATTAAATCTTTAACACTTAGGAATTCTTATCGATGTCAACTTGTGAAGTGGGTGTTAATTTAAATGCAATATAAAGCAAAGCTCAATGATATCACAAGCTTAACTCTCTAATAATGAACTCACCCCAATATTTATCAACTTGTTAAATTAAACATCATCCATTAGTCATTTCAATTAAGCTCTACAATCAAAACCCCCCCAATCAGAATACAATCAACTAAAAACAAACGACTATTTCAATGTATCATCGCCGAGGATTCGACCCGAGTGCTCCTATACACATTAGCAGAGCACTGGAACATTGACCGGTCGATAGGCGACAATTGGCCGTGCGTTTCAATGACTCAGCTCATGTCAAATTTGATGAGACTCATCCACATGAACCCAAAACCATTGTGGAACTTCTTGAGGAAGATATGTCAATTCTGGACCATAATGATAAAGACAGTAAACCCTTAGTGAAAACAACAAATTATAGAAATTCACCAGAATCTATGCATGGTGAATCTGAGCCTTTAGAAAATCAGGAGGAGTCTAGTTCAACACTTTTTGGAGGTATTATAACTCTCAATAATTATCATGTGGATGTTGTAGTAGGTTATCTAAATAGAGGAATACAAACTAGCGCTTTTCGGAGAAACCAGGTTGAACATAAAGCCTCTCATTCGTAAATTGACCCTAAAATTATCAATGATGAAATCAATGATGAATTTTGGGTTATTTCTATACCGAAAGGATTAAATCAGTTTTAATGAAACTAGGTTTTTGAATTATTATAAAGGCCTAAATACACTTTGACTATAAGCACTAAAAGGGTGTTTAGAAATAAAGATGATAAATTGGGAAACATTGTTAGAAACAAGGCTAGACAAGTTGTACAAGGATATAGTCATGAAGAAGGAATAGACAAGAAGGAATACATTTTACCTATAGCTAAACTAGAAGCTAATAGGACAATACTTTCTTATGCAGCTCATCTGAATTTAAAACATTATCAAATAGATGTAAAAATATAATTTTTAAATGGGAACCTAGTTTAGGATGTATTTGTTGAACTACCCCTGGTTTTAAAAATCCCCATCTTTCAAATCATCTCTTTGAACTATCTAAATCATTATAAGTATTGAAATAAGCTCCAAGAGCATGGTATGATAGACTTAGTTATTTTCAAATTTCAAAAGTTTTCACCAAAAGAATATCAGATCCTACTCTTTTTTTAAAGTATTTCCAAATATGTTTTACAAATTTATATAGATGACATTATTTGGGATCCTATAAAAATTCTTTATGTGTTGAATTTTTGAAAATTATACAAGATGAATTTGAAATGAGTTTAATGGGGGAACGTAAATTTTTCCTTGGATTTAAAATTTTTCAAAATAAAAATGGCATTATTTTAAATAAGATTAAACATACTAAATATATTTTGAAACTTTTTGGTTTGGATGTAAATAAAGGTAGTGATACACCTATGAGTACCACCTATAAGTTTGATGCTGATGAAATTGGTAAACCAGTGGATCAATCCAATTACAGAGGTATGATTGGGATTCTGTCCAATCTTATTGCTAGTAGACCTAATATTATGTTAAGTGTATGCATGTGTTCTCATTTTCAAGAAAATCACAAAAAGTCTCATTTAACTACTGTTAAAATGATGTTCAAATATCTCAAGTATACTAAAAACTTAGGACTGTTTTATCAAATAGGATAATCCTTTTATTTAATAAGTCATTCAGATGCTGATTTTGCTGGTTGCAAGTTAGATAAAAAGAGCACCTCTAGAACATGTCACTTTTTAGGCAAGTCATTAGTATCATGGTGTAGTAAGAAACGGAATTCTGTTTCGTTATCCACTACCTAAGATGGATATATAGATGCTAGTAGATGTTGTACTCATGTTCTATGGATGAAACGAACTTTACTAGACTATGGATATCAATTTAAACATGTTTCTATAAATTTTGATAATATAATTTCTATTAACATCACTAAAAATACAGTATCTCAATTTAGGACAATGCACATTTATGTGAGACATCACTTCTTGAGAGATCATTATCAAATAGGTGATATCACTCTTGAATTCATTAGCACTAAACATCAATTAGATGATATATTCAAAAATCCTTTGAATTAAGAGTGGTTAATTTACATCAATCCTATGTTAGGTATGATAAACTATTGATGTATCTAACCTCAACTTTAGAACCTCAATTTTGGACCTCACCGTTGAGACCTCACCATTGAGACCACACTGATGGACCTAACCATTGGACGTCAATGTTGGAACCTCACCAATGGACCTCACTGTTGGACCTCATCGTTGGAACCTCACCATTGGAACCTCACTGTTGGAACCTCGCCATGGGAACCTCACTGTTGGAACCGCACCGTTTGAACCTCACCATTGGGACCTCACCGTTGGACCTCACAGTTGGCCCTCACCAATAGAACTCACCGTTGTCACCTTATCGATAGTTGAACTTTTCCAAGACATAGAATTTTCTCTACTAAAATCTTAAACATTTTCTGTAGTACTTATTTCTTTTTTATAATTTACTTTTTCGATCGTTAAGTGATAAAATTAAAGAGCTTACCACATTTCGAACCACTTCTCTCCTGAACCTCTTTCTCTTTAACCTAAAAACATCACCTTCTTCCAAAACCCTCGAACCGCTCCAAATCGATGTCAAGGTTGAAGAGACTGTTGGTCAGTGATGAAGGAGATGAGCCAAATCAAAAGAGTCCTTCAGCTGAGTTGAGTAGTGGAAGCCATGTAGTGTAAAATCTGATCAAACCTCATTTTTTGATGTGGGATATCGTGGATGAAAAAGACCTACGTTCTGAATGGTTTCTTATGAGAAAATATTTAGTTCTAAAGGGACATAAAGCTCAAGGCTAGGTCTAATGCTTTGAAAACAAAAATGGACCCTATTACCCAATTTTAGTGAAGAAGTTTTATGATTTTTTTAATTTCTAATAGACTAAGGATGAGAAAATAATTTCATCAAGGGAAAATAGAGTAAGTGTAATCCTCTACTCTATTGAATGGGCTGAGTGTTTTAGAGTACAACATAAAGGGATTTATGATTAATACTCAAGAGTGGTTCCTCCCACTATTGAGTTCTTCTGTTTTGAAGAAGCCTTCACCGAAATGGCATGGACTGGGATCCCTAGGAAAGTCATTGCTGCTAAAATGGAAGGAGAAGACAAGTTACTACTTATGTTTGTATAGCATGTCTTGAGTCCTAGAAGAGGTGAGATTGCTACCTTGAAGTATCAGGACATATTTGTTTTGTATTTGTTGAAGCATGGACCAAAGATAAAAGATTTTAGAATGATGATGATTCAATTAAAAAATATGAAAAATCCCATTTATATGATCAGTTCATTGTTTTATGCCATATTGATATTCCTGATTTTGAAGGTAAAAGGAGTTGCTAGAAATAAGGAGAAAACCGTTTTAGTAAAGGACAATTTCTGTATTAAAAAGGTGATTCGAAAGTTGAAGAAGATAAATTGGAACCCATGGTACATAAGATGGATGCATAATGAGGATAATCTATATGAGGAATTTAACCCTATTACTCATCCTACTATGCCCAAGGATAAGATAGATCCTGTTCTAAAGCTTGATGAAGTGGTGCTGACATATTCAGATGAAGAAGAAGAAGATGCTTTTGTGCAATAAAGAGAGGATTTTCATATAGATGACAACAGTGATACTGAACATCCCTGAAATCATTTTTCTAATACGATATCCTTTGGTGAGCCTAGTTCTCAAATGAAATTGCATAGATTGGAGAATGTCCTAATGGACAGTGATGATGAAGTGTCTAGTGAAGAAGAAGAGGCCAAAAAGGTCTTAAGAGTCATTAGAGAGACCTCAGATGATGACGAGGACTCTGAATCTAGTCATGATGACATTGAGATAGGTACTAGTGAAAGTGAATAAGAATTACGAAATCTCAGTCCCTTGATAGGGAATAAGTAAATGGTTAAAAATGTAGATTAAGAGGCGGCTGATTCGGTTGAAGATGGAATTGTTTTGGAAATTTTGTAAGATTCTATCGTGGAAGTGGAAGTGGACCCTTCTTTTGACGCAGTATATAAAATAGGTATGGCTAAATGGAATATGGTTAATCATGAGAATACTCCAAGTGAGGGGGTGGAGCCTATTTCCACATGTTCAGTTGTTGCTGCTCATGGGATAGAAGAATGGTTAGAAGACCCTGGATTTGTGGTTTTAGGTTTTGACTATAGAGATTATGATGATGAACAACCTATCAGAAGTCCTCTAATCCCTTTAGTTACAGAGACAACTACTGTACAACTAGTGGTTCTATTGCCTCGATACTATGTTGAGAAGGATGATTTGGAATCAATAAAATTAGATCTGAAGATCCACTTTTATGAGAGATTTGTTGTATTAGAGAAGTATATGACTCACAATCAAGAAGTTGTAACTTCTACTATGGATGGGCTAGCTTCTGCATCTTACTCCATCCTGTAACAGGATTTAAATAACTGTCAGAATGAAATTAGAATATTGGTAGTATCTATGGAATTTTTGAAGAAGTCTACTTCCAGTTTAGAATCCAATATGGCTTCCAAGGATCAGGTTGACAATGATCTTTGATATGTTAAAAGTGTGGTTCAACAAATGGTCACTATGTTTGATGAATTCAAGAAATCCATGGTGACAGATGTTAGTGGAAAAGATGATGATGTGAAGAGGCTGATCAATGGGTTGACCAAATCCTTCAAGAAGACAATGGATTTTACTATGGAACTTATGGGTGCATCTGCTTCATCTACAACTACTCCTCTTGTTGATTTATGAGCTTTTAGATCCGTTGTTAGAGAAGAGGTGGAGAAGTTATCTGGTTCCAGTACCTCAAAACCTCAGTTTATGACTTAGGTCATCTCTACTACCAGATAAATTGATAACCTTGTGAGAAATTATTTAAGGAAAGCTTCTCAGGATCCGAAGGCCATCAAAGAGAAAATTTATTTCTACTATAAAAGGGTGTATACTAAACATCAAATGGATGGTCACTTCATGTTTTTGTTAGATAACATGAAGAATCTATATGTCACTCAAGGATTTATGGATCAGGTTAGCAGGCTCAGAGAGTTGACTCTTGCCATAGAGAAATTCATGGGGAATAAGGATGATTTAATTTCAGCTAAGGAAAGAGGAAGAAGTATTATTATGGATTTCAGAAATCATCTTCTACCCTTCCTCCATGTGGACTGCACTCCCATCATTGTTCCTCTAGCCCTGCCTTCTACCCCAATTTCTTTTGGATCTTGCAGTGTTACACCAATGATGACTCCTGCACAGGCCATCAGAAGTTTGACCTGTATGATTCCATAGAAATAAACTCATTATTGGTTTACTAATTATTCTGTTGTAGCTCCTCCAACCCTGCTAACTTCCATACCTAGGCCTATCCCTCCATCTTTAGAACCTGAAACCTCAACATCCAAAGACAATGCTCCCTTGGACATATTTGATGTGGATTGAATGTAGGATGGCATATTTGATAGGGATCTTTGTAACAATTTAGTATATTTTCCTATTTCTTCATTAATGGAAAATCCTCTTCTGTTTAATTTTTTCTTTTATTAATTTTTTTAATCACAAATGGGGAGAAATATGTCAGTTTACAAGTTAGGGTTATGTTTTAAGCTTCCTAAACTGAAAGGACGAGAAGTTTTCATGTGGATTTTTCATATATATAGTATCTATATTTTCCAATAATAAACATGGTTCAAATGTTCTTATACACACCTCTGAAGATATTAGAAAATGTGATTAACCCTAATTCATGCATGCTAACATAATTTTTGATTATCAAAAAGGGGGGTAACATTGGACTCACCTATTTTGATAATCCCAAATCATGTTTCATTTATATAAAGCATCTTGTTTCTCTTATAGTATTTTCATGTATGTGAAAATCATGGTTATATCAAAGTAATAACCATGTACTTTTAATCTCACTACTCTCTTGTTTAAGCTCACATTGTAAAATTTCTCTAAGATGCAAAGGTCACCGATGCAAGGTCACCAATGAAAATGTCACTGATGAAATAGTCACCGATGTAGAGGTCACCAATGAAATGGTCACCAATACAAAGGTCCTGAATGAAAAGGTCACCGATGAAAGGTCACCGATGCAAAGATCACCGATGCAAAGGTCACTGATGCAAGGTTAACGATGCATAGTAACCGATGCAGGGCTACAATTGGGAAGGTTACTGCTTAAGGCTACCAATGAAGGTTACCACTAAAGGCTACCAATGAATGCTATTATGGAAGGTAACCGTTGAAGGTTACCGTTGAAGGCTACTGTTGAAGGTTACCATTGATGATTATTGCTAAAGATTATCGATGAATGCTCCCGATGTGCACTTACTGTTGTGAAGGATACCATTACTAGTCAACCTTACTCTTCTAATCTATACTTTGTTAAATACATAATATTATTCTAAAGGTCATTTTTGGTAAATTAAATGCTTATAAAGTTAATTAATTCTGATTTTAGACATATCAAGATACCGTATCTAGGGACAATATGAGGTATTAGAAAGATCACACGTGATGTACTTATTCCTATTGTCACACCTAAAATATAAAAGTGATGTCTGGGGAAGAAAATAAAAAGAGTTAGTGGCATAAGAATCTTGTCTGTGCATGTGAATGAGCTTACTTTCTTGATCAAAGAAATCATCTAGCACTTACTCTATGAACCCACAAGCATCACAAAGATCATTTGGCACAATCATAATTATTCCTTCTATGCTTCATAAACTCTCCATCAAAATCATAGGAAGAATTCTGAAAGCTATAACCTGGAGTTGCGACACTCTATTTTGGAGAAAACTTCTAGATGAAGACTCGAACAACAAATTAATCATTCCAAGGAGGGAAGTACTGAACTGAAAACACATATATCTTTATAAACTGAAGCTTTTAATTATAGATCTATTGTGTTACTTTTTTTACATTACTGAGAAGTGTGTGTGTTTATCTGTTATACACACTATCTCCTATGTTTGAATTAGAGGATACTGAATATCTTCACATCAAATTTCAATTACAACGTGTTACCCATGTATAAATATGGAAGATACCGTGTGTGGTCTGTATTGTTTGTTTTTACCGCGAAGAACTATGGTAGAGGGTGTGAACCCTAAACAGTTGTGAAAACTATTGTAAATCACGACACAGGCTATGTATCATGTTTATTGTTAATATAAATTGCTTGGTGGCAGGTGATCAATAAGTGGAGTGGATTAAGTCTTGGATTGATACTGCTCCTCTTGTTTTACTTCATTGTGCTCTATCCTCCAAATTAAATTTTTTATTATTCCATTTTATGGAAAATGGAAAAACCAGAGTACACAACCAGAATACCACTACATGCTGAAAGAGCTTACAAAATTGTTAAACACAAGGTTAATATTACTTGACTCAACTGATCTATAGAGCTCCCAGTGCAGCATACTAACTTGGATGTCAGGATACTCTCTTATAATCTCTTCAAGGTGGGTAATCACCCTCTCCATAGTCTGAATAAATTCCTATAAATTGATTTTATCCCGATTGAACCTTCGGGATAGAATTCTATCTTGTTTATCTAACCACACTTCTTGATCCTATGTGGAATCAACTTGCAGCCATCGTTCATAAATTCTGTTGAGATCCTCTTATGAAACATTGGGATGTATGGATTGCTCAATCATTTCTTCTTTGGAGTGCATGATAGGTTTCAAGCACTCTCTATTCTCTTCTTCATTGTCACTTGTAAGCCTATTTGGTTCTTCTCTTTCCCCATCCTAAAGGGATACGCTAACTTTTTTCTTTTCCTTCTTGGCTGACCTAGTGTCCATTAGTTTTGGGAGGTGAGAATAATCCTTGCGACCCTTAGTCCTATTCCCCTGGACCACAATACATTTCCCCAAATCTCTAGCGACTTTTTTCCCTTTCTTCTGCCGAGGGCTGTGAGGGCCTTTTCCTTTACATTTGTCCATGCTATCCACTAAAGGGATACTATAGCTGTCATCACCTGAAGAATCATCCTTCGGAGACAATAGAGGTTCATGAACTTCCAAGACAAAAAAGCGATTCCCCAGCTTTAACTATGTGCCTTCATTGCGAGGCATCAGCTTACAATGTAGATTCTCCCTATCTGCCTTCTTCTTCATGAAATTTTCCTTCCCCCCAAACCCAGCCTTCGAATGAGTATTTTTGAGGGTGTTAGGATATAATGGCCTTAAGATATTCACATTGGCCAACTTCTCTTGTCTGCTGGAAGATGTTGCAGCAGACAAGAATGATTTCCCATGAACCAAGGCTGATCCAGTGGATTGTTCATATCCACGACCCATGAATTGCAGTTGATTATTCATGTCCACCCAGCCTCTCCTAGGAGAACCACTAGGACCTTGAACCTCGCTTCCCACACCTTCCTCGGCCAGGATGGGTAAGACTAGAGGATTCCCCGCAGCCACTACTAAGGACCTCTCCACACCATCTCCCTTAACACCAAAATCTTGCATCAACCTACAAAAAACATCAGCAACCCTCAGGCCTTCCTCCTTGAGTTTCCTAGACTTCACATCCCTCACAAAACATAGGGGATGCCACTTATTCTTCTCCTACCAGGAACTGGCCTCCGAAGCAGAATAATTATTGATCCCAACCAGCGCCATCGCCCCTAGAACCTCCCCGCACGCCACCTCAAGATCACCCAAAGACACACTAGCACATGACTCATATTCCGCCACTGGAACCACCAGCACCTCCAAAGACCTGTCACGATTCACCCGTCGACATCTTGAAGCCACATGGCTGAGCTTGCTGCATCCCAAACAAAATGTGGGCCAAGAATCAAACACCACCCACTGCTTCTATCTCAATTCTTCTCCAACTGAAATTCAAAGCCACTCGGTTGAGGGTTTTGAAACATCAACATCAATACGAGCGCGAGGCAAAATGGGGTGAAAACGGCAGAGGTGAGATTATCATAACATAGATACCATCCAATCAAATTCCCAAGCATACATACGATAGAGGGATTCTGGAAAGGAAGAGGCAAATTGGGAAAACTAACCCAAACTGCGGCTGGAGGCAGATTGCGATTCATGTTGAAATCGAACGACCATCATACGAGGAAAAAACCACACCCATCAAACACCCGCAAAGCGTTGGACTAGGTGATGAACAAATCCTCCTATATTGAGAAGAGAATCATCAATTGACTACGGTCGAGCAAACCCACCACCGCTCGATTTTTTAGACCCCACGTTCTGAAGACGAAATGGTCAGAGGCATCAACCGAGGGAAAACGACCCCTAAAACGAGCCACCAGTGTTGATTTGTGCAGATCTGAAGCATCTTTGAACTCCTTAAGTGAAATTGCGAGCTGATGAGATCCTTCATGGAGGTCGGGAACCTTAGGGCTAAGAGAAATCACCAGAAAGGGAGGAAGGAAATCCGGGATGGTGAAGGGGATGAACGATCGTGCCACCGGGGAAAGAGTCCCCCCTCCCCCCACTGGGGAGGAGGGGGCTGGATCCTCAGGCATCGTCGAGCAAGGTCATCATCACAGGTGCAAGAGCGACACCTCCATCGTTACCAAGTTTACCTCGTTCTCAATCCTAGATGAATGAAATATTCAAACACCTTCACTGTGCTCTATAATTTTGTTATACACTGTTTTATCTATTTTCTACTGCTTAAAACTGAAAAAACATAAAAAAAATTGCATTCACTTTGATAGTTAGTTTTGGTTAGTGTGTTTACGTTTCTAATTCAGTAAACTTGTTTCAAAAGTGGAATAACTGTTTTACACTAATTCACCTAAGGACTAATCACCCTTTGAGAAACCTGTTGACCAACTAGACATTTATATCTCTACTACCTTAATTAACTTGGTCGTTTCATGGGGGGTCACTATAAAAAGTTTTAAACAAAAATTTTAAGTAGGAACTCAATTCATCCCCCTCTTGAGATTCCACTCTGACCAACAATATAATTTTTTGACTTTTTTGTAAAACTATGAAAATATTTTTCTTTTTTAACATATTTTTTATGAAATGATTTCCCAACATTCATGATCATAAATTAATATGAATATTCCCTTAAAATTTTACTTGTTTACTTTAAAATAATACACTTATATATATATGATTGATATTTTTATTTATAAATTTATCAAATCAAAAGGAGAAATTTCTAATTTTTCAAATAATGGTTCGAAAGATATTTTAAAGGTATTTTTCATATATGTAAACATAATTTAAGAATTATTATGATTCCATGGGTGGTATGAAATTATATTTTAATCTAATTTCTTAGATGTATTATATTGGTAATGATCTTTGGAATATTACAATAATGTCATTTCATTTTGATGTTTTATATAATAATTGATGAGATAGTGAATACTCTCATTATACCATCCACTTAAGTTATCTATAAATAGTATGATTATGTAATGATGATTTTTTTAAAACACATTTTTTATCTATGGGTCATGGTATGATGGTATGATGATTTTTAATCATCTTATGGTACAAATTTTTATGATTTTTGTCATATGACAGTTTGGATTATAGTTATATATCCCTACAGTGAATTGGATAATGATTGATATCTCAAGAGATAATATGGACAAGGGTGGGGTGTAAAATTAGTTTCGTAAGGGGCTCTTCACACTATGATAGTCATGGTAGTGAATGTTGACTTTGAAAATAATTGATCGGGTAGTGAATCCAATCCTCTATGATAGCCTTGGTTGTGATACTTGAATAAGAAAAGGATTTTCTATAATTATGTGTATTCTAAAAACATATTTATTATTCCAATGACATATTCTATTAGGCCATGATTTGTTTTTTATGATTCCACACTATTAGGAATTATTTATTTTTTAGGAAAATTCCCCCGACCATGATCCATGATTAGTGATATTTAACAGAATATATATGTTTTTTTCATTTATGATAATGTTATCATGCTTGATTACTTATATTTAAGTAATTTATGATATTTGATTGATATATCTTATATTTACCCTTACTGACATTATTATCTTACCAATTCTTATGTTTCCTTTCCCCAAGTTATGAATAAGGGTTTCATGTAAGGTATGTAAAAGAAGTTAACTATGTTATAAGAGATTTTTGGGTTATTTTGGAGATATTTCATAGAATAAGATGATTATTTATCATGTTTCCAAAATCACTAAATCATTACAATCCATAAGAACTTATTATTTTTAAAATAATTGATTATATATCAAAAATGAATAAAAATTTGGGTATGTTAGTCTCTATTCAACTCTGTTTTTATCAAATTAGGGTTCAGAAATTTTTGGAGGTTAGTATTAGAAAAAATTAGTGATAGTCCTTAGGATTAGCATAAGTATTATGGAAAAACATAACATATAGTAATGAATGGATTCTATTTTTCCTAGAAAATACATGTTTTCCTAGATATTAGAAAGTGGATTCAATTATGGGTTAAATGGACCTATAGATATGAAATCTGAATGTGGTAGATTAGGTATTAACTTGATAAACACCAATTCAGGATGTGTGGACCTAAGGTTACACACCTCTCTGGACCATCTAGATGGATATGCTTTGGTAAATTCAAATTATATATATGAACCGATATGAAAAATGAGAGGATAAAACCTTTAACAATTGATGATATGACATTGTGATATTGTATTTACTTAATGTGTAATAGGTTGAAGAATGTTTTTCATAATTTAGGAAATAATAAGATTGTTTTTCATTATCATATGATTTTTTACTTTCACTATTGATGTTTGATACTCACAGTATGTTTTTCAGTTTTAGTTAATGTTTGGATGTAGAAGTTACTATTTAAATAATTACTAATATTACCATAATTATATGATACCAGTTTATCTAAAGAGGTAATAATCCCTTAAATTTAAGTTTAAAAGTCTTTTTTATTATAATAAAAGATCTGAAGTTATTAAAAGAAGATTCTAGGAGAATTCGTCCTCATTCTTGTGCTTAAAGTTTCAATTTTGGAGAAATCAAGTGAGGTTCATGGTTAACACAAGGTTAGTTCCAACCATATAGCTCATGTATATGGGCCATATGGGACTCCATACATTTTTTTATTGTTTTAAGAGGGACTACTGGACGTACGAAGCTAGAAATTTACTATATAGATATTTCACATGGCCTACGCATAGTTTCTCTAACCATAATCTTAGGCCATATGGTGTGTGGGGTATGAGACAGTTCCCAACACATGGTTTAGTCATAGTTTGTCTTATAGTGTTCTTTCACTATCTAAGGTGTGTCACTTAGTTAATGTGGAGTCACATGGTTGGTTTATAGTTTGTAAAATCATGCAGCTAAACTGTGAAAACCTTAAAAATAAAAAACATTACCATTTCCCCTAAAACCCTTTTATATTTATCCTAATTTCTTCTTCCATTAAACACAAAATTACCCACTCCTATTAGATTCTATCATCCTCCTCACATAGGCTATGAAATATCTTCTTCTTTTTAGGTTATAATTAACCATAATTTGTCTCATTCAATAACCCATGTAAAGTCTTTTAGTTTTCCCACTTATTTTCTCAGTTTATCAGACCATCTTATGATCTATTTTTTATGCTAGAAAATATTTCCAATTTTCAAAAATTTTATCTAGTTCCTCTAATTTGTCTATTTTTAGTTTGAATATGATATTATTATCAGATTAGAGTCATATACCAATATAATGTAGGTGGTATATTACATTTCCATTAGATTCTTGATGTTTAGATGACATGACATTGTTTTGTGCAACATAATGATAACGCATCACCTCTAAAATCTAAATTTTCTTTAAATAAAAGAATTTACCTCATAGATATTGTTCCATAGACCCTTAATGTTATCAATGGATAGAGAATTAGACTCAAACAACCCCTTAATGTGTGTTTGTATATGTTACGTTGAAATTTTTTCCATGATTGTATGGACAAACCACCACCTATGATGGGTTTGTTTTATTAATTATTATTTTAAAGAGTAAATTCAATTAAATGGAATTTTTAAATGAATTAAATGAAAATCCATAGGAAAAGAAATTTCACCTGACCCATGATTAATTTTTAAATATTCTCTAGAATAAAAGGGATTAAATTAAAGGTGTATTGAAATGATACTTAACATATATTATGAAAGGATAAAAAATATTTTAGATTTTATTATGAACTTTATATTCTACCATTCGATGGATATCATTGGAAAGATTTTCAATTCCCCACGTGAGTCTTCCTTGACAACCCTGAGGATTACAACCAATTCAGGGATGCATCTTCCAAGAGTTGATTACCATCTTGGAATCGATCCTTGTCATATATTGATGAGTTTATGACGTTGGTCTGTGGACTCATCCATTATGTTTTCCATATTTAAAATTTCATAGATTATTTCCTCTGATTTGGATGAATGTCATAGTACATGGACAACATTGTATTATCTCTTTGGGATCTAATAAAGTATACATCATTGCTCAATAGAACTTTTTTCTAGGTCTTGGAATGATTATTTTATATGAGTTTAATGTCTATGTTTTACCCCTCTATTATAGTCAACCCTGTGTTTCCAACATCAACATTGGTAGTTGTGAGTTGGATGACCTTCTAAGGATGTCATTTTTACTCTTATGACATTATACAAAAATTCCTAACATTTATGACTTTATTACATTATGAGTACACATATATATATAATATGGAACTTGTTTAGAGATATTATATTTTTTCTGAAGAAAGTACTGTTAGACGGGTAATGTGTAAGAACTTGGGCCAACATGGTTTAACTTATTTTTTTAATTTTATTTATCATTATTCATGCACACTATCTATTTTATATTAACTGGATGGATATTATTAGATTCCATTTATAGTGTCCTAATTTGTTTTACTCACACCATTTTTTTGCCACTGATTGGTGTCTAAATAGACTTTATGTATATAGGTAGAGACAAAGGGATGCACCTAGTTTTAGATTTTGGATTATTTGTTCTAGGAATGAGTAAAGAAGAATAGGTATGAGCTAGTGTTCATGATGATATTGTAGATTTTATTTTCTTATTTTTTCATGTTTTGTATATGCATGCTTCCCAATTTTCATTATGTCTATTTTTTTACATAACCATGGAATCATTTTCTGATATGGAATTGTCTATAGTCTTATAAATTATTTAGTTATATTGATGGGTTACTTCCTCGTTTTATTATACTTATTGTTATATTAATTTATTATATAACTTATTTTAGATTATCTATTATGTATCCCTATAAAACTATCTGATAACGGGGTTATAGTCTTCCCACCTTACCACCATAAACCCTCACTCCTAGTCGCCAGCCTTTGGAATATGGGGAGTATGATTGAGGCCATGTGGCCTAAGGGGTTAAGATATATATTAGTGAACCAGGCTTGGTACATCACAAATTGATATCATATCATTATTTTCCTTTATCTTACAAATTAATGTTGGTATAAAGAAGACTAGGACTTATTGGAATTTTTTAATTAGCATGTTATTGGGTGTACTATTTGAATATATATGGAACGTGAAATTTTTTAGGGATAGGAATAGTTGTTCTGGTTTTTCCCTATTATAGTTTTACTAGGATCAATATAGTGTGACACACATGATATATGATGTTTTCTATGATTATGTACTTTTACCCTTGTCCTCAAACAATATGGAAGAATTGATCATGCATCCTTATAAGAACCTAAGGATTAATATTTCTTGAATATATCATGCCATTATTATTTTATTATACGCATTTCATACATCTTTTTATATGTTCCTTGATTGATATACCTGTTATTTTAACATTTCATACAAATAAGGAGGTTTAGTTACATAAAGAGTATACATCAACCTAATTATTCGTTTTCAATATAGCTTGATGGTGGCACCTTAATTAGCCAAAATTTACCAAATTAAAGCTATGTAACCTTAGTTTTATGAGATAAAATATTGATTTTGATTACATGGATGTAAAATTTAATTTATAAGGTTTTTTGATTAGTGAATTGGGAAAGATGATCCATCCAATCAAGGCATCATATTTTTTCTGGTTACATTCTAAAACCAATGTGAAAGGTCTAGTTGAAGTTACAAAAATACAATTATAACATATAAAGATTAAATAATTACAAAATGGGAATGGAAAATCATATAACTAGATAATGATATTTAGACATATATATGAACTTGCTGGTTTCATATTGTTAAAGGGAATGATTTTTATTAAATTGGGGTTCCAAATAAAATTTAACTACTTTTTCCTCTATAAAATGGAATTGAAAATCCATATACTAGAAGCTATGTTATAAAATAGGGATCATTATAACTAGACATAACCTTATTAGTTGAGTGTGGGAGTATCTATTGTGGACTTGAGTGGTATTTTATAGTTATCGAATCATTTTATAATTCATTTTCTTAAAATTGTAGATATATTCTTCCATTAAGGCATTAGGTTGAACACTGTGAGGGTGGTGACGATCAGATCTAGAAGTGGTGGGACATTAACAACCAATGTTGTCTTCTCTTGTTCCACATGTGGCACCTCCCATTATTCCATGTTTCTAGGTTGTCTCTCAAATTCAATATGATTTTCAATAGTTAGTATACTCCATGAAGTCATCTTGTGGAGCTATAATGACTATGTCTGAATTTATATGAAAGTTTAAGTAGGAACACCTTCCATCTATTAGAAGGGATTACAGTCCCCATGCTATGGAGTCATGGAAACATTTTATAATTACCATCATTGAAAATTTTAATTAACCTATATAGAGCAGAGTGAAGCTTGAAACATACATTCTTAGAGTATATTCCAAGATGTAGCGGGTTGTTTTGAAGAATGAAAGTGATCATCACATTATGGATTGGAGGGATTTACAATCTAGATTCTTTGATTTTTTTTCTTGAGAAAAATAGGGTACATCGATCTAAAGATTTTATTCAGTTTGAGTAGGGAACATTATCAATTATAGGCTACTTAACTCATTTCATAAATCTCTATTTTTTCATTCCTGCTCCCCAATGTAATGATATGACTGGAGCTTTGATTTTTGAGGATGTGATTATGTATGTATTTTAATTGGAGGAAAATATGCACTATTTGACTACTTTTTTAGAAATATTCCCTTATTCCCCCATCACCAAGTTCTTCCTGTGGTTAGTTAATGATGTGGGATAAGAAAATTCATCACTTATGAACATAAATAGTTCGTTTAGTGTTAGTAAGTGTTTCCTTGACGTTTTTTATCAGGGTAGTGGAATTCATAGTAATTTCATGTGTAACTATGTTGTGTGACACCAATGAAAGAGGTCGAGACACATGAATACCCAATGAATAGAGACCCAATTGAGTGTTGATCATATGGATGAATAAGATATCTATAAGGATCTATTCAAATTTTCTACCAATTCATTGTGAATGAGTATTTTCCTCAACTCTAGGATTATAAGTAAGATTAGTAGCTCCACACTACAAATTAAGTGAGAATACAAATCACCAATAAGGATGAGGAGGTGGTGGTTTTTAGGGACACCAGACATAGGATATTCAACTCAAGTAGAGTGGTACTATCTAGGGTTGTGGATTGGGTGAGATATATATTTTTCAGCCAACACCTAAGGATTAGAGTTGTAGGAAATCCATAGTATGGGGTGAACCTTTAGTAGACTCTACTTTAGTGTTTTCATTATTTTAAATTAGTGATTCACATTTGAATATATCTGTTCCTATCAGAGAATGTTTTGGGATCTAAATTTATTATTTTTATGTGGTGATGACTCATAAAAATTCACTGGAATTATAATCTGAATGTATATGACAATGCAAAGAGTGACTTGTTGAGATTGGGAGTTATCATTTCCTATAGAACCATTTCATTCATGAAATGGAAAATTTTGATATCATTCTTATGATGGAATTATTTTTTCCTATTATAACTATATTTTATTTATCACTAGAGTGTTTATTTATCATCATCTGATGGTGGTATCAATATTTAAAAGGGTCAATAGGAATTCTAGAAAAGATGATCTAGACCTGAGGATCATGGGTTGAGTGAAGTGACAACCCATACCAATATCTCTATGAATTAAGAAGGAGTAAGAAAATATATTTTTCACCCATTGATGGATTTATTTAGAGAGGATTTTCATGAAAACTTCTCCTAGATATGTCTTGAGAGAGAGAGGTAGAATTCATTATTTATCTTGTTATTTGAGAAAAACTGGTATATATTCCACCTTACAAGATAACTCAGATTGTTCTTTTGGAACTCAAGTGGCAATTAGAGGTCATATAATCCAAAGGGGCTATCAGACATAGTATTTATTATTGAGGTTCACCAATCTTTTTCACTGTGAAGTTAGATGCCTAATTTGGGATATACCAAAGATGAGGTAATTGATAATGGTATCAGGGCCCATCAGAGAGTTGTCCTTGAGTCATTATTTTGGTTTTTTTATTTTGAAACATTAAACATATATGAAATTTCATATCTATTATTTTTATATCATTATTTAATTTCCAATTTTGGTCATCATGTGATATTAGTACTATATAGGTTATTTGTTTTTTAAATTAGATACTATTTACTTATTTCTGCTATTATGGAGCTTTGATGAAGAGGGTACAATCTCTCCTTGTTATATACTAAACCCATATTACTAGTTCGTTGCCTCTGGAAAGTGGGGCGGTATGATTGAGGGCACATATTGAACCATCCCTAGGAACTGACATGTGGAGACTTTTTTGAGATATTATATAAAATATATACAACCTATAAGAGAAAATCTATAAATATTTCAGGATATGTTTGGTGAATAGAATTATATTCATTCCCCCTTTATCCAATATATGTTTTTTCAATCCCTCATGTGATATATTGGGTTCAAAATTTTCCCAATTTACCTTTAAAGTGGAGCCTCTCTGTCTCCTCTAGTATATTTCGTAACCTTAGTGGGTTTATTTCTCATAGGTGATTCCACATAGAATATAGATTCACCCCAAACCCTATTCAGATGTACTCCCATTAATAATCCATTTCCATATTATGGTGGAATATATGATGGTGTATTATTTTGAAAATGGGAATTGTTAAACCTGGATAACATCTCCCCTACTAAATTATTTAAAAATTGGTTGATCCTAAAATATTGATTAATCATGCATCCCTTTGATATTGAAGATCGTTAAACTTGATAAATCCATGAAATACCTCCAAACCTTAAATTTTATCATGACTATTGAGTAAACCATTTAAATTTCGAATATTTCTTTTCAATGTATGCCCCACGCATTTTCACAAGTATTAAATATACTTCTTTTAATTCATTATATATTTGGGTATATTTATTTTTGGAACTCAAAACACTTATATCATGTTCACTGTGGATTCATTTTTTCAATTGTTATTTTTAATATAGCTTAATACCCACAACTTCACTAAGCTCATATATTAGTGTAAACATTTTAGGCTGCCTATTTATAAGACTCACACATAATTAATTTCTTGTGATCATTAAAAAATTAATACAAGTTTTATTTATTTATTATAAAAGACTAATTTTTCATGAACCCACCACATTAAATGGCACATCATTGGTAAGGGATGCATGACCTTAAATGATACAATAATTAATCCTTGTTTCCCAACACATAAAATAAAACTTTGTTAATAGTTATATGACCGTAAAATATATAAAATTATTATTAGTTTTATGACCCTAAATGTTACACCATTGGTTTATGTTGTATGACCTTCAAGGATAAACATTGGTCCTTATTTCATGAACATAAAATACATTTCATAAACCTTTCATATATGATATTATATTAATTATGATGTCATATTTAATAGGATTAAATCACTATCACAATTCATCAAATTGTAACAACCTATCATCTAGACATAAAATATGATACCAAAATACGTGACTTTTTATTTCCTTATAGAGGAAAAATTGGAATCCCTTTGTAAGGTTATTCCAAATACTATAGAACCTTCGACTAATTATAAATTTTTATTCTTTCATGAGTGATGTTAAACTCTATAATGACTTATTACATATATATTCATTTGAAATATAAATTTATTACCTATGAAAATGGGATTTTACAATATATACATGATAATAAACTTTTTTGGAAGTGTGATTTTAAATGAATATGTGTAAAAAAATTAAATTCACATAAATAGATCAAAATTATTTGTAAGGATTTCATGAATATCCTTAAATACTAAAGATTATCTTAGATTAGATAAAAAGATCCTTTGGGGGATGAGAAGACCTTGAAACTATAGTATTTGAAATTCACATCGTGAGAAATGAAAATAAAATTAGTGTGTGTGAAGATGATACGAATAATATATATATATATACATATATATGAATAATGATATTATGTTAATACATTGTTATGATTAGTAGTGGTACTAGTGATTATAATACCTTTTTATAGTTAATGGTGGGATATTTAGTTACTTGTATGGAGGTAAAAGGTTTAGGAATAACGACTCTCTTTCATTATTACCATTTATCGTTATCATGGAATACCTATCTAAGTCAACTAGATAAAAAATTGAAACTAAAGGAATTAGAATCCTTTTAAAATTTCATTGACTCAAAACCTCTCATATTTTATTTTCACATGATATTATTATTTTTTATAGAGATACACTATGTTCAACTTGGATAATTTAAGGTATTCTTATGACATTGGAAATGTATCTGATCATTTTATAAATTATTGGAAATGGAATATTTTTTTGATGTTATTCTCTAAGTACTAGGTATATTATGAAAAATAATCCACACATAATTTATGAGATACTTATATTTATAAAATTTGTCATTAATTTACCATATAAATAATTTTTTATATCAAATTGTCATCCATGGGATGAAAAAATATTCATGTATCCATTTATGGTTTTTAATATGTTTTATACATGTTGCAATGGTGGTTATGGGAAAATCTATTCTGAGCTATGTGTTCTCAAATTAGGGTAAAATATTTTTTATCCATAAAAATATCTATTGGATGATCAATTATTCATTTGGATGTTTTATTTACATTGGAAAAAATAATTCATGAATGAATCAGTTGTTTGGAAAAATATGGAACAACCTATTGAATTGAGGGGTGAGGGGTTTTCGATATAAAATGTGTCTTGAAAAGAAATCTAGTTATTAGGGTTCAATATATTCAAAGAATGATTTTACTAAATGATTCTTTTTGGGTGAAATTTATTCAACGCAATTTCATAAAAGTTACTCATTTTAATGAAAACATATTTTTAAATTATTATTTTGGCTATTTAAATGATCTCTCAATATAAGGGAAAGAGAACTTAGTCTTATAAATATTTAAGGAAATGAAAACATATAGAGAGGAAACATTAAAACATCTATAGATTCAAATATAAGAGCTATTTTTTATCCCACTCAAGTGAAATATTTTTTTAAATGGTATTTAACTTGTGAGGGACTTTATGTTACTGCCAAACATAAATTCTTGATAATGATATTGGCATAAGATAGACTCCTAACCTCAGTGAGATCCCATTTTTTCCATTTTTGTGCCTAATATTTTCATAATAATGGATCATTTTCTTAAAATGAGGGGGTATTTGTTTTTATAATGTTCATATTCGTAGAATATAATAGAAATTATAGGATCTTTCCTCATTATTATTTTTCCTTGTTATAGTTACAATGTGTTTTGTGATTATATATTTATATATACTGGATTATCATAAATTTTTAAATAAATTCTCAGATGAAATATATGAAATGTTACAAATATTATTTATAAAATAAGGAATAATATTGTTTTCAGAAACAATAAGTAACATGGTTTGAATTTGATTTAATATTTACTATGATTTTAATTTAAATTTAATCTTATATAAGGTTATTATATTGGGATAAAATCCATTTTATCTACATTTTGAATATTTTTTATTTCTGTATTTTTTTGAAAATTTATTATTGAAAAAAGGTATATTGGTTTCTCAAAATTAGTTTATAATGGGTTTTTGGTGACCCAAAAAATGGTTTTAATGATGATGATGTTTACCAGTTCTGTTATAGACTATCGTGGTCCCCATGATCCTTATTTACATGATATCCTTTCATAATAAAAAATAATCTTATTTAGTCTAGAAAAATTTAAATAGGATATAGATTACTAGTAATTTCTATTAAGTTATAAATTACTACAAATTTAACAACAACCATATAAGGGATTTTATAGAATCAATCTATGAAATGAGTTACTCATTGATAAATAACCACCTAAGGGAATTTACACATTTTAGTCATGTAATTGGGTTCATGAAGTTGGATTACTCACGACCTCCCATCTATGAAGTAAAATTTTAGGATCATGTAGTGAAAATAATGAGGTGGGATCCTAGGGTGGACATGACATAATAGAAATTTCACAGTCACATCACACAATGAAAAATAATATATATAAAATTAAAAGAATCACAGGAAGCAATTTTCCATGAAGAATATATTATGAACAAATGAGAGTTTAACCTATTAAATAAAATTAGTGTTTCATGTAACACTCAAACATGTGAGAATAAAATGTATATTAATTCAAAATAACTGAATAATCTACTAAAGAAGTTGTTCATTCACTTCAGCAATGAGAGAGTAGGGGAATTTCTAAGTAAAATTGGCAGTTAACTCGGAGAAATATTGTGTGTACTCCAAACACTATAATATTAGTCCACTAATGTGTATTAGAAAAATTTTAAAATTTACATTTTATGATCCTTGAACTATGAAAATTTATGTGACACATATTGAGACTATGAAACTTTGACATATTGTTGGATTTAGAAGAATCTATTCATGAAGAAACAAACCTTGATTAAGTTGTTGGTTTTTTTCACACATAACTAACTTGTAAATGATTGATCCTTTTTTAAATTCTTATGGATATAAAATTCTAGAAATAAAGGTTAATTTATGCAATGGATAGAGGTAAATGGATAGTTCCCAATATATCGAGTTGATCAAAAAGATTCAGTCAGACTGTGGTGATCAGATATATGATTACACTAAATTTATATCCGATTACATTTTGTGTTCTATGAAACATTTATTTTTTATCAAAAAATCATTAGATTATTTACTGACCTCCAATATTTAAAACATCATTTCTTACAGAAATATCCATGATTTTTGATAAAGTTTTTGAAAGAAGATGTTGGTGAAACTTGGAGGAATAATAATTCATGAATGATGTTTTGCATATGTAGTCTAATGAATGAATTGTTTCTCATTGGATGATGAATATTATTTCTATTGAAAAGATAATGTATTATGACCAATATCATTTGATAAAATATGAGAAAGATCATCAGTCATATGCTTCTAGGAAAAATTATTGGATATTGGTTATTGAGAAAAGTCATCAAATCGAGTTATTTTATAAAGTAACTTAATGTCTATGGAAATAGGAAACATGAGAATCATTGAAGATATAACATATATCGGTTTTCAGATGAAGATAGTTCAAGAAAAGAAGAAAATTATGATGTTACTAGAATTAGAATTATTATATTGGAATGTTCTTATGAAGAAGTTCCAAAAAAAATGTCTATGGATCATTAAAACATTTTGGGTAAAGTTATTAATTGTGAAGATGATGAGTAGGATGCTCAATGATTCCATAATCATGAAGAAACTATCATGATTCAAGCTTCTATTTTATTTTTTTAAGATTATATTCATGTCTGATATAATGAGGGTTCCTAGGATATTTTTAGACTCCTATAATTTTTATTTTTAGTTTTAAAAGAGGTCTATCATAGAGTTATTAATGTATGAAATTAAATTTTTTTAGTAGGAAACATAAATTTGTGGTTTTCACCTATACTTTTTCATTGAATAAATAGCACCTATATAATGTGGAGTAGGTGAAATGAGGGCATGTTGTTGTTTTCATTCTAATTATTGAATAAGATATGTTCAAAAGTGAGATATTTATATGAAGCATCAGAAAAAGTAGTTTTCGCATATGTGGTATCGTACAGAGTATAAATAATACTTTTTATTGAATGAACATGGTATTATACCAATGATATTAGAGAATAGGTACTCAGAAAGGATATTAAACATATTATTTCGAACATGGAAATTGATAAACAAGTTAATTATTGTTGTTGTGTAATAAGGTGAAGATGATTAAGAAGAAACTTTATAAAGGAAATTATAAAGATATTTCATGAATCATAGTTTTAATATATCAAATTCTGTTGGTGAAGGTTCATTTTATTATTACAAAAATTATTCTATAATATTATCAATGTGAGGATCACATTCAATTTAAATGGAATATAGTTATATGAAACTGATAGATATTATGTTATTTTTTTAAACCAAATTGGACTATTTTCTAGTGGATATGTTATTTTGGATTAGTTATAAATCATTTGAATCAATAAAAACTCTTATTGAGTAGAGAACCATGTAAATTATTATGTTTGTATAAATGTTCATATGTTTTGGGGTTTTATTGGAGTCAATTATCTCTAACCCAAGGAAAAGTTTTTTATAATGATAAAAACATAAAAAGAACATATCAATAATTTACCCTCACCTCAATTATCGCAAGGATCATGAATAGTCCTTTTAATTATTATCAGATGGGTGTTCCTTTATTTTAAAATTTAGTTTGATGATTTTGAAAAATGTTTTATTACATCTATGTTTTGTAAATATAAAATATTAAGGTGATTCCTCTACTTGATTTAAATAAATAACATAATTGGAAATAAAGTATGCAACAATATCTATTATCAATTTTATATGAGCTATTACATATAATATTCATACTCTTGTTGAGAGTCCTAATTTAAGATTTCCAAATAAAAGAATATGAAAAATGATGTGTGAATTAGAAAAGATATACTTTCTACCCAATTTGAAATTAAATTTATGGGGGTTAAAGGAATTGGAACTCGTAAAGGAATATGGGGAAAGATGGATAATATTTATGAATGAAACATGAATGTAAATAAATAAATGTTATAGATCTAGATATTGAAGCATGATGATCTCAAAATGGGATATGATGAATATTTTTGCATGTTATTTTCAAGATTTAATGATATTTTATGAAACATAATATGGATAGATGAGAATTTGGATGATTAAATTTTAATGAATTTTTTTAATAATTATTCTTACTAAATTTTATTGTAATTTATTATCCTTAGTAGATAAAGATCCTATAACTATCACTGTATATTAATTTCAAAGTATTCTCACTACACATGAAATGTATCGAGAAAAGGCTATCACGAATAAAGAATAATTCAATTGAGAAATATCTTTCAATGATGTTAGACAAGAGAAGTCTATGAATTTATTTGGAAGAAGTTTTTAACTATAGAATTGAAGATGATTTAAGTAAATAATTTGATAAATTAATGTTTTTTTCTAGAATGGTTAAAGGAGGAATAAAAATTTATAAATGAATGATACTATTGATGTACTTTTATTTAATTGAAAATTGACACATTTTAATAGCTTTCTAAGACTTAGATAAAATGTATTTAGTGATGAATTAGATGGAAATTCATTACGATATCAGAAAATGGAGACATAGATACAATGTCCTTTTCAAAATAAAAGGAAATTAATTTAAAAAAAATATAAACATCATATTTATGAGTGAGAAAGATGATGATAATGATGTGGAAGCTAAAATTTCCAGTGATGGTGATGTTGTGATGGTTCTCATTAATAATATAAAGAATTATAATCTTTCTAGTGATGAAAGAAACAACTCGTAAGAATATGAAGATGAATCCAAGAATTGAGATTATTATTAAACTATAATTTAATATATTTCCTTCAATAATAGTTAAACATGATAATTAAAACAAGAATAGAAATAAATACGGTCTATTAGAAAAATATAGAATTAGAACCTAAAGAAAATTATAATTTTTTAAAATATAACTATAAACTAAAAAAGTTACTAGATAATGAGAACAATTTTAACATCAAGAATGAAAAAAAGATAAATGGGAATGAGAATTAATTTGAACATGTTCAATAAAAGCATTTTGAATCTGAGAAGTGACTAAAAACATCTAAATCTCAGTTATTATATTTGATTAAATTTATACGAAATTTTAACCTGAGAAGGTTAAACAAAAATCATATTTAAAGGTTAACAATGTAGAATATGTTTAAATGAAGAAGCAATCTAAAAAGTTCATGTAAGTAGTCAAAAGTAAAAACATAAAAATAATGGAATTTAAAAGGAATCGAAATTTGAAGAAAAAAGTTTTATAACTAAAGACTATATTAATTTTGGGATGGTAGTGTTATATAGATAGGAAAATTTTAGTTCACAACATATAACCATGTCAAATATTTATACAAATGATGGAATAACAGTACACAGTTCTACAAAACATATATGCTACAAATGAAAATATGATTTCTATAGATATTTATAAAACTATATAGGTTAAATAGTAGAATAAAATTTTTTATTTTAAAAATAAAAACTCCATAAATCCATGACATACAAGTGATAGAGTTTAATGGGGAGTCATCCTACTCAAATAAGATATTCTAATGAATTTAGTTTGAAAATTAAATATAGATTTCAACCTCTGGAAACTATTTGTGAAATATGTGATCAGCCCATATATCCTACTAAATGATGTCTTGAAAAGATTCCCACCCCAAATAGTTTGTATAGAAAATGCTAGAACACTGATGTGAAGGAGTAAAATTGAAAAGAAAAGGATTTAGTCATTGAAACTTCCCTAGAATCCACATATACGGAATATCATTGGATATTTTATATTGAGTGATCTTTAAATATGGTCATATATATGATGATATTAAAAAATATTAAAGTATAAAAATAAGGTATAATTAATTTTTTCATGTGTTGAGTGATTTGGAATCAAATGTTTTGGATTTTATATCATTGGAAAAAATGGAAATCTGGAAGCACATTTTATTAAATGCATCAAAACAATACTTGTTGATTATTTCATAGTTTTGTAATGAATTTAATGATGCTGTTTTTAGTATATATTGATTATTTTTTCAAATTATTAAATATAGTAATATTTTGAGAAGAGAACAAGAACCAAGAGAAATCTATTTCAATTTATCGATACATATGCTTCATGGCATATTATAATTATAGAAGTTAATTAGTTATAGAAAAAAATAATTTGACCTATGTGGAAGATGAATATGAAAAATCTATGAATGGGAGAAATTATTGAGGATATTTATATCCTACCAAAAAGAAAATATTTTTGTTGTCTAATTTCCCATAAATGGAAGATTCGAAACTCATAACATATGTGGTTTAAGATAGATACAAATAATCCATTAGAGATTATTCATTCAATCATATTTGGGTATGTGAGAAAAAAAATAAATATATGAATATTAGTATTTTATTTCATTTATTTTTGATTTTAGCCATATTAAATTTATTATGTTTTTGAAACATAAATGAGATGATCTCAAAACATTTATGAGCCTCATGAGGAGTATTGAAATGGAACATAGATATTCTATGATAATGATTCAAAATCAAAATGGTGCCAAATAAAAAAATGGGGAGATTTATAAAAATATTAAGAAACATTTAATTTATCACGAACATAGTGAACCACACACACTACAGTAGAATGTATTTGATGAAATAAATAATATATGTTTTTTAGAGATTTCTAGAACTATGCTAATTAAAAATGATACTTGTAAATTCCTTTGGATATAAGATATTTATGTATCATTCCACCTCCAGGATCATTATTTCCATATAAAGAAATTTAATATGAATTAATATAATATATATTATATGATACCCCATATTTAAAATAATTCAAGTAATTTGGTATCCCCTATATTATCAAAATTCAAAGGTGTAATTCTTGGAAAGTTTTATTAAAGGAGATTTGATGATATCTTCCATAAATACCCTCCTAATGATCGAATATTGTAGTGTTCTATCTCAGAAATACAAAATATTTTGGACTCTATCGATTTGAAAATGGTTTAATATTGTGATAGAAAAATTTCAAATTTAATTACTAATATGAGAGGAATTGAAGATGAAATTATTATACGTATACAATATGAAAAAAAATTATGATTAGTAATATAAATTCTATTCATAATAAATATTATGAATTATATATTTCAAGAGATGAGTGAAAACTTTTTTCATATAATCCAAGGATTAGGAATAAAGTAGAAGTCCACAATTTCATTGGAGATCAAGGATAATTTGTTCAGACTTGATGAATATCACGGAATGTTTCCCATACTTCTTTATTCTCATTAGTTGAGATAAGATATTTTGATTTAGGAAACTAAGAGTCTACGAATTCTATTAATTATTAATTGTATTAAATTTAGAATATTGATACATGTAAAATTATACCGAAACCAGAATATTAAAATGTGACTAAAAATTGGGTATTTAAAAAAACATTGTTTATAAAAAGGTGAAGTGTTACTAAAACATGAAAAAATAGATTATAAAGGAAACATAAATATTGGTAGAATTTATTTAAATGAGACATTTCCCTAGTTGAAAGACTTGAATCCATTAGAATCTATCTATAAATTAATAAACAATGAAGATATAAGGTATTCTAAATGGATGTACACTTTTTTTCTTAATATAAATATTGGAGAAGTGTTTTATATTGAGAAACCAAGTTGGAAGTTAGTCAAAACTAATGGTATGTTTTGATGTGAAATAAGGCATTATATGGGTAGAAACAAGATCCCACACCATGGTATTATAGGGTAGATACATTCTTGATGAAGATGAAATTCAGAAATGCAAGAGTTGAAAACAACCACTATATAAAATATACTCAATATGTTTCTCTTGTGATTATTAGATATTTTGATGATAACATTTTAACAGGTAATAATAGTTAATATTGTGAATAAGTTTTCGAAATAAATAATGATTTTCATTGAAATTTCTATGGTGAAATAAATTTTGTACTTTATTTTATTGGAAATCTATCAAGAAAAGAATAAATTTTTTTTACCACATTAAAAATATTATAATAAATTAACTAAATTATTTGGAATTAAAGATTGAAAATGTTATTTCACACTTATTTGGTGGGGTGATCTTTTTTTGGAATGAGGGTGGAAATTTTGTTGATCCCAATGAGTATACAAAACTTAATGGAAGAACATTTTATCAAATAACCTTTATAAAAAACATGGTTTATTGTATTTCCTTATGTGCCATATTTTAATATGCTTACAAAATAATTCAAATGCTGTATGGAAAAAGAATTCTCATAATAAATTTGGATATACGTATAATGTGATACAGTATGAAAGAAAAGGAAATATAAATCGATTTAGATAAATAGAAAGAGTATAGTAAATATGTGATGATGATAGAATATCTAAATTTGGTGGAGTTTTCTTTATGGGAGAAAGATGTGTGATTTAGCATATGAAGAAAAAAATATTTGTGACCCTTAACACTATAAAATCTGAATATATAGCTACTAATCATGCTATAACACAATTAAGGTGAAACAATACATAGTTGAAAAATTTGTTGGTTTATCTGAAGATACCTCTTCTCTTATGTTTTGATAATCAAAATAGTTTCAATATCACTATGAATATAGTAAAAAAATAATTTTCTAAGAACATTTACAATTAGTATCACATTATCACAGAACTTATAGAATGAAATTAGCTAAAACTATAGTTTTTTATAAAGTATTGTGTTATTGATATCTCCAACAAACCACTAATGTTGTAAAAAATTTATATGTTGAGGTTTATTATATATTTTCAACATTAATCTCTTTAAATCTATGGGTTTTCATATCTATTAACTCTATCATGTTCTATTTTAATATTTTTTTTCAAAGTGGTAGAAAATATGTAACATAAATATATCAATTAATATGTGTCTTTCCTATCATGTGAAATAATATATTTTAGGGGAGTATTTAAAAGGATAGAGGTGTGATGTTAGTATTTTTGAACTATATTAATAGTTATTTGAAGTGATTACAGGATCTAATTTTTATATATTGGAGTCAATTTTGTTATAAATATGTGAGAATGGAAGATGTTTTTAATGATTAAGAATCAATACTTTATGAAAGACATGATATTTTTGTTTAATGATTCTTGTTTCCTACACCATTATCAATCACATAGGCTTATAATTGTTGGAGAGGGATCCATTTATTATGTTTAAATGATTCAATGATTTATGTTTATTGAAAAAAACCCAATGGGGTGATTTTTGAGGAAAATAGGGTTTGAGGTGTTGTTGGATTGAAAAGATAGTAGTTATAATTAAATCAGGATTTATTGAGTATTTCCTTTATTTGTCTTACATATATCACATGACAATTATTTAGTGTTCCTAATAGTGTTTATAGATATATTATTCCAAATAAAAATGTTTATGTATATCAAATCATGGTAAAAAGATGAATCTTAATATATGGAGTCCAGAATATCGACTTGATCAGTTAGATTTGATCTGACTAAGGTGATCATGTAGAGGATAGAACCAAATTTTTATATGATTTCATTCATTGTTCCATTAGATGGAGATTTTAAAAAAATAATATTTTCATTTACAAATCCACAATGATCTAAACATCATGTTTGTACTAAGATATTTATGATTCTAGTTACATTTTTTGATAAGAAGAATTTGGTGTATCTTGGTGGATTTCTTTCAGATGAATATTTTGGGACAAAGCCTACTAGAAAATGTGTTTCTCACCAAACAATGAACATTTTTTGAGTTTATTTTATAGAGAAATTCATTTGAAAATTATCATCTGATAGAGTTTCACCAAGTTCATTAGACATATTTTTCCAAGAATAATTATTAGACTGAGGTATTTTTAGATAATTCATCAGACAGAATAATCAGATAATGTACCATAATTAGATATGGAAAAAGAAAACATGATAATATATATGGATGGAAAAAATATTAATGTTTTTAGATTAAGGGAGATCAAATAAAGAATAACCTTATAAGGTTACTATATATACAATTAATTGAAAAAGAAGTTCATATAAATAATTTATAGACAAAGGTCTAGGGATCTTTACAATGTTTTCTAAATGTCATCAATTTTGATGTTTTGAGTTTGATGTTCAACGATTTAATAATCATTAAGAAATAATTATGATTATATATTACAATTCAAGAAGTTTGGAATAGATATTTGATGTCATGATCTAAGGATAGTTCTATAGATTTTTTTGACTCTTATATTTTCATATATTTAAAGGTATTTAAATGTAGAATTATTTGAGTGGGACTTTAAAATTTGTTTTGGGAAAGTCATATTTTTTGTTTGCACTTATCCATACATTTCCCAAGAAACTAAGAATATATTAAGGGTAGAAAGTGCATTTTGTACATGCTGTTTATACCATGATAAATAATGAAGAATAGATGTTCGAAATGATTATATTAAAAACCATTTTGTTGATACATCAGATACTATAGCACCATGATGAAGTGGCACTAGATAGAGTATAATGAATTGTTTATATCATGATGAAAATATCAGATAGAGGGCCTTATATATATGGTATTATAAAAACGTGTTTGAAAAAACAGTTTGATATAGAAGTTCATTCTTACTACTATGAAATAAAGTGAAGAGGAATATTATGAACTTTTATGAACAATAGATTTAAGATATTTCATGTAGCATAAGAACAATATATCAAAACCTTTTGGAAAACATTCATTTTTGTGGAAAAATGATTTTATCTTATTATCTTGGAGTGTATTTCATGAACTATAAAAGGACTATAGTATATGAAAGTGTTGTATGTCCCATTATTTCGGTGAACCCCAAAGGATTGTTTTCTTTTTGATGTGTAGTTTTGGATTATATCCAAACCAAGCAAGTATTATCTACTGTTATTGAGTTGTGAACATATTAAATTCTTGTGATTTTGTGTTTGTTCATGTTTGATGGTTTTTTAGTAGAGTAAATTATATATAATTGGAGTGAATGTCTTTATAAACCTGAAATTGAAGAAGAACATATAACAGATTCACCCCCACCCCTCAGTGATTATATTGATTATGTTTTTTTCATTCAATCAAAGTAATTTTTTTTATCTATTTCATGGTTTTATTTACTTATATACACATTTCTATGAGATTAATAGAAAATATATTTTTGTTTAAAAATGGAAACAAGTTCAATAAGAGTGATTATTTTAATTATTCATACCCTAATTCACTCACATTCATGGAATTTAACATAGTGGGGACAATGATTGGTATTATAGATATATTTTAAATTGAGTAAATCTCTCTTTGTCAAATCCATAAAAAGACTCAATCATAATGTGATTCTGATCATTAAGGGAAATACATTAATCAATGGAAAATCAGATTCATAAATACTTTCGATCATTAATAATGGATGTCTATAAAAATTTATTAATTGGATCTTAATTAGTATAGAAAGCTTGTACATATTATAAATATACACAAGATAAATGGATACTGGTTGAAAACTATTAATACATTTGGGGTATCATTATCCAAATATATATATACAAGGTTAATTACATGTAAATCCTCTCATGCCTTGTGGAAAATTACTAATCACTTATGATAGTGATTCAAATTTCAAGGAAGTGAAATTAATGGTTCTGTGTAATGCATATAATGACATGATGTGGTACCCAATTTTATTTAAATATGTTATTTGATCATGTGAAAGTGATTGTGGAGGACATGAAATGACGTAGAGAAACACATGACGATGTAAAGATTGGAAATCATATCCTAAAAATATTTTCACCCTATTTTAATCCAAAATAACTCTTCTTTGGGATAATGATCTAATTTATGTGACATTAGAATGTTTATATAGTACTTTTTGAATATATGAGATGAGAAATTATGATAACGAGGATGTGGAAAAGGGAAAATCGTTGGAGTTAAATTTTATGTCCAAGAAAAATTTAACTATGGTTAATGGAAGGAATATGAAGAGGTGGTTGAAGTTAAGTAATTTCATTCCACCAGTTTTTTTATAGGAAATGAAATATTTAAAAGGAAGCATCCATATATATGAATTCAATGTGTGATGGGTGGGAACCTTGCTGAAAATTGACTAAGAAATCATTATTATGTTAATCATGATGAAATTACCTTGAATTAGTCATATTCCAATGTGAATGGTAGGAAAATCATGAAACGTAACTTTTTTAAGTGGAAGAACCATCTTTGAAAAGAAAAATAATGGTTCAAAAAAAAGTGAAGCTGATAAAATGGATGAATGTGAATATTATAGAGAAAATACTATGGTTTAAGTTGTGGGTGGTCCTTAGATTGGGGTAGAGGGACAAAAATAAAGGAGAATTGTAAGTGATATATGATATGTAGGTTAAGATACAAGTTTCACTTGAATAAATAGATGTTTAGATATCCTAAAAAATAAAATATGATATATTAGTTTATGATGGAAATATCTTGATGAAATAACAAGTGGAATTGATATCTGCGATGAAGGAATAAATTTAGAAGACAAAATATTAAAAATATTTAAATATTAAATAAGGATAGAGATTATAAGGTAAAAGTTAAAGAATAAACTAGAGAAACTAATAGTTTAACCAGAATAATATATGATCATGTAAAAAGTATTAAAGAGATTAAGGAGGATATTGTTATATTTTTGTGAAATGTTGAAGATCATGAAATAATTATTAATCCAGGTATGATGGAATGAAATATGATTGCATACTGGTCATATAAATAGATTTTTTAAATGTATGTATAACAATGTATATAAAGGTCATTCAATAGAAGAAAAAGTAATTTCCAAATTAAAAGGGTGGTATCGAGACATACTAAAAATAGAAAGCATCAATGATTGATGCAATACTAAAACACCATCTTTGATATTAAATATTGATTTATGAATGAATTATAATTATAACATTCAATGAACCCAATGGAAACCAGTGGTGTAACAATGACACATAGGAATTAACCTTGTATTAGGTGTTATTATTATGGAAATATAAGACATTAAAAAAAGTTTGTTTTATAAAAAAATGTACGATATTGAAAGATAGATATAAATATATAAAAAAAAGTTAATACTCCATGAATTATTTTAATTGTAAATATTTTTGGTGTGGAATATTTAGATGTATAACTAGATATTTCACATGAACATTATGGAAAATGGCCCAATAATTACCAAAAGTTTGATTACTTAACAACTTAATGTATCATGGAAATTATTTTAAAAAATAATAATTTCTTACTTTCTATGTGAAATTTAGTCTATCATAGTATTTGAATGATTATATATTCTTTTCAATATTAAGTAACATGTCATAGATAATGATATAAAAGAAAAGAGCCAAGCATATAGTAGTTTCATAAATTTATCTTATAAAATAAGATTGAGATTGTGTATCGATAATTGATAGTTGATGAAATTATCACATGATAGGAAATAAGTATCTAGAGATATACATAAAATATAACAAGTAAATATTCATCTGATTCAGAAATTATGAAGGCCTAAATATTATAGACTCGGGACTATCCAATTTTGTGGGTAAATATATAAGACTTAAAACATTATTGGTTGTAAAATGACTTGGAAAAACATTATATGTTTCATCCTATTGTCTGAATTGGGGATTGAGATAAATATTACCAAGATGTTGTGTATCGTGAATAGAGATAAATTCTATAATGGTGATGTAGGGGAAGTACACATAGTTAAATATCTACCATGTGAGTGGGAAGAGGATATGTTCTTTATATGAAAGGAGATAGAAAATATGTTTTTGTATAAAAACATGGATATTTTAGATAACCATTCATGGATGATCTGGTGAAAAGTGATATATCTAGAGACCATCCTAAACTATCATGTCATTTCAATCAAACATGTGATGATTTCGAGCAAAGTTATATAACATTAAATACATAAAAAGTAAATGGGAAGAATTTTAAATGAGTACTTGAATAAGTTTATATTATTGTGTGGAGATATATATTAGAATTATCCATAATGGGAAGATATATTTATTATTTTCACGGATTATTACATTTTAATGGCATGGATTGTGGTCATCGACTACCTTTATGTGGTGTTTATTTTCATAGGAAAACATCAAAGTGAAGATGAAATTATTCATGTTTGGAAAATTATAAAATTAATAATCGATAGTAGGGCATAATTTAAAAATATTTAGGTAGTGGATTATCTCAAGAAGTACAAGAGAAATATCCAAATATTAGATGTGATAAATACTCAGAAAAATGGTGTGGTTGGGAGGATAATTGGCATAATAAAAACAATATCTAGAATATTGGTTATAAAAAAGGATATAATAGAGAGGTTTTAAAATGAATTATAATTAAAATCGATATAAATTTCTCATAGAATTTTGTTTTGTTTGTTAGGGTGTAAAATTCCATATTAGTTGGGGTATAGAAATAATATGACGTTGAAGTCTATTTGAGTCTTTTAAATTGTGTTTTTCATTCTCAAAAAAGAAGAAAAATTTGAGTTTTAAAAATTTTTTAGATGAAGGGATATTTTATGGATAATAAAGAAAAATAAATCACACAAATGGAATAATATGTGGCTGATAAAAGTGGTTAAATTTAATGATGTCATTATGGAATAAAATTATTAGAAAATTCATTAAAATGGTGATTAATTTTTAGAAGAAATTTGTGAATAGGTGATATATATATATGGAGAAAAACAACCAAATGTGAATTTATAAGAATATTTAGATGATGAATATGATGAAATAAAACTTTTACCTACTCAAAAATTTAAGACCCATGATTAAATTCAAAGGTAAATTTCATTGGGGACCAAAAAACTAGAATCATCGATGATAATGAAGCCTTTATAGAAAACATATTTCTAATTATTCGTAGAGAGAAAATGTTTTCAATAAGATAAAAAAATATGAGAATTAGATTTAGAAGATGAATGAAGAGATTGAATGAATTGAAAATAATTAGAAACATGATATTTTTTGAGGTCAACAGATAGGAGCATTATCCATACTAAATGGGGTTTCTATAAAAAAACTGAACGATAATGAAATGGTGACTCAAACAAATAATGAATAGGGTTCATGGTGTACTCCAATATGAAATGAATCAATTTTGATCAGTCAAATTCACCGATTGAATGGTCGGAGAGAATTCGAATATTCTTATCCATTGGTGTTGTAATGACCTTTAATTTTTCCAATGGAATCTCCACATTAGTAATTTAATTTATTCATACATAGTAATGTAGTATTATAAAAAAACATGTACCACATGATAGAGCCAACAATATTTTGTTATAGTAATTTAAACATTACATTTATAGAATAAAACATTCCATAGTAATTGAAATATTTCAATGGTATGGCAAATATAAAATATGATAACCAATTAAAATGATTTGTATATCCTCCATCAACCATAATAACTGCACTCACCAAAAAAACTTTAGAAATGGAAAAAATATTAACAATAAAATATTTATCTTTCAAGTGAAAATATATATAACCTTGATAGAAATTAATATTTAAATAGTATTTAATGAAATATATGGTATTTTTAGAATGTAGGGAACCATTTTTACCATTCAAAATATGACAATTGTATTAGTTATTTTACCGTTAGAATATAAAAAATGAAATATTAATATGGGCATTAGGATTAGTAACCCAACTAATGAAATAATATATTCACTTATTGAAGTGTAAAAATAATATTTATGTATATTATAAAATAAAAATATAACATTTATATCATTATATAAGTGAATAAATGTTACAAAGTTGATAAATTATGTGTTTGTATTTTTGAAAACCATATATTGTTTTTGAAATATAATATTTTAAAAAAGCTTATTTTAATAAAATCAGTATATATATTAATATTATGATATATTATAATGAAAATATAACTTTATGTTATGATATGTAATTTTTCAATGTGTATGGAAATTGATCATAATATAAAAAAATCTATTTTTTCTAAATAAGTAACTTCTTTACTTCAAAATTAAATTTCTCATATTTATAAAATTATTTTATAAAATGGATTTCATTTTTAGAATCTAAAAACTAAAATATTATTAGGTTTAATTTTAGGTATTTGTTCTAAATAGTTCATTTGTTAGTTAATAGTGAAATACAGTAAAATAAGATATTAAATATATTATGTTAAATACAAGATTAATTGAAAAGGGGGTGATATAAGGACCCATTATTTTAACTAACATGGACCATTCAATTTTTATATTAACAAGAATAATCACTATTAGTATTCTTGATCCAAAATAATACTATAATATATATAATATTCAAAAAACTCCCCTCTCCTCCCCTAAAAATATCACCCCTCACCTCCCCTAATCCAAAATATTCCAAGGTAGGGTTTTTTTTGAATTTATACAAAATTATTATCCTAATACTCACCAAAAAATCCTAGTTCTTTTTGTCTCACCGGAATACCAATTCCATGTTTATTTATGTGTTTTTCAAGGAGTCTTCATTCACATGGTGATATTCTAAAACATCAACTTTTAAATTATTTTCTTCTTCTAACATCACCTCACTTCCATCATAAAACATAGCTTTATAAAACTATAATAATATATATAATTTAAATTTATAGTGTTAATGTAATATCTACAAACCATTATATTCTCTTATCCTCTTGTTCTAAAAACAATACCACTGTCAATATTATCTCGGTTCACTGCCTTAGTAGATGATGAGTTTTTTGTTTTCCATTAAAACCACCATAGTTGGTTTAAATTAACTTATAATGGTTTAAAATACCAAAAAATGTATATTATATATTTTTTCATGGAAAATAATGAATATTTTGAAATAATATATACAGAAAAGAACATAGTTCATGATGGTCAATCAAAATGGAAAAATTAAATCACCATAAAACATTAACATTGTTTAAAAAATGAATCATTCATATGTAAAAAACAAATATTTGTATATTATACTATTTAAATTTCTTTCAAGAAATTAATAAAATTTCATTTATGTTCTGGAGTTATAGTCCAATTTGATAAAAATATCTATAATTATCCACAAGTGATCCGACCATGGAACTAAGAAACAAACGACCACGGAACAAAAAATTTAAAAATTATATCTCATTAAAATAGATGCAAATAAAAATGAAATATAATTATATAGTATAAAATTTAGATATAAATTTCTATATATTAAGTATTTAATGATTTCAATTTGATTATTCAAGATATTAAGTGCAAGTAAATAATTATTTTGTAACATAAGGTAAGGGATATCTTCGACAACCCTATTTTCTTTAGGTTACACATTCTCTATGTTTACCCTATGTTCTCTTTATATTTTTTTTATTTACTTATTTTATAGTTTTTATACATGTTCTAAACATATATAGGTAGTTTAATTCTTATTTATTTGATGGTATATACATAATTTAAGGGTTCCCTTCTAATTTTCCTTTGTTGAGAAAACTCAAATAAATGGAACTTCTCTATCTCATACCCAATTTCATGTACCAATCCCTAAACTGTTTTAAGACATCCTTGGTTTAATATAATTTCTATTTTATTATGTAAAACATTTTTTAGTTCAATTATGTTACATAAATTGACATTCATTTTCCCTATTTAATTACTTTTTACGTTTTCCCAAAAACTGCACTTAAGAGGTATTCTTTCGAAGTTACCTATCCACTCATTTTCACATAGTTTCTCCACTTCGAAATCCCTTTCATAAAATATGATTATTTTTCATATTTGAACATAAAATAACGTGTTATCACTATATTTAATGGAAACCACTATGATATTCTATATGATTATCCTATAATATATGATTTAAAACCCATTCATTCCATGGGTAATCATTATGTTTATTCCTTATATTTGATTTATTATGCAGAAATCATTTGAATGTCAATGTTATGATGGTTTCACTCAGATAGAGTTATTATGCAGTGGGTAAATTTTATGTCTCATGACATGTTATGTATGGGATTCTACACTATATATAATCTGTAATGGGACTCTATTAACTTTGTGAAGCTGTCTTGGAAGTTAGACTTGACTTATTCTTATGTCATTTTTTATTTTTTTTACATGTTCTAACATTTACATGATCATATGATTCTATGATTTTATGTTATGGTTCTATATGATTGTTGATGATCATTTTCATTCATTGTATCACATAATTTTTTGGAATCTTATACCAAGATTCGTTATCTGGTTTTTCCCTCACTACACTTTTTAGGCCACCCCATTTATTTATATATTCCATAGGTTATCCAATACAATTTGAGGAGATGAAAGGGATTTATGAGAACATTATGGATTTTAAAATAAAGATGTTTTATTTTATTTTCATGTTATTGTTTTATGTTCCTATTCTACCAAAGATGTTAGGCCTCCTTATCCTTGTTTTTTATTTATTTTATATTTATGGTAAAAATCATGTAATAATATGTATAAAAGAACTAGGTGTCCATGTTTTTATCAAAAGAAGTACGGATTATTTTTTTTGGATTTTGAATATAGTAATTTTGTGAGAAACATAAGGATAATTCTATGTATTGGATAATATCCTGAAATTTTGGTGAATTATATAGTGAGTGGTTTGCAATAAATTATATCCTTGTATTTATACAATTAGTGTATGTGGCTATATAACAGTTTTATCTAGTAGTAATAAAATCAAAATGGTACGATTAGGTATTAAATAAATCATCTCATGGTGCAAGAAAAAAAGTCCTTGTTGCACACCCAGTTTGACACTCCTGAGGGATTTTCTTTAGAATACTCACAAACTCTTTAATAACTATTATGATGTACCTGAACAGGGTTATATGTTAAAATAATAAATGTTAAATTACCATAGATAATCTAGATTGAAAACTTCTATACTCATAAGTTATTATTTAAGTGTATTATATAAGTTATTTATCCAATGTTCATATTTTCCATTTTTATATAATTATTATTTTTTCTATTATCATCCCTATTTTTTATTTCCATTGTTTTTGTTAATGTTTTAAAATAGTAATAAAAATTCAAATAATAAATGTAATAGGTTATGTGATTGTTATGTTAATGATATACAAAACCTAATGGGAGTGGGTTCTAAGAACATCATGGTAGTACTAGTTTAACTAACTCAATATATTAATAATATCATGAATCAAGTTGAAACACCTCCTTATCCAATGATAGAGAATGTTGTTATCGATTATTTCATGTTATAGAGGAATCCAAACTATAGTGTATCCTTTGAACTCTTTATTAATGAAAATTTTATTGACTATATTGAGAAGATATTATATATCCATCAATGATTTGAACAAGAGAAAGTTGTACTTCCCAGTTATCTCACTGAGGGGTAAACTCAGTAGTGGTGAACACTGATTAAGAACATGAATTCCAAAGAGGATATTTATTTTTCATAATGGGAATGATTCAAGAAAATATTTTTCAATAAGTTATTTTCTCATACTCTCATAATTAAAATATATAGGTTTTTCCTGAGACTAATTCTAAAGGAAGATGATACAATCAAGCAATATTAGAAAAACATCATAAGGCTTGCTTAGTACCTCTTCGATGTTATTTTCCTCACCGAAAGCAATGTCTAGTGATTCATTAGTTGATTAAAACTGAGTTGATAAAAATATTTGGTGATTTGATACTTCCAAATCTATATATAGATTTCTCTTTATTCCTATATATTCTAGATAGATATTAAAAACTATAAGTGTTCTTGTGGGGATAGAAATTAATAGAATAAAATTGAGTTTAAATTAGTAGTATCAATCGATAAATCTCATAGATGAAATAATCCCAACTACGTATGTAAAAAATATTAAGGAAAGAGTGTCTATGATATTTTTCTAAGGGAATTAAGATATGTTTCCAATGAGGAAAAGAGGGGAATCATACAAGTAAATGGTTAATAAGGAAGAATAAAAACACAAATACAATGGAAGAAATGAAGGTTTATTTCAACACTCAGTCTACAATACAATGTTTCAACATCAAGGAACGTGGTCATTATGAAAATACTAGACTTAATACAAGAATTTTTAGAGAGAATAAATAACTACAAAAACTAATACCTAGAGAGAAAGTAAGGGCATATGATATCATTACTACAAATAGGATACTAAAAAAGTTGTTGTTAAAATCATGTTGTTTATTCATTCATGAATAAAAAACAAAAAATTTTATTATGGTTCTACACCTAAATAAATATATTTTATTTTTACTAAAACTATTAAAAAACCACCTTAAAACATGTGTCTTGAGCTAAATATGAGAATATAAAATGGATCAATTGTTTTATCCCAATTATATAATTCCTCTCCATACAATCATTAGGGATTTAACCAACCTAAAAATATTGTCATAATTCCATTAATGAAATTTAATGCTATATTGGGAATGGATTGGTTGTCCTTATATAAATCCAACATCAACTATTAGGAGATTAATATCACTCTTCACATCCCATGTCATCATACTCTGAATCTATACAAGTGTAAATAGTATATTGAATATACTTTGGAATATTTATCTCATGTGTATATATTATTTTATGTTAATTAACAATATCTATCTCAATTGATATAGATAAAGGAGATAATTATTCTTAAATTCATGCCCATTGTGAGGGACTATACATATGTATTCATGGATGTGTTTCCCAGTATTTCTTCTGATCATGAGGTTTAGTTCGTAATTGAACTTATTCTAGAATCTTGAACCATGTAAATTAATACTTATAGAATTTTGATTATTTTTTTAAAGAAATAGATATGAATTTAATAAACAATATAGAGGAAGGTTTTATATGCTCGAGTGATCCACCATGGGGTGGACTACTCTAATTCATCATGGAGAAGGACAAGCTAATGTGCCTCTGTATTGATTATCATGAACTCAAAAAATCATGATAAAAATAAGAATCCCCTCCACTGAATGATGACTTCTTTAATAAACTATACTGGTCCTTGTACTTCATTAAGATGGACCTTTGATTTGGATATCGCCAATTAATGGAGAATAAGGATAATATTCCCAAGGCTGTCTTTTGAACAATTTATGAAAATTATGAGTTCATAGTGATGCCATTCAAACTCACTTATGATCCAAAAATATTCATGGTCTTAATAACTAGAGTCATTTGATATTTACTTGACCAATTTGTTGTAAAATTTATCAAAGATATTATGATATACCATAAAAACAAGGAGGAATAGGAGAAGAATTTTAATAATGTTTGAAAAAAAAATTCAAAGGAGAAGGTATATACAATGTAGAGTAAAAGTAAATTCTGGAGAGAGAAATTTTCATTCTTGGGGATTTCTATCACTAGTAAAGAGATATATGTGTACCCTTATAGGAGAAAGGAAATTGAAGAGTTTCCCAGAACAACTTTTGTAATAAATATCTATAGTTTCCTTGGACTATATGGGTATTATTGAAAATTTAGGATAGATTTCTCATAATTTTCAATCTTGCAAACCAAGATAACCCATAAGGGGTTAATGTTTTTTTAGACCGATGATTCCAAAGAGAGCTTCTCGGAATTGAAAAAGACTCTTATTATTGCACTAATACTTACACTTACTGAAATTGTGGGACTACATGTGGTATGGAAAGATTATTCATTGAGGTTATTATGTAATGTTCTCATACATAGTGATAAATTGACATCCCACACATCATGTTTGTTAAATGTTTATCAATAAAATTATTCAAATCATGATGTAGATATTCCTACAGTAATATTTAACTGAATATTTATTGGAATTATCTTTATGGGGAGAATATTTAAATATATATAGATTATAAGTTCCTAAAATATAAATTCATAGGAAAGTATTTTTCATTGAAAGCTATTAGAGTTAATGATGGACTATGACTTCTCAATGCACTATATCCTAGGTAATAAAATAAAGTGCTAGTTACTATAAGTATAAATTATCCCTCAACCTTATAAATGATTACAATTTATATGGGTTTGATAATCTAAGACACACAAAATATGGGAATGGGAATCATATAAGGAGTAATATAATCATTACCTAATCAATTGATTGATCAGCCATCCCTTTTGGATAAGTTAAAGGATAAATAAACATATTATGTGAAAATTTATAATAATGTAGATGATATAAGAAAATAGAAGTCCTACGATATCAATATTGTAAGAATGAGTTCTATGATTTTTGTCACAACTATGTGTAGCATCAAATACTAAGTTAAAGAAGTTGTTGTTGAATGATGAACATAGATCGATCTCATCCATACACCTAGGGAATGTAATGATGTATTGATATCTCCAAGAAAATTATTAGTGGGACAATAAGAAGATGTAGTTCATGGAATATATATCAATGTTAATGGTATATCAATAGTTGAAGGCTAAAAGGAAAAATTACAAGTATGTGATGCAACTGTTACCCATACAAGAAATGAAGTGGGAGAAAATCATGATGGTTTTCTTCACAATTCTTATGGAGAAGTCCAATGAAAATAATTCTATATGGGATGTGTGAATCATGTTAAAAATAATTCTTACTTTTTCACAATTCTAGATGACTTATAACATGATCATATTACACTTATATTAATTATAGAATTTGTGTAGCTACATGAAAGACCACTATTGATCATATCCTATGAGATCTAAGATTTTTCAAAAAGTTATAGCTGAGTCACCAACATTATCTATACACCGAGTTGAATATAATTGTTTATTATCGCACCAAAACTTATGGCCAATATGAATAGAATATAATGAAAATTAATGACATATTGAGGGAATGTGTAATGGACTTAAAAGGAGTACCAGACCAATATAAAACTCTAGATGAGTTCTCAAGCAATAATATCATTCACTCAATCATTTAAATGGATCAATATGAAACCATTTATTGGAAGAGATATAAAAAATGTGTTCTAGGATTATGTTGCTGAATGGATACTGTTGGTACATAAAATGGTTTGGAAATGGGAGAAAATGGAATGATTATTCAACTATTCAACATGACTTCTTAGAGTTGATAGAAGAACTATGATGAAAATAATCATAGAGACCTAGTGTTTATGGTTAGATGAAAACTGTTCCTCCTCATATCTCCATGGAATATATTAATGATATTTGGGTAGAAGGGAAAGCTATGTCCCAAGTACATCTAGACCTTAGAAAATCTTGATCGTATTATAGTCATTTCTTATGTACTAGAAATCCCACCAACCCTATCTCAAGTACATTACACATTCCACATATATCTATTAACGAATTACACACCCAATCCAACACATGTACTGAATTTTGAGGAAGTAATGTTGAAAAATGATCTCTTTTATAAGGAGAATCTGATGAATATCTTGGACCTTGGAGACAAAGTTCTATGTAATAACATAACACAACCAGTCAAATTACTATGGTGAAAACAATGTACGAGTAGGAGACATGTGAAGTGAAGTAATCCTTAAAGAAAAATTCTAATAAAATGTTTCAATATTATTTTATAAAATGAAATTTTAAAGGAGAAATTTGTTATTCAAAGATGAGTATAATGGAACCAAATTTTATCAATGGAATTTTCTTCTAATTATAAAATTGACTCATATTTAGTAATATATTATTATATAAATTACATACCACAAAAGATAAAACTAATCAAAGTTTACTTTAATGATTTTAACACAAATGTTATTGAATAGAGATGTCCATAATAATTAAATTGAATATAATGGAATAAAAAATATAAAATCAAATAAATAAAATATGTAATTTGGATCTCCTCAATCGACTAAAACAACCACACTTACGAAAAAAATACGGAAATGAAACTAAATATTAATAATAAAATAGTCATCTAGATAATAAAAATATATACAACCTTAAGAGAGAATAATAGTGAATAAATAGCGAATGAAGTATAAGGTATTATAGGAAGTATAGAACCCATATGACCATTAGAAATTAAAATGTTGTAATACTAATCTAACTATTGGAATAGTAATAAGTCTATTAGGAATAGTAACCTGATAGATAGAATTGTATCCTAAATTATTTAAGTGTAAAATAATATTTAGGTATCTTATAAAATTAAAACACGACACAATTATATCATGATATAAGTAAATAAATGTTTTAAAATTGATAAAATAAGGGTTTTTATTTTTGAAAATGATATATGTTTTATTTTAATTTTTATAAAAATATAATAATTTATAAGAATGATTATTTTCATAAAATGGGTTTATAGATTAATATTAAGATATATTAAAATGATAATATAATTTTATAATACCATATAAAACTTTTCAATGGGTATGAAAATTGATTATTAAATTAAAATTCGTATTTTTCCCAATAAGTAATTATTTAAAAAAATTAAATTCCTCTTATTTAAAATATTTTTATCATAAAATAGAGTACTTGTGAAAAAATCATTAGAGTAATTTTTTATGTATTTTTCTATGATGTTTGACTTTTTTGAATGTTGAAATATGAAAAAAATATAATATTTAAAATTATAAGTAAAATACATGATTAATTGGATAATGGATATTGTAAGCACCCATTACATAGAAAATACATTCACCATTTACTATATATAGTCGCAATAATCAACAAAATTGGTAGTGATGATCTAAAATAATAAACTAATGAATATAATATTTCAATAACACCCCTCTCCAACCTTTATAAATACCTCCCGTCATTTCCCTTATCGTTACATATTCTAAGTTTTCAAGATCACAATATTTTGTCGTAATTCTAATATAAATTTTCTCATCAATGACCTAATGATTTTGGTCTCAATAAAATACCAATTTTATGTTCCTTAAAGTGTTTTTAAATAATACGACATCAATGAAAAAATATTCTCAAAATTCCATTATTAAAATATTTATTTCTTCTACCTTATCCTCACCCACCTCATCCAACATGGAATAATTACCCATGTATAACATATATAATATAATTCTTTAGTGACAATGGAATATATAACAGCTATTCTCTTCTCTTATCCTATTATAATAAAAACACAACCATTTTCCCCATTATATCGGTTCAACACCCCCATGGATAATGAGTTTTCATTATCCATTACTACCTTAATGGTAGATTTAAATTAACTTAGAAGGGTTGAAAATGACCCAAATATCTATATTATACATTTTATCACATTATGGAATGAATATATGATATAATATTAAATATAAAAAAAATCGACTATGATGGTGGGTAAAACCAACAAGATAAACTAACCATATACCATTAACCTTTTAACTAAATAAATTATATATTCTTTAGAACACATATGGTTATTTGGGATCATTTAAATTTTTATAAGGATGTGGATATAATTTCCTTTCACTTCAGGTTCTGTAGTCCCATATGATTTGAATATTCATAATTATCCTCAAGTGACCCATCCAAATAACCATGAGATGAACACTGTCAAAACCACAAAGTTAAACATTATATCTCATGGAACTGGTTTTAAATAAATAAAATAACTAATGTAAATAAAATATATATGTGAATGGTTTTAGTTATATAATCAAGGAAATAAATTAAATTGTTTATGAAGTTAAGTGAAAGTACAGAATTATATAGAAACCTATGGCAATGGATCTCACCGAATCACATTATTTTCTCGGATTTTCACTTTTTATCACTTTTACTCAATTTATTTAATAATTTTTATTATTTGATTATTCTATAATTTATATATATTTTATGGGGATGTACATGTTTTAATTGTTCCCTTCAAAATTTCATTCATTATGAATAACTAATTACATTGAATTTCTCTGCTTCTTACCCAATTTCAAGTACAAATCAATATATTGTTTTAAAAAATCATTTTTTTCTTAAATAATCAATTTAATTATTGAATCTTATTTTTAGTGATTTTTGGTTTTTATATATTTTAATATGATATTTCACATTTTGATGGCTATTTACCGATTTCTACAAACCCCTCTTATGAGGTACATTTTCAATGTTATATATCAAATATTTTCATCACTTTCATTTTTCTGGAAATCCAATTTCATGAACCATGGTTAATTTTCATATATTATCATTCAATAATTTTTTATTCCATGATTTCTTGGAAATAATTTTGATATTTCATTTGGTTTTTCTATAAGATATGATTGTGCTATCCACTTCATTCCAAAGGTGATATTTATGTTAATGCCTTACATTTGATTCCATATGTGGCACTCATAATCAACTAGTATACATTTTAAGGGGAAGAACATTCCATGAAGGGGTTTTTTGGGAATAAAATATTCAGAAAAAAAGGATTTCATCTCATGGATGAAAATGGAGCATCAAGACACACTCACATAAGTGTAAAACAAATCCTATATAAATAATAACAACTAATAAATCTCATTATAGACTATATTTTTCACTCAGTGTAGAGAGAGGAGTGACCATTAAATGTGTGACTAGTATTGAACAAGTAGGGACAATGAGTCTTCTCCAAACATCGTAATAGTTTTTCACTATAGTGTAATTTCTATATTACCAAATTTACATTGTATTCCCATTATATTAGAATGATTTTTTCTAGACCAAGTAAAATTGATTTGAATCTTACATTCCTTTCTTTTTTCATGTATACATTCCTTCGAGAAGAAGAGAAAAAAGTGTTTCTTAACTCGAAAACAAGATCAAAATGGTGTTTATTTTAATTCGACATAGCTAGTTTCACCCCATATTATATTTTTTAACCTAATATTTAAAATATATATGCTCAATGATAAATAATTGTACAAAATATGGTTTGAAGAATTAATTTAGTTCCTATTTTTATTAAATTCAGGTGATACTAATGGGAGAATATATATTTTATTACACACACATGGTATGATGGGTGACCTGGTGTATGATATATACGATGAGGACATAATTAAATTTATTATGCATTTAGAAATAAAATATTTATGACTATTTTAGAATAAGACTACATTTAACAAATTATGTTACTTTTCATATAAAATCAACATTTTTTATTGGTTTTTTTTGTGGTTTGAGAAAGCTATCCTGGGGTTATAACCGTAGAGTCTTGAAGAATGAATTGAGTTATTTTTATTTGAGAATATAAGGTTTTGGGAGTATATTAAAAACATTAATGATAATTGGGATACATACCTTTATATGATACATTTATTTTTTATCATCTATTTTGGAGATGATATACAATAGTTAAAGTTCTCTTCTTTCAAGACGAAAAATAGTGATTGAAACATATTATGATACAAATTTCTATTATATTACATTTTCAAGAAGATTAAATTTTTCCCATGATTTATAATTTTTAGTTTTATAACAAGGGTTCAGTATTATGATGCTATTTTCGTTTGGGGTAGTATTTTTTAGTAAATATGAATATATTTATATGTTATGTAGATTTATTATAAATAATAGTGATCTTAGAAACATCATAGACTTTTGAGTGTTCATAATTATTATTTTTAATATTTTGAATGTGATTTAAATGTTTGTTTTTAATTTTATATGTACTGACACCGTTATGAGTGATCTATGAAATCCTAATTCGATATTACATGTATGTATCTTGATCATGTACTTATAACTGGTTTTACCAAAATCCATCATTTTTTATATATGGATTAAATTTTACCTTCTTCTAAAATATATCGTAATACTTATAACATACATCAATTATAATAACATAAAAATATAAATATGAGTCATCGTGTTTTTATGAGAGTAAAATGATATCTGAAATAATCTATTTTGGTCCATGTGGGTGTATATTATGAATCATGAATCCCATAAAGTAAACTTGTATATGTCTTGAACTTTGTCTTAAATAGATATTTTCCCCTCTCCGATAATAACTATGTACACCAGGACCATATAATCATTCTGTACCTTTAATCACCACATCCTTATGGATTTATCTCATATTAAAATACAATCCACCAACAACATCATATTTCTCTCCATCCACGTTATTGTGTTTTCACATAAACTTGTATCACTTGGACCCTTAACCTACATCAGTGTGCTACTACAACACCACTTAGACTAGCCCCATGATTCATATCATGGTGTTGTGAAATTGAATTACTTTTCTTATCTTCATATTCCACATCATGATGATACCCCTAAAAAAAATTACATTTCCCATTAGACCATATACAACTAACACTCTCTATCTAGTGTCTACTATTCATAGGTTAAAAACCCCAATTAACACATTATTATGATTCAAAAAATATTATTCTTGTATACCGATATATATTACCCCATAATATCAATAATAATATCTTAAATAATAACACAACATTACATTCTTATATAATAGCTTCACAATAAAAAATTAATCAAAAGAAACAGTAATTTTATGTCATATGTTTCGTTGTAAATAAATATTCTATTAAAAAAATTCTATATTGTCCCATTTAAAAACGATCTATCAAACATAAAACCGACTAAAATATTCCAAAATCATTCACATTAATCGCTAAAAATCTTTTTGACCAAACCATGGATCCTACACATCCCCTAGTAAATTTCCCATGATGAAAATTCATATATCTTCTCATATATGTCATAATAGACCCTTGAATCAAGAAATGAATTTTTAATTATAGAGAAATAAAATCTATATTATATGTAATATTTCCATAATATACTCCAAGGAAATAAAACCACTTTGTAAATTCGTGATATTTTTCTAATATTCCATGGAAATTATGCCAATTTATGAAATTTCTCTAACATGGTCACCAATCATCATGTATCCTGATTTTCTACAATAAGTTATATATAGAGCCATAACTCAATAAATTCATGAATAATACAACCATAAAAAATATTTATCCACCATTTTACACATATAAATAGTCACACAACATAAAAAAAATATCAATTGAAAACAAAATAGTGACTTTCTCCCAATAAATGAGCCATATAAAATACATTACTCACATTAATATGGTAAAAGATTATCATGATCAATGAGAACAGTCAAAAACTAAATAATAATATCTTATCAGAATCCCCAATCAACCTTTAAGTGGTTTTAATATTAAAAAATACATCTTCATCAATAATGCATGATGTAACCTACTATTCACACACAGATCCAAAAGCACTATTGATAGTCTGAAATGGAACACTCAGTTTCATTAATAAAGGAATCTTATTCCAACCTCATCATTGTAACTAGAAGGCCACATCTTAAAAAGTAAGGTAAAAAATAATATTCAATCAAAAAATTTCCAATACATTCATGATTCATATTTTAATGAAGACCTAAAACCAGGTCCATGATAACCACGATAATAAAATTTCTTTTCAATTTTTACAAAAAATCAAATTTATATGTAGGGAAATATAAATCAATAAAGGAAAATCTGTACCAAATAATATATTTAAACAAATTGGTGGTTAAATCTCCATAACATATTAAAAATAACCTTTCCTTTTTATATGACAATAGAAAAATAAAAATACTCCCAAAAAATTGAAATCAGAATCAATGTTTGATTATTTATTTTTAAAACCTAGTCATATAATTTAAAAAAACAATATGGGTGGTCACATTTCTATTTTCAATAATATAAAATCAATAATAATCCATATTATTTCATAATAAATTTTTTCCATTAAAAATTTAGTTAGAAATATTTTATAACAAAACAAAAATTTATAGTTAAAATAAGTTATATCCTAAAAAAAATTCATGAAAATTTCACCAATCAACATGGAATTCCCATAAAAAATTACCTTGTAAAGTGAAAAAATAAAACCTATTTGGTTAAGTTTTTAGTATAGAATCATTAAACTCATGTTATATATATTTTATGTTCTTTCTAATAGAATAAGGTTATTCAACCTTATTAAATCCAAATTTAAACATATAGACTAAATTCGAGTCATGGAAACTCTGAGAAATAATAATAATAATAATAATATTCCCAAATGTATTAAATATAATATTAAACTAGTAAAAAAATTAATTCATCCAAATTATCTAATGTTATCAAGAGTGTATAGACCATCAAACTATTATTATGTCAATAAATTAATCCAATAATATCATAATCATTTAACATAGTGTCACCTATAATAATGTTCATAATTTCTATTAACTGTAAAACAAAATATTTCACCCAAAATTAAAAAAAATATGGGGGAACAAACTGAGTGGAAAACATATTCTTATATATAATACATCAACATGAATTATAACTCTCTATGATTTATTAAAAATTTCATAAAAAGTCCCCATACATTGATTTAGTTTAACCATGCCATAATGAAACCCCTTCCTAAATATTTAAATCTCAATTCACCATATTATAAAAGAAATTATTGAATAATGTAAGTGGAAAAAGAAGTACCCTTACCTCTATTTTTTTAATAATAAATAACATGATAATTCCATCAACCATTGGAGGGAAAAATTAAAAGAATGTGGAAGAATATATAGGAAAGTGAAAACCCAAATGTTGATATGGGATTACCTTATCCAACTTATGTCATGTGGGGCCCTACTAGTAAATTGTTTTTAAAAAAAATATAATAAAAACCCATTTCCCCTCCAAGAAATACTCAGTGCTCCCCCAATCCACCAATAGGTTCAATAAATATAATACAAGACTACCATCCTGATCAAAATTAGTAAATAGTGGTTATACTAAGATAATATCTTTATAAAATTTCAGCTACCCATTAAAATTTTCATAGTACCTAGTGGTCTGCTACTATAACCCCCAAAACATTTCGTCTATATTTTTTTTCCAACAATAGATCCTTTTAAGTTTTTACCCATTTCCACAAGCTATAAACCTATAATTAAATCTAAAAAAATACTTTTTAAAATAAATTTATAAAATCTCTTATATTTATAATAATAAAAAATTAACTAATATAAAAATAATAAATTTTATAATTATAATAAATTAAGGACTTTAAAAACACGATAATATATGAATATTTCAACATAAAAAAGTAAACCCAGCCCACTTAACAAAAAATATTTACCAGTCTTATTTATTACTTAATTACTAATTTTACATTGATACTCAAGATATGTCCACTATACTATTTCAGGAAAGTAAAAAATAAAAAATTCTCCCCAATATAAAATAAAAAAAATAATATAGTGAATGTGTTCTCTAAGTTTTAAAGCTCCAATAACAGTAAAAATATATATATTTTCAAACTTCATATCATAGTGAACCATCTATAAGAAGGATAATACATGATAAATATTTCATTAATGGGAAATAAAACCCCCTTCGGTCACTAGGACTCATTTAGAACCCCTATTTTAAAATTTCAAGAGTTAACCCCAATGTATTTTATAAAATTAAGTGAACATGTTTCACACATATCAATACAGAATATAAAACCCCATTTTAATTTCATTATATACAAAAAAAAGTGCTTCTGAAATTTCCTTATAACCCTAATGATTTTAAACAAAAATTAAATCCCATTAGATTTTTAGTGAACCCATTGAATATTTAAATGTCCAATTTAAAAAAATATTTTTAAACCACAAACCTTTTTAAACTAAATAATTTAAAAAATTCATTTAGGGAAAATATATATCAATTTTCCACAAAATAGTATTTTTATCAAAATATATATCCTTAATGACTATTTCATATAAATTAAAATAATAATAATATTTTTAAAATTCATTACATCATAAAAAAATTCCTTCTCAAAACTAAAATTATTTTTCCTAAAAGATTTTTCAAAATAAAAAATAAAAAAATCACTTCCTTTTAGAAAAATACCATAATTAAACAAATTAAAATATAATGTGGCCTATTTTTTAAAATATTCCTTTGATGAATTATTCAATAAAAAATAAAAAATATACTATTTAATTTTAATTTTTAATAATTAAACCTCATATAATTTTTTTAATCAATCTAATTTAATGTGTTCATTTAAAATGTATTATATATTCCACCATCATTATAAATTATTAAATTCAGTAATTTGCTCCCTAAAACTCATCTGAAATAATGTACACCCATAACTAGGATTTTATATTAACACCTTAGTCAAAAATAGATTACCAATAAAAAACACTAGAACATCAATAGTGACTTATGTATATACTATATATGTTTTGGATGAACAAGAAAAAAATATACCACCCATGTCTGGACATCATATATTCACATATATTCAAATTTTTCATATAAATAATTATGTTATGATTCAATTATTAATTAGCCACAAGTTATGTCCCCTTGACCCGTTCCATATTTCAACTCTCACCCAAAACATTCTCCAATCAATAAGGGTTAATGAGAAGATTTATCAGTGCATAAAATATTGTTTGGAAACCATTGACCCTCAAATAAGATGATATAGGTCCCATTATTACTCTAATAAGAATCTAAAATATCCCTCAATAAATTATATATGCAAATGAAAATTCATATAAAAAACTATGCTGATCCATACTGGATCTCGTAACCTTAATAGAAAAACTTAAATAGTATTCATGTAATTAATTCATGAAATATAATTATCATATAAAAATTAAATATCCTATTGTGTCGAAAAATAAATTATAAGGTTAATCGATCAATATATAAACTATAAAAAAACAATGGTCACTATTTGGAATAAAAATCACCATTTTCTAGTCCAGAAAGACACAGTGAAACCTCTCACTTTGATCCACTGATCTATATTCCATGAACTATAATGTAATTGGAGAAAAGAAAAGATATAATCATAAAACCTTTAAGATATAAAATTTTCATGGGTTTGTGTGAGTCTACTAAAAAATTAGGATTCCACTACAGTTCTTAACAGACTTCAGTATTGCTGGCCAAATTAGATTCATATGTAGCATATATGGTGATCACTTTTCAATAAACTCACATCATGTAATCCAACAATATAAAGAATATAAAATCATTAAAGAATAATAATATAAAAAATAATTCAAAACATATTATACATAATACATCACCTTGAAACTAAATTTTACCTAATTCATCCAGAACTAATATATCTAAATAATTGTGACTCATTTAAGGTTAACTCTTATATGTCTCTCCTCTTACTCCAAGAAAAAAATACATTCCCCGATCCCATAATAAATATATTCCCATTGACCTATTGTAATAATATCATTTAGACTATATAAAGATGTTATACCCCCATTCTACATTTCACTTCCACTGGACTACATCATGGTTTTTCCTCATTAACCCATATCTTCTTGAGTCTTCCCCACACTATACATACCCTCATGGTCTAGCATCTTATAGTCTTCAGGATAACCACATAATAAATATCTACTTTAATTATATAACATTATGGTCCTATCTAAAACTCTATCTCACTGAATCATATTAATAATATAATAAAAAAAATTCCAAACCAGAAATTACACAAAAAATATTATTAATTCATTATTTAATCAGTATATAAAATCATTTCAAACTATATTTACCCATGGAAAACAAATATTACATTAAAATTATTTTTTAAAATCTCAAATACATGCACACACAATATCAACCAGTTTTTCCTTATAAAATAATTCTAAATAATATAATTCACTTACTATATCATCATAAAAAAATACCAAAGAGAAAAAAATAATAGGTACTCAACGTATTTATTTTCATGTTGAAATATTTTGTTTATAAGAAAGATAAATTTTATTAGTTCACCTTTTATTATCAAGGAACTAACAATAAGATCCTGAACTATTAAAGTGGTATTTTCTTGTATATATTTTAGTTTAAATCCATTAAAGATGGTTAATGAAATGTTTACCAAGACTATAAGTAGGCTTGACAGTATCCAAAGGGGTCAGGACATGAACATTTGGAAAGTGGGATTCATTGAATATTTCATGATTTTTGTTTGTAAATAATTAACCAAGAGCCCACAACATGATTTACTAGTGAAGGGGTTCACAAATGAATAAACCATGAAAAAATAGGTGAACCACAGAGTCCTAGATAGATCCATGTTTCAGGGTAACCACACGATTTTTAAAACTATGAGGACCCCTTGGAAAACTTGTGACTTGGCCCCCTCTTGGACATAATGTGCCACAATGTTGGAGCATGGTTTGGCCAACCATGTGGCCAAACTATGAACCTCATTAAAAATTGGAAAATTTACCATTTCTACCCTCTTTATTAACCTATTTACCATAATTTCCATTACATTTCTCTAACACGAGCCTAGGATGACAAAAACATCCTCTAAAACTTCTTCATGATTGATCTCACTCATTTTTTAAGATTTATGGAGTACCAATGAGTGGGGATCAATTCTTAAGGTCAGTCTAACACCCATCTTTTCTTTTTTTATAGATTTGGGTGTATAGAAATGTTCTTCTTCAAGATCACTAAAGCACTCTTATTCTAATGGTTTCTAGTTTGGGAAATTAATTGTGGTTTCATTCGAACTCAGTGACTATGTTAAATAGATAATTAGACATCCTAATCGATGTAGGTGGTCTAAAAGTTATATCTTATAGCCTTATAGTAAAATTCATGAGTTTTTGGTCTTGTGCTTGTGTTGTTGGGATGCCCATTTTATTTTCTATGATATAAATTTTGAATTAATTGATTGATTTATTAATTTAACCACTCATGGTCCACCTGGTTTTAATTGAGGATGATTAGAATGGGTACGGTCCACCCATGGAGTGTGCTTATTCTTTTAACATAGAATTGAGTATATAAGTCTATAATTAAATTATTATGAGATAGAGCCCAAGATAGATATGTTCAAATGGTATCCCAAGCTATGAAATAGAATAAATTGTAATTGTTTCTAATATATTCTAGAGACTTAGGGTCGTTTGGTATACTGGTAAAGTTTTTATAAGAAATATGGGTTTTAAATGATAAACGGGTTGATCGTCTAAGGCATAAACATTTAAAATGTGTTAAATGGATTAAGGCATGTAAATGAAAAATGTATGTGATAATTTTTTAAGAAACATAACATGTATAATTTTAAGTGAGTTATGAATTATGAATAAGGTTTGTATTTAATGGTATAATGCATGAAAATAAAAAATATGTTCAATGGGTGATTGATGTACATGGTATATCTATTTAATTGATAGTGAAACATATTCACATGGATTAATGTAATATAGTGTATTTAATTGAGAACCCACACACATGAGTCAGGTTAGACATAACCTCTAAACCCCACCATTATAATTCATTGGATAGGGAGTGAGACTGAGGATTTATTCCCCAATCGAATTCCTTGGATTTGAATACCTAGACTGAGTCTCTAAGGTATGATTTATTGATACCTAGAATTAGGATCCAATTTATGTTTTATGATTAATAGGAATGAGGCTCCAATTTATGGTTTTTGTGTTGTTTTGTGTGTTGTCTTACCTAGTGATTTAGGGAACTTAGTTCACCCCCTTTATGTATAGTTTTTGTGACCAACATAGGGTGAAGTGTATTTGATGAAAATGGATAACCCATGGAATAAATTATAAATGTTTCTAATGTGAACCCTATTAACCAATGGAACCATATTTACAATATTTTTATCTTGTTATTCATTAGGATCCATCATAAAATATATCTTTAAACTGTATATTTTTTAGACACTACTTGTTGTAGCCTTCTAAGTTGTCCTCAAACTCTGCTCAGGCCACTTTTGGGAACCCAAAAAGGCTTCATGGTTGTGGTTCAAGAGACGGGAAATGTCCCTATATAAGTTGGATGATTTGGGAGTGTGATTCTTAGGGATGAGAGATCTGGACATGGAGTTAGAACCGATTTTCGGGATTCTCCATTTTTTCTTTATTTTGGGGTTTTGTTACACTTGGTATTGTATGACATGAAATGGTATATTGAATTTTTGTTTTTAGGCTTTTAGCCAGTTTTTTGAAATAGATTAGGGATATATATTGTTTCACTTCATTTCATTTCTTATCTATTGTGGATTACTCTAATAAAGAGGGTATAGTCTCCCCATATGTTTTGTTATACCGTCTCCACTATTTTGAATACTTTGGATTATGGGTAGGCACACCAGAGGTCATGTGGAGACCCAAATCAAACACCAGTTTAGTGGCACTGGGTTCGAGATTTTACATAGTGGTATAAAGGGTTTGTTCCCTATTGTCTTACTATTTTTGAAAGGTAAATGGGAGGATATAATGTGTGTGGCCTCATTAGTGAGCTTCTTCATGGGAGTAGTTAAACCATGTATGGTGGAAAACTTGAGTACCTATGGTGGTATTGTTTTTCTTGATGTTTTTTGTTTTAGTTGGATGACATTTCGCCTTGAGTGCTAAAGTTGTGTGATGTTCATATTTGGTGATATTTTTCTCATTACCAAAATGGTAAGAGGTTTTTCATACATGAATCATTTTAGGAAATTAGAGAAAAAAATTGACATACATCATGGTAGGAACACACATGATGGACTTGTGGGATGTGATATATAAGATACTTTTTACTTCACATAATATTTATTGAGTTAGTGTCTAAAAATATTATTCAAATGGGTAACTAGAAAGAATGGAAAGACATATATAAATAATAGTACCTAATTGAGTGTGATAAATGATTTAAAATCATGTTATGATTAATGGGAGAGAAGTAAAATGTGCCTAAATGAGAATGATTTATGTTGTGAAAGTTTAATGGTTAAAAATTGTTTATAATGAAATATCAGTGATTATAAAAGTTGGTTTACCCCACATTGACCACAGACCTTGGTATGTATTATTTACGGTAATTATTGGGATGTGACTATATAAGTTAGGAAAATTTATGTCAAATGTGTTGTTCACGGATAGTAGAGAGACTTATTTTGTGAAAACTATGGAACATTTATGGTACATGTTTTGAGATGTGTGTTTGGAATTGTATATAGATTCCACCACAGTGGTATGTTATAGTTGAGTGATAAGAGGATATTTTAATGAAATATCCTCTAGTAGCAGAGCTAGATACCCCATTAATCCTGGATAATACAGGGGAAGATAATGTTTTTGAGAAATTTTATTATTTAATACTGATGATATAATAAGACCCAGGGCGGGTTGTTTTTAGAATGTTTGACATGAATAGAAAATTTATGTTGTAGTACCCCCCGATGCTTAATAGAGATGGTGGGACTGGGGTATCAGAGTTTTGGATAGAATCCATCTAGACAATTCTAGATCACCTAGAGACTCAACAAAAGATATGATTCTTCTTTGTGGATTATATGTTATAGGGACCGACAATGATCTTATTGGATATTCTGGTTCAGGAGGACTAAGAAGATGGTATGTTATGGGAAGACTTATAAGAAAATATTTTAAAACATTTCTATCTAGAGAGTGCGAGGTGGTGGAAGGATAAAAAGTTTATGAGGGTTACCCAAGAGTCTATAATAGTGATTTATTATGTTCATTGCTTCACCAAATTGAAATGATTTGTTAGAGTGTAGTAATGGGATGATGAAGATAGGGTGAGACATTTCACGGATAGGAAAATTCCTAAGGCCAAGTCCTAGATGAATATATCATGATTAAAGATTTCTTCTATACTGTTGGATTATGACCCTATTTCCTAAGTGAACCTCAATGAGTTTTTCGGTGGTGGACATGAGTTTCCAATAGGGGGATCCATTGGTGTGACTTCTGATAGTAGGAAGTTTCCTTCGAGGGATTTTAGTTGGGTAGTGGTTGGAAGAGTATTACAATAAAAGGATTGTCCTCTCAATTTAGTGATCATGTTTTTCTATATGTGTGATAGGTAGGACACTTGTTTGGTCAATGTCCTTGAACATTAGTTCAGTAATGAGAAGGTGTTAGGATGCTTCATGTGCAGAGGTTATGTAGGAACTCTCATCTGGTATGAAATGATGGAGGATCTGGACTCATGTAGAGTGTAAATAGGGGGTCAGATACCCTATACCAGGATGGTAGTTGGAGTTGTACCTAAAATATTGTTTCAGGTGAAGGAAGTGGTAATATAGGGAAAGGGAATACTTTTCAGCATGGTAGTACAACAACAGGTACTCTAACTGGACCCCAGAGTTGAAGGATAGGCCAGATTCATGTGGTTGAGCCGATATATGGAGGTGGAGAGTTTGGTCCATTCACAGTTTGAGGTACAATTATTGTAGACTCCACACTTTCTAGTGATTTATTAGATACACGTGCCGAAAATTATTTTATAGATACCTATTTTGTGAATGTGTTCGATCTATCATTGGATAGTATGTGTGTAATTATGTTTTTTGACACACCATTAGGATTACGAGTATAAAATATCTCTTAATGTAAGGTGTTTTCCCTTGAGGTTGGCGGGTACCATTTCCATTGGGGTTCGTTTGTACATGAGATGTCAGGTTTTGATCTAATATTAGGGACGGATTGGATGGTGTTTTAATATCCTCGTTTTGATGGTTACATCCATTGGGTAAAATTCATGTCCCTTTAAGGGGATACTTCTATTCACCATGGGGAATGGGACATCTGAGAAAGACGTGATGGGTTAGTTGGTTAGTAATTGGGTGATCCCACATCCCAGGTGACATGTCTTGTGTTTTCTGATAAGGGAGTATAAAAGTTTTTTTCCCACATATGGTTGATCAATTTTTTAATGTTTTTCCTAAGGACATCTTGGGGATACTGCTCAAGAGAGAAGATTAGTTCATGATGGATTTATGGAATGGGGAAGATCCTATTTCTATTCCCCCATAAAGAATAGATCCATTAGAGCTGTAGGAACATAAAAATCATTTGACTGAATTAGAGAATAAACCTTTTATTCGTCCGAGTACATCACCTTGGGGATCTGTAGTTTTGTTTCCAATGAATATTGATGGGAAATTATAGTTCTGTGTCAATTATCAGATGCTAAATTAGATTATGTCTATGAACCGAAAACCACTTCCATAAATAGATTATCTTTTTGACCAGTTGAGAGGTGCTTTAGTTTTCTTCAAAATTTATTGGAGATAGAGTATCAGAAACTAAGGGTGAGACCATCTAATATACCTCAGACTACATTCAGAAGTAGGGATGGTCTGTATGAGTTTCTTTTGATGTTTTTCATTTTTACCAATGAATCAATAGTGTTTCGGGCATTAATGAACCAACCATCCAACCATTCTTGATCAATTTGATGTTATCTTTGTGGAAGAAATTTCAGTTCACTCAAGGAATATTGAAGATCATTCCAAGCATGCTAACATCATCTCTAGTACTCTAAGGGATCATAGATGATACTCTAAGATATATAAATTCTATTTTTTAAATTAAATATTACACTTTTTTATTCACATCATCTGTGAGGAAGGCCTTTACTAGAATTATAGATTGTAAAAGTATTTTTATCATAAAAATATCCAACAAATATTTTTGATATCAGAAGTTTTAGGGGGTTGAATTGCTATTACTAAAGGTTCATCAAAGACTTATATGACTTAGAAGCACCAATTTATTTTCTTACCAAGAAGGGAATCATGTTTGAATTGTCTAGGGACTGTGAGGATGATTTCTTTGAGTAATTGAATAGGTTGAGTACCACACTAGTTTTTTTATCCTACCTGAGCCCTGTACAAAGTATACATTATATTTCAATGTGTCTGGTGTTGGGATTGGGTCCATGTTAATGTAAGATGATCAAGATCTGGAATATGGGTCATGGTTATTGAGGCATCATGAATAAAAGTACCATATTCATGATCATTATTTGGAAATTGTGGTTTATGCATTAATGTTTTGGCGGAATCACTTGTTGGGGGAAAGGATTATTGTATATACTAATAATAAAATATAAACAAAAATATTCTCCCAGTATGATTTGATTATTCATAAGTGAATATTATTTGAATATATATAGTATATTGATTTTAATATGGTCTACATGCTAATATATAGAAACAACATGGATGATGCTTTGAGTTAGACGATGCAGTCTCGGGATGTTTAGGAATCCAGTTCCAAGTAGAGGGTGATGTCTATATTTGATGAGATGAATTTAGATATTTAGGATAGACATGGGTAGATTACCCTTGAATCATTGGTAGTTGAGTCTATGTTTCTATGATTAATCAAGAAGAGTTAATAAAAGTATCTAAAGTGTTTCTCCTTGAGGGAATGTCTTGAAGGTGGGGAGTCACATTCTGATTGGAATATCGATGATAATGTAATAATTTATGTACATAGACATATTTTTTCTCCTACATGTATACAGTACGATTTGATTCATGAGTTTTATGTTTTAATGTGGATAGGTCATTATTATTTACCCAAAATGTATTGTGATATTCATAGACAATATTGGTGTCCCTAGATCACAGAATAGGTTGTGGATTTCATGATGTTTTTGTGCACCATTTAGTAGGTGAAGCCTCAGATGTTTCAACCAGTTGGTTTCTTGTTGCTATTTTCTATTCATGAATTGAATTTGGATGAAATAAAGATGGAATTTTTGGCAGTTCATATGAAGAATCATTAGAAGAAAGATGTGATATGGGTATTTGTGGATTGGTTGACCATGATGTCACATTTCTTATCATTTTGAGATACTTTCACTATGGACCAGCTGGGTGATCAATACATTCGGTAGATACTGTGATTACTTGGGGTTCTTCAATATACAGTTTCAGATAATGAATTATACTTTACTTCATGCTTTTGAAAAGGGTTACAAAGGTAACTTGGTTCCCATATGTTTTTTTAGTATAGATTTCCACCTACAGCCAGATCGTAAGTAATAAAATACTATTTAAATGATGGAAGAGATGTTAAGGGTATATTTCCTAGAATTTGGTTGGTCATGAGAGTGGCACATGATGCTTATTGAGTTCCTCTATACAAATAGCAACCATGTGACTATTCAAATCGAGCCTTAGAAGGTGCTATAAGGTAGGCCATTTAGTTATCCATTATGTTCGATGGAGGGTAGGGGATCAGAGCTCTAGGGATCATATCTTATTTTAGAGACATCAGAGCATGTTTAGTTGATTAAAAATGTATATATATTTCAAAGAAGTATTAGAAATCATATTCTAATAGATTTCTCTTACCAAATGAGTTTTTGGTGGTTGATCGTGTGTTAATTTGGGTGTCGACATGGCTGGATCACCATAGGATTTAGAAATAGTGTAAGATGGCACCTATGTATGTGGGGCCATTTTTGAAATTGTGTTGTGGATCAGATCGATGAAATAATGATCCAAACTGATACAGCAGTATAGTGTTATGAACAACATTTATCATGTGTCACATCTTTAGTAGTATCACCCCAACCCATCCCATGTCATAGACATGGATGATTTTGAGGTGGAATTATATGATTCTTTTGAGGAACATCTAGTTCGTAATGTGGATCATAGTAATAACATCTCATAGAGAAAGACTTTGTGGTTGGTTAAAGATTTATGGTGGCATTATAACATTTAAGAAGAAACATGGGAGAGGGAGGAATATATGTTGGCCCAATGGCCCGATCTATTTACCTTTGAATCTTAGTGATGATTTAGTGTATGACTAGAGGATGAGTCATTATATGGTGGAGATGTTTTAAGTTCCCAGACATTTATTGGGGTACATATTTGTTTATGATTGGGTTTAAATTTGTTAAATTTTGATAATGAAAATTTTATTGAGTTTATGAGGAGTCATTTTTATATCTTGGGGTTTTTCAGATACCAAATAGAGTAAAAGTGGTCATCTAGTGCATGTTACATGGTTGACGAACAATTAGTGTTAACTATGTAGCAAAATCATTCTTTCCAAGTAGAAGGGTAAATAGTTTATAAAACCATAAAAAGGGAGAGGTGAAACAATTATGGTTGGGACAAAACTATCCTGCATGGTTTCCATATAGTTTTTCAAACCGTGAAGGCTCCCCTTGAAACTGTACAACCTATCCACTTCTTAGATATAGGTTGTCACACAGTTAGAGCATAGTTAGGAAAATTGTGTTGAAAAATCATGTACATCATTAAAATTTTGTACATTTACAATTTTCCACCCTCGATATTTAATATTTCGTACCTGAATTTATATCACATTTCTCCTATATCATCCAAGGGTGATGAACCCTTATTCCCAAAAAACCCAAGGATCCATCCCCCTCATTTCTAATCTATTTTGATCATCGTTGGGTGTGGATAGTAGCATCGAATGATTATAAAGATCCTTTGTGATCATTTTTATGTATTAGGGATTTTGTAATCATTCTACTTCTTCGAATATCTAAAAAACACTTTTTCAAATAGTTTCTAGGTTGGGGATCTACAGGTGGGTTGTGTCCAAATCAAATTGTAAGGTTAGGTGAGTTATTTTCTTCAAAATAAATATAGGTGGTGTATAATTTATATCCTATAATCTTGTTATTAAATGCATGTGTATGAGGTTGTGTACTTGTTATGTTGTTTTTTGTGTTTTGTTTTATATGGTATAATTTATAAATTAGTTTGTTAATTGATGAATTGAACATAGGATAGCCCATTTGGGATGCATTCAGGATGATTAGACAAGGTTAAGGGACACCCGTGATGTTTTACACTTCCTTGAACATTGAATTGATTATTTAAGTGTAAAATTAATTTTTATGAGATAGATACCATGATTGATATTTGTACATTTTTTTCTCAGTTATGAAATAGAATTAATGGTTATTGTGTGTAGTAAATGACATGGACTTAGGGGGTGTTTGGTACAATGGTAAATGTATTAAATGTGTTTTGGGTTGTAAATGGAAAATGTGTCGATGGGCTAAGGAATGTATATTAAAATGTGTTAAATGAGTTAAATCATGTAAATGGGGAATGTTTTTTATATGGTTTAGGTCACATGAATGGTATAAGTCTAAATGAGTTATGAATTGTGAATGATGTATGTGTTAAATTGTATAAGAAATGAAAATGTTAAATATGTTCAATAAGACATTGTTGTTCAAGTTATCTTTGTTGAATGGATAAAGAAGTATTTGCACAATTATTTTTAGTATGTGGCATATTGAATTGATGTCATACTCCCATGGGTTGGGTTAGACTGAGGCTCTAATACCCACCACTATGATACCCCGTTTAGGGACTCAAACCGATGCTTTACGCTCCTAACGAATGCATGGGATATGAATACCTAGACTGAGGCTGCAATGTAAGTTTTATGAATACTTAGATTGAGTATCCAAGAGTTTTTATGTATTTTTGGTGTGTAATGTCTTCCCTAATGATGTAGGTAACTTTTTTCTTCCCCTTTCTGTATAGTTTATGTGACCGGTATAGGATGATGTGTATTTGATGAAAATGGTTAACCCATGGAATAAATGATGAAAGTGGCTACTGTGAACCTTTTTATCCAATAGCACCTAGTATATCATATATATATCTTATTAGTAATTATTTACATTCATTAATTATCTATTTATACTAGATATTTATTATATACTATTGGTGGTGGCCTACTATGTTTTACTCAAACACTACATGGGCCACTATTGGGTACCCGATCAGACTTCACGGTTGCAGGTCTGGAAAAGGGAAAGGGTCATATGCTGGGTAGTTTATTTGGTTGTGGGATGTAAATAGTTGATGGATCAGGATGTGGAGTTAGGGCCTATTTTTTGATTCATATATTAGTATTTATTTTAGTTTTTCTTTAAACTTGTAATTGTATGACATGAAAATGCATATTTAATTCTCAATTATGGTCTTGTACCAAATTTTGGAAAATGGATTAGTGATTCATGTTTATTGTTAATTTATTTCCATTATTTAATGTTTTACCTTATGTGGGTTACTCTGATAAAGAGAATATAGTTTCCCCATATGTTCATTTAGACCCTTATTGTTAGTTAAAAGCCTCATTAAAATGGAATGTGTGACTGAGGTCATTTGGGGACCCAGGTCGAGCACCTATTTAGTAGCATAGATTTGGGGATGTTAAATTATCAATATCAAAATCTAGAAAGTGAGGTAGTCCTCTAAAAATATTATAACTTTTAACAAATGTGTGGTGATTTTCAATGAAGGATTACCAGGTCCAATGGTTGAGATGGTATAGGCTATTGAGTATTATATTTTGAACCAGTTAAAATAGTGGGATGAACTGAAATATTTAAGGGCAGTACAACCTATTCATGAAATTGAGAACCTCTAAAAAATAGGGGTGGTTTCAGATTTGGATTTATTGAAACAAAAATTAAAATTGTGATTAATTATTAGATCTCATTCTATGGAATTTTTAACTCCTTAATATATATATAGAAATTAAAATATTGGTATAATTCTCCCATGGATGTAGGGAAGAAAATCCTAAACCATATAATCTTTCTCTGTCCACTTTAAATTTACTATTTTTTATGTTTTTTGAAGGTCATGTGTAAAATATTTGGAATAGTGTTTCATGATATTAGATTTATTGAGATACATTCATTTCATAAATACATATAACATCTTACAATCTTAAATACATAATGATCCATGATATAAACATATTGTTATAGTGCCTTTGGAAACATTGATACATAAATGACATCTTCATATGTGAACAACAAAATCTCCCTCTATGTTATTCATGATTATCACCCTTGTCAGTAATATTATATATAATACATTTCTTAATGACCTATCGAAAAAAGGGTAATCTCAGAGTCTCAATATGGGTAAACATAGCAGATGTTAATAATAACTTAATCATAAAATGAGTATAATGGTATAAGAACATGATCATCACATTTTAAAACAGCAGAATGAATATCATAGATCCTAATCTTGAGTCAATGAATAAATCATGGATTTAAATAAGACATGAATCAAAAAATAATCAAGGAACATGATCCATGTGAATACAACATTTGCATAAGACATAAGTTTATTGAATACAAAGAATCACAGAAAATAATTTCCTTGGTAGTTAAGGATGATCTCCAAGACTATCATAGTGGATTAGATTTTCTCACAAAACTATCAAAGTAGTCATGGTTCACTCCCAAGAATATCATAATGAATATAGTTCCTTATTGAATTGGGTTCACTCTCCATTCGTGTCCTATTTATCTCATTAGATAACCATCTTTACTCACTACATTAGATCATTATGTAATTCTGGGCATACTTATCACATAATCAAAATCACATAAATGTGTTCCATGATATCATAAAACATTAAAAATATTATAAGCCATGAGAATGAAATAAGTTTCATTACCATTTCATCCTAGAATAACCTATGGAAAATAAATGGGTTTCATAAAAGTTTCATCAATTCATCAAATCATAATCCATGGAAAATGTATGAGTATCATATAAAACGTTTTATAATAATCATAACCATCCTAAAAAAGGATATTGATGGTATCGTTGTCTCATATACCAATAAAGGTTAGGAAAAATCAAATAATTTCATCTTAGATGGAATATTCCTTTAAAAGATCAATTAGACATTTTGTGGGGAAATTTCCCTTCTCCATTTAGAATCACTTATTTAATATCTAAAATTTACAATAATATTAAAGAAATCATTTTATTGGAAGTAATTTGTGGAAAATTATAAATGATTCTTCAATGAATTGAGTGGTCATGGATATGAGAAATTAACGTCATATCATATAAATTAAAACAATGATTCATTTCACATTTTCAATAAAAATTCAGATGTTAATTATTTATAAAATGACAAGAAGATTCATTTTAAACCATTTTGTGAAAATTCAAACATTAGTAAAAATGAATTTAGAAAAATCATTGGATACTATGAAATAATTCTTTAAAACATTTGTTGAAAATGTATACATGGATGATAAATTATTTTTTACCGAAGGGTAAAATAATGAATGTTTCCCTTACAAAAAATCATTCATGCACATCGGTACCTAAAAAGAATAAAATGATAATAAAAAATGTAATTTAAAAAAATATCCATAGGTGAATAAAATTCAATATATTTATTATAATAATTATAATTGATTTCATCATCAAATCATAACCATAATCAATCTTGATAGATAATAAAATTATAATATACTACCCTTATCACTTTGGAAACATTTGAATCATATGAACATAAAAGAAGGATTATTAAATGGATTTGTAAATAAAAATATTTTTTATTGGAAGTATAATATAATAAATTCATTTCATGAAAATAAAATAAAAAAAATAAAAAAAAAATTCAATATGGAATGTTTCATACATAAAATAATGTGAAATAAAAATACATTACATCAGGTAAAAATTCCTTCACATGTGTTCAAACCTCCTCTTCATCAGAAATCCTTATTTGGTTTATACATAATGCCTTCCTAGGATGGTATTATGATTAAATAAGAGACAATATATAATTGGTAGGGATGCATGGAATATATTTTTTGGGTCATTTCCAAAATAAAGTTCTCTTAAAGTCTAAATAGGATAAGAGAGTTGGAGTTGTTTTATATGTGGGGAGAGGACACAGTTGAAAATTTTAAAATAAATCAAATAATTCATTATCATATTCACAAAAAATGAAATAGTAGAACACTATATAAGCATAGAAGATGTAATGTTCCAAAATGACCATATAATAAAATTTATACGTGTTTTTATGTCATTTTAACATCTATATTTTTAGTTCAACCCCGTAGAAATTCTATTTTAACCATAAATATGGTATCCTATTTTTATTAATTTCAATATTAATGATTAAAAACATAACATGAAATTATTAAATAATATTAATTATTAATATTATAAAAATTATATCAATTTTATAAAATTATATTCAATATATTGGTAAAATTTAATTTAAAATTAAACCCACAAACACATCAAAAAGTTTGTTTTAAAAGAATTTTTTTTCTTATGTATAGTTATTTTTTACATCAAACTTAAAGATAAAATTGATTCCAATAAAATAAATTTCTTAACAATAATATTATAGAATTAATTTATATTTTTTAAAAAATTAAACATATTTAAATAGTAAAAATCTAATAGATGAAAAGGAGATATTTAATAAAATCTAGAATTTTGACTATTCATCAAAAAATTAATGCATTCATAAAATTCTCAAAATTTCACTCTAAGAAAATATTTAAATGATTATTTATCAAATCAAGTTCATTTTTTGTAATAACTTTTCTGAAAATGGGAAATTTAATTTTGAAATAACTGTTCAAAAATGATGAAATGTATTTTTAGAAAAAAAACTATTTAAGCATAAAACATGGTTTATTCTTATCACATTGCTAGAAAAATATTATATAAATGTTAAAAATATTTAATAGATATATATTATATAAATATCATAAATTGAACTCACCATTATTGATTAATTTAATTTATCAATATAAAAACACATTACACACTTGAAAAAGGTTTTTGGAAAAAACATTACTTTTACTTTCAAATGTGTTTTATTTCTATTGATAATCAATTAATAACAAATTAATTTATTTTATACATGTGTAAACCATGTTGTTTTTTAAATTTAGTTTGTTTTATTCATACATACCAATTTATCAACTTTGTTTTAAAGGTCTTATATATTATAGTTCATTTAGAATTAGATTTGTCTGTATCATATGATATCAAAGAGATTAAATTTATTTACAAGTAAATATATCATAAAATCATGTGGTGATGAATTATACCCCATTGAAATGAATTTAAACCTAAAAATTTTCATTAATACGATACAAAAAATGTGGATATCTCTATTTCATTTCATATTCAGGTTTCTAATAAGCTTTTTTGGAGATCAGATTCTGCCAAATAACTTCAACCATACATGTAATAATATTATGTATCACTTTATCTCTATGATCTAATATTTCCACTAGTTGAACATCATAAAAAAATATTATTATCTAATGGTATGGCCTTTTAGTTTACTATATTTTATAAACCAGGTATTAAATTTCTCTAGAGTGATACATGTAACACATCATACACTTGAGAGAGGTTCGATGGAAGCCCCAAGTGATAAGGTACAACCCATACTCGATCTTGAACCTCAACATGTCCAATATTCCCAGGGATCAATGTTCCATTATTTAGGATTCTCATATAATTTTTATATGGATATATTTATAGAAAAACTTTACTATCCACTTCAAATTTCATATCACACTGATTATTTTTAGTATAAATTTTTTGTCGTCTATGAGATTCATTGATTTTACATTGAATGGGTATTGCATTCTTTAAAATTTCCCTAGTTTACTCCTGTTCCAATATCTTCTATTCTCCAACATCTACCAATAATTTTGGAGTTCTAAAATACTTGTTATAGGGGGCTTCATAAGGATCCATATTAATACTCAGGAAAAATTTATTTTCATAAGAAAATATGACTTGAGGAAATTGTTAATCCAGACACCGTTTGAATTCTTGAGAACATGATCTCAAAATATAATCTAGGTTTTGAATGGTTATACCATACTGACCATATGTATAGGGAATATATGTAATTTTAAAACCTAACTTTTTATTCATAGGACACTACAAACATCACTAGAACTTCACTGTAAACCATGGATCTTGATAAGATGTAATAGAATTTGGTGCTCTATAAAAACATACAACATACTTATATTATGGATTGATGATCAATAGGGAAATATAATCATATATCCATTATGTATGATGAATTTGATAAGAGATTGAAAATAACCCAAATAGAATCATGTCCTTTAGATGTTTTTTGGGATTCTAGTAACAAAATTTGTAGCAATGTTTTCCCAATTCATCTCTTTTATGGGTAATGATTGTAACATTACCTTATAATTTTATCTCCCAACCATAACATTATGATATTCCATACACTAAGATACAAAATAAAAAATATCTCTCTTCATTCTATCCCACTATAAATAATTTCATATCTCTATCCATCATTATACATCTAGTATGAATAGAGGATGTAGAACTTTGAGCATCATCAAATAGTTCCTTCATCAAATATGATATAGAAGATACATATACATGGTTCCTAAACCTTATCATTCCGTCACAATCATGGATGAACTTAAAGAAATTGGTCCCTTTATTTTACACCTCTATATCTTGGTTCTCGACCTCTTTAATTCACACATAGATATATGATTGAACATTAATTTTAGTAAGATAATATTTCTACCAATATTTTAATATTTTGACTTCCATGCTTTGAAGTATAAAAATATAGGAAATTTTTTATCCTAAAAATAAATATGCTAGAATGATGAATTTGGATTAATGGATTATCCACCTTGTTCTCTTTATTAGGGTGGTAATCTATTGGGTAGCTATAATCTATAATCATCTTCTCCTATCTTTTTATGCATATTCATATATTTTTTATTGAATATAAAATTTAATCTATTATAATAAATATATATATATATATAACATATTTCTCCATGAATATAATGCCACTATATCTTTAATGAAAAAATACCATAGGTAACTCAGAATCCAAATTTTGCGTAATTTTTTAAACAAACCATCAATTTTTGTGAGGAAAAAGCTATAACCATATCATTCTTCAAGAGAATGGATCCTAGTTACCTATTAGATTTAATAAAAAAGATTATATTATCCTATCAATTACATAGTAATGTTTTCTAAGGGTCATAGAATAACTTTAACATTGTTTCCTGGAATGTTTTTGCCAATTCATCTATCCAAAGGAACATTTTTCCCTTATGAGTTAACTTAGTGAGTTGATTTGACATTCATGAATAATTTTTCACAATGCACCAATAATATCTTTCAAAACCAAGAAAACCAAAAAATCCAATCATAGTAGTTGGTCTTGGCTGACATTCAATAACATAATTCTTTGATGGATCCACTAATATAACCTCTCATGAGATTATCAAATCAGAAAATAAAACCATGTTTAAAAAAATCAACCTTTTTAAAATTTTCATATAGAATATTCTTCATTAGGGTCATTAAAATAATTATCAGGTCATATTTATTTTCTTCATTTCTATTTTAATATATATGAATATCATATCTGAACACTAGCACAATCTGATTATGTTAGATTAAAAATACTATAATCATTAATCCCATGAAGATAGTGGAGAAAATGATAAGACCAAATGGCATCATAGTATATTGATAGTGTCCATACATTTTTTAGAATTTATAATTAGGTATATACTCCTTCTTGACCCTCAATTGAATATATCCATAAAAAAGGATAATTTTAGAAAAGTATTGACCTCCATATATTTCATCAAACAATTTATCATTATATGGAAGAGTATAATTCTTCTTCATTGTGATAATTTTAGGTTATTGATGATCAATATAGAAGAACATGGAGCAATATTTCTCCTCATCCAAAATTCTATATTAACCCTAAGGTGACACAATTTTTGGAATAAGTCCATTATCAGGAATATTATAGCATTTCTTCTTCAATCCCTACAAATCACTGGGGGATTATATTAGTTTTTTTTATTAATTTGATATATAACTAGTTAGGATTTCTGTTGAAATATTATCTTCATAAAGCAGTGTAAGACTAGAAAATTCTTATTAAAATAATTAAACATCTCTCACATTGAAGGAATATAAATGATTTTGAGTTTCAATCCAACTATGTGAGATAGTTACCAATTTTGAATAGGAATATTAACCCATATAATGGATGAAATTTCCACTGGTAGTTCATATTTTCCATTACACTAGTTGAGTATCATAGTTTGGTTTAGAATTTCAAACCTGAATTTCCTTACATGTAAGTTGATGGGGTATGTATATAAATTAATCCAATTCATGAATAATATAAAATCAAATTAAACAATAAGGGGCAATAGAAATATTTATAAGAATATCCTTCCCAAAAACTAGAGCAAGAGATGAATCATAGACTTGAGATGTGATCATTATACCATTACGGGTTTTACCAAATAATTGAACAACTTATTATTTATTTCGAAGTAGCATACCCTAAAAACATATATATATATATATATAAGAGTACTTAGATAAAAAATAAAATAAGATATCAATAGTTATAAAGAATATGGTACATATACTTTTCAAAACATCATTATCATACCCCTCATTAGAAATAATGATCACATGAGATTTCCCTTTGTATATAGGCTTGAAACGTTACTGATGTCGATTATTTTCATTAGCCTTTTCATTTGAACACTTTTTAAAAAAATTGTCATTTTCCTTGAATTTGAATCATTAGAGTATGGTTGGTGTATTTTTAGATATTTCAATTTATTCATATGATAGTACAACTTCTTTCCATCACTTCAGTATTTGATTTCCTGATGCCCTTCCATTCTATACAAATTTTTTTCCTATCCCTAAAAAAAATTCACCTCATGTTTCATTCCACAATTTAGTCATAATAGAAATATCATCTTCTTTTCTCAATGGTTTTTATAATTTCATTTCAATCCTATATTTATTTTATTATTAAAATAATGATATTTATAGGTGACACTAATCTCCATTTACACATTAATTACACATAGAACTATTTATTCAAATATAAAAATGTATCTTATGGATGAAACCCTTACTGGGAATTGATTAAATCCACTAAAGAATTGATCATCCATAAATTCTTGGGGGATGGTAATACTCGATGTGTGCCTCACATGGCTGGTAAAATTTTCCTCATAGGTACTAATTGATTCATCATCCTTATACTTTAGCTCAAATAATTCCTCTCAATTTTCTTATATATAAGATGAAGAAAGTAAATTTTGATAGAAAATTATTTTAATCTAATCCCAATTAATGGATTAAATTTTATCCTATTTCATTGAATTATTGATATAATTCCATTACTAATCTCATTCACCTTCTGAATGATAGACTACCAAATGAATTTTTTTATTCCCCAAACACTAGAGAATGAAAAATATCATTTCAATGGTTTTGATCCAATTATTAGAAAATATTTGATCATTAGACATTTAAAAATATGGTGGATGATTCCTAATGAAGGCCTAAATATAAGGGTTTTCCCTTCTTTTCTCATTTAGAAGTTCAGTAAAATTCAAAAATTGAGAATTTAGTGTGATCATAAAAATAAAATTTTTCAATCTAACTTTGATAAAATTTTGTTTATTAGGTGGAATATAATATTTTTTTCAATAAAATTCATAACTAATTGTATTTTTGGGATCCATCCATTGACTAAAACCTAAAAATGTGTTTTAGTAACAATAATCATAGAGGGAAAATATATAGGCATGAAAAATGAATTATATGATTTTTGAATCAAGACGCCATATTTTTAAGATACTAATTCTTAGATTTAACATAGGCCATCCATGACGATTAGAAAATCATTAAGATGTTATCTTATAAATAGAATTGTTATATGGGTTCCTACTAACTTTTTCCCATCCCAGATTCAAAATTCGCTAAAACATGCAGTTATAAAAACTATTAAATTTAATACTTTTCATAAAGTGATATTACATATTTTTAGATGAATATTTATTACATAACATCAAAATACATACCCGAATCGTATAGGTATAGTCCCATTGTAAACATAGATATGTAAAAAACTAGTTCAAGAATCGAACTATAACATTACCTGCTAATTTCATGTCAACTATCAATTATATTAAACATATCATAAATAATACATTTCTTTATAACCTGGGGGAAAGGGAACCTAAGAAAGGGTAAGATTAGATTCTTAGTAAGGGTAAATTGGGGATATGTAAATAAACACTTAAACATAACATGTAAATAAAGGTATGGGAACATCCCCATACAATTTTAAAACAAAAACTTTTACAACATGGATATTAAACTTTAGTATTTTCATAAATCATAGTTGTTAATAATAAATGAATCATAAAGTATAAAAATAATATAATCCTTGGGTGTAAAACATTTTTATAAGACATATGTGGTTGGAATACACATAAAAATATAAAATTAATTCATTAGTAGTCAAGAATCATTTTCAATAAAATATCAGTGGATTTAGTTCACTCTCAAACCAATATACTAGTAATGGTTCACTCTCAAGAAAATTATAGTGGATTGAGTCCTGTATGGAACTTGGATGACTCAAAAATCTTGGCGAGTTGATCACATGTGATATCTATCATTTCCAAATCAACAAAGGGATATATATAATTTAAGTACAACTTATTAAATAATTAGAATAATGTATATGTGTTCCGAAAGATCAAAAAATATTAATTATACAATAATAGATGAAAAGGAAATGGTTTTAATAAAAACTCATCATGGAATTACCCATGAAAATAAAATGGGTTCCACGAACATGTCATCAATTTTTCATCGCATAAACCATTAAAAAGTTATAGGTTTAAAAGAAATAAATTCATCATAATAATAAACAATCTAGATAATGGATAAGGATTAAATCGTTGGATAACATTCACAGTAATGTTTTGGAAACATAAAAGGATGTCATCTTAAATGGAAAATGATTCCCAAAGATCCCTTGGAACATTTCTTGAGGAAAATACACTTTTTAATATGAAATAAATTATTTAATATCTAAAAATTTCCTAAATATTTAAGAGATTATTTTATTTTAAATTAACCTTGGAAAAATATGGTGAAAAATCATAGAATTTAGTTCTCCTAATGGTGATAAATTCTATTCATGTTTTATACATTAAACCATGATTCCTTTCACATTTTTGAAAAAAAATAGATTTACCTTGTTCAAAATATTAAAATAAGATCTTCTTTAAAATAATTTTTCATAAGTCAAACTTTGTTAAAATTAATTTAAATAAACAATTTTGAATACTAAAATAATTAATTATAATATTTTTGGAAAAAATATACATAAAAGTGTAATTAATTTTAATCCTAAGGGAGAAGTAAAGTTGTGTTTCTTTCAAAATATTTTTTCGGGCTCATGATAAAGTAAATAAAATTATAGGGAAACATTTCAAATCAAGAAATATGAAAATAAAATTAAAATTCATGGGATTATTGAGATAATGTCCAAAATATTTAATCAACTGAAATTAATCATAAATAATCCCAATAAATAATGAAATTTTTACATAAAACCGTTAACACTTTGGTAAATTTTGAATCATACAACACATAAAATAAAGAATCTTAGATAGATATATAAATCCTTATAATTTTCATAAAAAGGATTATAAATAAATTCATGGTAAATATATAAACCACTTAAAATAAACAATTGGATAATATGGAATTTTTCACAAAGAAGTAATGGGGAGAAAAAATCCCTTACCTTAGACCCGACATCCTTCGTATCGGTTTGAACCTCCACTTTTTTCGACAACCACTTAAATTTTATACCTTAAGGAATCCTAGTATGTTTTTATGTTCTAAATAGGGAATCTAGGACTTGGGGAGGGATGTGAGGAATGTATTTTGGCAGGTCTTGTCTAATTAAAAAGTCTACTAATGTATAAATACAATAAGAGAGGGGTGTCCTTTAATATATGTGGGAGAGGATATACATGTAATTTTTGAAAACAATAAAATAATTCAATGTCCTATTCATGAAAAATGGACTTGAAACTAAATATTCCCAAACAAAAAATAATATAGGGTAAAAATATGAACATACAATATCCTTTACACAATGTTGTTGGTCATTTTAACCCTCATCACATTAGATTAACCTCTCGATAATTTTTTTAAACCATTACTCCTGTATTTGATTTTTAATTTTTTTAATGCTGCTTATGAAAAAATATAATTTTACCTTATTACATAATATTAATTATTCTGGTTAAAATATATAATAAATTTTATCAAAATAAATTTATATAAGTGGAATAATTTAATTAAAAAATAATCCTGCAATCTCATCAAAAATCATTTTTCCCAAGAACTTGTTTTGATAATTTAGGAAAAATTATATCGAAGATCAACATAAAATAGATTAAAATGACCTAAATTGAATTAAAAAAAATACAAATTAACTAATTTTACTTTGAAATCATTTTTTTTCTTAAAAATAGCTTTTTAAATAAATAAATTGAAAAGGAAAATTTTAATAAAAATCAGTATTTTTTTACTATTCATTAAAAAACTAATATTCATTGAAAATTAAACAAATTACTATATCATAATTTTTAAATTTTTATTTAAAAATAATTACATTTTCTAAAATAAATTTTCTAAAAGTGTAAAAATTTAATTTTAAAATATGTTCCAAAATCCCAATTTTTTTTTTTTGAAAAAATACTATTTGTAAGCGTACAATTGGATTTTTGTTTATCCCATCACTAAAAAAATATTAAATTACTGATAAAAAATTATTCAATATATATTTTATATATTTCATGAACATTATTCACCAATAGTGAATAATTTTATTTATTAAGATAAAAAGAGATTTCTTGTATTAAAATTATTTTTTAGAAAAATATTTATTTTAAATTTAATTGATTTTTTTTTCTAATATAATCAATTGATTACCAATACAGTTATATTATAAGTGTTTAAACCCTGAAATTTTCATAATTTAGTTACTATTATTCATATCTATTAATTTAATGGCTATGTTATAACATTATAATATATTACAGTTCCATTATACTCAGGATTGGGTATATCACATACTATAAAAAAATATTAAATTTATTAAAAAATAAATATATCATAAAAAAGGTGTTAAAAACATAGTGTGGTGATTATGGAACATTTTTTTCACATATTCTATTATACTATGCAATGTGAAGTAATAAAAATTATTTATCCATTGTGGTGAGTTTTTAGTTTTTGATATTTTGATGGACTAAGGATCATATTTCTAGTGGTCGAAATTTCTTTTCTTTCATACATGTTATATTGGTGATTAGTTTTTCAAAATAACTATCCCAGGTAACATTATAATAATACAATCATTGTTATATTGATTTCAGTTGGTATTAAAATAATTTTTATTTATTGATTCGTAATAATGAAATGTTCGAAATGATAAGTGAAATGGAAGTGACTTCGGTTCCTCAGGGATGTAGATGGAAGATTATCTCATATAGGCTGATTTTAATGAAGTATTAGCTATAGTAAAACTAGAAAATATCTAGAAATATTAATAGTTAATTATAAATGAAAAATTACTCAAATTTTACTTTATTTCATTGACAAAAATTTGGACTTCAATATTAACAAGAAGAAGAATGTGACCATGTTTATTGATGTCATAAAAGATATGTATAATAAACCTAAAAAACTAAAAAGATTTTATGTTAAGAAAACAATTTTAAATTTCGTTATTAAGAGGGAGTCTATCAAAAGGTATTTAATAATTATTTCAATATGATCTAGAGTCGATTTGATGCAATGAAATTTATTTTCATAGATTATATATTAGAAATTATTATATTGTTGTTACTACTAGACTGATGTGGTTAAATGGTTACTATGTTAAGTAATTACCATGGGAATACTGATTTATTTTATAAAATATTTTTTGTTATATTATCCTAAAAGAAGAAACATAGAGTAGGCTGGTCCATGTACCATTTGGAAATTCATTGAATTTTGAATAAAGGGGGTTCTCACCTCAGAGGAGAAATTATTAGCGACATAAATATAAATCATGATAGGGGAATCAATTAAAATATAATAGTATTGGTATAAAATACTAGAATTATGTGAACTATTTATGTCTTTAAATTTATTATAGTAGTAATATAAAATTCATCATAAGGGAATATTCTTGAAGTTAAAATACTATTATCATAATGGATGGAAGTAATAAAATTCTTATGAGAATTCATATTATAGTGGATTCATAGATGGTTGACTCTAGAGTATCTTTTTATTCAATATATGAAAGAAGGATCATGGTGAAGATAATTTAGTATTCATTTGAATGGGCGATGTTAACATTCATATGTATAATCTCATCTTATTATGACTGAAAGAAGTGAGAAAAATTTCGGGCCCCATAAAGGACCTCATTTATATGGGAGAGTGAGATAATGAATGGCATGAAACTAAAATCTTACATGATTTTTTAATGATAATAAAGGATACATGGTTGTGGTTCAAGGAGTAAAGGATGGGACACATTACGTGACTATCAATTCATGTGGAAGTGAAATAGTCAAAAATACAACTGTTGAAGAGTTAGATATTTTTTATTATAGTGTTGGTTATATCAGTGAGAATAATATAGCTATTATAATAGTAAAATTATTTTTGATGCTTGATCACTTAGTAATTAGGTGTTTTAATGTTGTTTGAATTAGAATAATAAATTATTTCATTTAATATGGATGTATAGAATCCCAAATCCCATAAAGTATTAATTTTTCCTTTAGTTATTTGTGGGACAACACTTTTTTGTCTTTTAGAAGATTTTTTTATGTTGACACACTAATAAATGATTCAATGATAATTAAATTATGGTATTTATTAAATAAAAAATATGATGTTTTTTGGGATTTCATTCTATGGTGATCCCTGGTGCAAAGGAATAGTGTCCTCAATTAAATTTGCCTCAAATATAAAAATAATGGAGTGTAATGGTGTGAAAAATTCCAAGAAATAATCAACATGTATGAGATTATGATTTATGGAATAATACATGGTATAAAAAACAAAAAAAAATTTGTAGAGAAAATAAACAGGACATTGAATGAGATGGTAATATATATATATATATTCCCTCAAAATTTACCAAAGGATTTGGGGAGAATGTAATCAACCCATATTTAAATTTATTCAACAGTATTACACCTTTTACAATAGTGAAAATTTAAATAGAAGATCTATCATCTTTTATGTTACTTGATGTTGGATATTTGAAAGTATTTGGATGTTTTTATTATTCATAACAATTCTAATGAACGGAAATACATGAATTTCATTCCAAGGACTGTTTTTTAGATACAAGAAGGAATTCATTGGTTTCTTTATGATGGATGATAATATGTTTAAATTAATGAAATATAAACCAATTATCTTAAATTATAAGGTCCTATAGAAGGACTAGTGCTTTTATTGAAAAATAGTTTAGGGAAAGGAACCAACAACTAAATATCATGTAAATCTAGATGATATAATTTGAAATTATAAATTTCGTGTGATACTATGTGTCAATATATATTTATAAAAAGTGATACTAGATTAATATATTCTATATTTATCATATTATACTAAATCCTGAAGGGAAGATCTAACTTTTGAGAAATTGACTTATGTTTTACAAAAATTATAATACCAGATGTATAAATAGTAGAAGGATCACGTAATAATGTTAAGTTGAGAAGTTCTTCTAATGTCATTTGACCATCCAAATGATATGGATTTGGTATGATTTTATAAATTACTATTTATTTTATAGATCCACAATAAATGAAAAATTAGTGGAACTCAATGACTAAAAATTTAGGGATTCATCTCTAAAAAAAAGAAATTGATTCCATGAGGTTCAACAAATCCCATGGGATGAGAAAACTTCCAGACAAAAAATGAGATGTTTATAATAAATGAGTATTATATTTGAAGGAATAATATTATATAATAAGAAGATGTATGGCATTAATCAAGGTGGTTGGATTCTAAAAAATGAAGGAATTTATTTAGTAGAAAAAATTTCAGAAGTTTTTAAAAATAAAACTTTTTGGGTTTCAGCGAGTTTAGATTTTCACATGATATAAAATTTTAGGAAATGGATGTAAAAACTTCTTTTATTCATGGTTAGTAAGATGTGGATATTTACATGGAATAGAAGAGGGTTTTAAAGATCATAATAATGTGGATCTTGTTTATAAGTTGAATCAAGACCACTATGGATTGAAATAGGATCCTAGATAGTGGAATAATAAGTTTGATGAATTTATAACTAAATAAGGTTTTACAAAGAAATAATTTGATCTATATTTTTATAGGACATTATGGAATTATGGGACTTATATCCCAATATTTCACTATGTGGATGACATGTCACTGGGAGGTTTATAGGATTTAGGGATTTTGGTGTTGAAGAGTAAGTTAATAAAAATATTCTAAATGAATGATCGTGTCCATGCCAATAAAAGCTAATAAATAATGATATAAAAAGGATAAAAAATGTGTAATTTAGTGTTACTCAAGGGGGAATATATCTGAATGATAATTGAAAATTTTGGTTTGACAAGATATCGCATGTCTTGACCCCTCTTATCAAACACTTCATATTTCACCCTAAGATTTTGTAAATATAATTTTTTATAATAAATTATAGCTTTAATATATTTTCCATTAAATTAAATACTAATTTTATGTTGTGTTACATGAAAAAAATAATATTATCATACATTATACACAATACTGAGTGTATCTTTCGCTACATAGAATCCCGAGTTTAAGAAAAACATAATATACTTTTGAAATTTCATTATTTAATAAGATGGTTATCACATAGCCATTGTAATGGTGGGTATGAATATGAGTAACTAAATTATGAAAAAAATTTATTTAAAAATTTAATTATAATGAATTATTTTGTTTCTAATTAATTATGAATTAAAACAAATTTATTTTAAAATAAATGAAATACTTTTCCAAAAAACTATTTTTTTACATACAAAACTTGTTTTACATCAATAAACTAAAAAATTAACTTTTGGTGAATGATTTTAATAATATATACATATATATTAAATAATGTTTTTTAAAAAAATTTCTTATTTTATTTCTAGGCAACATATAAGAATAAATCCGATTTTATGATTACAAATTTATTTTTCTAAATGCTAATTCTCTCTCCTATTTTCGAAAAAAAATTACAATTATTTTTTAGACTTTTAGATATTTAATTTGAAAAAATAAAAATTATTTTTGAAATCAACATGCCAAAATTAAATTATCGTTAATTATTGAGATTTTTTTCAAAAATAAATTATTTTATGAATTGTAAAAAATATTGGTTTTCATTTAGAATTTTTATTACATTTTATGAATTTAAAGACATAAAAATTACACTATGATGGTTTTGAAATTAATTTTAGATAAACTATATATATATATATAATTTTTTTTATAGGAATAAATTTCATATTTAATTGTTATATAATACATTTAAATATTTTGAATATTTTTTTATTTGGGAAACCGCCATTTCATCGTATCTGTGGGATTAATTTTAAATTATATATTCAAAAAAAATTTAATGTAATTTTCAGAAATTGATTCCATATTTGGAATAAAGTTAATTTATATTATCTAATAATGTCAAATTAGTTTTTAACTAGTATAAATAGTAAAATTAGTGAAAAATAATTAAACGGTTCATGTGAAAATGGGTTTAGTGGGCATTAAACCTAAAATATAACTGTAAAAAATGATACAATACCTTTAAAAACTAATTTGATGGCCCTGTTTCGAACTTTTCTATTATAGGATATAGAAAATCCCATCTTTTAGCCTTGTTTCTTGTGAAAATGTTAGTACCCCTTTTTATTTTCAAAAATTAAAAGTGTTCCACTCACCTCAGCTATAAAAGTCCACTCACTTTCCCCTCAACATAATAATTTGAAAAAAATGAATGAGAAAATACCAACCCAAATCCATTATTTAATTCTCTCCTCCCATAATATAGGAATTCTTTGTCATAAATCAATCCAAATAATTATTTTGGGTGAAGAAAAGGATTTATCTAAAGAAGTGGTAACGTCCCTAACCAAGTGTTTTATTTTGTTTGTTCATTCACCTCATTAAATTAATATTAAAACATTATGATATAACAATATATATATCTTTAATAAATTTTTATTATTTTATTATAATTTAATAACCTATATCTATCTCATCTTCTATCAAATGACATAAAAAACCGTACTTTATGTGTATGAAACATTACCACCTCATGATATGATGTTATTCATTTTCCATCACCACCCATCATTGTTCGATATAATGATGAATTTAATGTTTATATATGGTATTTGGAGAAATTATAAGGACTGTTGAATTATAATTCCATATATAACTTCTTATCTCCAAACATGTTGGAAAAATAGTAGCATCACTCATGTGTACGATAGACTACAACCTCGCGAACCGATGTGATGTGTTTTCCATTTCTGATTTATATGTATGGTAATAAAGACAAATTAAATAAATATATATGATATTTCTGACATAAGTACACTTTTGGAATAATTATATCACATATACATTCATATCTTTAATTATTATGGGGACATAATAACATCATTCTATTTTAGGATCTCAGTTTCATGGGGATAACATTTCTAAATTTACCAAAGTGATAATGGAATATTATCTCAATTTTGTTTCTTTGAGGAACTATAAGGTTATGCACTAATATAATTTAATGAGGAGTATATAAATACTATTTGTCATTTAATATCATCAATTTATTTATTATCATGATATTTTTAGATTTATTTAACTTTTTTCTCTCATGGGGATGGATTATGATTAAATGTTTCAAATGTGCAATGGTTTTAATTTTAAAAATTCATCATTTATCGGGATTGATTAGGAATATGCTTCCAATGATGAAATGTTATGATCCATATCTAAATAAAATTATGACTTTCATTATATTTTATATTTTTCACGAGAATAAATTATTCAATTTATTTTTCTCTGTTTATGCACTCAAGTGCCCAAAAAAATTATTTAATAAAACCCATCATCATTTATCTCTTCTGCCCAATATTGTTTCTCATACAAACCCATTTATTTTATTTTTTTCAATTTTTTTTATAAAATTATCCAAATTATTTATCAAAAAAATTCTTCTATTTTTATTTTTTAAATTTCATTTAGAAGAATCTTCATATCATTTTCCAGAAATTTCCAATTTACCTTTTGGTAAAAATCTTAATGAAACCACTGTTTTATCATGTACAACAGAAATGATAATATCCAATGACATGAAGACTCAATGTTTCAAATATTCCATTATATTTTATGAAGTATATTTTCAAAAAAAAAATTTTTATTAATATTTTATAAATTTAATTTTTAATCATTTTATTTTTTTATCAATGATATTCTCCTCAAGAAATGTTTTTTAATTATTCGTAAATCTTACTTTATAATTATACAAATATAATTAAAAAAATTATTTTGGAAAAGTGTTATGTTTTATTTTTATTTTTTAAAGTGTAATAGAAATATTCTTCAAGAAATTTTCCAACCAATCTTATAAAATAATTTTCCATCAAATATTACATTAGTTGATGAAACCTATAATTTACACACGATATGATCCATGGACACCATTCTTATTATTTTATGAATGGTTTACGGTTTTGATCAAAAGAAGTTTTTGAAACACATTTCTATTTCATGTGTTATCCCACGATAAAATTATATTTAAAGACACTTATTTTTTCCACTGGTTATGAGTTTATTAAATAATGAAATTTTTGTAAAATCAATTTATTTTCCATAGGTTATGTTATGATAAAAATTTTATAAAAACCAATTATTTTTATGGGATTTAATATAATGAATATTTTATGATCTTGTGTCACACATATGTATCATTTTAATTATGTGATGGTGATTTTTTTATAACCAAGTATAATGGTTATATTATAACAAAGATGGGTGGGAAATATATCTCCCTCCAATGAATTGTTTGAATATTTATATAACATTTGATAAACATGACTAGAATAGGGATTAATCCCAGTTTAGTAAGGGTCTATGTCTACTATGATAGTCATGGGAGTGAACCTTGACAACAACGATTGTTTGGGGAGTGAACCCTCTCTAATAGAACTATTTTGGAAATGATCATTAACTATTAAGTAAACGATCTTATTTTTTTTGAGTATTCAACAAATCTATGTATTATATAAATTTTATGTTCTCATCGTTCAGGTTCTTTGATTCTATTATGATTCATGTATTATGAACTTAGAATATTTATTCCATGAAGCACATTTATGATCAATTATTTGTAGTGTATGGTTTTTAAATGTTATTATCATGTTTTCATATCCACAATCTCATGTTATATTCATATATACTGTTTTTACCCTTACTAAGCATCCAAAATCACCCTTTATTATATTTCCTATATGAAGGCTGTAAATAAGGGTTTAAGTAGGATATTTATAAAAAGAATACTACTTTAGAAGATAGTTGTGGGATATGTTTAATATATTTTACCAAATAAGAAGATTTTGTATCTCTTATCCAAAGTCACCAAACCTATATGGTCCATGAGAATGTATTTGTGAAATTTTTTTAGTATTTATCTAAAAATATGTTATATCTATTTATAAGAAGTTGGGGTCATTACAGTTGGAATCAGAAGAAATTTATAATTATCCCTTGGAAACTAGGATCCCTAGCGATGTGTCTAAGGATATATCTAGGGATTTATATGTGGAAACTTTCAATGATGAGACACAGAATATGAATATATATTGTAATTTTTTAAAGGATAGAGTGATTGGTGTCTAAGAAATTTTATCCCTATTTGGATACTACAAATGGATGTGGATTTGTAATAGATGTACATAGGGGTAATAAATCTAAAAATGGTGTATTGATCAACACTCGATCATCACCAGGTGCATGATAATGGGTCATGTTGCACACCTAGTTTGATACAACTTGTGGATATTCTTTGGGAATTCCAAAATTATTTAAGAACCATCATGAAGGATCTATTTAAATAATATGGATGACCTATGTTGAACACAATGTTCCATATATTTTAAAAAGGTTCAATTATTTATAAATAATATAAGTGATTTCAATAATTATTTTATTTCTCATTATTATTTTTATTTCCACAGTATGATTTTTGATTCTAGACAATCATGGGAACAAGAAAGAACTATATTAACATTGAATGTGATAGAAAATATGTTTATGGGAAACCAAATGGGATAATGACTAGAGTGAAGGATATTTTTATTGTGTGTAATTTGTTTTCATAATATATAATTAAAAACATGATCCTTAAAAAATTTCAATCTCACTAAATAAGAGAAAAAATATTACATTGAGAGTTCTGGTGGTGGAGACCATTAAAGAAATATGATTAATTTACCATTATGTCATGAATTTTGGAAGGAGCACGCAATTGGATGTCTTAGAAGAAATTGAAGATGTTTTAAGCATGATAACGAAGTACATAAATCAAGTAATTATAGATGAAAAAGTAAAAGGTTGATTAACATAATGGTAGAGAATAATTATCTCCCTATGATATAATTTAAGGTTTAATGATTAAAATGTTGAGGGTATGGGAATTATACAAATATATAACCTAAGGGTAAATATAATTATTTTAATTATTATGGTTTAATGTGAAATTGATATATTTTAGATGATGAAGAGAATATAAATGATACATAAAAGGAAATAAGTGTTTAGAAAAATGATTATTAATCATATTTAATGGTGTATGAATAAAGTGGATTGATTGATGTGTTTATGTATTAGGATTTAGAGAACTATATTTTTAACTACGGTATTATTGGTTTTTAGAAGCATGAAACATCAATGAATTATTTCAAAGTATTTTTTCATTATGTAGTTTCAGGAATATAGTAAATGATATTGATGGAATAGAAAATTAATTTAATGGTAATGTTTTATTTTTATTAATTAATGAAATACAATATTATGTTCTTGATCTTGAGAAAATTGTGTTTAGTTTGAAGACATAGATTATTAATATGGATATTGTAAATTAGATAGTTGTGATCACCTTGTAAATAATTAATTATTTGATGAAAATAATATTTTTTATCAATGATGCAGTTTACAAAATATTTCAGATTTATGAATATATTCAATAATATGTGATTTTATTTAAGGAATTAACAAAGTGTTAATTTTTGAAAGAAGGTTTGTTTTCATTAATGTTTTATGTTAATTTATGAAATTACCATATTTTAGGAGAATATATGATCCACTTATTCACATATTTTTTATGTGACATTAACAGATACATCATGTTGTCTTGGGGATTAATTATGTGATGATTTTGAAAATTTAGTAAACTTCTTTCTAAATTTTTTAATTTAAATTTTGGAAACACAGGAAGAAGACATATGGTTAACTATTCATGGAATATATAAAGTTAATTGTGGATCGTATAAGATATACTATGATAACAATTATTTTGTTAATCATATATGTTGATTTAAGGAATTTCATATCATTATTTTGTGGGTCTTATTATTTTTTCATGATTCCGGTATAAAAAAACATCTCTTAGAGTAAAAAATATGAACTATAAATTGATCAAGGAATGACAAAAGGATGATATTATTCTTATGAAAATGAATAAAATAATGTATGTGTCTCTTCTAATAAAAATTACCTAAATTTATGAAAAATATATTTAATGAAATGTTCAAAAACTTACATTAATTTCTAATGAATGAAAGGTCTTTTCGCCTATCATGGATTTATCGGTCTATAGTCATTAACACTCTCTTTACCACATTCTCAATCACTATCTATCAGAATTTTTGTGATATTTTTATCCTTTTTATCTATGTTTTCACTTCACACCAATTTTATTCACCATGGAAACAAAGTTATGTATAAATTTAAATGAACATCACGTATCCCATTATCTCTTTTTAAGATGAATTTTTATTATCAAATTTTATATTGTGGTTTAACCAAAATATTTTTTTCAAATGTCAAACACTTTTTTACAGGTCAAAAGCTCAAAATTTGAGGGAATAATATATTTATTGGGGATGAATAAAGAAACCCCAAGATTTTGTGAAATATAGTTTTTCAATAAAAATTGAATTTTTAGATATTTTATGTCACATGTGACTGCATGTTTAGCCTTTTATAAACATAATACTACATTTATCTTCCCTTACATGCCCCACTTATTGTATCTTGTGTTACATGGAATGTCTAGATTAAATGAAATGTGATATAATGTTACAATATTATTATTTAATATGATATTTACCACCAAGAAATTAGAATGGCATGTGTGAATAATATTAACTACATTAAAACCATATATGGTTTACATATTTATATATAATGAATTATTTTGTGACCATGTAATTAGAAATTTAAATAAAAACCATTTAAAAATTAAGGAAATCTTTTTCTGTAAACTATTTTTTATGCACAGAAATTTGTTTTACCTCAGTAAATTAAATAAATCACTTTAATTTAATGAAGTTAATGAAAATTATATGCTATATACTCAGAAAAACATTTAATATTAATCTTATTTCTTTTCTAGAGAAGATATACGAATAAATCCATTATTTTTCTTCAAATTATATTTTTCTTAAAAATAGTTTTCATACATGTTGTGCACATATTTTAAAAATAAAATTTTCTATACATAAAAAATTTATTTGAAAAAAATAAAAAACTTTTTTTAAATAGTTCTATTTAATATATCATGGAGTGAATTTCTCATAATTTTATTAAAATTTAATTTTTTTGATGAATAGTGATAAATATAAGTCTTTATTAAAACTTGCAATTTATTTTAAAGCATTTAAACACATATAAATTTTTTTAGTATAGTTTTAAAATTAAAATTAATTACTTTATATATATATTAGTACAATTTATTACATTTTACTAATTTTCATATTTAATTTTTGTATAAAAACATTGTAGTATTTTGAAACTCATCTATTTAGAAAAGAACTCTTTCACTGAATCTGTGAGAATCATTTTAATTTACGTTTTTAAAATTCCTAGAATGGAATTTGAAAAAATGTATTCCATATTATCAATAATCATAATTTATACTATATAATATTTTTTTACCCTTAAAAATAGTAAAATTATAAAAAATTAATTTCCACGATTAATGGGAAAATGGGTTTACTGAGGGTTAAACTAAAAAGATAAGGGTTATAATTTAATATAGTATTTTAAAACATGAATTTTATAAATGTACATTGGATTTATATCCACTGGGTTTGACAATATATCACTCACTATCCTCTAATCCTCACACATTAAAACCTATTTGGATGATCCAATACATTCCCAAATCCCTTCCTTGCTTCATTCATAACATCCTAGAATCCTTATATTGGTCAGAAAGCAAATCTACGAAGACATTTAGTGATACTAAAATAAGTTATCCAAATAAGTGGAGACATCGATAACCAGTTATTTTATTTTATTTATTCATCCTACTCAATAAATTCTTATTAAAAAATTCTGATATAATAACCCCATCATGTTACAAATACATTTATGTTTTTATGTTAAGATAATGACCTATATCCATCTCATATTCTATAAAATGGGATATAAAATCATCATTAGAGTGTAAAATAGACTACCGTAACATGAATCATTATTATTATTTTCCATCACCACCTCTCAAGTCTATATATAGTTATATTATTAAAATAAATAACTTATATAGATATAATAAAAATATGGGGGTGAATTTTATTTTAAATAAATAGTTTAAAAATGAAAAAATTCTTTTTAATGTAACTTTATCAAACTCGGAATTAGTTTGATAATCAGAGTGACACAATCAGAATAAGAAAAAAGTATGATTATATGAGAGTTAAAGATAAATATCATAATGGATCTGAATAATAATAAAGCATTATTTCCAACATAGTCATTGTAACAGAGATTAAAAAAATTTATAAAAAGATAATTATGATGAATTGCTTTCGATAAAAAGAGCAGTATAATTAAAAAATATAAAAACAAGTAATAAAATAGCTATGTAAAATTAAGAATGAATTATATGATATGTTGAAAGATTTACCTATTATAACATGAAGAGTAATGTAGTAAATGATGTTGAATAAATGTATCCACTATATTATACTTATATTATAGTCTGTATTTCCTTTCCAGGAAAACCCTTGACATGATGATTAGATTTTCTCTGTCTTTTTATCCTCGGAAACCCTCGTTACAATGATCATTACCTTTCTTCATATCCAAGGAAGACCTCGATGTAATGTATTATATTCACAATATTCATACCACTAGAATACCTCAATCATAATAATAACTAAATGCATATTATAATCACAAAATTTATTAAGGAAACAAATTGACACAGGCTCAACAGAACGAAGTCTCTTTAAAGAATCACATGGACATAGAATGAGTGGTTCATTTAGAGAAATATTCAAAAAGTAAATGTAATAAAAAATATATAAAATCTTAATAGTATTTGATATTTATAGGAAATCTTTGAATGATCATATTTTTATGTTTATTATAATATCCTCGAATAGTTAGTGCTTGAAAAATCATAACAATTTGGAATTAATGAATGTCTGATGTCATATCAGATAACACCATTAAAGTGACCAAGATATTACATATGATAGAAATAAATATTTGTATTCCAATTATAAAATTAAGTTAGTATTACAGACTTACATATAAATATTCCAAATAATTATTTTTAGGAGATTCAGTATGATGTATCCAAACAACAATTAGTCTGATGATCATGACATTTGTCAGCATGAAGGACATGAAAAATTCTAACATGTAGTCTGATTAAGGATGATATTTGTTATCCAAGAACATACTCATTATAAAAACCATAATTAAGAATAGTACTTTTATATTCATAATACTTTATAATTTTGTCTATATATGGTAAAAGGTAATATTTTCCAAAAAAACACACTAAAGCTCTTAGGAAATAAAAAGTAAGTAAGAATGTATTAATACTGTGTTATTGATTTCCAAAACTAAAGGAATAAAAATCTAAGAAGTTAAAATTTTTAACTGAACAATCAGCCATTTTTTTAAAGCTAAAACCGAATAACATAAATGAAAAAATAACATTGAAAAACATGCAACCCTTTCTTATTTTAGTAACATTGAATTAAAAGTTATACATTTAAACATAACACCCTTGAGTTTTAACTCTTATTAATATAATGGAGATTATTTTTAGTTTATCTTTCTTTACAAAACTTCTCACCCTTAGGATAATATCGTCTCCCTCTAAATTTATTATTCCCTATTTCAATAAAGAAATCACCCCTTTAAATGGTATTATACCTTTTAAAATTTCCCCCCAAAAGAAACATCTACCCATTTATAAATTATTCCCCCATATTATAATTTTCAAAAAATTAATGCAGAATAGTCCAGAGATTCCTGAAATGATAGAAATGTAACAAATGAAGCAATTCATTGAACTGACTAATAATCCATGAATAACATAAAATAATATGTAACCAATCAAAATTTGATAAAAACTAATGAAAATATTATTTGAATGAAAATATTATTCATTCATTAAAAAAATTTAAATGTTTTACAAAGAAATAAATTCATTATTTCAAAACTAAAATAATTCTTTATTCATTATGTTCTTGAAAAAATAATTTTATTTTATTGAACTCCTAAAGATCATTCATTAGTTTTGAACCATTTTCTAGAAGATTCCATTCTTAAGACATTAGCTTTTTAACTTCTTCAGTATGTTATTTGTTCTACTCCCCCAATATGATGACTTCATCATGAGATGATCATAGTCTAATCTTATCTAACTTCATTACTCTAATATTCTATTTTATATAATTTACATCTTCAATACATTCATCTATAGCATCTGAGAACTCTTCAACAAATTTTACAATATCATCCATGTCCAAGGATGACTTGTTAATATAATAATATAATTTTATCATAATTATCTTTTTTTCATCATGATACTTGATAGGAATTTTTATATCAGTGTAAACTGGGTTCGACCACTTAACCATCAAATTGGATGATCTTTTGTGAGTTTGGGAATTTTTTTAAAAATTATTTTACACTGATTCAATCTAAATCAACAATTTTTTTTAAAATATTTATAGACTCATATTTCCCATATAAATTGTTTTTAATGAGATAAAATCTAGATTTTTTGTTTGGAATGTGTGGAATAGTTCTTTCTAATCTTCTAAAGACATGAAACATATAATCAAAATATTTCTGACCTATTATTCCAACACAGTCTGATTTTTTTTGCTCATGTTGAGAGGGTTTTGTTTTGATCATTCTGTTTTAAACTTTTTTTTCATTTCTTCTACTATTTCTTTGAAACATTCTTATATTATAAATTTTAAATAATTTCATCATCTTTATCATATTTTGATTTATTAAGAACATTTTCTAAAATAGATGATCTTGCTCTCTTTCTTTGGAGGAGGACCTGTCTTCTTTTTCTGAAGAATATTATTCCTCATGAGTACATCATTATTTTTCTTCTACAATGGTATTATAGGGTAAAATTAATTTTTATGAGGATTATTCCAATTATTATTTATCAGAGTGATTTTTTTAATCATCATATTTTTGGTTATTTTAATCTATGTCTTTCGCTTATACCTCTTCTTCAATTTATTATTCTACTTATTCATATTTTACTTATTCTTCATATTTTTCTTCCTTTCCTTTTCCATATACTTAATCATTAACTTCCTTATTAATATCATCATTAAATTTTGTTTTGGTTCTTAAAAATCTATTACTAGCTACCTCTGGTTCTAATTATTTTTTAGTAATGATTTTAAATGATTCTTCCTCGTAAACTTTCATCTTTCCCATATAAGAAACTGATGGAATATGAGCCCTAACCAGTTTTTTTATTCATAAACTAATCCACCTTCAATAATTACATGACTAGTGTGGGATGTTAGAAGAATTAATTTATCATCATCTCTTTATAAACCTTTTAGAATAATCTCATCTATTTTTTCCCCTTGAAATATTTTCTTTTTCATTATTTTATCATCTTTCTTCCTATATTTCAGCAACCTAAATTTTCGACACTTTTCCTTCTACGAGGTCAAGTCCAATTTTATGATCCATTGGATTATTTTCATCCTTAATATCCATCATTTAATTTAAAAAATCATTAGTAATACACTTTTATTTTTTTGTCTATTTTGGAGGATAGGTCTCTACATTCCTTTTCTATTTCATCTTATCCTTCTTTGATTTTCTTGATGGTTTTTCCTCTAGTAAATCAACATCAAAATTCTCTACAAACATATTTGATTTATCATAAAAAAATTCATTTTTTCCATCCATCCAAACAAATAAATGATATCTTCTCCATCTGTAAATACTATTTGTTTGGAGATTTGGAAATTTTCATACATTTTACATCAATTTTACTGATAATGTTTCGATACATAATTATCATTGTTTTTTTATTAATTATATATTTATATTATCTACTATGATAAAAATGAAATTGAAAATTTCAATCTTCCTCATAAACACCATTTAATCATGAACCAAAATCTTTGATACCTATAAGGTATCTTAGCTTCACTTCCTCAAAATCAAATATCCCCAAATTCACAATGTTATGACTATGTTTTATTGAGTAAATTGGGATAATTTCAAAACCTTTTCATATTATTAAAACATCTAATATTTTTATTTTGACCTTTTAAAGGTACAAAGACAGTTCTTTATCTTATGTGGATGACAATAAGCTTCTTTTTATGTTGGCACTCAAACAAATTCATCTTGTTTCTAATATGACAACTTATATATTTTATCATACATTGTGAAGGATCCTTTATATTTTTCATATTATTTAATAAACTAAATTGATGAAAAATTCACATTAACTTTTTCAATATTATAATTATAAAATTTCTTATCATGATTTTTGACAAAAACTGATTCCTAACATTTGAAGTAAATGATATTCTTAAGATTAGAATCATATTTTACACACAATATTCATTCAAACAACTTTTATATGAAAAAAAATAGGAAAATATTCCTTAGCCTCTATCAGATCTATAATTGAAACCAAATATCCTATGTAAAGAGAGTTAATATGACTTAGGACATTGATGGGTGTAGTAGCTGAGGAAGAAATTTTTTAGAAAACCGATAGGGGATAATGGGTGACCCACCCACATATAGTCAATGTGGGAGATGATTAGTCTTCCAAAATATAAATAATGGTTGAGAATGAAAATCGTCCTAATATTATATTCAATATTAATATAAATAAATAATTTTAAAATAATGTTTTAACTATTAATGTTTTTGAAATTTTAATTAAAGTGACGATCATTCTAATTAAAATAACTATTCAAATTTTGAAATAAATATTTTGTAAAACTAAAGAGTATAAAATCAAAGAAAATTAAATTTAAGAGTATTATATCAATAAATATTACAATTTAACATAATGATATAGTGAAAAAACTAAAATATTAGAAGAGTACCATTTGGAGTGGAAAGTGTAATCGGTATGTAACCGTCCCTTCTTGGTTTTTATAGACTTGAAACATTATAAAAAAAGTAATAAAATATAGTTAAAATATTTTCATTACCAAAATTATTTAAGAAATTTTCTATAGAAAAATTAAAATTATAGTTTTAGAAAAAAAATACAATAGTTTTATTAGGAAGCATGTTTTGATATTTTAGAAAATATATTTGGATATGATAATTTTTAAATATGAAATTTATATTACAAATTTTGAGTCTGGATATTTCATAAATATTTATGAGTCTGGACATCATTTTTATAATTTTGAATCCAGAAGGTTTCCAAAAACATCGAGTCTGGAATCCACATTATGAGAAAATCTATAGAAAAATTAACAATTTGAGTTTACTAAAAGATTTAAGAAAGCTAAATATTTCTTAAGATGATTAAACAAATATAATCCCCTATGAAAAGAAGAAAATTAAATTATTGAAATGGGTTGAAAACAATTATATTTGAATTATAACTTAATATTAAATATTCATATATTCTATTTGATATATTATAATCTTTCAAAACTGTGATATTTAGTAAAAATATCATTATATTGGTTTAGAATTCCAATGAATTGTAAAATTAAATCTCTTTTAAGTTTCTTCTCCCAAATAAAATTGCATCTTATGTATATGTCACAAACACATGAGTGGTGTGATGGGTTTTTACTTAATGGAATGGAACTTTTATTATCCAAAAGAAGTTGTGATTTATTATAACTCATGCCAAAGTTAGTGAGTGTGGGTCTCACCCACAACACTTGAGCACAACAAGTTATAGCTACCACATATTTGAATTTAGTACCATAAACTTCTACTGAGTGTTTTTTATTAAATAAACACGAAGCTATAGAATCTCCAATAAAATGAAATGTTCCACGTTTAGTTTTCTTATACATTCTATATCCACTAACATCAGCATCCAAAAAAATTTATTAATTCAAAATATTATAAATAACAATAAAATAGGCCAAAATTCATACTTAACTTATTATATAAAATATATTTAACATCTTTTAAATGGTATTATTTTGGATTTTCATGATTAATTTCACACAATAATATTGAAAACATTAAATCAATATTACTCATAGTTATGTAAAGTAATCTTATTATCAGATATCTAAAAATCTTTTAACAAACTGGTTTGTAGCCTCATCAAGATCTAATGTATTGAAGGTACAATTAGGAGTACTAATACTATTAGTATTGTCATATCCAAACATATTAAGAATACATTCTAAAGGGTTATCTTGTGTTGTAAAAGTTCATTATTGTTTTTGTGAAATTTCAAAACCAAGAAAAAATGATAACTCAGGCATCATAATCATTTCAAACACAAATTTCAAAATATCCACAAAGGAATCTATTAATGATTATTGTGTTGAACCTAATATAATTTTATCTTCATAAATTCATAAAATCATAATATTTTTATTTATATATTATTTTAAAAATATTTGGATCTTTTTTTCCCTTAAAAAAGTTGTTCTGTAACAAAAAATTATTTAATATATCAAGCCAATATCTACAGGGTTGTATAATTAATTATAAACCTATGGAAAGTTTATAATTTCTTTATGATTTTTTTTATTTTCAAAATCATTGTATTGTTCTATATAAACATCTTCCAAAACTTATCCATTATGAAAATAACACTTCACCTCAATTTGAAAAATATAGAAATTAGTAAATGTTGTAATGGCTAGAAGTATTAGAATGGTTTAATGTCTTGTTACTATAACTTAAATTTCTTAAAAATTAGTTCTATACTGTTTATTGTATCCTTTATATATAATTATATTCTTATTTATAACAAATATTCCATTTTATTCACATTTTTTTAAAACCCCATTTTACTCAAAATATATAAGGTTATGTAAGTCATTAAATGAAATTCCAAAATTTCTTCCTCTAGAACTCATCGAGTTCAAAATTCATTTCTTCATCACATCAGTATCACCTAAAAGACATATCATGATTCTTATGTTTAAATTAGGATGAGAAATCTGGATGTTCAATTTAGTTTATTGATGAACTCATATCCCTAACTGGTAGTTCTACATCACCAATGATACATTCACTAATATAATTCTAAGAAACAACTGACTTCTTTGGTTTTGAAAAGTATATTATTAAAAAATAGGTAGAAAATAATCTGAAGAATAAATTTAGAAACTAGTTCTTGAGTTATTTCCTTATGAGAAGAACTTTTCAAAAAATATTGAACATTATTTTTAGAAATAACATCCAAAGATTTTGTTTGAGCTTCTATGAAAACAAATGGTTCAATTTCTTCAAACGTAACGTGAAATGTTTCCTCAATAGTACAATAATTTTTAATAAAAACTCTATATGCCTTATTTATAGTAGAATAACATAAAAATTTCCTTTAATTGGATTTGGGTGAAAATTTAGGTATGTTGTCCTTAGTATTCAAGATGAATACACTACAACCAAAAAAATTGTAGTAAGAAACTTTTTTATTTTCTTTTTATCCACAACTAATAATGATTTTCATTAAAAAATGCCTAATTAAAACATTATTTATATTATATATGGTAGTATTAACTACTTCATCCAAAAAATAAGAATCAACTGAGTATTCACTCAACATGGTGCTAGTTATTTCCTAATGAATTATATTTCTTCATTCAACTACACCATTTATTTGGATAGTTTTAGGTTTTATTTTTTTATACCAATATTACTACTACAAGTTTTGAGATCATAATTTTGGAATTGTCCACAATGATCACTATGAATTGTTTTAAAGGATAAGTTTTTCTCATTTGAAACTCAAGTTAAAAAAATATAAAAATAACGAAAGGATTCAAATTTATTTGTACGAAAATAAACCCATGCATATATTGTGTAACCATCAACTAAGATATATAAATAGTACCTTCCACTAATACTTATAGTTTTTGTGGGATCGAATGAGTACATGTGAACTTAATGTAAATCATTATATGACAAGACTTCAGTAATAAATTTAAAACATGAATTATGTTATTTATTGTATTTATAAGCGTCATAAACTTTTGAAATTTCAAACCTATGTTCACGTTGATCCTTACTTAATACATTCTTTATTCCACATAGTTATGTTTCTGAGGTTGTTGTGTCTTAACCATATATTCCATAACCAAGATTGATCTTCAATTTCACTAATACAAGTTATGTATTGGTTCTTAAGGTATTCTAGGTCATGTTTTTAAATATTCTCATGATTATTTGTGGAAAGAATAAATTCATACTTGGATTTGTATACTAGAAATTTATCATTCTAAAAATATCATAATGTAAAATTAATCACATAATTTACTCATGCTTATAAGGATTTCCTTAATACTTAAAACAAATAATTTTTTTGGAAATAATTACTTTTCTAAAAATTAAAATTCTAAAAATATAGATAATCTCTCTTTAAGCATTATATCATTGTGTAACTTTTCCACCTTTAGTATTTATTATATTATCTAAAAAATATTTATTTCCAATAATGTTTTCAGAGCACCCATTATTCATGTACCAGATATTCTTGTTGTTTGTACTATCTTTGTAATCCTGAAAACAAAAAAGATTAGTTTGCAGAACCCAAACCATCTTGGGTCTAGTATTTTGAAAACAAATATCTTAGGTAACCAAATTTTTTGTTTAAAAACAATTAATATAAAACTATAGAGATTGATCTTTGATTATAGAAAAATTATTTTTATTGTTCCCACTACGTTTGAACTTAGTGATAAAAGGTACAACTTTTGGAATAAAGTAATTATTACGAAAAAAGTTGTTTACTTGTAAAAGTCATCCCAAAACAATTACCATAAGGACTATTTTTTGTATATCTTATGAAAAGTTTCCATACCAATAGTAAAATTTTATAATATTTTCTTCAAACTAGAGATTTCATATTTTAATTTTTTAACTAAATTTTTATCCTTAATATTATTTGTTTTAGAACTATGTTTTTTTAAAAAAAATCTCAAAGAAACTATTTTTTTCAAGATAGTTTTAAATATACTTTTTTCATAATTTTTTTTATCAATATCTTTATAAAAGTATGATATTTTATTTGTTAAAAGTGTAATTATAAAGTCTTCATTATCTATTTTATCTTTATTAGTATAATGTTTTTAAAAATCATCCAATTTTTATTTTTTATAAGTTTCGAAAATCGGGAAACATCATCGTAAGTATGTAAACAATTTTTTTATACTAAAGATGATTCTCCATCAAAATAGGTTTAGTTTTTTACATTAGAATAATTAGAATTTTTGGAAAGATTAGTGAGAGAAACATCTATATGTACATTTTCAATGAGAAAATGATTCAAAATAGGTACATTTGAAAATATACCGATGTTCCTCTATCTGGAAATTTCATTATAAGTTGATCATTCGAAAACATCACCACAACTAGAACTACTTGCATGAGAATATTTCAAGACCATATTGCCTTTTAACATATAGTATTTTCTGGAAGTTCTTTCTGAATTACATTCTTTCTTATCATTCCCCATTAGGATTGGAAAATATATCTGGATATGTCCAGAATTATGAGATTTGTGGAATATGATATTAGAATATATATTATAACTTGTATCCCTAGGAAAATTTTTATAACAATATTGAAATTTTTTTATATATTATTCATTCATTTTTCTAGATTAAATAACACATTCTCGGAGTCTTTTGATGTACATGAATCACATTGACAAAATATTTTTTTTCTATATGATTTTACATAATTCTCAGTTGACTATACTTTTGTAGGAATAATATAAGTTTTAGTAAAAGAAACTACTCCATTTTTTATATTTATCTTTCTTAATCTATAATATTAATTCTACCCTTGCATTTTGTAAGGGTTCTAATTAAACCCTCCAAATTAAGATTATTATGATTTTTTTCTCATCAACAACTATTATTTTTTATTCTCACTCATCGGAAATGATATCAATAATATTTTCAATAAGAATATCATCATCAATCCATTTTTCACCAATATAGTGTAAAATATTTATGAATTTTTTAAACCTATGATGAATTTCTGAAACTGTTTACTGATGTATGAAAAAAAGGCTTGATAGTCAACTCTAGGAATATGTGGTTTTTTGGGTTTAAATTATCTATAGATCCAACATTAAACCCTTTCATATTTAAAACAGTAGAAATTATCTTCTAAAAATACATTCTAGTTTAACATGGTATATAAAAATAAATTACAATAAAACGTTAAACAACTTGAAAAATGCTAAGACTATAAAAACATAGCTAGTATAAGAATGAGATACCTTGTCTAATATGAATTGTATAATTTTAAGAATTAACGTAGATGGATATACACACAAGAGGGGTTAATTTTAGTGTAAAAACATATTATTAAATATTTAAACAAACAAAACACAAATCCTCTTAATGTGACTTTATGTGATTCAAAAAAATTATAATTATTCGAGTTACAGAATCTGAATTGGAAAAAATCTGATAAAATCAGAGTAAAAGATCTAAATCAGAATGGATGTGATTAATATTATAGTATTATTTTTATTGTAATCACAATAACACTAATAACAAATACATATATAAATATGATTATGATGGCTTTCATTCTATAACAAGAACAACGAAATAGAAATATATAATAAAAATGAATAAAATAGCTTTATAAAAGTAAAAATTACTTAAAACCTATATTGAAAAATTTACCTCTTTTAATATCAAGTGGAAGTTATTCAATATCCTAGACTAAATGATTCCATTATTTTATACAGTTAATGATGTATGTTGTTCAATACTATGAAATCCCTCGATACGATGATTATATTTTCTCTATCTTTCTATCCATAGAAGACCCTAATAAGATGATAGAATTATGTCTTCCTATCCCCAAAAACCCTTGATCCGATGGATTATATTTATTATTTACCTATCCCCATAAGCCCTTGAACTTAAAAATGATCACACATGGATTACTATTGTAAAATTTATTTAGGAAAAAATATATGGTATTTCTTAAAATAAAATCTCAATAAAGAATTACACTAACTAAGAACGAGTAATTCACATAATGAAATATTCAGAAGCTAATGTAATCAAACAGATCCAAACTCTTAAAATGATTCAATATTTATAGTCAGTCATCCAACAGTCATATTTCCATGTTTTCTAAAATGGACTCGAATAACTGGATCTTGAAATCTTACAGGGATCTTGTACAACTGAATGTCTGATGGCATATTTATGAAAACTATTATAGTGTTTAAGTAATTACTTATAATAAAAACATGTATTTATATTCTAATTATAAAATAAGTTTAGACTGATAGGCTCAATTATTAATTTTCCTTATGATAATCTTTATGACGGTTAGAACGATGTATCCAAAACAAAAGCTTTTTGATAATCCTAAATTCTACCAGTAAGATATAGAATAAAATATTTTACTCCTGGTTGGATTACTGATAAGTGATATTAATTAGAAACATACTCATTATAATAATTAGAATGAAAAATATTAACTTTATATTTTTAATACATTATAACTTTTTCTATGTGTAGTAAAAGATAATGTTTTCTATAAAAATATACCAAAACAATTTGTACTAAAATGCCGGTAAGAAATTTTTAAGAAAGAGTTAGTGATTTCCATAACTAAAGGAATCAAAAAGTTTGAAGTACAACATATGAATCGATAATAATGAGGAACTTATTTTTTATCTATGAAAATTATAATCTTATTATTCCTCCATAATTATAATAACACATCTACATTATTATCTCAAAACCTTTTGGGAAAACAATAATGTCGCTCATGTGTAAGATGAACTACCTCCTTGCGACCTGATGTGATGTGTTTTTCATTAATGATTTAAATAGATAGTAATAAGTATATGTTAAATCATTATATATTATATTTTTATTATAATTTTACTTTTTTAATAATTATATCTCATATTACTTCTTACATTTTATTCTGTGGAAAAATGATTATGCAATTCATGTGTACGATAGACTATCACCTCGTAAACTGAATATATACATTCATGCTCTACGTGGAATTTAATATGGATTGTTTTAATGAATATATTTCCTAAATATGACTTAAAAAGTAATCTATAATGATAATATATTATATACCTTTATTTATTTTAATCAATTGAGAAAATGGAAACATCATTCAAGTGCACGTACGACCAACCATCTATATAATCGATGTATGTTATTTTCTATCTATAAATTTTATGTATTACTATAAATATCTATATAATAAATATGTATTATATTTATATCATGTTTAAAATTATATATATTAGGGAACCATTATCAATATAAGAGGACAGAAAATATTAATGCAACATTTATGTGAAAAATGAATCATTTATTTCCTGAAATGTAATTTTAACAATGAATTGATAGTAAATGCATAATGAAAGCTCATAGTTAAATCAAATATGATTTTATATATATATATATATAATTTATTTATAATTAAATTATATATAATATAAAGGTGGTTCCATTGTGTATGATGGAATTTGATTCTTAAAGTTTGGGATGTTATTCTTGTGTGTACTTTTTTGTGAGACACATTCCATATTCGTCAAATGATTCCTTTAGATGGTATATATGATAACAATTAATTTATTTTATGATTATTCTATTGAAAATTATTGGGATTTAGATTTCCATTTTTTGACCTCACTTTCACGGGGTTAATGTTTCAAAAGGTACCATAGTCGTAAGGGGTTTTTCTCTCATTTTTCCTTATTTGAGAAATATGTTATACTATAAAATTGTCTTCCTTTATGAGGTTTATATAAATCCCATTTACCATGTAATATCAAAATATTATTTATTCTCATGATATTTTATGTTTCATTTAAATTTATTATTCAATGGGTATTATGGATCAATGTTAACAAATTGGTAATGGCTTTGTGTTACAATCTCATCAATTATCGGTATTATTCATGATTGTGCTTCTAATGATGAAATATTATTGTCTATATCCCAATAAACTGTTGAATTTTCTTGTAATATAGTTATTTCAAGAGAATAAATGTTTCCCTTCATTTTCCTCTCATTATGTACTCAAGAGATAAAAAATAATTTTTTTTAATAAAAATCTTCTTTATTTATCTCTTTAGTTGATGTTCATTTTTCTTCCAAATCTATGTTCAATATAATTGTTTTTATAATATTTATAAAATTATCCAAATAAATAATTGAAGACATTTTACCAATATTTTAATACAGGAAAAAAATTATAAGTAAATTTCAGGTAGTTTTCCAAACAATTCCCATGTAGCTGTTACCAAAAAACATGAATGAAATATTTATTTTAACATGTATGAAATAAATGGTATTTTACACAATCATACACACTAAATTGTTTTAATATTCCTTTTATTTTAAAATTTTTATTTTTAAATTAAATTATTTACAAATTGTTTAGTAAAATATTTGTTTTAAAATATAATTATCAAAGAAATGATACTTTTATCAAGAAATGTTTTAAAAGATTTTGTAAGGATTCATTTAAAAATTCCCATATTTATTTTTAAATAAAATTATTTTAAAAAAAAATTAAATCTTAAAAAGTTTTATTCTAAAATTTTAATGTACATTTTCCACAATAAATGTTTGAGGTAATTATCTTAAAATAATTTTCCATCTATGGTGAAATACATTGATGTAACCTATGAATTACTGAGGATATGATCAAAGGGAACCATTATTATTATTTCTATGACTGGTTTATGTTTATATTGAAAAGATGATTATAAAACCCATTTCTCTGCCATAGGTTATACCATGACAAAAAAAACTAAATCTCTCTTCCATTTTCATGGGTAAATCTTTTATGAAATAAAGAAATGATATTGAAACCTTTTTCTTTTCTACATGTTTTTTGTGATGAAATGTTTATGAAATCTATTTCTTTACATAGATTCTGGTATGAGGAATTTTTTATGATTTTATTAAACAAAAATGTATTATTATAATTATTTTGTGGTGGTTACATTTTAACAAGGATAGAGTTATGTTATAACCAAGATGGTTGTGACCTATATTTCTATCCAATTCATTAGGTAAATATTGATATATTATGAGAAAAATAGGACGCGAATGGTTATTGACCCTACTTCATTAAAGGATTCTATACACTATGAAAATATTGGGAGTGAACCATGAATAATAAAATAATATGGGTAGTTAACCTATCCCATTATGATATTTTTGGAATTGTTCCTTGAATGATAAGGAAATTAATTTCTATGCTAAAGTGTATACCATAAATATATGTCATATACCAGGGTTATGATCTCACAATTCATTGTCTTTGATTCCATTATTATTTGGCTCTTATAAACATTAAATATTTATTACATAAATCACATTTATAATCTTTGATATGCATCGTATGGTTGTGAAATGTTATTTTACTATGATCATAACAATATTCTTATGTTATATTGATATATCCCTTGTATACCCTTGCTGGGAATATGAGCCCAACATTTATTTTCTTTCTAATTCCTATGTTATGAATTAATGATTTAGGTAGAAAATATCTAATAGTATTACTATTTGGTATAATATTTAAGGGAAATTGAATACATTTCATGAAATGAGATGATTTTTTGTTTGGTATCAAATATAAATGAACCTATATGGTCCACATGCATGGATTTTTGAAATGTCATGAATATTTTTTTTAAAATGATGTAATATATATATATATATATATATATTAATTTTATGTTATTAAACATCATTTTATCTAACATAAATAATCTATCAAAAAAATTTATTATCATTACATTGATATATTTTAATCATTATTATATGAATGATGTTTAATACACATAATTATTTTTACACAGTAAAATATTTCCTATGTATAGTGATTTGTTGGATATTTTATGTCAAACACAATTATAGAGAATTGGGATGTAATGAAGTAGATCATATGATACATAATAGGATCTTAATATGTTTCTCTATGTTTTTTGGAAGGTGATCTATCCAAAGGATTTTTAGATTTATACTTTTATAGAGATCGAGAGAGCCAAAAGAACATTAAAGAATTATTGTTTACTTTTGGTGGAAGAACATGCAGTCATATATCTTATATTAAACTATAATTAACATATCTATAATGTAATTATAATCTGTATTAACTATTTAATAAATAAAATAGTTATCTTGGTTTATGTGCTTGATGAAGGATATTTGAAGATTAGAACTGGTGGAATGTTATTATTTGAAAGTCAAAGTGTAATTGGCATTTCCTAGAATCCAGTGTTTCATATAAGCGAGAAACATATTTACATGAATTTTTATGTCACTTATAATATACATAAAGACATGGAGTTTTATATATAATTAATCAGTGAAGCAATAATTTTGTGACATTTTTACAAAGTTTCTATACCAAAAAATGTTTCCATAAATTTATTCCTCAGTTGGGCTCCGATGAATCGAAGTTGTTGGAGAGAAATTTATTTTTACTAAGTAAAATGGGTGAATTATAATTCTAGAATAAGTGATGGTGGTTTCTGGAATATATTACATGATTATTATTTATATGGGAGATTTTTAAGAATTAATATCCCTTTTTTCTATTTTCTATAATTTTTTACTATAAAGAAAAAAATTTGTAGTTTACCATAGTCTGATCAAGTAACCTACCATAGGAAATAACTATGAGGGAAGTAGTCTTATCATATAAACAAATCTTTTTATGAATTAATTACCAATTTTAGTGTTGGTTTACTGGTAACATTAGTTGAGTTGGTGTTGGATATACAAGATCATAGGATAACCCAATTCGGATGTAGTATTGACTGCAATTTTGGACAGTGATGTAACTTATTCCACTAACAACAAACCTCTATAAAAATGTGGGGCTCCATATAGAGATATAATTATTTTAAATTGAGACTAAGTGCTATTAATTTATCTAATGATACATTATTTAAAATTATTTTTTTACTTTTAAAGGAATAAAAATATTTTATGTTTTTTCTAATAGATGTAGGATAAAATTATAAACCATGAATTCTTTTTATTTAATATTGAATTTTTATTTTTTATTCTGCTTTTTTTAATTTTGGGTGTAAGTTTCTTAGAAGAGTATGGTTTGGGATGAATATATTATAATGTTTGGGGGGAATTTTCTTCCCATTTTTTGTCTATAGGGGTAAAATATGTTTTATAGGATCATTATCAATTATAATAAACATTCACTATGTGATATTTTGATGGAAAGAGGTTCTTATTTCTTATAGTCACATGTTTGGTCTCTTTAATATTAAATTAATCCTTGGTGATAATTCAAAATTTACTCTGACACTTGAAAAGAAACCTCTATCTCTTTATGATAATTCACACAACATAAGTAACTCTCATGAATCCCACATTTAATATATCCTAATCACATCCCAAAAGAATCCAACTTATTTTTACAATCATGGTTTTTTAATAAAATCTTTAAAAAAAGAAAAATGTTTCACACTCAAGAGAAAATTCTCACTAATATTTTTGTTTCAAAATTGGAAATCCTACTCACTATAACATGTATTTATGCTCACACATTTGAGTAATATAACTAATAAATAAATAGTGACTCACTTATACTCCTCAATTCAATCAAAAAATACAAGAACATTTTTGTGGTATACCACATTATAATAATAAATAAAAATACATACCATCAACCCATAAATTCCCCTAAAATTGGGTAAACAACTACATAGTGTTTTAAGAACAAATAAAACCCATGATGTTCAACAATTATAAATAAACCCACTAATCAACTACAAAACCCAAAACACTCTGAATAATTTTAAATATAACACTCACATCATTTATCAAGTTATGAAAAACATGGAATTCTAACTAAGAATGACCCCAAAAATAATATAATAAAAACTAAAGACATTTATAAAATAATCATAAATTTTATTAATAAAAAAATGATATGGGGATACATTATAGATATGTATAATGGGTTTGGATAATCCTGTAATCAACTATAATGATATTAAATTATTTGGGTGAAGGGACGTAATATTAGGGTACAAAATATCAGTCTAAGCAGAACCTGCTATCTTAGAAAATAGGTTCACATATATATTTTTTGGTTAGATGTGTTTAATCAGAACCCCATAGCTTGTTTTTGTACATTTTCTTATGGAGAATATATGTAACAGTCTTAAATATACTAACCCAAATATGATACTTACATGTCAAATTAGTATTAGACACAAGGGGTTGTAAAATGAATTATTGATTAGTTTAACATATAAGGAAGACTATATTTCTAAATAATTTTCATATATCCTTTAAAAAATAAAAGAAATATTAGGAAATAATTTAATTCATTCATACACATAATTCATAGATTATTCTTTAATATCATAGTGAAATAAAAACACAATAAAGGGTGACCTCAAATATCCGTATGGGAATGAGTAAAATGGAAGTGATTATGAGTTGATAATTTATAACAAATATGTAATAGCGTCCAATAAAAACACATAAAATTTAAATCTATAACATCAGTTCAGAGTATATCAATGTATAATATCAATATAGAAATCACATTGAAAATGAAACCTAAACTCTCTATAATGAAATCTTCATAAATAAAAAAACAAAATCTTTCCATTAAGTATACATCAAAATTATCATGAATCTTACCATAAAGGCCTTTTACATGGATTAACTATTCATATATAATGAGTTTTATTTTAGTAAAACCAATCCTTTATAAGAGAAAAAATAAGAAAAACATTTGAAAAACATGCTTATAACATTTTCATTGAAATATTTTATAAATCACTTTTAAAAATTATTTTCAATCCATTGAGAAACAAATACCCATTTATATTGATATCATTTAAAAAAAATTCCTCAAATATTGAGTAAAATAATTTCCTTGGAAAAAATATAATCACTTTTAATGGATGTTTCAAAGTAAATATTGGTTATGTTTCTGTGGAATATTTTTCATGTTGTCAATGTTTAAACAATGATTTCTTTCCCATTTTGTAAATAATTCCAAAAATGTATTATTTAATAATTAATTAGAATATTCCTTTTAAAACAGTTAAAATATATTCCTATATTTTTGAAAATGAAACTAAACAATAATTTTTATTTAATTATTAGTATTCCTAAAAATAATTTATAATAACCATGACATGGAAGAAAAAGAGATCAAGATGAAAACATTAAAATATTTATTTCATTAAAACAGTTTCCCTTACGTGTAACTCACTTGATGATTATTAATCAAAAAAGGGAATAAATGGAAAATAAATATGAAAAACCCAATCATAACTAGAGGAGAATAAAATAGATGTGGTTAGAGTGAATAAGATCATATAATTTTGATAAAGTAAATTTCGAAAAAAACAATATAGATATAAAATGATATTTTAAAAGAAATCCCTTATGGGTTGAATAACCTTTCAATCCAATCACTGTAAAATAATAAACAATAATTAAAACATTAAATACAATGATTAAATAAGAATTAATTATATAATATTTCTATGGGTCATTATATACACTGTATAAATGAACTTTTTTTCATAATATTAACACATCTCATTGAAATGTAAATGAGAAAAAATCCCCCTTACGTTTAGTCTCCGCATAGTTATAAATGTTTGATGCATAGGTATAATAAATTCAAATTTATTAAATAAATTAATAATATCCATATTCATATATCTTAAAATTTTAAAGGTTAATTTATAATATTTTGAAATCGATTCATTGAATAGTTTATACTTACATCAACCACTTAACGTTTCTCAGTTAATTTATTCACAATTATTTAAACAAATTGCTCATGTTTGAAGGAGTTAATAAATCATTACATCATGTAAAAATTTACTTTAATTTCATTAATAAAATTTTTATTCATTAGAAAAAACATTATAGTATTCCATTCATGGTGTTAATAGAATAATAAATCACATCACATCATAGAGGTTGTTGTTCACACATAAGGGTGAGAGACATTATCATTTTACAATTAATGAATGGGTTTTATGATAGATGATATGTCATATTTAAAGAATAATAATTCCATAAAAAAATATAATATATTATCACTAACACCACCTTTATAACAATCCATGTAAATCATAGATAAGAGACGAATTACACAACTACATGGAGAATATTTTTCATATGTACGTGTATGAAGTGTTTTCATTTTCTCATGGATGGAAAAAAGGTGTAAAATGGTTGTACCATAATAATGAGGAAATAAAAATATATTTTTTATTCCAAAATAATTATTTAATAAAATATGAAAATTATATACGTGATGTATAATAAGACAAAAACACTGAAAGATCCAGGTATGACAATTACCTCTTCTTTGATACACCTCATCAATATTACTGTTTAATCCATATTAGGATTATCTTAGTGAAAGAAGAAGAAGTAATGAATTGATAGAAGGATTATAATAAGGGATTTAGTTGCGTATTGAGTGATACAGTGGTCTCAAATTTTTTGAATAAGGGAGGATAACATGCGTTATTTTATAAGTGAGTTGGGGGACACACGTAGATTCACATAAAAGATGAAAATAATATAAATTTATTTTCTTGATAAAGTGAGACCAAATTGTCATATATTAAAATCACATAGTTTTAATGTCTATATCCAAAAAAATATTTTTTAAGAAATAATTTTGATATATTTAATCCTTATCGCTTTATTATTAACACTTTTAACTCATTTTCCTATTAACTATATTGATGAATATTAAAAAAAATTTATTCATTATGAAAAAATAAGTTTAAAGTATTACATAATATTATTTTTTATTATACCATTTATATAATAAAATTTATAGGATACATATCATATAATTTTTAGAAATTAAATTTAATATTATCTTGATAAACTTAATGAAAAACATTTTTAGAGGAATTATTTTTAAGCATATAAATGGTTTTACAGAAAAATAATGTATAATGATGATTCCAATGGGATTAATTGGATTTATTTTAAATTTAATATAGTATTTTTTTCCTTTCAATAAAAACAAAATTGAACTGTATCTCGAAAATACTTGATTATGTTTGATGAAATAAAAAAATTTATTATTTTAACAAAAACATTACATTTATTTCTAGAAATTTAAGTATCTATTTATAAAATAAAAATTAATTTTTAAAATAAATTATATTATATCTTAAAAATATAGTTTATTCAGAAAAAATACTTATAAAAATTCATGTTATTTATTTATCTTTATAACGTCATGAAATGTTTTCTTTTAGTAAAGTCATTAATTTTCACTATTTACTAAAAAATATAGCTTTTAAAAAAATATAAAAACTTATTCTTAAACAAATTCAAAAGAAATAATTTATAAATTGAAATCCATTTCTTCAAATACAATTTCTAATAGTGATAGACAATAATTATAAAATCTTAGCATAAAATGCAACAAAACCCATTTTTGAAGAATAAAAAAACATTATTCTGAGTTATTTCTAAATCAACATAATTAAGTGAATGTTAATTAATTAAATTTTATATATAATATAATTATTTTAATTTTTTAAAAGTATCAATTTTAGTTAATTTATAATTTTAATATCAATATACAATGAACATGTAAATTTTTTTTTGAAAAATATCTTATCTACCTTAAAAAATATTATCTTCAATTAAAGAACATTAATAATAAATGTATGGAATATTATTAATATAATTAAGGAAAACCATTTATAATATGGTTATTCCAATTTATACCCTCCAACATAATGAATCTGTAATAATAGTCATATTTAAATAATATTATTCTCTTTTCATATATTCTTGGTGTTGCCTATGGTGTGCGATATAAAAAATAGTGTTCTTGAAAATAAAAATATAAAATAAAATTTTGGGTTATTATAACATAACAAACCAATGCAATGAAAAGTTAAAAGATAAAAAGGAACCAGCCACATGGAATGCATTTCAAATTCCGAAATTGTAATTTTATGATATTTTCAGAGTGAGATTCCATTATAAAAATACTTGGACATTTTTATTAGATAATTTGAAGAAATTTATAAAGCAATGAGAATATGAAAAAGTTATCCTATGGAGTTATAAAAAATTCCCATAACTCTTTTGACTCCATGCACGCATGCACAACTAGTGTTGAGTTTAAATCTAACCAAAGTGGGTCTCCTTGAAACCTATCAAATTCAATCATTATTACCCATTACTAGTTGAGGTAAAGGAATAAGTAATAGATTCATTTAGAAGAAAAAACACATTTATAAACATTTACATATGAGTGATTTTAATGATAGTATTATGAAAATGTGGTTTCAACAATCCATTTCTAAATACAAAATCATATGCTTTAACATTGTTCATGGAAATTCAAATTCTCCAGTATCCATCCATAAAAATAGTGTTTTAAATGTTCCATATAATAAAGATATAATCTATTCCATTTAACCAGACTTTTCAGAACTAATTCAAATCTTAAATTATATAAAATAGCATGGTAGTCTCTAAGAAGAAACTGAATGAACCGATCCCAATCCCATATGAACAATACGTGAGTTTCATTATCAACATCTTGACAAAATGGATTTTAAAATATAATGAGATTCCTTTATGTTAGATAATATAGTTGGTAGTCTTGGTAAAAAATGGTTTTCTAAAACAAGAAAATTGATTTTTAGTGGAGTGTGTTATCCATTAAGATCATGGATTAGTTGTTCAAAAATGATGAGTTTTATTGATCTTGTTGATATCCTTTTTTTGGAAACTTACCAGAACATATAGGGGTGGAGTAAGACGGATACTCCATGTCAGTGAGGGTTATATTGATGAAAATATAATATTGTACCATGTCAATAACCAAATTATTTAATCAAGGTAACTCATTATCCTACATTAGAGTAATTAATGGGGAGGGGAAACTACAATGGGAGAGAATATGTGACACCAAATTAAATTTCTAAAAAATCTCCTCTATTAATGATCTAGCATGAATGATCCTCATAAATTTGAAGAGTGTCTTGGAGGATCTACTTAAGGTATGAAAACATTCCTTGATCAGGAAAAATATTTTTAAAAACCCTTTCATATATATTTTAAAGGAAACACTAACATAATGAAAAAAATGCAATAACATCCAATGAAATCTTGTCATGTCTGAATTATAGTGATATGTTAGGAATCTTTATATTAGAAGCACACCATTCTAATGGTTTTTCCAAAATATCACAAATAAACTAATGACATTTACAATCACCATGAGAATCCTATATAAAAGTATTGAAAAACATTAAAATTAGGGAGGGTACTATTTTAGGTAATCTAATTATAGATCATATATGATTTGGAATTGAATCAAAAAATGGTTTATGAGAGTCAATTTTAAATCTCATCTATTTGTTTATGCATCTTGAGATTCTTGAAATTTGATAATTGAAATGATAAATACAGATTCAACATATTTATAGTAGTAAACCAATGTATTTATATGAAAATTTATCTGTAGATAATCCTAGACAACTGAAATTTTTTTTAACTCACCTTTAAATTCATTTAGGAGTAAAATAAATGTAACTTATGTATCAGATATAATATTACCCACATTTAAATTCATTATTCCTAAATATTTGTTTAATTTTTTGGAAAAAAAACTATATTTTCCATTGATGTGTTAGAAAAATTAATTAACAATAAATAGATGGAAAATTTTAGAATCGTCATGGATATCATGAAATAATTGAAATTCTCCAAGAAGAATGGAATTAGTTAAATTCCTACTAAATTGATCATGGTACATGAGAAAAATTGATGATTATTTGTGATCAACTTATGTTTATACTTTGGTATATTTTATAGAGCTAAGATTCCTACCCATAAAGATGACATGGAACTATAAAAAGGATTAATATTTAAAAAAGAGGCTATATTCCCCTACTAAGAATCCACAAAAATGCATGATCATAATAGTATGGTTCCATTACAACTAGATACATGACTTTCAAACATCATTCATTAACACATTTTTTATACCACTCACCTTCTTATAAATACCAATCATCATCTCTTTCATAAGCCCAAAAAATCCTTGGATGGTCAATTCATTGATAAACCCATGTTACTCCTCAAAATCCAAAGTGGTAGGTAATGTATATATTCTCTCTTGTATGATCATGTATATAATTTTATTAAGAAATTTACACATATTAATATAGGGATGTAGAAGGAAAGAGTTATGATGCATGACCTTGTGAATGAAAAAAATAGATGTGTGTAACAAACCGGCTCAGGTAACCAAAATAATTCATGAAATTCAGTCCATCATTGGAGGGGGGGGGTAAATAAAATAAAAAAATTTCATGTATAACTAAACAAACATCAATTGAAACATTGAATCAAGGAATAAATAACTATGAGACAAACAACATCAAGCCACACCAGCCAAACTAAAATGTTAAAGATGGAGAAAATAAAAAATTCTCCATGTGACCATCCATAACCCCCAAAAAAATTCACTATAAAGGTGTCAGACGAAAATATAACATTCCATGCTTCATGATTCCATTTTTTTCTATGTCTTGAAAAAAATTGTCTATAAAAAAATAAAAAAGTTGGATGAGATGACAAATCCTAGTAAGATACAACCAAAAAATCTATACATTTTCTAATATCAAAATTGCACAAGTTCTAGCTTTAAAATAGAATCTATTTTATAAATAAATTAGAAAAATATTTTTTTAATGTTTTCTATTTATTTCCATATATTTATTACATATTCAAAAAATATATTATTATATCTCGTATAAAAGATAAACATGTAAATTTTCCATGTGTTTAAATATCCATGAAATAAGCCATTGTGCGATGAACCAAGAATAGAAGATAAAGCATGCTATTTGGTATATATCATATGGTAATACATAATAGACATAAAAGTATCCTAAAACATGAATAAGTTGATTAAAAATAGCATTCATTCCTACAATAATCTATTGGTATCACAAAATTAACCCCTAGTGGTTCCACACAAACTAGGGTCCCCAATATCCATTTCCCAATGCACCCAAGGTTCCCAATGTTCCATGTTTGTCCAAAACCATTTCAAAAACCATTCCCTCATTTCATAAAAACCCTTATTTACCAAATAGAATCCATTTCAATGATCACTCTAAAGGGATCAAAAGATCATTTAGTAATTCATGAATTGGAAACACTTTTATAGATACACCTACCTCAAGAACGATGGAAACCAACATCTCTTCAATAATGGAGATAAAAATACCCTCAATTGGCCTTCAAATGATATGGAATGATAAGAAAATACAATGTATGAATAGAAAAAATCAATCATGCATATGAAAAACAAACCCAACCAATTCTCCCATGAACAAAGGAAATAAAGAAGAACAAATACCACATATTTGGGATATATAGTGTATCCACTACATGAATGAAATGCTAAACAGAGTGATCCAGAAAGAGATAGATCAACCAAAATTACCAAAAATAATAACAAGGATTGAGAGTAAATAATGTTCTATAAATGAAAAAATATGGAGGTGTGTAGCGTGTTTAAAATCCCAGGATCCATGGAATTCAGATCGTGAATAAATTCCATTTCTTGAAATTCAATGAATTAAGGATATGATGAAAAAGAAATCACATATGATTAAATGAAATCCTAATTAATGTTTTTAAGATGAGTGAAAATTTTAAGGTCTTTAAACATTTCATGAACTATACTAGATTCAGGGAGTCATCCTTGAAACTTATTCATTTTTTCTATCCCATTCGTAATGTGAATGTTTCAAGAAGGTAGTTCTTTTCCGAGTCATCAATATAAAACATTTGAAATAAAAAATAAGGCTATATGATCCCAAGTAGAAACTTTAAATCCATTTTCAAATTTACAACTAGACTCCATTAATTATAACAAAAAAATTTCCATGAACATTATTTCATTTTCCCTACCATTGGATCTCTATTTCAATGATGATAACAATGAACCTAGGAAAAAATGGAATCCAAAAATAAAATAACGAATACATGAAGGAAGTTAATGAGGTGTTACAATATTTCCACCATAAATTAATTGTATCCCTAGAAAGTCACCAAGATCTTAGACTCATAAAAAATTAATTATACTACTTCCTTAGAAATAATTACAGCTACTAGATCTCATGGCAATATCATCTATACTTCTAGAGTACATGAACCAAATGGGTCATTTTACTATGAAGAACCTTCTCTCAACAATCCATAATATGAATGGGTTACCCCACCATTGTGATATGTGGATCAAAATTAGTATCCTTAAATTCAATCCTATGTGAAGGAACTAATCGTTAAATCATCTTCTAGTAAACATGAATCATTTCATCGATGAAAGATAAATGAGACAGTTAATCCAACCGATAGTCCATCTTTATCATTCATGTAATGATCTCAAAGGGTCCTAAAATCCTCTGTGCTGACTTACCCTAATTACCCAACATATGATGTATTAGAAAAATAAAACTCTTTAAATTAACAATTCACTAAAGAAAAAATATAGTGGTTGATATAGACAATCAACATAATATTTCTAACGACTCTTTTATATGATCAGTCTCTTCTATGTCAGTTCCCCCCTCTATTTCCTCCTAAAAAAGACTTGGCCCAACTGAGGACCACACTCCCAATACTTCCCCATCACAAGTGAGATTTACCTAGCCACAAAACAATCCTTTAGTGGAATCATATTTACTGAAGCATGATAAATATATTTATAAGAATACCAATGTAATGTAAAATTATTTTCACAATAACCAATAAAACTAAGAACACAATCTCAGATCAAATCCTCACAAACATATAGAACAATATAATTCCATATTTCTATTGAAGATATATTATTCTCAGTTTTGAATGGGGAACAATTACCTTAGGAAAAACATTCTAAAACCCTTTTGGTTAACCTTGGTTCACTGTTAAACAACTATGAAGGTAAACTCATGAAGAGTCATAATTTATTGTCCATACAATTCAGTGGGTCTTACTACCATTTTCAACTCCTTGATGGGTATGAAATGTGCCAGCTTCATGAGTCAATAAATGGTCACACATATCATATCCTTCCCACTAGATTTTTTTGGAAAACCAATAATGAAATCTATATAAATAACATACCATATAAATTTCAAAATGGGAAAGGGATGAAACAAACTACCTAGTATTTTTTCATTCCTACTTAATTATCACACAAGTAAGACACCATGATACGAAATCACCATTCTACCATCTCTTCCCTAGCCACCAATACCAATGTATCAAATCATGATATATCTACTTAATATATGGGTGTATGGACCAAAAATAATGGTTTTTGTTATACATCAACACTTAATCATGAGAAAAAGAAATTTCCAACCTATTTCTGAAATATAAAGGATCACTATGAGACTAGGAAAAATCACCCGTGGTCTGCATGCTATATTAGATTTTACTAAAGTTCTATAAATCAGGGTTAGATATCTACTCGAGTAAAAATAAATCATCAAAATAAGTATCATCCTTCATCAAATCCATCCATACCAACCAACCAAATTCATCCATTCCCAATATCATCTCATAAAAAAACTCATCAAGTACAACTCTTCCACCAAATTATTAAGTACTTTTATAATTAATCATTTACCCAATGCATTGGAGATCAAATTCCCAATCCTATAAGTATAATAAATATTACAATCAAGTTTATATAGTCACACCACGTAGTTTATCTGTAGCATGTTTAGATTACTTTGAGTGAAAATATTACTCCAGTTTTTTTTTCAAATATACCAAAAAAAATCCCGAAGATGTGGGAATTCCACATTTTGAGTACATGAATAACCAATTCCAACACAGGTTCATGGGTAGGGTAGTGTTTCTTTTAAGGGTGTATGTAGTGGGATCCATAGTCTACCACACATCGCCCCTTCATAAAGGAAAAATAGAAACCCATGCCATAAGTATCAAGGAAAAATCCTAATACGAACCATGAGTTGGTAAAATCAAAAGTGTAGTTGAATTCAATATCACATTTTGTTCCAAAAAATATCTCTAAAACATACCATTACACTATAATAGTATAACCTTATAGGTTAAAGATTTCATAAGATATGCAAGATTTTAGATTACCCAAACAAACAAAATGTAATAACCAACCAACCCCAAGAGTCTTCAAATCATAAACACATTTTGGGGTAACTCCAATGACATAAGTTCCTGTACCATTTCTGGATCCAATAATATGTCAATATAATATATAAAATTCCATAAAAAATTAATTCATGAAACCAAAACACACATTCTAACTCTTTACCATAAAAATTATCTTCATTAAATGTTCTAATAATGATATCTAAATGGTCGATGTGATCCTCCTATAAGATGGAACAAACAAAAATATAATCCAAGAAAACCAATACAAAAGAGTCCAAGAACTGATTAATGATCCGATTCACTAATCCTTTAAAAACATCATTAAAATAATTTTGTCTGAATGGAATAACAAGGTACTTGAAATGGGCATACCTCTCTCTTAAGTATATCCTCTTCTCAGAATATTATTTAGTTATACCCTGACCACAGATAAATATTTAAAAATAAGTGATTCCCTCTAAGATGATCAATGATATCATCAATATAGGGTAAGGGATATTTGTTCATGATGGAATATTTATTTAATGTCTAATGGTAAATACTATGTTTGAGACCCTAATATTCCTTCTAATAATTTAGAATTGGAAAATCCCATAGTGAAACAATAAGATAAATAAATCCCTATGAAATGTGATATAAAATATTGAAATTATGTTTTACCAACTCAATACGCACCATATGGTAATATGACACCAAAATGGGAATTTTTCATAGAAGTAAGTCTATGGTAAGCTAGACCTATCTATAGGGTGGTAAACTAAAAAATCATCATTAAATACTTTTGGTTACTCACACGCCATTAAAGTATTTGAAATTCCCCAAAATAGAAAAGGTAATCAAGATTCATATCTAAAAATTGACATGATATTATCCTCGTATAAGGAACAACAGGACCATGCCTTTCCATTCAACAGTACAACTCACCATAAAAAACATAAGTGAACCCATCTTCTAATAATAACTAAACTCAATAGAGATAAATTTCTATCTAGTAGATAAAATTATGCATCCAATCTATTCTTATAATCAAACTTAATAATTCAATATTGATAACTATGAAGTACCACTCTACCCCCACGGTCTTCTATCATAACTCAACCTACTGGGAACATGAAACCGTATTCAAAAATATTTCTTAAAGTCATGGAAAGATCCAACACGTTTTACATAAGAACTAAATGAAAGCCAAAATTGGAAAGTAGATGTGAAAATATGAATGAATGAGTTACACCTTTAACAAAAAAATCCATCACCATAGAAGATGAAATAAACATTGTACAACTAAATGTGGTTGGTCCTTCTTTAGATTACTATAGTACACACCGTACTAGATAAATATGTCATGGCTCAGATCTTTAATAATATTTCTTAGTAGAATGAACATCCACCTTAAACTAAGGATATGATCCACCATAATTAGAATCATCAATAAAAACCTCTGAGCCCTTAGTGAATGTCCATCCAGACATACAGCCGTACAAAATCCTTTCAAAAAAAACGTTTCTTGGGCCTAGATTGTTTACAAAGATGACATGTATCAGGATCCTCCAAGTAATTAGGTTTGGTATGACAAGGCCACCCACACTAATAGAAAAAATCAAATTTTTATCTAGATAAATCCATCAAAACTGGTCCTAAAGAAAACTGGAAACCCCTTAAACTTTTTTTTATGGCTAAAATAACAACCTATATAACTATACAACTAATAACAGATCCTTAAAAAACTTTTTTCCCAGCTATTTTATCCCCTTATAATGTCTCCTTATTGACTACCAACATAAAGGTTTTAATTCATATGATAATCAATATCAAATAAATATCATCCCTTATCCCCATCTCAAACCTCCATTGCTTCATGTAATCATTAATGTCTACCTCTATTTCCAAGTACACCAACTCGGAAAATGGGTGGAACACCCTAGAATGTTTTTATACATCTGGCCTAAGGGAAAAAACTCCTAGTCCATTTCCCCATGTAATATCTCGGGATAAAACTTTTATTTTAGGTTTTTATTGAAGGATGACATGATAATATCTTCATGGAACTAAGGTTTCAAAATAGATAACAACCACCTATTTCTTAGTCTATCAAGAATATACATAGAAAAACCAACTTAGAGTCCTTAGTTGTATTCATAAATTTATTTATCCTCTCAATCATATTAATCCATTCTTTAAATTCATGGGTTCATTTATAACCATAGAGGTCTAGTGGATTCCACTTTGTAAATTTTAATCCTCAATCCACTAATCATCCCAGGTTCTCAACACCTGTATAATCAAGTGTAGAGACCCAAAGCTTGACGTACATATACATTACATTACTTTGGAGGAATACATAATACATAAAAAAACGAAAACTCAGGGACCGTAATAGTTTAGTGTCTTTGGAAACTAGTAACATAATCTTCCAATCGTGGTGAAAGATCTTTAACATCTCCCATAAAGATCACACCCTTTTGTTTTCTAACCTAAAAACTTTCTTTATATCTTGGGGAAAAGAAAACATATAAAGGCTGAGCTCAAATTCTCAATAAGGGTATGCATGGATAAAATAAAACAAACCATATACATTTGAACATAAAAACATGAACATAATGTTCAAACATCGAAATCATGAGCAATGACATAAAACATGTCAGTACATAAGGCATAGATCATAATGAAGAATCAATCATGATAAAATATCTTGGAAATAAAACTTTTAATTGTTGAAAATCCTTAATCACATGATATGATTTCCATAGTAGCCAAGGCATTGCTTCCAAAACTATATTAGTGGACAAAGTCCCTTACTGAACCAGGTTTACTTTCCATTCCAGCCCTGTATTACTGAACTGGATTTACTTGTCGTTTCATCCATGTCTACCTCATGAGATATAAATATTTACCCAATGCATTGGAGGGAGATATAGGTCCCACAATCTCATAATGAAATCATTCTTACTGGTGCCACAAAATCATAAATCATAGCATAACCCATGTAATAAATTGGCATTCTTAAACATCATGCCATCATAACATAATCCATATAAAACAAATGGATATCAATTCATCATAAGAAAAATCATACCATGTAAATAATAGAGACATTATACTTGAAACATACACATATTAAATAATGTCATCTTTGATGGAAAATAGTTTTGATAAATCACTTAAAATGAATTCTTGATAAAAATAACCTTTCTTCTTGAAAATCAATTTCTTTTCAAAAAAACCATTATCTTTTAAAAGAAAGGGATTTTGTTGAAAATAGTCATGAAATATTTTAAATTAAGCTTCATTAAAATAATGCGTTATGAAATTTTAAAAATCCTTTCATGCCATATAATTTAAAAAAAACATTCTTCTCGTACTTTTTCAAGAAAAGTCAAAAAGTACCTCGTATGGTAAACAAAAGAAAGATTCCGTCCATACGATGTGGTAAAACTTAAAAAAAGGTAAAAATTACTTTAAACATACATGGAAGAAAATTAATCATTTTATGAAAACATTTTCAGAACATATGGACATGGATAGTAAACATAACCCTAGTAAATACTTATGAATAAATTATCTCGGATAAGAATGAGATTGAAATAATTAACCCTTACTTTATGTTTGATATGGTTCGTATGTAGTCGAACCTCTTGTATAATGATTTAAATAATGACCTTGAATTATTAAAGAATCATATTTATTGTTATGATATCATATATGGTTCACTTATGACATTATATTAACCGTTATTTTGTAAATTCCATGTTAAAGTAGTGTTTTGGGTAAAATCGTTTCATTTATCGTGTGTGTTTTGACTTTTAATTATTAATATGATTACATTGATCATGATTACTTAATTACAGAATATATAACATGATTTATATATAATATATATTCATAATATATGTATAATAGATCGATAAATGGAATGAAATACACCATTCATGGAGACGGTAGGTCGTACATACGCATGAATGTTGTTTTCGTTTCCTTATTGAATTGAATGGAATTATGTAGATGACATACACATACACACACATATATATATATACATAAATACAGTAGAATTATTATGTCATATATTTCATGAATACTTATTATATATACTTTATAATAATTCTTGAATTGTGAACATTGAAAATGAATCTAATCGCTTCGTAGAGACGGTAATCTGTACGTACGCACGATCGATGATATCTTTCCCATATTTATTGAATGGAATTGGAGTGAATGATATAATATATTAGAATTAGTATGATATTATAATAATCATATGTAGTTATTATTTACACCATTATACCCTTCCAAGTAAGGTTGTGGAGGAAAAACAGATTACACCATGTCGTGGAGATGGTATTCCGTACGTACACACACGCGGTGATTTCGTTTTCCTTAGGATGGATAGAAGGTGAAATAGGGTTGTTTCATATTTATAATAACATATCAGTATATTATTTATACTGATGTAATTAATTCATACTTATACAACTAATGAAGAATAATTAGAAGAAGAAATAAATTTGAATGAATCGGTAATGGATATGACCTCTTCTTCGACACGCCTCTTTGAAACCTCCTCTTACGGAACTAAAATTGGTCTTTGGTGAATACCAAGACTTCTAGAATGTTTCTAAGGAGGTCGAGAAATGAAATGGGTAGGGTTTGGCCGAGGTTGAAGGCAAAAAAAGGTGTGAGGAGGAGAGGGAGGAGGTGCCCTTTTATAAGGGAGGAGAGGGTCACCTTTTGAATTGTAAGAAACATTAATTTATAATAAATTCCAACCCCACATAAAAACCTCCAAAATTACTGAAATACAAAGATTATATGAGATAGGGTTGTAATATCATCAACCAATAAAATTTAGTCAAGTTGGGAATTTATGTCAAACATTATCAACTTGAATTATCCTTATATAATCTATTTAATTTTATTTGCGGTAATAATATTCTAAATTTTAAATCATTATAAATAATTACTTATATGTTGTAAATTATCCATTATTTTATGATTTATTAAATTTTAGACCAGATAAATTTTAATTTATATATTTTCAATATTTTTTTGATTTTTAAACAATTTTATAATATGTAATTTTTACAAAATAACAATAGTGTCAATTTTAACACTATTAATTTATTTGAATTTAAATAAAATCATCACAGAAGATATTTTCTACATAAATGCTTTAATAGATTCATAACATTTGATATTTATCAATAAAATTAGTGGAGCACATTAAATAGTTCATATAATATTTATTTTAATATTTTTAAAACATTTTATTTGGTATATCTCTTAATAAAATAATTATTCAATACACTTATTTGTTGAATAAAATTTTAAAAATCCTTTGATGAATATAAATATAATAACTTTCATAATAATATTCTTACTTGAATTTATCATCTTAAAATTACAACATTTAAATTGTTATATTTATTAAATTATGAAGGTGACATCTTTGACATCATTTAAAATAAAATAATATAAATGTCATAATCGGTTTTATAAGGCTCCAAATAGTCCAAAAATAGACCCTTGGATGATTAGGGTATAGATATACTCTACCAATAATGTTTTTTCATGTTTCTGGTCTTTTTTATAGGTATTGTTATTTTAATAAAAACAATATTGTTGATTTTTCACTAAATAAACAATTTCTTGCATCACTATTGTGTCACCATTAATGAAAATTATTTAATCCCTAAAAATACTAAATAAATTATCATGATGTATATAATTTTGTTAGATTTCTGGATAATATTCATGTTCGAAGTTTCATGAAGTTTATCACTATATTAAAATTATTATACTTATAATATATAAGAGAGTGACATGTTGTCACTTTCATTGGTTTTAATAATAATTAAATTATTTTCATGGTACAAAGTCCATAAAATGAATATAATCACACCCTTAGGTGATATGGGTCGACTTTTAGTCATCCAATATAATTTTTTCATGTTTTAGGGTAATTTTATAATCTTAGGTTTACCCTTAATTACCCGATTTATCATTAACTCAAGTAAATAAAAATTATCGTTGTTACTATTCATAGTGCCAAAAAATAAAAAGTAGCCTATTAACATAATTTGGAGCTAATTATTCCAAATATGGAATCCATTTTTTCAAAATTCAAAACACAGAAGTTTCAGTAATTAATTTAAATTTAATCCCACTATTAAGAAAACGTGTTTTAAAAGTTAAAACATTGGAAAAGATTGAAATGATTTTACCTATGAATTCAATGTAAAATATTTGATAATGACATACATTATATTAAATTGTAGAAATATATTATATTTATACTTTAAAACCATTCAATATTATAATTTAACCATATAAATTATTACGATGAAAAAAGCTGTTTTTAATTAAAATATAGCTTGTTTTTACTATTCATTAAAATATTAAAGTTATCAGAATAATATGAAAAATTTATCCAAGGTAAATTTTAATATCCTGATTCGATTGAAGAATTTTATTTTTTGAAATTTAACTTATAAACATGTCAAAAACTAGATTTATGGTGGGTGCACCATCAAAAGGCGGCAAAACTGCATTTTTTGAAAAATACTTATTTTACCCGAAATATTTATTTTGTTCTTATACCATGTTATATAAAATGTGTAAGATGAATAATAATGTTATAAAATTCAAAATTTAGTTAATAATATTCATAATGGCTAGTTCATAATAATATTATAATAATATATCATTTTTTAGTGAAACTCGGTATTGCGTACAACACACGCTATCGTGGAAGGTCGTGATTGCGTGTAATGCGAGACATGTCAGGGTTGCGTATACTACAAGCTAATACTGTTTTGCGTATAGCGCAAGATAATCTTGGTGTAGCGTACAACATAAGATATCAATGAAATTAAAAAGAATATTTTTCATAAAATCTCTAGTTGTTACACTCTACCCCCCTTAAAATGAATTTTGCCCTCGAAATTAGTCGGGTTTATAAATAGTTTACTACTCGAAACTTTCTTTAATAGAAAGCCACATAATAAAAAGAAATACCAAAACTTATCTTTAAAAACTAAAGTATGAAACGTAATGTTTACCCAGATTAACTAATCACTGGGTTTCCACATTAGAGAACATATGTGAAAATATGGATATGGAAGAGAAATCTAACCATTATGTTCTTATGGAGAGTGGTAGAGAACATGGATATGAAAAATCCAACAATCACAAAGACATAAATTTGTGATGATCTAAGGTACATCTGATTCATCAGATATAAGAGCACTAGGACAACATTTTTGGTTTTCAATATCACTTCCCTAAAGTTTGAAATTTTGAATTAGAAGAAATACATACTCGATTTTGGTAAAATCACACTATTTTTTGTACCTTTAACAATTTCCACATCATCTCTAAACGAAATGAAGTTGAATATTTCATTCTTGAAGTGTTAGCAGATCATGTGATAGAATAATGGGTCATTCCAACTATCACAAACAAAAGGTTAACAAAAGTTATTAAAAATACATAAGTTCGTATATGTTGATATAAATCATATATGATTCCAAAAATGGAATTATACTTCATCTATCATACCACTTAGTAAAATAAAACTTGTTTTTACTAACCAGGGACTTCCTGTAGGCCAGTGGTAGGTGATAAAGGCTTGTCTCACCTTGGGTGTGGGTTCTATTCCCACATCCTTTTCAGACGTGACGGGTTGTCACCCGTCCTACGAGTTTTCCTTTTTCTAAAACTATACTATTATAACATAACAAAAAGTTCTAGAATTAAACAATACTATATGATTTCTAAATTAATATATTTCAATCTATAGGTTTATCCAAAATACATATGTCCAATCTCATAGTATAAATAAAACGATTACTAGAATGGTCATATAACAAGAACATGAATACCATCATTCATCCCTTATATATCATAAGATATATCTTGTTGGTCACAGTCACCAATTTTTCCATCAGAATCCACGTTATCTGAATTTCTTCTCGGTCCCTCCATTGACTAAAACCAGAAACCATAGTGTAAGAAATAGTTAAAATAATGGGGAACCACATAATCATTAAAAGTCACATATGGGATGTCTAACTTATCACACATTCATTAATCCATGACACCTTAGGTTCACCGTAGGTTGTTCAGGATCGTCAACATAACTCTCGGACTGTAACCCATAGTTATACTAAACATTAGGGACATCACTAGACATACCTTAGAAATGTCTCTAGGGATCTCACTAAAGTTTTTGCATCCTAGTTTCCAAAGATTGACTAAAACTTTCCTCTGATACCAACTGTAGAGACACAAAGCTTGACGTACATAGACATTACATTACTTTTGAAAAATACTTAATACATAATAAAAACAAACACTGAAGGACCGTAACAGTTTAGTGTCTTTGGAAACTCGGAACATAATCATCTAATCGTGGTCAATGATCTTCAAAATCTCCCATAAAGATCTCACCCTTTTGTTTTCTTACCTAAAACCTTTCTCTATATCCTGGGAAAAATAAAACATATAAAGGGTGGGCTCAAATTCTCAGTAAGGGTAAGCATGGAGAAAATAAAACAAACCATATACATTTGAACATAAAAACATGAACATAATGTTTAAACATCGAAATCGTGAGCACTGACAAAAAACATGTTAGTATGTAAGGCATAGATCATAATAGAACATCAATCATGATAAAATATCTTGGAAATAAAACTTGTAATTGTGGCAAAACATTAAGCACATGATATGATTTCCATAGTATCCAAGGAATTTCTGCCAAGACCATCTTAGTGGACAAAGTCCCTTACTGAACCGGGTTTACATGTTGTTCCAGCCCTGTATTACTAAACCAGATTTACATTCCATTTCAGCCATGTATATCTCATGAGAAATAAATCTTTACCCAATGCATTGGAGGGAGATATAGATACCACCCATCTCATAATGAAATCAATCTTACTTGTTCCACAAAATCATAAATTATAGCATAACCCATGTAATAAATTGGGATTATTAAACATCATGCCATCATAACATAATCCATATAAAAAAAATGGATATCATTTCATTATAAGAAGAATCATACCATTTAAATAATAGAGTCATTATAATTGAAACATACACATATGAAATAATGTCATCTTAGATGGAAAATAGTTTTGATAAATCACTTAAAATGAATTCTTGAAGAAAATATCCTTTCTTCTTGAAAATCATTTTCTTTTCACAAAATGCCATTCAATTTTAAAAGAAAATGATTTTGTTGAAAATATTCAAGAATTATTTTAGAGTAATCTTCATTAAAATAAGGCGTTATGAAACTGTAAAAATCCATTCATGCTGTATAAGTTAAAAAACATTCTTCTCGTACTTTTTTCGGAAAAGTCAAAAAGTACCTCGTATGGTAAACAAAATAAAGATTCCTTCCATACGATGTGGTAAAAGTAAAGAAAGGTAAAAGTGACCTTAAACATAAATGGAAGAAAATTAAACATTTTATGAAAATATTTTGAGAACATATAGACATGAATAATAAACATAACCCCAGTAAATACTTACCAATAACCAATCTCGGATAAGAATGAGATTGGAATAATTATCCCTTAACTTATGTATGATATGCTTCGTATGTATCTGAACATCCTATATAATAATTTAAATAATTTCATTGACTTATTACAGAATCTTATTCATTGTTGTGATATCATATATGGCTCACTTATGACTTTATATTACCTGTTCTTTTGTAAATTCCATGTTAAAGCAGCGTTTTGGGTAAAATCGTTACATTAATCATCCATGTCTTGACTTGTAATTATTAATATGATTACATAGATCATGATTACTTAATTACAAAATATAAAACATTATTTACATATAATATATATTCAGAATATATATATATATATAATTGATCAATAAATAGAAATAAATACACTGTTCATGGAGACGGTAGGTCGTACGTACGCATGAACGCTGTTTTCGTTTCCTTATTGAATTGAATGGAATTAAGTAGATGACATACATATACATATATATATATATATATACATAACTCCAGTATCATTTTTATGTCATATATTTCATGATTACTTATTACATATACTTTATAATCATTCTTGAATTGCTAACATGGGAAATGAATCTCATCGCGTCGTGGAGACGGTAATCCGTACGTACGCACGAGTGATGATATCGTACCCATCTTTATTGAATGGAATTGGAGTGAATGATATAATATCTTAGAATTAGTATGATGTTATAATACTCATATGTAATTATTCTTTACACCATTATACCCATCCAAGTAAGGTGGTGGTGGAAAAACAGATTACACAACGGCATGGAGACGGTATTCCGTACGTACGCACACGCGGTGATTATGTTTTCCGTAGGATGGATAGAAGGTGAAATAGGTTTGTTTCATATTTATAATAACAAATTAATATATGAGTGATACTTATTTTATTAATTTATAATGAAAAAACTAAATAAGAAGAATTAGAAGAATAAAAAATTTTGAAAGAATCGGTAACAGATATTACCTCTTCTTCGACACGCCTCTTTGAAACCTCCTCTTAGGGCACTAAAATTGGACTTTAGAGAGGACCGGGGCCTCTAGAATGTTTCTAAGGAGGTTGAGAAGGGAAATGGGCAGGGTTTGGGTGAGCTTGAAGGCTCAAAAAGTTGTGAGGAGGAGAGGTAGGAGGTTCCCTTTTATAAGGGAGGAGAGGGGCACCTTTGGAATTATAAGAAATATTGATTTATAATAAATTCAAACCCCACTTAAAAACCTCCAAAATTAATCAAATCCAAATATTAGATGATATATGGTTTTAATATCATAAACCAATAAAATTTAGACAAGTTGGGAATTTATTTTAAACATTATCAATTTGAATTATCCTTATATAATCTATTTAATTTTATTTGTGATAATAATATTCTAAATTTTAAATCATTATAAATAATTAATTATATGTTGTGAATTGTCCATAATTGTATGATTTATTAAATTTTAGACTATATAAATTTTAATTTGTTAATTTTAAATATTGTTTTTATTTTCAAACAATTTTATAATATGTAATTTTTATAAAATAATAAAAGTGTCAATTTTAACACTATTCATTTATTTGAATTTAAATAAAATCCTAACAGAAGATATGTTCTAAATAAAAGCTTCAATAGATTAATAACATGTCATATTTATCTATAAAATTAGTGGATCACATTCAATAGTTCATATAATATTTATTTTAATATTTTTAATACCTTTTATTTGGTATATCTCTTAATAAAATAATTACTACAACATATTTGTATAATTAATTAATATACTTATTTGTTGCAAAAAAATTTAAAATAAAATCTTTTGATGAAGATAAATAAAATAAATTTCATAATAATATTCTTACTTGAATTTATCATCTTAAAATCACAACATTTAAATTGATATATTTATTAAATTATGAAGGTGACATATTTGACACCATTTAAAATAAAATAATATAAATGTCATAATCGGTTTTATAAGCCTCCAAATGGTCCACGAATCGACCATTAGATTTTTAGGGTATTTATATACTCAAAAAATAATTTTTGGTCATGTTTCTGGTCCTTTTTATAGGTATTGTTATTTTAATAAAAAGAATATTATTGATTTTTCACTAAATAAACAATTTCTGCATCACTATTGTGTCACCATTAATGACAATTATATAATACCTAAAAATTAAAAATAAATTCTCATGATGTATATAATTTTGTTGTATTTCTGGAGACTATTCATGTTCGACGTTTCATGAAGTTTATCACTAAATTAAAATTATTATACTCATAAGTTATAAGAGAGTGACATGTTGTCACTTTCTTTGATTTTTAATAATAATTAAATTAATTTCATGGTAAAAGTCCATAAAATGAGTCTAATCTGACCATTATGTGATATGTGTCGTCTTTTAGTCATCAAATATAATTCTGGCATGTGGTAGGGTAATGTTATAATCTTATGTTTACCCTTAATAACCCAATTTATCTTTAACTGAAGTAAATAAATATTACAGTAGTTACTATTCATAGTGCCAAAAAATATAAAGTAGCCTATTAACATAATTTAGAACTAATGATTCCAAATATAGAACCAATTTTTTCAAGATTCAAAACACAGAAGTTGCAGTAATTAATTTAAATTTAATCCCGCTATTAAGAAAACGAGTTTTAACAGTTAAAACATTACCAAAGATTGAAATGATTTTACCTATGAATTCAATTTAAAATTAATGATAATGACATAAATTATATTAAATAGTAAAAATATATTATATTTATACTTTAAAAACATTCAATATTTCAATTTAAACATATAAATTATTATGATGAAAAAATTTGTTTTTAATTAAAATATAGCGTGTTTTTACTATTCATTAAAATTTGAAAGTTATTAGTATAATATGAAAAATTTATCCAAAGTAAATTTTACTATCCGGATTCCAAAGAATAATTTTATTTTTTCAAATTGAACTTATAAGCATGTTAAAAACTAGATTTAAGGAGGGTGCAACATCAAAAGGCGGAAAAACTACATTTTTTGAAAAATACTTATTCTACGCGAAAAATATACTTTGTTCTTATACCATGTTCTAGAAAATGTGTAAGATGAATAATAATGTTATAAAATTCATAATTTAGTTAATACTATTCATAATGGCTAGTTCATATTAATATTATAATAATATATCATTGTTTACTGAAACATCGAATTGCGTACAACACACGCTATCGTGGAAGGTCGCGATTGCATGTAATGCAAGCCAAGTCAGGGTTGTGTATGCTGTAAGATAATACGGTGTTGCATATAGCGCAAGATAATATTGTTGTAGCGTACAACAGAAGACATCAATGAAATTAAAAATAATATTTTTCATAAAATCTCGGGTTGTTACATCAAGAGTCCAAAGAGTGTTGTTTATAGATTATATCATTGAAGGGTCAATTGGAGGATTTTTCAACAAAATAAATCACAAAAATTCTTCAATTTGATTTGTATTTTATCTTCTATGATACATTGTCTCAAAATCACATGACAAAAACCGATCATTCATGAAGATATTCCAAAATCATTGGGCCATCGTCAGGTATCAATATCAATGATTTAAAATGTTACTAATTTAAAAGAAATTATGAATTCTTTAGGTAAGGATGATATCGTAAGAAATGAAAAGGCCTAATTAACTAAACCCTATATTTGGTTAATTCAAATAACATCAACCACCATGTATCAAGATTTGAAAAAAATACCTCACCACCCATGGTAACTTAGATTCAGTCACAAAGGTTAGTGGGCCATGACCCTTTTTCCACACAAACATTAAAAATTCTCTCAGTCCTAACTCATGCCTACCAAGAAACCAAACCACATACAAGACGTGTCAAAAAAAACATAATGCTAGGTGTTCCCACTAATACCAATATATAATGAACAACCATGGGCCAAATATTGAAGTCTCAAAAGTCGATCCATTACTGGCTGAGATATAAAAAACACCCCATGTCTCATGTATAACAAGTGAAACATTTTCTTCAAAATTAAAAAAATAATAAAAATTCAGGAGATACAAAGTTAAGATACATGACCTAAACCAGAAAGGTATACTTAAAAATCTAAATAACTCTCTATGTGACCGTATATATCCCCCAAACCATCCCACTATAAATGAGATAGATGATAACCGAACCTGACATGCTACATGATGCTCTTCCTTTTACCTGAGTCCTATAAAACAAGGTTTATAACCAAGATAAGGTAAATGTATGGGGTGATAACAGATCCTAGTATGATATAACCAAATAATATATAAAAGTTCTAATATCAAGAATTCAAAAGTTATGGCTTTAAAAAATCTAGTTTGTAAAGAATTTAAATTAGTAAAACCATTTATAAAAAGTTCCATTGTTTTCCATAAATTTATAGCATTAGAAAAAATATTGGAATATATCATATATAAAAGAAAATAATATAAATTAGACCTGTGATTAAATATCCATGAAATTAACCATCATGTTATAAACTTGGTATAAAAGACAATGAACACCATTTGGGCTATATACAATAGAAATACATATTAGACATAAAATAATCAGAAACCATAAATAAGTTGGTTATAAATAATAAGGTGTACTTCCACTATATTTAAATGTAATAAAAAGAACTCCTAGTGGTTCCAAACACTCTAGGGACAACTTTATCCATTTATTAACACTCCTAATGTTCCTGGTGAGAGAATTTTGTCCAAAACTATTTCCAAAATTCATTCCCAAATTTAATAAAAACCATTTTAACTAAATAAAATCCAATTCTATATAAAAACCGAAGGAAAAAATAAGAAAATTTAGTAATACATGAATTAGAAACACATTAATAAATAAAACTACCTCAAGAACTATGGAAACCTACCATCTTTTGACAACGGAGTAAAAAAACCATATATCATCCTTAGATAGAAAATGAAAAACATTACTATTAAGGATCTATAAAAAACACCAATAAATCATGAATATGAAGAATAAATACATACAATATCACTTATAAGATCAAATGAAATGAATAAGTAGATATACAACTTACATGGCATATTTGGTGCAAAAACCATATAAATCAATCACCAAATCGAGTGGCCGGAAAGGACGGAGATCACCCAAAGTCACCATTTGGTTCGAGATAGAATCCTTAACACTTAATGAAAAAAATATTCAAGTGTGTAGCATGTTTAAAACCATTGGACCCATGGAATTCAATTTAGGACTCCCTTTCAGGGCATGAAATCCCACAAATTTAAGATATGCTGAAGAAGGCATCACTTTTGATTAAATTTAATCATTATCAATGTTATCAGGATGGGTAAATTTTCAAAACCATTAAAATGTTTGGACCCTATATGAGATTCATCGTATCATCTATAAAACATAATCACATAGTGAAAATCTATCATTAGTTGATTTTGTCTAGCATGATGTGCTTATTATATTTTTCCATAAGTAACCTCTATACGGAAACATAAGGCTATCTTGTCCAAAGACAAACCTTAAAAATATGTTTATACTTTTCTAAATTTAATATATCAATTGAATTAAACATAAATCCCTAAAAGTTTGGTAGTTATCAATAAAAAAGTTTGTCCATTCTTGATAATCCCACAATGCACCCAAAAAAGGGAAATGAAAACGAAAATTAATGTAACTTGAAGGAAAGTAATGAAGTGTTATAAGTTGGAACATGTATATATGGTTAAATTACCATTGATGATGTAATTAATAATGGAATTTTTAAGTTCATACAAGAAAACCAAACATTTAAAAGGTTTTAATCAAATATAGGGATGAAAAAAACATGAATAGAGGAGGGGTATGTAAATTATATTTTAAGAAAACTTAAAAATTCTTATCATTATCAAATAATAAATATTTCAAATTTAATAAGATATTTATAAGAATAAAATTAGTATAATAAAATCATTTTAAGTATAACAATATTAAAATAATTAGCATTTCACATCTACTGAAGAATGTACTAAATAATATAAAAAATAACAATTAAAATTTTATTAAAATTCAAAAAGATAATTAGAACAACATAAATAATATAAAACATAGAACTAATTAAAAAATAATATACCCCAATAGGATATAATTAAAAACTAAAATTTACCCTTAGAAATTGGGGAATCTTAAACCTAATTTGAGTTATTATCGACTATAAACATATACAAAAGGTAACCAACTATATAAACTAGCATCTTGGATCAATATTTCAATCCCTATATAGCCCTTTACTGACACAATAAGTATGTTCCAACTTCGTAAAACTTGTATTTTCTTATTCTCACCTCTATAAACTATAATTTTGATTCTGTCTTCCAAGCACTTGGAATCCTTAAACTAAACCCACCATATTTGTAATTTTTTAAATACAATATAAATACTAAGATATTTTATAATGAAACCTCACAAATGTATGTTCTTAGTAGGACTCTAAAAAATAAAAATTATAATGATTAAAATCCCACAAATAAATAGTAATTTTCATGAACAAAATTGATGAAAAAAATAAATATTATTTATTCCTTTCACTCATCTATTCATCAAAGAATGACCCAATTTATAACGAAATTTCTAATAATAGGTTTTAATAATTATTGTGTTTAGTTTTATAAATAAATACATCATCATTCTAATCATTTACCAGTTAAAAAATATTGTATATTAATTTAATAATTAAGTTATCTAATATATCTATAGTACATGTATATCCGATAAATATAATATGATCTTAAAATATACATTTGTGGTTTTTTATGAAACCTAAAACCCTAGGTTTTTCAAAATTCCTGAGATCATTTAATTTTCACAAATTCTTAGACCATATATTTTTTTTAAAACCAAACATTTTTAATATTTCAATCAATTTATTTTAATTTTTTACAGCCTAAAAATAATATAAAATACATGAAGATAAAACAAGTATATAATGATTTGTATTGTGATTTTGAAGAAAATAGAATAAAGGAACTATTTGACTCAACAAATGTTACCGGGGATACCATCAATTATAGGATAAATATGTAGGATTAGTCATTTATATTAATCCAAAATATCATAATCTATTTGAATGAACTCAATAAAAAAAATTAACTGTCATTTATAGTTTAATAGATAAAATTGATGAAGGGATCATTAACTAATTCTATAAGATACCCATATGAACCTGAAGTTGTTCATATTATAAGTGAGTAGAAGTGATCTATAGTGATAATCCCATAATGATGATGTCACCAAAAAGTATTCCATATTTAAACTAGATATCGATCTTCCCCTAACAATATTTATCCTTCATACATGAATGGAGAAATTCAGTGTTGTATACCACCCTTTTATCTATATTTTTCTTGAACATTCTCTCACCATTATTTATTAGTTGAGTATCTAATATGAATGGAATATTTTTTATAATGAAAATGATATGAATATATCAATATTCAATAGAATTTGGTGTTTTCCTAAAAATCCTAAATATCAATCTCCAAGTTATCAAAATAGATTATGGGAGTAGATTTTCTTCTCAACCATCCCATTATAAAATTTCACTCTCATATGATTTTATTCATTATAACCATTCATTGTTATCCCTGATAAGGTCTAGTGTAATAATATTTAATGTATTTAAGAATATTTTTGTTCTTTATGCCATCATTTGAGAAAAGTAAGTGATGAGGATTAAGGTTGTAAATGGATAGTGAGATCAATAACAAATAGTGGTGTAAAAAATAGATTATGTGATAAACAAAAAAGATTTTAGTGAAACATGATATTCCTAGAAGGTTGGATAATTATTTTTTATCTCACTCAAAGGTTTATAACTCCCCTTCCTATTGTTGTACTTAGTGAACTGATCCCCTTAGATGGTGAGGTCAATGAGTGTGTTTTCTATAATGAAATTGTCAAAATATTTTGTACATTTTCTATATAATATAAAACTAATTAATGACTTTTAATGATCAAGATTTGTATTTAATTCCCATTCAATGATATGAATATCTTCCCATGGATCAAAATCTGATGAGGCCCACTAAAGGGTATCCCCATGCAAGACATGAGAATTAGAAAAAAAATTATACGAGGATCACTTTTTAGGACTATGATATTTTCACAGTAATGTATTGAGATCAAATTTCCACTAGTTTTAATAGTAAATGTTTCATTCAAATATATATATATATATATATATGATATTTCCAGGTTTTTCCATTCAATTTAAACTTCTTACCAAATTTTATTCCATTACTGATAATGTTTTCCGCATCAAATGTTAGATTTAGGATAACAACTAGAGATAAATTTGGAAACTTTATTACTATAGAAATAAACTTGAGTTTATATAGGAAATCAAGGCCCCTAGAATTCCATTTCATAAATAAAATTATTGAAATAATAATGAGTCTTTAGATCCATTAGGAATTATTCCATGCGGGATTTTTGTAAGTTTCCTTCTCCTCTTTTGGATGTTATTTGAGAAAAAACATTATGAATCGATTATATTAAAAATCATGGAAGAGGTAGATCATGGACCCCCCACCCTAAAAATAAACCCTTAAGGGGTGGTAGGGGAAGTAGGGTATGAAATATAAATGAGATTTGGTTTTAATAATGTGATATATGACACTAATGGAGATTCCCAATGTTTAAAATATTAGAGGATGATCTAAAAGGAAAACGAAACAAATATTCCACAATATGTGGTCAATTCCTAATAGTACACCAATCCTGATAAAGTATTAGACAAAATAATGGGGGTGATATTTGGGGAAATAGATCCTTTAGGGTATCTATGATAGGGAAGTTGTGAACCACCATCTAGCTCCATGGTTAGAAACTCACAATATAAATCAGACTCTAAGATGGGTTGTCCAAAGTGTTAAATATCTAGAGAAGAAAAAAACGATAGTATTACTTGGTTACGGTGGATTACATTGGTGAAAAATGTCAAACCTTCCATCAATATTTGTTGAAATCTATTGTAGATAAGTACCAATGTGTACATCAAAACAACGAGCCTTGAAACTGAATTCTAGAGGTTCCCATGAGGCTGGCTCATGTACAAAAAGACTAGAGAAGGCATGGATATAGAGAAGAGGCTGATGGGAACCAACATAACTATAGGAATAAGAGACAGTATCTCTTGGACATAGTAAAGAGAACCAAAATTGGCCACCACTATTGGAAAATTTTTAAAAAATTTATTTTTAATCTTCAACATTTGTTAAATTGATACATTATTACACCTGATATTAAAAGTGGTGATTCAATTTTTTTTATAAAAAACTGATTTTTAAATGTTATATCATAATCAATTTTATTGATAATGTGCATAATAATATTTTTCACATCTACTTTTAACAGTTTATTTGATATTTGTGTTTATTAAAACCAATTAGGAACGTTCAAACAATATCTAAAAATAGTGTTTCCACATTGATTTTATAAGAGAACCAAAATAAAAAATATAGTTATTAATTTTTTAAAAATTTTAATTAAAAAATATACTCCATCATTATTAATAGAAACAAGTTACACAACCATGAGAAACATAAAACAAAAAATAGTAATAATAATATAAAAAAATAAAAACATAATGAAAATTTTTATTCAATATTTTTTCATGATAATACAGAAAAATAAATATTTTAATGATACATTTATAAATTATTAAAGCCTATAAAATAGTTTCTTAATAAATTTTGTTGATAGTTTGATTATTTAGTAAAATAATATATAACATCATCAACAACCTATAGAAACAATAATTTTTTTTAATTTTTTTAATAAATAATATTTTTTAAAATAATATTAGCTATTTTTGGAATTATCCTTTTCAAAATTTATCATAATTCCATTCACGATAGTCTCAAAAAATAATTTTAATACAAAATATCTACACTCAACGTGACTTATGTGATAATGAAATTGCATTTATGAATGAAAATTATAAAAAAACAAATATTTTATATATGATAAACTAGTATTAACTTTACTATAAGAGATGTATTGCTTCATGAGAACATAATTAATTTCATTTGGATTTATTATTAATAAGTTATTTTTGGAAAATGATTTCCATGACCTATTGTAATTTCATATATTAATTACTAAATCATACATTATGTAAAAAATTTATACTAAAGTAATAATAAAATTATATAAAAATTATAAATTTAGTTAGTTATGAAAATGGTGACATACATCATCTAAAAAATATAAGAACAAATATTCACAATATTCATGTCGGTAGAATACGCATGGCATCCAATATTCACTAAAAAAATGTTTTTCATGAATGATATTATAATGAATGAATATTAATAATTATATATGTTTTCATACCCTTAAAGAAATTAATTGAATCAATACTTAATGTATGGGTTTTATAATCTTTTGGGTATTTACTTTATATAAAAATGCCTTCTCATTTATTGTACAATGATTGAAATAAATTATAAATTCCTAAATATATAAAATAAATTCTCTTTTATTATAGGAAAAGTGAGTGTAGATATATAATTAAGTAATTAATAAAATAAATCTCTATAGCTTATATTTATTTAATTAAATGAATATTTTAATTTAAATATATATAAATAGAAAATAATTACACCATGGGTGTATAGAACATATCACCAATAAAAACATCAATGATATATTTTTTAAGTATTCTCAATTCACAGTCTCTCTCATATATTCTATCAGTCATAAAAACTCATAATAACTCTCTAATATAAAATAATTCATTACTAATTTTGTTAAACATTGGTAAATATGATAAATGTCTAGAGGTGTGAGTTTTAAATTAATTTTTTCATTATCAATTAGTTTTAAGACTTAAGATACTCCTATATTAAGTATATTTATGAAAAATAAAAGTAATATCAATTTAAAATAAATTAAAATATGATTGAATTATACATACATCATATAATATTTTTCTAGTGTATTAAATGACCCATACTCTATTAAATTTTATCAAAATACTTTTTATAAAATGACACTAGAGGATTTGGATCAGTAATATTATGAACTACCACTCATACATTATCTAATTTCATGAGATGTGAATGTATGTAATCTCTTTGACTATGTAAACTTCCTTACACTAAAATTTTTAAATGGGGATCCATAACACCAAATCATAGTATATTATTAGTTTTAAATTAAGTGATAGAGTATCTGTATTGGAGGGATGGATACAATGGGGAGGCTAGTGAGGTTGGGGAGGATACTACGATTTTTCCATTTATACAAACATAATTTGTACATAAAATTTAATTCGAATGTATGCATACTAATTCATTTATTTTATCTTAACAATCAAAGATCCTATTTCTTCTTTTTATTTTTTATTCCTCTGCAATATACTAGAATATTTAAAAAAACATTATAGTACTGATTTTTACCACATACCCTGTTATGTGGCCCATGAATTTTTACTTTCATAATGTATAATACAAAATGTTCATCCTCCCCTTTGGGTAATGGTCCCATACATTTTTTATTCGAAAGGAAATCCTAAAATAATATATGGAAATTCTGTTTTTGTGAGTTTAATTTATAAAATAACATTTTTTAGAAAAAAAATTGGTTTTTAATAAATTTATCAGCTACTAATTTTAATTGATATATAATTAACATTATTATTTTCCTCTTAATAACTTCTAATTTTCTGTGATTGGTGGGGGGATTGAGGGCCAAAAAAACCTCATTTCACTCACTATAATATTTATCTTTTAATTCATCAAAATTTTAAATATTCAATTTCTACCATGTAATTAATACCCTCATTTTCATAAAATATGCGAGTGTACATATTTGGATTAGATCTTTTAGTGAGACCTATTGATTACTATTATAAAATAATAAATGAATAAGTTTCTAGGTAATTAAAAAATATTATTAAATTGTTTTATTATAAAAATTTATCAAACTAGGAATGATTCATCCCACTAACTACAAAAAAGGTCTCTCAGGTCTCTTAATTAGTAAACCCATATTTGAGGAATCATTTTTCATTACGTTGTTTCCTAAGAGTATGGTGTGAATTAATTTTTTTTAAAATTTACTCTCATAACTATTGAAAAATATAGCCTTCTCGTTTTAATGCAATTTTATAATGAAATAAATTTTTTATTTAATTGAGTAAATTAAATATTATCTGTGAAATATAAAATATTTTTTGAATTGGGAAAAATAATGAAGGTGAAAATATATATCATTATAAACCCCGACATCTGATCTTCCTCTATATTGTTTATTCTCATCCAATCAAGGTACAAAATACTAATCCTGAAATGTCATTGAATGACTTTATGACTCTTGAAATGACTTTCATTGTGGCCTACTTAATAAGAATTTCCTTCAAATTCAATTCTCAACATCTTCTCCCAGGGAGAAAGAGAATATTTTTTATTAATTCTAATCCCATTCTAAAAATTATTGGTATCATATTCTTTAGATAATATTACCAAATTTCCCTAAGAGGCTCCCCATTTGTGTTGTAAATATTTTCAAAAACCAAAAAAAAATTATTTTTATTAAATAATATAATTATTCAAGATATTTCAATATCCAAAAAGGTATTAATACCTCAGTAAATATTTATCAACCTCTATGTCGATCATTTAAATATATGAATGCTATAAAATTAAATGTACTTGTATTTTAAAATATATAAAAAAATTATTTTTTGTAATTGAACAAAATTGTATCTATTTTGTTAACTAATAAAACACATTGAAAAATGAATATATGAAATGTATAAATATAATGAGATAGTTACAAAAAAATAATGATTCCTTGAATCATTAACCATAAAATGACTAATTAAAATTTATGAATATAAAATTTAATATAAAAATAATTTAAATACTAAATATTTATAAATTTAAATATTCATGTTATGAAAATTACTTCCATTACCTATTTAAATGTTATAAAAAAATAATGTAATTTTTTCATTATGTAAAATATTTTAGGTAAAACTACTAAAATGAAAAATTAATTCATAATTGGTTGAAATTTTCCACATATATAGATTTAAATATATATATATATTTTTAATATATATGTGTGTGTGTGTGTTTAGAACAAAAAAATCATGTTTATTTATCAACAAAATGATTAACTAAACTAGTTAATTTAACATTTAATTATGAATTGATAAAAATGTTCAATATTTATATATTTAAAAATACATCATACTATTTACATGAATAAGTTTTATGGAAAATAGAAAATTTAATTTTCTCTAAAAAATTATGAGAGTATCAAAGTTCTTTCTTGTACCTCTTCTATGTTAATTTTTATATTTCATAGACTATATCCACGTTATTGTTGTTTTTATCACTGTGTTGTCACGTAAATGATGATTATATGTAACATAATTTCTATATATCATCAATATTATCATATCCATATTGAATTTTTTACTTGAAAAATACAAGACTACAAAAAATTTGATCATTCAAGTATTCAAAATTCCAATTTTTTATACATCACAATGTTAAATAATTTGACTTTTGAACTTATCACATTTAAATCAATAAGTTTAAATCTGTTATCATCATGTTGTAATCTACTATTATTATCTACCCACTGACACAAAAACCTTGGTACTCAAAATTTAGTTTAATAAGTCTAACACATATCTTGAATTTGATGCTAAAATTGGGATTTTCTCTTTAGATCTTAAAAATAATGTGCTTCAACCATGACCATTACTCCACTGTTTTGAACTGTAATGTTGGTATTGTTATTTTTTGTGTAACTTTTTTTCACCATTTATATGAAAACTATAGCATTTGATTACATTCACACTTTTCCCCCCGCTAAACATTTCAATAATTCAAATGTAGATATATCAAGGTTAAAATTTAACATAATCAATGAGAAAATGAATTTTTATGTTTATTAAATTTTTAATATTAATTTATTTTTTCAGTATTGTACATTCAATCCTCTAATATATAATTACCTACATGGTTGAACATAAGATAGGCTTTTCAAAAAGTATAAATGTTATTATATCACTTCATGACCTGGAATTAAATTTATAATTTTTTCCATTGATAACATTACATTCATCATGAACAATAAAATACCCTGATATAGGGAGACCAACATGATCCACTCTATAAAAATAATCAGTAGAAAACTCAATCACCACTTTTTATATATATTTTTGAGAAGCATTGGTCTTTGTTTGATGATGATTTAAATCACACCCCTTCAAAATTATGATATATATTTCAAAATGATACATTAAAATAATAAACCTACCCAGATATTATCATATATAGCATTAAATAAATAATTATAGGATCCATTTAATAAAAAAATTATTTTTTAAAATTATGATCTAGTTGAAAAATTATTAGGATATATTCATTTTATTAGACATATATCAAATTTGGTTCTATGATATTGATACAAATTAATTATAACAATTAATATTTCTTGATGATATACATTTTGATAAGTATTGATAATATACCATGCATTAAAACCATTTGTAGCTATAGTATCAATACATGGTTGTAATGGGATAACATACCTATTTACATTAGATACTTCAGTAAAACAAAATTTTAATTATTTGAAGAAAAATGATAGTCCACAGGGTGTTGTTAAATTCCTACAGGGGTTAACAAATTTATTAATTTAATAAACTCATACAAACTAACTAAAATTTTGTAGTTGGAAAGTTTAATTATCGAACCAGAAAGAACGATCCTTATTTTTGAAATTAATTACAGAAATAAAATGTGTAATTTTTTGGTTTTATATAATAAAGGAATGAAATAATAGGATTTATTAGGTTTGAAATAAATATGGGAGACATTCCAGGTTCAGTGATTTCATTTCCATGTGCTACGGATTTGATTGAAAATTGAATTATTCAGGTTTTTTGTTAGAAAATGGGTTAAAATTGATCCTTGGTATAGGTATCCCAAACAAATATTATTATTGAATCATTGGAATGGCCATATAGTATATTTTAGTATATATATAGTCAACCCAAAACCTTATTTATACATAACTAACCTATATTGCATAAGGGTAATGTTAAAAGTTTTTTAATAAATTGGTGAAATAAAATAATACTCCTCCAAACACAGTAACATTCATGCAATTCAAAAAGAAAGAGATTGGGAATAGAATAAATGGTTTGCATTAATACAAAAAATAAATATAAAATTGAAATAATTCCAAAGAATCACTCCCCCTACAATCACATCACCCAACAAAAAAAACTACTCACTCATTCTAGTCATGATGAGAATGAGAAACATGGGAACCTCAAGAGGAAAGGCAAAAAAAATGGTGGTGAATCTAGGTCCCAGATCATCAAACCACTGTCTCACATTCATCCCATAATGTTGATTGTCCTCCACTGGTCCTAGAGTTTATTGTAAGGGAGGTATGAGGATCTTTTTATTGGAGTAACCATCAAAACATGTGACTGAGTCGCTTTATTTTTTCTCAAAGTAACAAAGCCACGACGTGAAATGGTATTTTTCACATATTTTAATCACATGAGTACTCCTCTGTGTCGTTCAAATATACCCAAATATGATGTGAATCTTTCATTATGACATTGACTCCATTCACAATGTTAAATATTGACTCACAATGTGAAACTGGATTTCCTTATGTATAGCATCATCACAACTTCTCATGTTTAGAAAATTCTTTTTGAAGAAGAAACAATGTGTAATGACATTAAACATTTTGTAATAGTTTTTCTTTAGTCTCTATATCCACTTTATCTAAAAAAAATTGGTGTTGCACCACATCGCTTCACTCGTGGTGTGAAGTGTCTTTTGGCTCATATTTTTTTTCTTCATTTCAATCATTTTTAAAAATTCATCACTTCCTTCCAAAAAAATAATAAAAGACAAATCATTCCAAAATTTTTAAATATCATTATTTTAAATACAAAATTCAATACATAAAACAATCTTAATTATATGCATGAAATACACTTATTAAAACCCCTTTGGGTAATATAATACATTTTAATAATTAAAAAATCATCTCACCCCGGCTTAATGTTTGATAAGATAGTTGGGAATGTGAACTATTTCCTTTTATGGTGGGAGATAACATCAAATTGATTCCTAAGGATATTAAGTATATTTACGAAATGAATGCATCTTTTTCCTTTATAATTACTTCTAACAATTTTCTAATCAAATGTGCATATATATTTTTCTCAACTGGTATATCAATATTATGTTTTACCTGAAAAATATTCAATAAGGTAGCTCAAATAATATGGTATTTTTCTTCCATATATTTTTTAGATAACCAAAATTCCATTCATTATAATTTGGAAATTAATGGTTTTCACCTTTTAATAATATTCATTAGATGAAAATAATTTTAGGGAATAATTATAATGTTTTAAACCATTAATTTTTTTATTCATTATAAATTATTATTAATTGACAGAAATATTTGATTTCCCATGCACACTATCATTCTGTTACACAGTAATTGATATTATAATGTCCCTTATTTGGAAATTAGTCAACCCTTCTGACACAAAAAAGTTTATCTAGAATAGTGTTCATATGCCTAAAAGTCATTTTTAGTGAACTTTACAAGAAAATGTAAAATAAACTACACTTTTTGTTATCCATAAAAAAATATAAAACTTCATTCCCTTGTAAATTTTAAATCATCAATCAATAGGGATTGATAACAGTAAATATCCTTTCAAGGATGTTTTGTTCTAGATATCTACAAACTCATTATAACATATATTTTTTAAAACATGTATATGGGGAGAATTTGTACACTACCAAAAAGATATTCTATGAACTACGTTGTCTAATATGTGTCAAATATGGAATTTTTCCAAATGTGCACAATTCCATTATGTGATTTTTAATTACATTTCAAAAATTATGAAATTTGATATCAAATCTCTTTCATTTTGGTGAATTAGTATGGTAAATTAGGATTCCATCAAGGATCCAATCATACAAATTCCATATTTTCATCTTTTCATCATTTTAATTTCAAAATATATGAATATAATGACAAATTATTGTAAGATACATTATTTATTCAGAAGGATTTTTTTCTTTCATGATAATGAAACATATTTAGTTATGTCAGTCATTATATATCATTATGTCCTATATTATGGAATTTTTAAAAAATATTCATATTCCTTCATATACAATATTTAGTGATTGGGGAAATCATCTACATTTTTATACATCAATACCAATATACATAATGTTTTTTCACATCATAGATATAGAATCATGTTTTTATAGAAGTAACTAATTCAAAAGTTCCTAAAATTGTGTAAAATAACTCACCCAACAATTTTTTTTCCAATTAACCACTCATAACAGTACTAAAATCAATGTATATTTAGTAAAACTAGGGAATAAATGATTATTAGTATGTAAGGGTTTTTTCCCTTTTGGTCCATTACTTTTCCAGTTTTGTTTTTAGAGGTGTTTATAGGTGTCTTAGAGGATTTTAGAAATGTTCAATTAATAAAAGTTGAAAAAAGTGGATTAAATGTTGTGTAACTACATTACATGATGTGAATATTGGTTTCATGGCTTGTCTTAGAGGTTTCATAATGTTGATAAAATTTTATACACTATGAAATAGGATTTCATGAAATGAAATGTTTCGGTGTCCGAAAAAAATAAAACAAATCAAGAGGTGATGGGTTTTTCATTGGAAGCAGATCGTATAAAATTACATGACATTAATGGGTATTACATGTTTTGCAATAACACAATGCTATAATTTTTTTGTTTGTTTTTCTTGCCACTCAGGTTGTCAAAACCTATGTCTATAGAAACCCTTTCTATACCTCAGGAAACCTAGAGACCCCTCTTTTGTGTTTTGAGGATTCCCTCATCATGGTTTGATTCCTATTTTCCCTCGTTTGATTCATAGTGATATATCTTCAATCTAATGCTATTTTTTCATCCATTCTTGTGGTTTATTCTATTTTAGTCACTTTCAACTCTCGTTTATTCTTTCCATGTGATGGTGGATGATCTCTCATAGTTTTAAATGGGATTCTCTATAGTTTTTGTTGGTGCAGTGGTGTAGAAGCATCCCCAAATTGATGTAGATCTTGTAGGTGTGGTGATCAGAGATCCATTTTGAAGCATGTTCTTGTGCGAGGATCATAATCACCCTTTTAAAGTAGTTTTCCATCATTTCACTTAATGGTGCATCATGTGGGAGGGGTTTTCTATTGTTTACCTATGGATTTTTGTTTTTTAGATTAATCAAAAAAAGGAGTTGATTAAATGAAATTAAATGGTATAGATGGGTTTTTTTCATTCCCTTGTATTTTGATATTATTTATGTGATATTGAAAATTTATGTGATAAACACCATATTGGAAATTGTGAATTTTGGTGGATATTCATGAATTAAATATGTTTGTTGTGGTTGTTTCATGATCAATAATGTTTAGTATCACCAGAAATGGAAATTGGTTAATCACATAAATCTGAATAATGAATGGATTTTTCCAGGATAATACAATTCTATGACAACCCATGAATTAAACAGGTGGAATTAAATTATGGATGCCTTGTTGAAACTATATTTTTTTCCATGGTACAAGGGGAGATGTGATGTGTAGGTTTTATCTTGTTTGTGTTGTAGTAGGGTTTTCATCATGGTGATGTGTTATGGGATGTCTTGGGTGGTGTAATGAAATATTAGGTTGAGAGATTGATTAATTGTGGAATAGATGACAAGTGTTGTTCAAAGAAGATGTGAAATAGGTTGTGTGGTAATGTATAATTGGTTGGGGTTGTGAGTTAGGTGTTAATTCTATTGGTATCTGACCTGACCATAAGGAGATTAATGAAAGAATGTAATGATTAGTATGGGTAATTAGACCAAAGTTTATCCCTGGGTATCATGTAGATGGATTCAACCCGTATCTATATTTCATGGTATGATGTTTATATAATGTGAATCCAATTTGGTTTATTAGGATATTAACCTTATGAAATGACTATTACTTTGTTTATTCAGACAATGTTGACTATTTATATGTGTCTTAGTTCCCAAATAATGGTGGGATAAAACAAATAATTGGTTAATAAACAATTTGATGGATTTTGGTTGTTTGGATAATAGGTTGGAAAATTTTAAATTAAATTTGTTGAGAATGTGGATGGGTATTGTGAGTTTGTTTGTGATGTTGTTCATTTAGAGGTATCAGTGACGTTGTTAGTTTTGTGAGTCGGTAGTTTGTTTGAGAACCCATTGTTTGGGCATGAGTGGTTGGTATCATATATGTATATCCTTTTATTTTCATTGGGAATTATAAATGCACCCAACCCAGTTGATAACTATGTACCAAACACCCCAACATCATGAGGGAGGGTGTATTTCTCAAACATAATTATGGTAGGATGGATGGGAACCACCCTTTTCCCCTTGAATCCTCTTCCAAGCGGTAATAAACCATTATTATTTAGGCATGTTATGGTTTGTGAGTCCCTGGTGTGAGCGGGTGAGTTTTTCTTTCCAACGTGTTTTTGGGATGAGATGTGTTGAGATTCCCCAGGTTTATTTGGGATGAGGTGTAGTTTTTTCCCCAGGTGTATATGGGCAGGATGAGATGTGGTGTGTGGCCTAGGTTTCTGTTGGTGGGAAGTGATGTGGTTTGTTGCCAAGTTTTCTACAGGTGGCATGTGATTTTTTGTGGCCCAAGTTTCTATAGGAGGGATTTGATGGTGTTTGTGGCCTTGGTGTCTGTGGGAAGGATGTGACATGGTTTGTTCCTTGGGTGTCTGCAGGAGGGTTGTGAAATCATACTTCAGAAGACGTGGGAGTATGAGGATGATTTCCATTAGGAAATACTATCTAACCAGTGGGAGGTGGTGTGGGTACCATATCATCGATGTGAATTATTTTACATTACATAAATTGTGTTATTTGATGGGGGTTCCATGATGAGATTGGGATGGTTAGTATGCCTATTAGGTAGTATTTGGTTTTGTTTTTTTCTCATAGGGTCATTAGTATTCTTCATTCACATGTGCATGAGATACATTGGTTTTCCTACTAATTATACCTATATTCTCACCCTACGTATATGAAACTATTTTCTGGTTTCCATGATGATTTCTTGGACCATGCTGGACCTTACTAGATTGTGATAAGAACAATTTTTGTGTCACTTCATTGCTTTAGATTTGGTATTTACATGATTTTTTACATGCAACAATTCTATTTTAAAACATGCATGTGGGATGGTTTTTTTATTTCTATTATACATTTCATGAAGTTGTTTTATGGATGATCCATAATATCTCCTGATCTTGTTTCAAAGAAAGGGTAATACATCCCAAAGTGTGAGGTCTATATACCCTTGGTGCTAATATCCAACTTGGGGCCTACCGAGGGGTGGTAATGATGGGTCATTATCCATATTTCTTCATTTCCAGCCAATGAGGGGTGTGTTTGGAAGGAGGGGTCATGAAAAAATGCTATCTGATGTGATGGTAGATAGATAGGATGGATTTTCGGTTATATACAGTGAGAATTTCATGTGTTGGTAGAGAAACAATGTCATGTGATATTTATCCATGACATGGAGTAGGTAAGAACGGTTAGGACAGAAGATTTTAGAGGGCCCATGATCAGATTCAAGGTCTATGATCCTATCGAATGACCATGTGAGGCTACACCATTTTCAATGTAGATACCCTAGGAAAGGTACATGCATCATAATGACTTATGTTATTATATTCATTGAGTTTTTTTTGGAAATTTTAAATGAATAAAAAATGAGTAAAATGCATCAAAAGGAAACATAAATAAAAATTCCATAATACATGGGATTAGGAAGTATTTTTCAACTTTTTAGATATGGATCTTGATCATCATCCACATGTGTATTAAAAAATTGAGGATCAACATGCTGATGTAGTTGATCGAAGGAGGGTTGATCCAATTGAGTAAGATGACCAATGGAAGAGATAATTTCATGATGTCCAGTGGAAGATTTGAAAAAGTAAGAGGGATGTGTTTTGTACATGGAGACATAGAGCTGGCTCAAGGATCATGAGATTACCTTATTTTGATCTAGGCCCCGATGGAGTACTGGGTTCCTATGACAGTCAGTCAACTATGCGGAGCAGCACGTCAGTTATAGACTCATTGTCTAGGGGACATGAAGGAAGCATACATTTTGTCAGTTTCTTTTGAGAAATAATTCTCTGCAGAGTTCCTTTCATCAACTATGAAGGAAGATAAGAATCCGGAGTTACTCTCCCTTCACCATGGGAGTATGTCAGTATGGGATCTTGTGTTCATGTTCAAGGACCTCCTTCCATTTTCACCCGATCAATTTTTGGATGAGGAGTCTCATGTGAGTCACCTCGAGGGGGGAGGCTCTGTCCATTGATCATGTGTGTGGTTAATCCTTTTATATTGAAAATGTACATGGATGTTTAGAAAAAGTCATAGGTGATCGATCAGATGAACTCAAGATGGGTTCTACAGAGAGAAGTGCCAGTAGAGTTCTTTGAGAGGCAGTGCTACTGGAGGTAGGTCTCAGGCGCCATGACCATCGAGGTTTCGACTAGAAGGGGTTCAACCTAAATAGCCCCCTTTTTGACCTTCCGATCCTTGGTTACATCATGTGGACATGGGTAAGAGATGTTTATTTTTTGGAAATCACTGCAATCTTTATAACCATTTTCCAGTAGTTTTTTTAGCATAGTTTTGAGTTGATTGACTAGTTTAGTGCCATCCTCAATAGTAGTTGCTCGTGAGACAGTTGGAATAGTAGGGACCCAATGAGGGGAGATATTGAAGGTTGAAGGCATCCTAAAGATTTTATTCAGGTTTAGGGTCCTCTAACTGGGTATGGAAATACAATAAATCTAGAGTAGAGAGTTATGGGATATGGGTGTGGTTAGTTGCATGTAGCAGAAAAGGCAGTTCCAATAGGGCCAGATATCATCTGAGGTACGATCTGTTTGTTTAGTACCCTTGGTCATTATTTGCTGGATTTAAGAGCTTCTCACTAATTTTTTTCACTCACCCAATCCCATGATCAATGACTAGACATATAGATGCTTCTCATTCCACTGGTGTTGAGTAAGCATGTTGGGTGCTAGAACAGATTTTTTTAATGTGTGATGTGGATGCAAACTTATGATGGGATCACATCAGTACAATGAGGATATCTTTTTGCTATAAATGAAACCATATGATGTCAACATCATCATTGATTGGATTTAGTATAGGCATGATTTTATTTACTTTTTTGGGAGGAGAGTCCTGTTTTTTGATTTAGATAGCCAACGTGTGGTTCTCATTGGAGAGAGGAGTTGTCTGGTTGTTATTCGGACAGTGGAGCCCCTTATTTAATTATTAGATGATTTTTCTATGGAATCAGTGGATTCTAATATTATAGTGGTTTGTAATGTCATTAGGGAGTTCCTAGATGTTTTCCTCTTGGAGTTTGTGATTATACCCCCTTAACTAGATGTTGAGTTGGGGATATATTTGAATCTTGATGTTACTCTATTTTTAATGAGTCCTTATCAAATAGAACCTTTTGAGTTATGGGAGCAAGGGATTTAGATAGAAACTCTTATAAATAATGGTTTTATCTAGCCCAGTGTGTCATCGTGGGGTGCTCCAGTGTTGTTCTACAAGAAGGAAGATGGTAGTCTGTGGCTATGTGTAGACTACTGGAGGTTGAATCAATTAATGGTCATAGACCATTACCATCTCCCAATGATAAATTTTTTTTTTTGAAAAACTGAGATGGTATATATTATTTTCCAACATCGATCTATGGTCTGGATATCACTAGTTGAGGGTGATTGTGGGCGATATCCGATATACATCCTTCAGGAGTAGGTATGGGTACTTCGAGTTTGTAGACATGTCATTTAGTGTAACGATTAAACTAGATGTTATAATGGGTCTTATGAACTATGTGTTCCATGAGTTACAAGATTTTTTCTTCATTATCTTTATTGATGATATATTAATCTACTCGAAGTCAAAGGAGGAGCATGCCAAGCATCTTATAACAGTCTTGCATGTTCTTCGATGCCACCAGCTCCATAGAAAGTTGTCATAGCGTAAGTTTTGGACATGAGATGTGAATTTCCTTAGGAATGTTATGTCCTAGTAGGTTGTAGTATTTTTCATGACCCATCCCCCGGGGCCCATTTCGTGACTATCCCTAGCCCGCCTTTCATATTCTAGGGGCCGACGACTAGAACCGAAAGGCATACTCCCTAAAATGGGAAGGCATTGACTTTAATCCTGAAAAATCACATGGTCAAAGAACACAACAAGAAGAAAATGTGAAGTAAACTTCTGTAGTAAAATATTGATGAAAGTAAAAGGGTCCGGAATACAACACCAACTGTAAAGGAATAAGTACAATGGAATGAAAAAGGAAAACAACTACTGGTTTGTCCTCCGAGGCTCCTATTAGAAGGTTGGGTAAAAATTGCCTCCTAAGAACTCCATATCTGTCTGTCTCATTCGCGTCACATCACACCGAATGGTCCGCCTCAATGTACTATCCAGTACTGACTCCCTCAGCCTCGATCAATGTTGTACATCATCTGCACAAGATGCAACAAGGTGGGGGCAAAGCCCATGCAGGGATGAGTATAACGATACTCAGTAGCGACCCTGAGAACCCATAGGTCTCCTAAAGTTCCAAAAACTAAAATGACAAATAATGACATCAAATCTACATAGTTATATGCCCATACATACACCTATGTAATCATGATATACACATCTCATACATGAGGGAAGAATACCACAAAGGTAACACCATGAAGGTAACACCACGAAGGAAAAAGTACCACACATGTAACAAAACAAAGGTTACACCACGAGGGTAGAAGTACCACATAGATATCAACACGAAGATAGTACCATGAATGTAAAATTACCACACTGGTATCACCACGAAGATAGTACCACATAGGTAAATGTACCACACAAGCATCACCGTGATAATAGTACCACGAAGGTAAAATTGTTAGTTAAAATAGAGTCTCAACTCAATTTAGGTTTTCATTAGAGTATAAAAGTGCAGATGATTAGTCACAAAGCTAGATCATATTATTCTACCAAGAGGAATTACTGCTGATTATACAGAGTGTGACCCATACAGGATCGATAGGTACTAACCCCCGCAATGAATCACACAATATCTGACCCACACAGGATCGGTATGCGCTGACCCACATTGGATTGTTGAGCATTGAACCCCACAAGATATGAACCACATAGGATCAGTATGAGAAAACCCAAACAGGATCGGTGAGCTCTGACCCACATAAGATCTGACCCAGACAAGATCGCTATGAATGCAGATAGCCAATAACAGATTCTCTAGGCCTAGGAGAAAGTTACATTCCTAGTCAAAACATCGAACACCTAGACTAATGGATAAATCATCCTCTAATGAGTATAGTGGGAATGCTGTGTCACACAAAGGTGCTTCCCACTAACCTTGGACTATAGAGGTACTCCTCCTGTAGAGTACCGTGGGTCTGCATCGTCACACTAAGGCGCTCCCCACCATTGGTCTACCATGTCACACAAAGGCGCTCCACCTCGTGGCCAGTTGAGGTAATCCTCTTGTCGGGTATCGTGGGACTGCCACGTCACACAGAGGCAATCCCCACTGGGCCAATCTAGTCACTCCAAGTCGAATCGTTCAACAGTCTTCAAGTATCAACCAGTCGCAGGGTTTCGTATGTAGTGTGCTCGAAAGAACCTCTCCTCAAGAAATTAATCATACATAAACATCCCCGAAGACCCATGATTAATTCTCCCAAAGGTCCTTCATGTCATATGGAACCCAACACAACAGATGTCGCATCAATCGGACACCTGGTCTATAAGTTATTTTCATTTCCGACATGAGGTCCAGGTAGGATTTAGGGTTCGATCCAACCCGGTCATACTCCAACATTATCCAAAACTCAAATGGTGTATACCAATATGACCGTCTTGATCCAATGACTCTGGTTCCATATATGGTTCGTTAAATGAACGCCCAAATCATAAGTTATGGCCAAAAAGGCATAAATGGGTCCATATGGGTCCGTGTCTGGGCCGACCCGAACTGGTTTGAGTCGACCCACCCCGATTCGGGTCCGACACGGTTGGCCAAGGAAGTGATGGGCCTGGTCCATTATGATGTGGTCTGGCCTGACCCATGAAGGGGGTGGCCTAGCATGACCCATTTTCATGGCCCAGTGGCGCAACCCGATGGCACAGTCGGCCCGAGCTGGTACCGAATGGGGAGCATCCCCCTTCCGCTTGGAATGGCAACAGGAAGGGCATTTAGGCGCTGCCAAGTCACAGCATGACCAAATAGGGTCCTGCTGAACAACAATGGTCAGTCAGGGTTCTGGTCGGTCCTCCTCCCAGTAGTGCGGTCATGCGCCAATGCTCCACTGCGGCCGGCATGACTGATCACTCTTCAGCCTTTGCCACGACAGAGCGACCACGACATCCTGCTCCATCGGTGGCACAGATGCACGCAACCACTCCTCCATGCGGCCGGTTGGATGGCGGCCACCACCCTACCCCACTGCGGCCAACGGGCCATGACTTCCTCATCATCCAGTAGCGCGGATGCACACCGCCTTTCCATCCTCGTATATGGTCGGGTATCGGCCACCACCTTCTTCTGTGAGCCATTGCAGCTTCGTTCCAAGACAAAAAAAAACCATCGCATATTCACGATTCATAGGCCGAGGGCTCTGAATCCCTGTGTCACTCTCAAAAAAATATTCTGTTTCCATCATCATTAAATAATTGGCGTTGAATAACCCATGAAGAACATGTGGAGAATGCATGATAAGAGGAAAGATATATGTGTGAGACGATGGCAAAGTTAGTTTGGCCATTGTCATTGTGACTCCAGAATATGAATAATTATCAAATAAATTCAATCATAATTCATAATAAAATCCCCAAACTCAATTTTCTATTGGAGGTGGTACAATGAATAATATAAATTTGTTGAAGATTGTCCTCACCATTCATCACTCCCACAAGACGGTCTGAGGTCAGTTCCTCATCCTTCAATTCTAGAAGTCGTTCTTCATTAGAGGATCTATTTGTGGGAGAAACATCTTTCCAACTATCCAAATATCTCCCCTCCTTTTATAATCCCATTTCATGCGAGAGGTGAGGTTCCAAAATAAATAATCATAAAAAATAATTTAATTAATCTTATTGCATTAATTAATTTAAGCTGGCACATTTAATTTCGAGAAAGCAATGAGTTAATGTTGATTCATTAATTCCGAATTAATGAATCCTATTAATTTTAAAAAAAGTGGTTACACATTTTGTGTAAACAGGAATTTAATTCCAATCATTAAATTCTTGACCACCCTCGTGTCGTCCCCGCATTCTTGTTTCAAATGGGAGATTTCAATTTTTAAAATAAAATAAAGCATGTTTATTTTATTTTCTCCCACAAAATGTCTAAAAATTAATTTCCACCCTCAACCTACTACGGTTGAGGTGAAGGTCTCCTATGTGAATATTGGCGCTGCGAGTTCAACTATTTCCTCAGATTTCAATTTCGAGCAATGGTTCCAAAGTTACAATACACTGCTCGCACGTTTACTGAATTTACCCGAAACAAAGTTCAGACAAATTATTAACAGACACCTTCGACCCACGTCAGTCATGGTTAGGCTCTTACTAAGTGAAAAACACCCCAAAAAAACCTTATGTTATTCTCATATCTCCAATCCAAGTTACCATTTAAATGTTATATATTTTACAAAAAAAATAATTGGCACTTAATTATTTTATTTACGGCCAAAAACTAACTTCCACTGGTGGACCACACCAGCCAATGTTAGAATCTGCCTAAAAAAAGTATACCCCCATGAGATCAGCGGTGGTCTAGAATTTTTAATCCGAGTTACTATTTGTGAGTTATAATTATTTGAAAAATAAAATAAATTTATTTAATTATTTTATTTATGGTTATGTCATTTTTGGGTTTTTTCACAGGAGCTCTGCACCGACTAAACATAAGTCACGCGTATGGTAAACCCACCATCCTGAGCACACCGGTGCCGTCTAATTTCTGATCTAAGTAATGATTTAAGACTTATTCCACTTTTTCAAAAAAAAACTACTTACACTTGATAATTAAAGCATAAAAAATCTTCAACGGATCATTCTGGGATCTCTGGGCCTCAGAATAGTGTGCTACCAGATTTTGCAGTCTTGAAATAATTACATATAACTAATAAAAATTATATAGAATTTCAATGACATTACATTATCCTCAACTTAGGGATTTTCATCCTTGAAAGTAAAAACATTGACCAAGGAAACAAATGGGTGTACTGACCATGGATCTGAGCCTCCCGCTCCCATGTTCTCTCATGGAGGTTCCCATGCTACCAGCGATTGTACACTAGAGGTATCAACCACCCATGAATGACCCACTCCTATCGATCGCTAGTCTGTACTGGAAACTCCGTAATCATCACCACATCGTCTAAGTCCATCTCTCCATGATCGATAACATGTGATGGATCATGCACTATTCTCCTCAACTGTGACACATATAAAACATTATGCACCCAGGGCATCTTTGGGGAAATAGATAGATGGTATGCCACTTCCCCCACTCTACTGAGAATTTAGAGAGGGCTCATAAACCTCGGAGATAAATTTCTACCTTGGCCAAATATCTGTAAACCTCATCGAGGTGAGACCCATATAAATACATGATCTTCCTCCTTCTGTCGACATAAGACTTCTGCTAGATCTGATCAGTTTTCACTTACTAACAAGTGAGGCACCGTGATACAAAATGTGTCACTGCTTTCTTCATCATTGGCCACCAGTACTGACACTGATAGTACTGGTATATCTTTACCAAACCAAGATGTACTGCCAGAGGGGATGTATGGAACTTCCTAAACACCTCCTACTATAGATATAATGGTACCATGGTGCATCCTCTGAAGAGGACAACGTTCTCCCCACCTTCAAGAAATCCATCAGGTGCCTTCCCTGAAAATATCTAAGCACATCAAGCCTTGTTATCAATGGCCCCATGTTGCTCCTCCCTGACATTCTGAAGGATTGGGTGAGTGATAGTCATAGACTGGAGGTAAAAAGCTTCATCTCTATCCATAAAGGATATCTGTAGTGTGACTACCTACTCTCATGCATCACTTAGTAGTTGTAGATTAGACCTCCTACTTAGTGCATCTGCTACCACGTTCCCCTTCCCAGGAGTATAGACTATCTCAAAGTCATAGTCTTAGAGGAAATCTAGCCCCTCCTTCTGGGAATTGAAAACTCAAAACTCCTGCTGCAACATGGGTAAGACTGGCCTACTCACGAGTGATCGGCCACACCCTCCTATATAAGAGTTTATCCTTTGCTGCATGAGATTCCTTTTTCACTGGCCAAGGAAAATCCCATTCCAACATTATAGGTAAACCACAAACTTTTTACCTAATACAATCAATCTGAGTATGAAATATGGATGTTCAGTCCATACCCAAACTAAAATCATAATTCATCGAAGCTGCCACCAAGAGGTTCTAACCGAAACTCTCACCTCAAGGGTCAGATCACACCGTCGGTGTAAGTGTGATTATCGATCCTCCACCGAAAGTTATCTCCAGACATGAGGGTCAAGTCAACGGCTTAAACAATATCTCTAGGTTTTGTACAAGATTTGTGGAAGGAAGGAATGATTTGTACCTATGTCTATTAATATGACAACTAGTAGTAGACACAGACCATTCATCGAATCATTCCTCAAGCCCTTGGGCCAGCCTCCTTGACCATATGCAACTACTCGCTTCCCCTATCATCCAGCTCCCCGATTCTGGTGGGGAGCACAAAGGGGGTGGTTGTAACATGTCGAAATGTACACCACCTCATGCTACTCTCCTAGCTCTTCTTCCATGTCTGCAGCCCTGTAGATTCATATGTCCCAAAAACTTCTTCTTCCTGAAACATTTCACAATGCCAAAGTCTCCGAAACTGGTCTCAGTTTCTTGCTTTCCCACTACTAACATTCACTGGATGTATCCGCTCAACCGAAGAACATTCAACCACAAAGGTTCTATCTATCACCCTAACATAGGTAGGAATGCCTAGAGAAATAGTGTCGGCTAAGACATCTTTAAACACACCGTGCTCGGAAGTTCGATCCCCAAGTCACTAATCGTATCAAATTCATCGAGTACCAAGAATGGTCGGTACACCTCGATGAATCCTCATCTACCGACATGTCATCCTGACGAAGCTATAGAAGCTATAGAAAACTATCAAACACCTCCTCAAGTAGGTCCTCAGCTGCTAGTGAGTTGGGCTCGCCCTGGAACCTGAGGGGTATATGATGTTGAACCTTGTGTGAAGGCACAAAGCCTAAATGTGTCCTCTATCGGTACCGCCAGTTGTAACTGCTTCCCAAAAGTAGTGATATAGCTAAAACACTATCCTAAGGTACTATCTAGGGAAATGATCCACATACCGAAGCCTCATCATTATACGGACCATCCTTATAGTCAATCACTGGATGAGATAAGAAGCTAAGATCACCATCAACTCTACTGGTGTCTCAACTAGGTGGAAAACTCTAGTCACAGCCTCCAGCCAGACCTCAGCTACCTGGAAATCTATCTCTCCTCGAAACCTTTGAGGCCTATATCACTAAAACTTATGTAATATGCTCAGTTGGCATGAATCCTTTACTGGTGGGGCTAGTGACAATTCTCATCCAACAGCTAGTGGTGTTGTTGGTACACCACCTGAAAGTGCTAATGCCTTAAGAGGTCCCTGCACCAAGGCCTCGTCGCTCAGTGGACCATCATCTTGTACTCTCTGGGGAATACTTGATGGTTGTCTACGCAGCGGTATCTTAATAAGGAATATGTGTGCCACAGTCATTAATTTATACCTAGAAAACTGACTCCAAGGAAATAAAAAGAGAAAAATTTCAAAAACACACACAATTAGTGTTTTTGTGCGCTAAGTAGGAAAACATAATTCATGGTCCTGGTGTATGGACACGTTGTCCACCACACTAACACTAGACTTCCCAAACTAAAAATCACACTCATAACACTTAACATAATTTCTTCATAGAAAAGATCAGTGTCCTAGTTTTTATGTATAACTGAACATCTCTGATACCACATTAACACGCCCCATCTCCTAGGGCTCGTACCATGACTACCCCAAACCCACATTCCATAGGCTAGGGGCTGGATACTGGCACCGAAGGGCATACTCCCTAAAATTGGAACGCATTGCCTTTAATACTGAACAAAAACACGGTCCAAGAACACAATAATAAGCAACTATGATGTAAACTATTGTAGTAAAAGAGTGTTGAAAGTAAAAGGGGCCTAAATACAAGACCAACTCTAAAGGTACAAGTACAACTAAATGAAAATTGAAAATAGTTACCGGGTCATCATCTGAGGTTCCAACCTGAAGGGTAAGTACAGATTGCCTCATCAGCACTCCACATCCATTCGTCTCCTTCGCGTCACGTCATGCAGAATGGTCCACCTCCATGCACTATACAATCCTGACTCCATTAACCTCGATCAATATTGTACGTCATCCACACAAGACACAACAAGGTGCCGGAGAAAGCTCGTGCAGGGGTGAGTATAAAGATAATCATTAAGGACCCCAAGACCCTGTAGATCTCCTAAAGTTCCACAAAGGAAAACCACAATGCAAGACATCAACTCTACTTACTTATATTCCCATACATTCACCTATGTTATCATGATATACACATATTATACATGAGGGAAGAATACCAAAAAGGTAACACCATGAAATTAACACCACGAAGTTAAAAGTACCACACAGGTAACACCATGAAAGTTTCCCCACGAAGGTAAAATTACTACACAGATATCACTATGAAGATAGTACCACAAAGGTAAAGTTACCACACAGGTACCACCATGAAGATAGTACCACAAAGGTAAATGTACCACCCAGGTAGCACCATGAACATATTACCAAAAAGGTAAAAGTATTAGTTCAAACTGATTATCACCTTAAACCAGGTTTTCAGTGAAGTATAGAAGTACAAATGATTAGTCACGAAGCTAGATCATCTTATTCTATCATGAGGCACTACTGGTGATTATACGGAGTCTGACCCACACAGGATTGATAAGTACTAACCCCCGCAATGACCCACGTGGGATATGACCCACACAAGATAATTGAGCATTGTCCCATAGAGGATATGACCCGCACATGATCGCTATGAATGCTAATATCCAGTCACAGATTCTCTTGGCCTAGGAGGAAGTAACATTCCCAGTCACAACATTGAACACCTAAGATGCTGGTGAAATTCTCCTATAACGAGTACAGTGGGACTATTATATCACACAAAGGCACTTTCCACTAACCCTGGACTACTAAGGTACTCCTCCTGTCATGTTCTTTGGGTATTCTGTGTCACATAGAGGCACTCCCCACTGTAGGTTAGAGGCATCACACAAAGGCACTCCCCCTTGTGGCCTGCTAAGGTACTCCTCCTGTCGAGTACCGTGGGTCATCCATGCCACATAGAGATGCTTCCCACCATGGGTATGACTTGTCACATAGAGGCGCCCCCACTGTGCCTATCGAGTCACTTCAAGTCGATCACCAGTCATCAAGCTAGTCGCAGGGTTCCGTACATAGCGTGCTTGCAAGAACCGCTACCCAAGCCATTGGTTAGACTTAAAAAACCAATAATTCCCACAAAAAAGTGTCCCAATCTTTCGTCACATCATAAAGGACCCAACGCAATTGACAATGCCTCAATCGGACGCCCAGTGTATGTTATTAGTGTTTCCGCTCCAAGGGCCCGGTTGGATTCGGGGTTCGATCAAACCCATTTTTATTCCAACTTTATCCCAAACTCAAGTGGAGTATACCGATCTGATTGTCTCAATCCAAGGAATCTGGTGTCATAGATGGTTCATCATACGAATGCCCGGATCACATGTTATGGCCACAAAGGCATAACTGGGTCCAGATGGGCCCGGGATTGCTCCGACCCGGTCAGACCAACCTGGCCCGACTTGGCATGGGCTGACCCAAAATGGTTCGGATCGACCCGAACTGATTCAGGTCTGGCATGTTTAGCCTGGCCTGTGGTAGGCCCGACCTGGCCCACAAAGTGGCAGCCTAGCCCGGCCCGCTGGGCATGGCCCAACCCACACTGGGAGCGGCCCGCTGAAGCGATTAGCCCGAGCTAGAGCCAAAGGGGGACCACCACTTCCATTTAGAATTGAAACGGGTTGCGACTTTAGACGCTTCCATGTTACCATGGGACCCGAGCGGGTACTTCCAAATCGAAATGGCCAGCCGGATTTCTGGCCCATCCTCCTCCCAGTGGCACGGTTGTGCACCACTATTCTGCTACAGTCTAGCATCCTAGGCCTCCTACTCCATTGGCGGTACGAACGAACGTTGCTACTCCACCACACGGCTGGCCGGAAGCTGGCCACCACCCTGCCCCACCATGACCGATGGGCCACAGCTTCCTCATCAGTCGGCGGCATGGTCATGTGCCACCCTTCCTTCCTTGTGGTCAGCCGTGTGTCGGCCATCGCCTTCTTCCACAAGCCATTGCGGCTTCATTTCAAGCCCAAAAAATAAAAAGATCGCATATTTGTGATCCTTTGGTCAAGGGCTCCGCGCCTATATGTCGTGCTCAACCAAATATTGGGTTTTCTGGGTCATTAAATATATGGTGTTGAATAATGCACAAAGAGTGCATGGATAATGCATGATAAGAGGCAAGGAATATGTGTAGGATGATGGCTATGTTATTTTGGCCATCATCATTCTGAATCCAGAATAGATGAATTATCAAATAAATTCAATAATGATTCAAAATAAAATCCCCGACCTCAATTTTCTATTGGAGGTGGCACGAGAAAGAAGACGAAGTGATTAAAGATTGACATTGGCATTCGTCACTCCCACAAGACTCTCCAAGGTCTGTTCCTCGTTCTTCGATTCCAGAAGTCATTCTTCATTGTAGGATCTCCTTTGTTGGAGAAATATCTTTCCAATTATCCAAAGCTCTCCCCTCCGTTTCCAATCTATTTTCCCATGAGAGGTGAGGTGGAAAAATAAATAAACTTAAGAAATAATTTAATTAATGGTTTTACATTAATTACATTAAGTTGGAACATTTAATTTGGAGAAAGACAAGAGTAAAATTTTATTCATTAATTCCAAATTAATGAATACAATTAATTAAAGAGGAATGTAGTTACACATTTTTGTAAATAAGAATTTAATTCCCAACATTAAATACCCGAACACCCTCGTGTGGTCCCCACCTTCATGTTTCAAATGGGAGGATTCAATTTCAAAAATAAAATAAAGCATGTTTATTTTATTTTCTCCAATGAAAAGTATGAAAAATAATTTTCTCCCTTGACCAACTATTGTTGAGGTGATAGTATCTTTAAGAGAATATCGGCGTTGAGAGTTCAACGGTGTCCTTATATTTTAATTCCATGCATCTATTCAAATATTACAAAACGCCACTCGCGCGATTACTGAACGTACCTGAAACAATGTTTTTAAAATTATATAAAATCACACTCGACTCGCACAGGTCAAGGTTAGGATCCTCTTATGTGAAACAATCCCCAATGAACCCAATGGTACTCTCATATTTCCAATCTTAGTTACCATTTAAAAGTTATGGATTTCTCAATAAACAAACTGTCAGTTAATTATTTTATTTACGGCCAAAAATTAATTTTATCTGGTGGCCCATGTCTGCCAATTTTATTATCTTCCTAAAGAAAGAATACCTTCACATGTTCATCAGTGGTCTCAGATTTTTAATCTGAGTTACCATTTTTTGAGTTATAAGCATTTTAAAAATGAAACTACCTTATTTAATTATTTTATTTGCAGTTATTCCATTTTCGGGTTTTCTAATAGGAGGCCCATGTGGATTGAACTTAAGTCCCACCTAGGGTAAACCCACCATCCTAAGTGCAACAGTGACCTAAGATATCTAATCTGAGTGACAATTTAATATTTATTCAACTTATTTAGGAAAACTACTTACACGTACAAATTAAATCTCAAAAAAACTTTGACGGATCATTCCGGGATCTCTGGGCCTCATGAATCACACGCCGTTAGATTTAGTGGTCTCAAAAAAATTCCATATCATTAAAAAAAATATACGGAATTTTTGGGACCATACAGTAGTAGACCAATCAATGTTCGATGTATTTGTTTCTTGCAAATCACCTAAGAATGTTGAAGAGGTTCATAGTTTCTTTGGACATTCCTTCTATTATCGGTTGTTTGGACTGGATTACTCTCAAGTTACAGCACCATATACATATTTGACTATAAATGAAAATTCTTTTGTGTCGATAGATCAGTTCCAAGAAGTGTTCGATTACCTGAAGGGGAAGTTTGTTAGTGCTTCAGGGTTCTTGTTTCCTAAGGAAGGGGTGATATTTTAGGTGTTCTATGATGCATCCCATAAAGGATTTGGATGAATCATGATGCATCAGTGAGCATTGATCTCTTATGGGTCCTGGTAGTTATATCCCATTTGAGATAACAATAGTTATGTTTGGACTGAAGTTGTGGTGACACTACCTCATTTTAGAGTGCATTGTGGTCTTCACAGATCACAATTGTTTGAGGTACATCTTTTCCTAGTGAAATCTATACTTGAGATAGTATAGGTGGATGAAGTTGATTTGGGAATATTATTTTGAGATCTCCTAAAATTCAAGAAAATAGAATTTCATGGCCGATTATTTAATAATGAATTCATATAAAGATGTTTTTCATGAATCTATGGATGCATGGGGGGAGATAGAGGAGTTGGAGTATTTTCACTTGGATATAGGAGTGAACATTCATAGAAGATATTTGTTTTAGATAATAGTACAGTACTATATGATGTGGTAGGCAGAAGACTCTTAGTGGGGGGGGAAATCAATGGTAGAGGTGTTTTATGACCATGTGTTCCATGGTGATGCTCTAGATGGATGGTTGGAGGATAGTCAGAACCAAATGTTATTCCCTGAGAATGTTTTTATTCTAGTGGTGATGCACAAGGGATTCCTTCATGAGTTTAAAAAATCACCATTATAGGTATAATGTAGAGTTTCTAAGATTCACCATGGTTTTAAGATACAGTTATGTTGGCCTATGATAAAGTAGACAATAAAATAATTTGAGGAAAGATGCTTTATCTGCCATCAGGTGAAGGCTAAGAAAAATGTTCCTGGTGGTTTGTTGGATCCATTGGATGTTACTGAGTATAAGTGGGATGAAATATTGATGGATTTCATCACATGGTTACATAGATCTCATGGTGGTTATGAATATATCTGTCTAGTAGTGGATCAGCTGATGAAATTCGCTCAATTCTTGGCGATCATGGAGTCGAGCATTGTGGATGCTTCGAAAAAAAGGGTTATGGAAAAGGTGGTGTGGATACATAATGTTTTGATATCCATTGTATCAGATCAGGACACATGTTTTACCTCATGATTATTGGGGGGAATTGCAACATTCATTTGAAACCATGTTATGCCTCAACACTGCCTTCCACCAACAGAAATATGGGAAGACAGAACAGACTATCCAGGTGTTGGAGGACATGTTTCGATCATGTGTCTTAGGTTTTGGTGGATCATGGGTATGATACATTCCATTGGTAAGGTTTTATTATAATAATATCTATCACTCTTACATTGTTATTGATCCATTTGAATCATTGTAAAAAAATCCATGTCATTCACCATTTTTCTAGACAGATGTTTGGGAGACATCTATTCTTGGTCTTGATGTAGTTCAGAGCATGACAGAGATGGTCCATCTTATTCATGAGATGATGAAGGAAGTGCATGACTACCACACGTTGTATGCTAATCACAGGAGGAAGCCATTGGAGTTCAATGATGGGGACCATGTGTTCATGATGGTTTTCCCTCGACGTGGGAAACATATATTTGTAAGGGGGAGTAAGATTTCTCCCATTGTTTTTGGACCCTTTGAGGTATTGTGGAGACATGGTGAGGTTTTATACAAGTTGGAATTTTCACCACAATTGGAGAAGATCTAAGATATCATCCATATAACTCAGCTTTATCGATATCTACATGATTAATCACATGTTCTTAACTGGGGAGAGATAGATATAAAGGACTAAAAAATGTTCATAGAGCGGCACATAAAAAACTAGGATCATCTAGTGAAAGTATTGTGTGGGTGGACTATTCCCTTGGTTTTTCTATTGTGTGGGAATTGTGGTTAGGAGTTGAGTACTTGGGAGTGAGAAAGGTAGATGAGTTCCCAATACCCAGAGTTGTTTTGAGTTATTCCTTGCCCTGTTTTTCTTGAAATGTAATATTTAAACATTTTTTATAAGATGATATATTTCTTCTTTGTTCAGTGATGTGTGTGCAATGTTATGCGTGATAAAATCCTAATTTATGAAAACAGAAATACATGATTCCTAATCATGACACATTAATTTTGATGCAATTAAACTCATGTATGTGAGTTAGTGAAACCTAGAGTGGATAGTATCTGGACATAGAAGATGATATTCCTTGATATGTCAGTTTTGGATAGTGTGGTTAGTTGGTCGTGAAGCGTATGTGTGGTGTTATGGTTATATGAGAGGATTTAGAACGTGGTAGTCATGATGAGGTGGTATAGTGTGTTTGTCGTTTTTTGATGGGGTGTGTTTGGATTTTAGTATTTTTTGGGGAATGAAGAGATTCATGAGAGGTTTCTCATGGGGTTGTTGTTTAGACCACTTTTTTTCTATTTTTGGTGTTGGATTATCATGGGAAATAATATTTTAAGAGGTATCTAATGTAATAATTTGTTCCCTCCTTGTCTATTAATTTTCTAGTTTGGGTTCTTAACAACGTTTAGATGTAGTTCAAAAGAGTTTGGAGAAGTTCATTTGGTAATATTTAGAAGAAATGTGATTAGATGTTGTGTAATTTAATTAAAAGATGTGATGCTTTGTTTCTTGGGTTGTCTTGGAGGTTTCACGATGTTCAAAAAATTCCACACATTGTGAAATAGGGGTTCATGACATGAAATGTTTCATGGTCTGAAAAAAAATTGAGAGGTGATAGGTTTTTTGGCAGAAGATGAACAAGGGGTATTACACTATGTGTAAGAGTATTAAAGTGATTTAATAATAAAATAATGTAACTTTAAAGTGTTTTTCCAGCCACTTAGTTTGACTAACCCTTTGGTTACATCAAACATACCTCACCCCTAGGCAACCTGGTGACCCCTCTTAAGTTTTTTAAGGATTACTTCATCATGGGTTGATTCCTAGCTTCCATCCTTTAATTTGTAGTGATCCATCTTTGATATAAGGTCTCTTCATCCTCTGTTCTTGTTGTTTCTAGAAGTTTGGTCTCTCTTCCCTCCCATTTCTTCTTTCCATGTGATGGTGGATGATCTTCCATGGTTCTAAATAGGATTCTCATTGGTTGTTGTTAGTGCGGTGATGTCATAAAATCCGAGGATGGTTGAAGATCATTTCGATAGAGGTGACAAGAGATATGTTTCATGGCTCATTCTTCTGCAAGGATCATTGACACCCTTTTGAAGTAGTTTTTCCTTAATTTCTTTTAAATTTTCATCATGTTGGAGGGGTTTTCTTTTGTTTACCTATAGATTTTTGTTATTCTAGATTAATCAAAGATAAGAATCCGTTTAATGAAATTTTGATGGGGTAAACATATTTTTTTTCATTTCCTTACTTTTTGAAATTATGCTTGTGATAATGTGATTATACGGGCTAAAACCTCACTAAAAATTGTGGTCATCAGTGGATTTACTTTTTTTAATATGTGTGTTATGGTTTTTGGTTGATCAATATTTTTTGGTATCACCCAAAATGGAAATTGGGTAATTTTTTATATCTGAAAAACTAATAGATACCCCAGGATCATATAGTTCTGTGATAATACCAAAATTAAACTAGAATTAAATAAGGGATTCCTTGTTAAAACTATAATTTTCTTTTTACTTGGTACAAGGGGTGATATGATGTGGGGGTTTTCTATAGTTTGCGATGTAGTAGGGGTTTGAGAATAGTTTTTTGATGTGGTATGGCTTGTGTGGTGCAATGGAATATCAGTTTGATAGATTGATAGATTGAGGAATGGATGAGAAGTGTTGTGCAACGTTACCATGAAACTGGTTGTCCAGTAAAAAGTTGTCATTTGGGGTTGGGGGTGGGGGATTGTTGTTTTGGTCTATAATCTAAGTGGGATGAGTTTTATGGAGGAGATTAGTGATTTGTAAGGGTAATTCTTCAGGAGTTTTTCTATGAGTATCATGAAGAAGGATTCACTATGTAGTTGGAGTTTTTTTTATGATGTGTTTATAATGTGAAGCCCCATTGGTTTATCAGGCTATTCACCTACTGAAATGATGATGACTTTGTTGACTGTGACTATGGTTACTATTTCTATGTTTCATAGTATCCTGGAAAGAGATTGGAGGAAATAAATAATTGATTAATAAATCCAGGAATGGATTAGGTTAATTTGGATAACATGACGGAAATGGATAAATTATAATGTTTAGGAATGTGGATGGGTATTGAGACTTTTTTAGAGATGTTGTACATTTACAGTTAGTAGTGAAGTTGGAAGTCTTGTGAGTCAGTAGTTTTTTTAGAATACATAGGTTGGGTATGATTGGATGGTATAATATATTTATATAGCTATATTTTCCTTTTGTGGTTAGGGGCTTTGCCTCTGACTAACCTTTCTGCTATATATGAACCCCACACTAATTAATCACTATGTGCTGAACATCCCCATCATTATGAGGTATGAGGTCTTTACCAAACATCCAGGAGGTAAAATGGATGGTTGGCCACCCATTCTTCCCCAATACCACTTCCAGATGGTAATAGCCAAATATTATTCTGGAAAGTTGTGGTTTGTGAGCCCCAGGTGTTTTCTGGTGAGTTGTTTGTCCCCAAGTTTTTTTGAGATAATTTGTATTTGGAAATCCCATGTGTCTTTAAGATGTGGGGTGGTTTGTGACCGTGGTGTCTGTGGGAAAAATGGGATGTGGTTTGTGGTCTAGGTGTCTACAGGAGGGATGTGATGTGATTTGTGGCCCAGGTGTCTGTAGGCGGGATGTGATGTGGTTTGTGGCCCAGGTGTCTGTAGGCGGGATGTGATGTAGTTTTTGACCCAGGTGTATGCAAGTGAAATGTGATGTGGTTTGTGGCCTAGTTTTCTACATGAAATATTTGATGTGGTTTGTGGAATATTATTCTATGTGTAGGATGTTATGTGGTTTATGGCCCAGGTATCTATGGGTGGTTGTGACGAGGTAGTTTTAGAAGGGTTGGTAGTGAGAGGACATTTTCTATAAGGAAATAGTGGGTATCTAGTAATATATAGTGTGGGTTACCATATCATTGATGTGCATTATATTATATTACATGACTTGTGTTATTTGGTGGGTGTGGATTGCTGAGGTTGGGATTTTTACTATTCCTTTTATGTGCTATTTTGTTAAGTTGTTTTCTCATAGGGGAATTAGTATGCTTCTTTCAAATGTGAATAAGAGAATTCGGTCTTCCTACTGAGTGTACCTATATGGTTTTCCTATCTATATAATACATTTTTTAGTTTTCCAAGAGGATTTCATAGACCGTGCTAGACCTTACATATTTGGGATTAGAAAAGTTTTTGTGTTGCTGCTAAGCTATACTTTTGGTATTGACTTGGAGACTTTTTTACTTGTAACAATATTATTGTAAAAAATGCATGCGAGATAGTTTTTGGATTTATTTTATATATCTATTGGAGTTGTTTCGTGGATGATCCATCAAATCTCTAGATTTATTTTAAAAATAGTATTTCCACTCTTATTATGAGATCTGTATAGCCTTTGTGCTAGTCTCCATCTCGAGGCCTACTGGGTGTCGAACATGGGTTCCATTATCTCCCTTTCTTTGTTGCCATCCTAGGAGGTGAATATTTAGTGGGAGGGGTTGTGACATGGTATCTCCATGTTTTAGACACTAATGTCTTTCCAACCTATCTCATGTTATCCTATGTTGGAATGATCACAAAAACCTCAAATTTGATGTTGCTATTTTTTCATGTAGTGAGTTGATAAATATTTTTAATGTTCCAAATATGTTTTTCAAGAGTAGTTAAATATCTATTTGATGTTTTTTTCTAAGTTTTAATGACTTATGTTCAATTTATTAAAATTTCTAATGATTAATATTTTCCAAATTCTGAGATAAATTCCAAATTTCTGGAATTTTTAATGTCTTGATGTATTATGATTATATGAATATTTAAATTTAAGTCTTATAATCTGTTAGAGTCTCATGTTAATGAGTTATGATTTGTAAATGTTTTATGGCTATAAAAATCCTTATGTTAAAGCTCCATGATAATGGGTTACATTCAAAAAACGTTTTAAAATCAGAAGAAAGCCTTATGATTAAGAAATATTTATGGTAATAATGCATATATCAAAGGATTACAATCAAAATACTAATTTTTATAATCAGAGGAAAGTATTACACTTATAAAATTTAAGATATTTATATAAATTCTCATGATAAATATATTTGTATTACGATTAATTAAATTTGTATGATTATGAGGCTTCTGATGTTGAAGACTATTGATACTGGATACCTTTAATTAATTATAAGGTATATTATTACCATTTTAAGATGATGTATTACCATTATAGTATATTAAGATAATCCTACTCATAATATATGTTTTTTTAAAATCATTCATCACAAAATTAAGATATTTCAGGCTAATTAAAGAAATTAATTCCTATAATATCAATGCTTCATGGAAGAAACAAACTACACCATATCCATAAACTTCTCTTTCTATTTCTAGATGAATTCACATGATAAAAGGCAAGAACATAATTTTGTTTATTTTATATTCCTTAATCATTACTATTTGAATCCTATATATATGTTTAAATTCAAAATCAAATAAGTTTTGTTCCCAAATTTTTTTAGTGACCATTAATGTGTTGGGAATCACAGATATACTATACTTTCCAATTTATATATATTTTTTATAAGTTAAAAATTTTCTAATGTTCACTTTTCTATTTAAATCTAAAAAAATAATGATTTTATAAAGCTACTAAAATTCATTATATATTTATTTGGAATAATTTTTATTTATATATCAGTTGTTTCATGAAAATATGTTATGAACTTATATCCTTTATACTTTTATTTTCCTATAATTTTTTACACTGATTATTATGAGTCTGTGATGGAAAAGGAAAATTATTATTAAGAGGGAGAGATGTATTTAAATATATTGGATCCTTTTTTAATAATTCTAAATTCATTGTACTAAATAGTCAATGTCCATACAAAAAGGATATGAATAAGGAAAATCACGAAGATCAAAGAGAGACTGTTTTTGCAGTGGAGTAGGGGATCCTTAGGCATTAAGACACTATAAATCCTTTGTGTTCTAAAAATTTATTCTATATTTATTCCATTTTTTATCTTATAATCATGTAAATAATAATTTAATGGCTATTTTTAATTGTGGTTAAATTTTTACGAATAAAAATCACTACTTATATATTCACTATCTAACTATAACTAGGAATACAATTTGTTTCATATTTTATGACACTTGAGTTATGAACTATCATTGGTTAAACTCATAAAGATATTTTTGAAATGGTATTATTGAATTACAATAAAGATGGAATTTATATGGTCAGTGATATTTATTATAATTGATATATTAAAATCCATATTGTAAAGGTTTATTTGAATTTCATCGATCACTTTAATGTTCCTACTAGAGAACCCGATAAATGGGATTCTACTATAGATGTAGAATATGACATCAAATGAAAGGTTATTAATGATATTATATGTGAAGGTTCGGATGTGTTCAAATGAGTTTCATTATTTGATACAAATCATGAATTGTGGACACCTGCATTTTTATTTTATAATTGTACTAAAAATGTATGGAAACACATGTATAATAATTACTATTAAATGATAGAATCTTTCGTAATGGTTAATGGGGATATAATCAATCAAATAAATGAACGGTAGAATAAAATTTTAAAAAATATATCTCACTTAGGATCTTCAATTCATGAACCTCATTGGGCTATCAAAGTACTCAGATTTATACTAACAAAATGGACAGGAATTTTGGATTCTATCTGAAAATAGAATGGCGCGAATGACTTTAATTTAAAATATCACATTGTAATGATTATGATGCATGATGATGATATGGAAACTAAAGTATGATATCATAAGATACAAAATAAAAATACTACCTAAAAATAAAAGAATTCCAAAAATGATTAAATAATCCATGATTCCAAATTTTTAGTCCCATTTAATGATGAGACTTCATTAAATTAATATTCAAGAGATCAGATTACTCAATTTTACCAGATATTCACAAAATTATAAAATAATAGAAAATTATTTAATAAATAATTTAATATGTAAAATAATTTTATTAGAAATATCCAATAATTGATTTTTTTTCCGATGAAGCTTGGATATATCAAGAATGATCACCCACAACGTAAGTAGAAAATTGTGAAAATAATAATAATAAGAGAACCTAATATAATAAGTAGAAGAATGAAATTAAGGATACATGGATATCCATAGAGGACATTAATTATGACTCTAGTTCTAATTATGAATATTAAGTATTCAATCAAAAGATAAATATGTCCTTCATGGAAAAAACTAATGGGATACCTCCTATTATTTATTCTTACATTGAATATGAAAACTATTCATTTGATGAATTTAATCAATAAAATTATATATTATAATATAAATATGAAAAAATAAATAACAAAAAAAGTATCATAGGAAATAATATTATTTTGTTTCAAAATCGAAATCCAAATGGACCCAATAGGCAATAGATAATTGCATTGAAATATTGTTTTGAAAAATATATACCTAGTTATGGTATCCAAGTTGATAAAGTAAAATAATTAATGGATTAAGTCAATGATATAAAAGATATTTCTACTATTTTTACTAATATTTTGAAGTATATAAATCAAATCCTTGATTTTAAAAACCACATACAAGAAAATATGACAAGGAATATAAGGGGAAAGACCCAAACATTATAAAAAAATTATTCCTAACACTAAAAATAATAAAATTTTTGATATCAATTTTTTTAACTATTGAATAAATAATCATTTTGAAAGTGATTAAAATCTAATTCATTCTCAGATATAAGGGATAATGAAATAATTTACTTATATAAATATATCTAATTATGATTCTAGTAATTCTTGATATTTTGTAAAGTATAAGTAGATTTCGGTTACCAAATATTTTATGTCTAACATTCATATTACCAAGGTATTATTGGTATCAAAACATAATATTGTTTAATTTTTTTTGTATAAAAAAATACACAATTGTATAGATGAAAAATGGGTTATAGATAGTGGTTGTTTAAAACATACAGGTGGTTACATTCAATCTCCCATTACTGATATAAAATAAATGGAGGATATATAACATTTGGTGACATTGAAAAAATGAGTATTATTGGGGTTGTAACTTTTAATGATCCACAATCAATCCTCATAAAAAAATTACATAATATTTAAGGCATAAAGAAAAATTAGATACGTATTTCATGAAATTTTGATGGTGGATTTTCAATGGATTTTTCAAATAATTACAATTTAGTTTTCAACAATAAAATTATTATTTTAAAGAATAAAAAACTGAAAATCATTAAAATCTAGATCTACACTCATTTTTAGACATAATATGAACTATTTTAATAGATAAATCAGTGAATCTAGGATTTATCATCAAATAATGTATCATTGAAATATCTATTCATTAAGAAAAATATCTAATAAAAATTTTATTCATAATTTTTTTCTCATCTTAAATTGAAAAAGGAGGAATTAAGTCATTAAAGTCCAATGGTCAAGAAAAACATTTCATCTTCTAAAAATAAAATATGTAACATGCTCTCGACCACATGAATGTTTTTCTATGGATTTGTTTCACCCCTATATAAATGAAACACTATGTGTGAAATAACTATTTTTGTGTCTTGTCTACTGATTTTTGTTGATTTACACGCGTTTACTTTATAAGATTTTATAGTGAGGAATTCTATATTTTTATAAATATCTATAATTCAGTACAAAATTAAGAGGATTCTAAAATCATGTCTTAAATAATAGATCATTTGGAATGTTTTAGAATCGTGAATTTAATTAATTTCAGTCGAACATGTCATTAAACAAACAGATTATTTCCCATGGACACCAAAACTAAGTGGTATTTTTGAAATAAATAATGGTACCATGAAATAGATAACTAGTGTAATGTTGTGAAAATATAGAATGCTACACATATTTGATATGAAGCTATTGAAAAAAATTATGTAATCTGTAGATATCTAATCAAGGCTATCTTAAAGAAAAAACCCTATGATATATAGAATAATAGAAAACCATATGAAGGATTCTTTAAATATTTTATATGCAATTTGTAAATATTGATCGACAATGATAATGTTGGTATGTTATATCCAAAGGATGATGAAGGAATCATACTTGATTATTCTACTACATCTACTGATAATATAATGTTTAACACTAATTCAAGGAATTTTAAATAATATAATCTTGTGAAATTTGAAGAATATAGGCCTTTGATAAAAAAAATCATGTTGACTAATTTAGTGATTCATTTGATACTATGATACCCAAACACATTTTTGTTGACAAAATGGACGATGATGTGAATCATTGTAATAGACAATCTAGTCCCAAAAAACATAATAGAATGAACCTAAAAATGTTCTTATTTTATATCCTATAATCCTTAAAAATAGTCCCTAAGAAAAAATTATAGGAATATTATATGATGGAGTGATAAGTAAAATAATTATAATAAACTATATTTTTCTGGCATTATTATCCTATCAAGATCATAAAACCACAATAAAATATTTAAGTGGTGAGGGATGGGTGGTATGTATGAAATTGGAATTTAAAAATTTCAAGAGGAAAGGTCTGATATTTAATCTATTGACCCCCTCATTATCTTATAGTAGGAACTGAATAGGTATTAAATACTAAGAAAGATGATCATGGATTAATAAATAGAAATACGGAGAAAGTAGCTTCCAATGGTTTCAAACGAGAGTAAAGTAAATATTATGTGAAAAACATTTCCCCTGATTCAAGGATATAATCCATTAGTATTCTTAGATAATATAAATATAATTTTTATCATCAATTATTTCAGATGGATGCAATGATTTTTCAAAATTTAGTGACAAATAATTTCAAATGAGAATGATGTGTGAGTTAAATTAATTTCACAGTTTTCATATTTCACAAAAAATATATTATAAATGTTTTAAATCAATGTAAACTAATACATAACTTACATAAAAGATTTGTACATTATAATAGTAAGACTTATTCCATGCTAATGAGTTCAAACATATATAATGTCTTTTATGATGATTGGAAACTAGTTGAAAAAAAATTTATAAATGAATAATTGGGAGATAGCTTCATCTACATATATGTAGACATAAAATTTTGGTCTTAATATTTGATTATTATAGATTTTAATAATACCCATAATAGGCACATTTAAAAACTACTAAATGAATTTTATGGAACCTAAATGGAACAATTTCATTGTACTAATTTTTTTTAAAAATATCTGATGTTGATTTAGATATATATATATATATATATATTCTAAATTTTGAGGATATTGGAAATATATAAATAGTACATCCAAAACCAATGTGTTTCAAGGAAAGTATTTATTTTCATCATCTTTTAAGATGAAAAACATTTTTTGATTATTATCTAATGAAGTTGAGCACATTATAGCTAGTAATTATTATAAAAAATTATTTTTTATGAAACACACCCTGATAGATTTTCGATTTTGTATCTACCATGTTCTAATCAAATGTTATAACACTTATGTGATCAACATTTCAAGAAATTAAATCATCCATTTGAGATCCTAAAATATTTATTTAAGGAATTATTTCTTAGGGGATCACTGAAAAAAATGTGATAACTCTTGAGAATTTATTTATACCGATAGTCATCTTGAAAATATATTCAGAAACCATTCACCAAATTATATATTTGGTTATATTAAATGTGAACTATGAACAATAAAATTGATGCAAAGTTTTTAAAATTATATTAATTAATTTTATTTATCTAATTTCAAGCAATTTATAATGCTTCAATTTAATTTTATTCATTGTAAAAATATATAAATTGTTATATTATTTATATTTTAAGGCCACAAGTTCCACATCACTAAAAGTGATGAGAGGGGTATCTCTTATTCCACAAGACTATAACATTTGAATAATATCTTATCTGAAAATCTCTTTTTCTAAAACTAATGAGATCTTTCTCTCTTCCCCACTCCAATAAAAAACCTAAACCTTTTCCCCCACAAACTCTTAAATCTTTTATGATAATAGTAATTTCAATGAGTTATGTCGATAGAGTTTCTTGGATGATATATTGATCTTGGTTGGTTTCACTATAAGGATCGCATGCTAAAGAGAGTACTCATTTTTCAATAGTGTTAATATATTTTTAATACTCAATAAAATAAAGATGTGTTCCAAAAAAAGTAAGAAGTTTTTGAAAAATATTATTTTTTTGACCAAAATTGAAATTATGTAGATTCAAATTATAAAAGAATATAATGAACTATTTCATCTAAGGAGATCATCGAATTTTTCGACAATCTTCATTAAGGTAGGAACCTATACAATAATTTTATGATCTCAGGTGATGCAATAAGACCATTTGGTATGATTGAATCATTGTTTTAAGTATTTAAACTGAGAAGAAGTCTCAAAATGACATATAATTAGACTATAGGTTCCTCTCGAAGTTCCAACATATAGGTATATCTCAGAGAGCTAGGGAATTCATGAAATTTCATCTTTAATATAATTCTTTTTCACTTATTTCATAATGAAGTTAAATATACATTCTTTAGGATTAGGATCCACTATATTCACATTTTCTTCATCCCAAGATGAGGCTTATGTTATATACTTTTGGTTTCTTGTGGAAAACTATGTTCAAAAAAATATATTGAGATGGATTATATGAATGTAAAAAATGATATAGGCATCACACAATATATATTGGTTTTATAAAAAATAATGGTTTCCTATATGTTTGAATGTATTAGTTGGACGTTAAGAATAAATATTAGAAAGAATATATTGGTTATAATTAATAAGATACTATTTCAATTAATTTTCTGGAGAATATTTGTATAGGAAATCTTTAAAATGAAACTCTTACTGAGAGGGAGTATTCTGGGGACATATAAGAGAAACCAATTACTAGCCTTTATATATAATCTAATTAATTTATTGTTCATAATGAGATTTCTACTAAGGGTAAAATGTAAACTACCAATGCATAGAGCCATACACATAGAGTCAGAACTAGTTATGAACTAAGACATGAATATGAAGTTGTTGAAATGGTTAGATGGAATCTTGTTGGATCATTAAATAGGAATGCTGACTTGTCCCATTTTAGATGATTAAATCATTTCCTATATAATAATATTCTATAATAAATTATCAAATGATAATATAATGAATTATATTTAATAGGGAACATTGAGAAGTTACCGTCCTTTAGTACTGCAAAATAAGATGTAAATAAGTCAGTGATTCCAAATAAAGATGATTCTGATTTTGAATAACTTATAAATACCATTCCTATTAATGTTTTAAATGAATTTGAAAATCATATTTTAGAAATTAATAATCCCCATGATGAGATTAAATTAGAAATTGGTTATCCACATTGTTCAATGGATAACCCATATTTAGAAAATTATTTCTTTAACATGATTGAAATGCTGGAATCCTAATATGATTTTTGATGAACCTTCATCCTTTTCACACCAGTGGTTGTCCTTTAGCTATGATTGAAGTAGAATCATTGAATGTTTAGTTGAAATATTTCACATAAAGATTAATATCTATGATTGATTTATAATAGATGAAAGGAATAGTAAATTCTCAATCTTCTATGACTACGAAATTTGAACCTATTAAAATAGGTGAATCAGCTGATGCTCTGGAATGAGTGAGATAATCAAAGGACTAGTTTTCATATTTGAATTAAAATACCAATAATATGTGTACATTTTATGAATGTGAATAATAATCGAGTGGTATTAAATATATTTCTATTTTTATAATAGACTTTTATAAAATAAAGATCACTATGATATTTTAATCCTAAATCCTTAAGGTAATTTATACTTCTCTATAAAATAAAATCTAGAAATATTATTTTGATTAGAATTAAGGTTTTGGAGATATTTTTCTTTTCCATCTAGATTAATTCCACTTCTTCTATATGGTAGATTAAACGAATTTTTTTAATAAACCATAACATTAAGGGATGAGACAAAGTTTGTTTATTTTATCATTTTTTAGTAAATGTAAGAGTTAAATCTATAAAATTTGATTTGATATATATATGTTCGATGAAACATATTTTATAGAACATTATTCATATGTTTATGGAACAAGATATAGAGAACAAAAAACATGCTTAGGGTTTGAAATGATAAAAAACTACATTGAATGATAACGTCATATTTTTGGACTAGAAAAATAAATGAGATTGTCACAACTCGACCCTACCCGCGCTAGAGCCGCAACTACCCCAAGCCTGCCTCCATAGGCCAGGGGCAGGCGACTAGTGCCGAAGGCACAACAACTCGGGGATGCCATTGCCTATGTACCTTCACACACACACACACACGCAGCACACTCAATGCAACAGTGCAAAGTAAAAGAAAAGACAAGCAGAGTAAATAGAACAACTGCTATATATATACCACAAACATGCATCGACCTCTAAACAGTACAAGGTACAAACTGAAATGAAAAGGGCAAAACACGCCCCCAACCAGAAAGTGCCACAACCCGGCAACAGGTAAACAAGAAGAAACAGCTGATGGGTCTCCCACCTGGATCCCGACTATGACCACCGCACGCAGTCCAAGCTCCCAAGATCCTATGCTCCACCGAAGTCACGCTCCACCTGTCTGTGGTCTGCAAGGGCACACCAAGTGCGGGAAAACCCAAGCAGGGGTGAGTGTAAAAATACTTAGTAGGATGCCCCGAAGGCTCGAGGGAGCAACAAAAGAGGTACTGAGGGGTGAGAAGTAGAGCGAACAGGGAATAGAAATGAGTACAACCAAGGGTTAAGTAAAAAGTAACGGCTCAACCCAACAAGAGAAAGATAGAAGAAACGTCCTAACATAAGAAGATAGGAATGGTGAGAATATTCACTTCTTATTGAGCTTTCGCTGCCTATAGTAGGAGAGTAGACTCGTCCAACCACGAGAAGCTAGACGCGGAAAGCACGTGGTATACCCCGTGCGTCTTCGCCTCTCCTGGAAGGAGAGAAACCAAACCCAAGAAGTGGGTACCGGAACATGGTATATACAAATATGTATGCTCAACAAGAAACCAAAACAACGTCGTAAGGGGATCTCCATCCCGTAGCTCAGCCCAAGAAAAGAGTAGCCCACAGTCCCAGAGGTAAACTCCATCGATGCCCAGCATCCCGTACGTCTGCCCCGAACCGCAAGCCAAGGGGCTCAATCACCGCACCTTGACACTATCTGCTTTGGGCCTCACTGACTCGCTCGCACAGTTTTAGGCCGCGTCACATGGACGTGTCTCGGTGGGGGAAAGTTCCCCTCCTACTTGAGAGTTCTAGGGAAAGTAAAACCATGCCTCGTCACTGACCTATAGTCAAGAAGTCTCCTCAAAGTCAAGCCGTCACAACACTGACCCGTATAACCAAGGGTCCCTCTCCGGTAATCACAGAGGAAAGCTACATGCTAGCCTAGTAGAATGGACTGAGCCAGGAATACCAACGGATGACCCACTTCCCAGCCCCACTAGAGGGTAATTCATAACCAAATATCGGGTGACCCACTGCCAAGCCCTGCTGGAGGGAAACGCCAACACATCATCAAGCAGCCCACTGCCCAGCCCCGCTGGAGGGTAAACCATATTAAGATACTGGGTGACCCACTGCCCAACCATGCTAGAGGGTAAACCATAACACATCATCTGGCGACCCACTGCCCAGCCCCACTGGACGGTAGACCTTAATACATCATCAGACGACCCACTGCCCAGCCCCGCTGGAGGGTAGACCTGGAATAAGTCGACGGGCGACCCACTGCCCAGCCGTGCTAGAGGGTAGACCTAGAACTAGACGACGGGCGACCCACTACCCAGCCCTGCTGGCGGGTAGACCATAAGAGGTCATCGGGTGACCCACTGCCCAGTCTCTGCTGGAGGGAAGACCCTAAGTGCGTCAGGTGACCCACTGCCTAGTCTCTGCGGGAGGGTAGACCCTAACAGCATCGGGTGACCAACTGCCCAGTCTCTGCCGGAGGGTAGACCCTAAGAGTGTCAGGTGACCCACTGCCTAATCTCTGCTAGAGGGTAGACCTAAGAAGCTGATGAGTAACCCACTGCCCAGCCTCGCTGGAGGGTAAAACTCAGAAATGCTCTGGCCATATCCACTGGAGTGTACAACACTGGCCAACCAAACACGGAGTGGGTATTGCACAACCACCCAACTCCAGAACAACTCACCCAAAAGAAGTCCAGTGCCTGCTCTATCACTGGGTGTCACTAGCACCGCTACCGGCCAATCCATCAAGAACAGAACCAGGGGGAGACCACTCAACCCTGCTGGTCAAACAAACGGACTCAGAGACAGGGAAAAACTCCGCCCTACTAGTCAAACAAATGGGCACGTAGGGACCCTCTACGCTGCGAGAGGACAAAGTACACAAAGCAGAACACGACACACACATGGGGCCCACACTACGTGTGGCCCCAAGTCAGCCCCAACCAAGCACATGAACGTCTCAGGTACAAACCACAAATACCTCTAAGCACTCTCGTATACTCCCAGAGTATACCACGTCTCCATCCCAAGGTCTATCGTGCAAACGACACCCAACGTCAACGCGAAGGTGTGACGTAACAACTCCACCTCAAAGGCCTAGGCACGGCCAACCACATCTTGTGAATCGTTTATATCACTCTCCCAAGAGTGCGCGATCACACGCCAAGGGTCCGCTACAAACACAGTAGAAGAACCACCCCCAGGGTTCCTTCACATTTCCACAAGATCATCCAAGAGGCTCTACACAACCAAACGGATCGCACCGTTGTAATCCTCGTGGAAAAACACGCGAGATAGACTACTTACTCACCTCCGACGGATATCCGACAGACAAGTCACCAACACCGCCTCACGCTCGAACGGCGTCCTGTGATCCCAAGTCTCAGCCCCGAAAACAGTCGGGCGCATCGTACAATTGCGATCCCCTCGGGAATACACATCAAAATCACTACTCACTTGAGTGCAACGGATATCCGGAGAAAAAGTTGCATTCCGGCGCACCGAACACGTGCGGTGCTTCGTGGGACCTACAACCCAGTCCCGAAACTCATCGAACGGACCGCACCGTTGCGATCCTCTCATAAAAACACACATGATGGACTATTCACTTGTCCAAAATGGTTTCCTGGTGATAATGATTAAAAATCACCGTCGACGCAAAAACGGCACTCGTGGGCCCCGCACCATCGTGCTGAATTAAAGTGGGTTGATTGCACCATTGCAATCCCCTCATAAAAACATCCAGAATCGACTGTTCGCACGCCCCGAACGGACGTCCGAGGAGGAAGTTACAAAATACTGCACGCAGCTCAAAAGACAGGTCGTGGGGCTCACGCCTCAACTTCGGCCTCAACGCCAAAAACCACCCTGGAAAGCTCCACCTCGATTCCAGGGTCCCAACTCCACTGACGGCGCTCAAAACGGACGTTGGACGTGTCCGCGCCGTCCAAAACAAGATCCCCCGACGAAATGACAAACCCCTCGATGTACGTGTCGCGCCACCAAGGCCCCTCGTTTCGGGAATTAAAAATTCCCAAAACCATCTCAAAATGTCCGAATCGTCAATACGGTTCTACCTCTGGATATGGCACTCCAAACGGACACCAGTAGCGGAAAATATGGGTGTCCGAACACCGAGGGGGCATGGCCCCTAGGGCTGGACCGGCCTGGACCGGCCGCGGGCTCGCGGTCCGCGCGCAGACCGGCCAAGAGGGCCGGTCGCGGTAGCCGCGTGAAGACCCGCGCGGTGCGGGTCTTTGTCTCTGCATGGGGGTCGCACGCCGCGACCCCAGGGTCGCCGCTCCCTGGCGACCCACCGGCGCGCCGTGGCGCTCCGCCTGGCGCCGACCTCCCCCGCTGCTGAAGGTCCGCCGCGCCCCGGTCTCGCCTGGCCGCTCCACCAGACACCCACGCTGACACCCGAGCACACCGCTTCCATGCCCAGAGCCTCCACCGGACACCCGCGGTGCCAAACGAGGACCCTGCTGCCGCACCGTCCGCCCTAGCTGCGCCGCCGCTCGAACCCACCGGAAACCGAAAACCGCCAAATTCGGCAGATGATTGCGGACGCCACGGGGCTCGGAATTAGAATCTGAGAGATGCGTTGGAAAGGGAATAATTTCTACTACACATTCATGGGATTTTATTGATAATCCAACAGCAATTAAATAGTATTAAATATGCTCAAAGTAGGCACGGGAAGACAAAACGCAACAAGACCCTACCTCGTGGGCGTTGCCCGGAGCTTCACTGCCGAACCGCCACCTTGCCGGAGCTGCCTCACTGGAGCCGCCTCACCGGAGGTGGAGGAGTAGAGGGATAGGAGGGGCTTACAGGGGGAACGGGAAGGATAAGGGGAAGGTGGGTGTGTTAAGCGTTTAAATAGAAAACGCTTAACCACCCGCCCGTCGGCCCGAACCCGAACTCCCGACGGGGTCGCGGTTAAGCCTCCCTTAATGTAAACACCACCTCCCAAGCACAATGGAGGTATCGAAATTTTAATCCGAGACCCCATTCAAAAGTTATAAAATTTAACATCTGAAGCCGCTAAATTACGAAAACGCCCCTGGAGCCATTTTTCACAAACGGCTCGTGCCCACGATACTTATAACCCTCCTAGGGTAAACGACATGCTCCAAACACAATGGTGCCCTCTGTTTTCAAATCCGAGCCACCGTTTAAGAGATACTCGAGTTTCACCATTAAACGAATAAATTAATTAATTAATTTATCCGTTTAACATTCCAGAAGCGGGTGAGGGGTCCAAACGTCCCACGCTGACAAGTTTTATGTCGTTCCTAGGGTAAAAACCCCATTCCGAACCAATCCTTACAATCAGATCTTTGATCTGAAGCTCCTTTTAGGATTTATCCCATTTATTTAGCATTTCCAGTGTGAACGCAATGAAAATTTAATTTCGGCCACTCCGGGGCTCGGAATCGCACGCCGTCTGAAGGCACTATTCTGGAATATTATCAGGAATATTCCAAAGTCTTTCTCAACAAAAACCGGGTTCTTACATCATTCCATCCTTCAATATTTTCGTCCCCTAAAAGAAAAACTAGGGAGCAACACATGGTACTAAGCCCACACCTGGCTTTCCCATTCCCAGAAGAACCCACGCACAGCTCTGCGTCACCGCACATTGACCAAAGGATTTATCCGTTCACGCAAGGTTGGCCCTTTCCGATGTCATGCACCCACTTCAGACTTTGAGGTTAGGGAAAGGCGGTAGCGAACCTCACCATCCCTTTGCACAGTTTCAATCGGCCCAAAGGCTCTCGGGGGTAGCTCAGCTCCCCAACCGAACCTCCACGTCTCACGCCGCGACTGGAATCACCGCCCGCACCTGGAACAAGACCTGGTGATTCCCTCCTTCAGAATATCCATTTGGTCAAACACCCAAGGATATCTGGTCACGCAAGATTTCACAGTCGATGTCTCTCAAGCAAGACTCTCTTACATGCTCAGAAGCGAAGGAGTCAACACCATCGACTAAAGGAAAAGGTCTCACGCCTTTTTCCCTACCAACATAGGGTTACACCGACGCCCTGCATCACCCTGGTAATACCTCAAACAAGGAGCAGGGAGGAAAGAATTCCACACGCAGAGTCTAACAATTCTACTGCAAAAGGGTAGAAGAGTCGCAAGGGGTACCTCTCACCATCTCATGCTCTGCAGGATCGTAGACATCCAAAGATCGCGGCTATCCGTGGTCCCAACTTTCAGCTCCCGGAGCCTGATGTGGACCGCCTAGTGGTGATGGGGAGATCTCGTAAGGTCTTCCCCCACTACTAGATCCTCTCGTTCCTCTGCTAGCACCACCTCCTTGGGTACTACTCCGATCATGGCATTGACTCTGCCGTGGTGGTGCGCCTGCTACCTGCCCGAAGCTCCCAACAACTCGGGTCGGGCAGTCTCGTGCCAAGTGACCTCGCCCGTCACAAGCATAGCACCTACTCTCTCTGGGCTGTACTGGTGCCCTTCGGCGCCACTGTGGTGTACGACCACACCCCTATGTCAGATTGTCATAAAGCCACCTGCGTCGAGGTCTTGCTTGCCGACGCCCGCTAGCTGTGGCAGGCGTCTCGGCTCCAACATGCCTGCTGCCACCACCAACTCCAGAATGCGACAGGAAGCTCTCTACCACCAACGCCTGTTCTAGCACCCCAGAATATGTGGAAATACCCAAGGGTACTATGACAGCACAAATCTCTGGGCAGAGACCCTGCTCAAACTTCCGCGCTCGGATGCTGTCGTCATGGACTAAGTCCGGGTAAAAGTGTGCACGGTTTGCAAAACTAGCCGCGTACTCAGCCACTGTCATCCCTCCCTGCTGAAATTGCAGGTGCTCTTGAATCCAAATGGAGTGCAAGAAGGAGGGGCAAAACTCCTCAAGAAACAACAATGGGAAGTCGTCCCACAAAAGAGATGACTCGTCAAGAAACCGAGTCACCAGACTCCACCAACGCAATGCTGCTCCACAAAAAAGTGTGGGTGCCAAAACCACTCTCTGATCTGTCAGCATCTGCATAAGCCTGAAAAGGTGAACCACTACCTCAAGCCAAACCTCTACTGCCTGAGGGTCTGTCTCACCACTGAACCATAGCGGTCTCTACCGCTGGAACTCACTGAGCGCGCTCAACCTGCGCTCAAGCTCAGCCTGCTCTGCTGAAACTGCCTACTGCTCAACAGGAGGGGGTGCTGCTACCAGCTCACCCAGAGAAAGGGGCTCACATGATGGGTCCTGGACTGTGGCCTCGTAGCTCACAGGGTCGTCATCATGAACCAAAGCTGGTATCCTGGCTGGCTGTCCTCATGGAGACATCCTGAAAATTATCAAGGAGTGTCGTGGTGAGATGATCATATATGTATATACCAATAGCAACGATGGGGATCTAACTCCAGAAGGACAGTCAAGAATCAGTCCTATGTGATGCGCAAACAAATTTCCCTACAACAAGTGTCTCAGCATGCCGAGTCGACAAGTGGGTTATCAAGGTCATGGTGAATGGATACGTCGGCCGCCGCACTATCACTGGACTCCATGGCCTGAGAGCTGCTCTCGAGTCACGTTAACACTATTACCCTATATCCCAACCAATTCTTCTTTTAGGGACATCCGCACAATGCCCCAAGGAACGAACCACCTCTGATACCACTTTTTCACGACCTGACCCTACCTGGGCTCGAGCCACAACTACCCCAAGCCCGTCTCCAGAGGCCAGGGGCTGGCGACTAGCGCCGAAGGCACAAAAACTTGGGGAGGCCTTTGCCTAAGTACCTGCACACACACACGCAACACACTCAATGCAACAGTGCAGAGTAAAATAAAAGACAAGAAGAGTAAAAAAGAACTACTGCTATATATATACCACAAACGTGCATCAACCTCTAAACAGTACAAGGTAAAAACTGAAAAGAAAAGGGCAAAACATGCGCCCAACCAGAAAGTGCCACAACCCAGCAACAGGTAAACAAGAAGAAACAGCTGACGGGTCTCCCACCTGGATCCCGGCAAGGACCACCGCACGCGGTCCAAGCTCCCAAGCTCCTATGCTCCACGGAAGTCACACTCCACCTCTCTGTCGTCTGCAAGGGCACAACAAGTGTGGGAAAAGACCAAGTAGGGGTGAGTATAAAAATACTCAGTAGGATGCCCCAATGGATCGAGGGAGCAACAAAGGAGGTACTGAGGGGTGAGCAGTAGAGTGAATAGGGAATAAAAAGGAGTACAACCAAGGGTGCAGTAAAGAGTAACAGCTCAACCCAACAAGAGAAAGATAGAAGACTCGTCCTAACACAAGGAGCTAGGAATGGTGATAAGATAAAATTCTCGTCGAGCTTTCGCTGCCTATAGCAGGAGAATATACTCATCCAACCATGATAAGCTAGACATGGAAAGCATGTGGAATACCCCGCACGTCTTCACCTCTCCTGGAAGGAGAGCAACCAAACCCATGAAGTGGGTACCAGAACATGGTATATACAAATCTGTATGCTCAACAAGAAACCCGAACAACGTCATAGGGGGATCTCTGTCTCATAGCTCAGCCCAAGAAAAGAGTAGGCCACAGTCCCAGAGGTAAACTCCATTGATTCCCAGTATCCCGTACGTCTGCCCCGAACCGCAAGCCAAGGGGCTCAATCACCGCACCGTGACACTATCCGCTTTGGGTGGAAATGACTCGCCCGCATGGTTTTAGGTCGCGTCACAAGGACGCGTCTTGGTTGAAGAAAGTTCCCCTCGTACTTGAGATTTATAGGGAAAGTAAAACCATGCCTCGTCACTGCCATGCAGTTGAGATGTCTCCTCAAAGTCAAGCCGTCACAACACTGACCCGTTTAACCAAGGGTCCCGCTCCGGTAATCACAGAGGAAAGCCACAGGATAGCCTAGTAGAAAGGACTGAGCCTGGAATGCCAACGGATGACCCACTGCCCATCCCCACTGGAGGGTAAAACTCAGAACTGCTCTTGCTATATCCACTAGAGGGTAAAACACTAGCCAACCAAACACGGAGTGGGTATCACGCAACCACCCAACTCCAGAACAACTCACCCAAAAGAACTTTAGTGCCTACTCCGTCACTGGGTGTCACTAGCACTGCTACCGTCCAATCCATCGAGAACGAAACCAGGGGGAGACCACTCAACCCTGCTGGTCAAACAAATGGGCACAGAGCCAGGGGAAAAACAACACCCTTCTAGTCAAACAAATGGGCACAGAGGGACCCTCTACGCCACGAGATGACAAAGAACGCAAAGCACAACACGACACACACATGGGGCCCACACTACGTGTGGCCCCAAGTCAACCCCAACCAAGCGCACGAACATCTCAGGTACGAACCACACGTACCTCCAAGAGCTCTCATATACTCCTAGAGTATACCACGTCTCCAGCCCAAGGGCTATCGTGCAGACGGCACCCAACGTCAATGCGAAGGCGTGATGTAACAACTCCCCCTCAAAGGCCCAGACACTGCCAACCACATCTTGTGAATCGTTTATATCACTCTCCCAAGAGTGTGCGATCACACGTCAAGGGTCCGCTACAAACACAGTAAAAGAACCACCCCCGGGGCACCTTCACATTTCCACAAGATCACACAAGAGGCTCCGCACAACCAAACGGATCGCACTATTGTATTCCTCGAGGAAAAACATGCGAGATCAACTAATTAATCTCCTCCGATGGATATCCGACGGACAAGTCACCGACACCGCCTCACACCTGAATGGCATCCCGTGATCCCAAGCCTCGGCCCCAAAAATAGTCGGGCGCATCGCACAATTGCGATCCCCTTGGGAAAACACATCAAAAGCACTACTCACTTGAGTGAAACGGATATCCAGAGAAAAAGATGAATTCTGGTGCACCACACACGTGCGGTGCTTCATGGGATCTGCAACCCAGTCCCAAAACTCAATGAATGGACCGCGCCGTTGTGATCCTCTCGAAAAAACACACAAGATGGACTATTCACTTGTCCAAAACGGTCGCCCGGTGATAAAGATGGAAAATCACCGTCGACGCCCAAACGGCCCTCGTGGGCCCCGCACCATCATGCCAAATTAGAGCAGGTGGATTGCACCATTACAATCCCTTTGTAAAAACATCCAGAATCGACTGTTCGCATGCCCCGAACAGATGTCCGAGGAGGAAGTTACAAAACGCTACACGCAGTTCAAAAGACGGGTTGTGGGGCATGTGCCTCAACTTCGGCCTCAACGCCTGAAACCACCATGGAAAGCCATGTGTTGATTCCAGGGTCCCAACGCCACTGACGGCGCTCAAAACGGACGTCGGACGCGTCCGTGCCATCCAAAACAAGATCCCATGATGAAATGACAAACCCCTCGACGTACGTGTCGCACCCCCGAGGCCCCTCGTTTCGGGAGTTAAAAATTCCAAAAACCATCTCAAAAAGTCTGCATCGTCGATATGGTTCTGCCGCCGTAGAAAACACTCAAAACGGACACCCCTAGCGGAAAATACGGGTGTCCGAACACTGAGGGGGCAAGGCCCTGGGGGCTAGACCGGCCTGGACCGGCCGTGGACTCACAGTCCCCATGCAGACCGGCCATGAGGGCCGGTCGCGGCAGCCGCGTGAATACCTGTGCGACGCTGGTCTTTGTCGCCGCATGGGGGTCACGCACCGCGACCCCGGGGTCGCCGCTCCCTGGCGACCCACCGGCGCTCCGCCTGGCGCCGGCCTCCCCCTCTACTGATGGTCCGCCGAGCCCCGGTCTCGCCTGGCCGCTCCACCAGACACCCACGCCGACACCCGAGCACACCGCTGCCGCACCCAGTGCCTCCACTGGACACCCGCGGCACCGACCGAGCACCCTGCGGCCGCGCCGTCCGCCCTAGCCGCACCGCCGCTCGAACCCGTCGGAAACCGAAAACCCGCCAACTTCGGCAGATGATTGCGGATGCCACAGGGCTAAGAATTCGAATCTGAGAGATGCGTTGGAAAGGGAATAATTTCTACTACACATTCATGAGATTTTCTCGATAATCCAACAGCAATTCGACAGTATTAAATATGATCAAATTTGGCGCTGGAAGACAAAACGCAACAAGGCCCTACCTCGTCGGCGTTGCCCGGAGCTTCGCCGCCGAACCTCCGCCATGCCGGAGCTACCTCGCTAGAGCAACCTCACCAGAGGTGGGTGTGTTAAGCGTTTAAATAGAAAACGCTTAACCACCCGCCCGTCGGCCCGAACCCGAACTCCTGACAGGGTCGCGGTTAAGCCTCCCGTTGGGTAAACACCACCTCCCGAGCACAACGGCGGTCTCAGAATTTTAATCCAAGTCCCCGTTCAAAAGATATAAAATTTAACGGCCGAAGCCGCTAAATTACGAAAACGCCCCTGGAGTCATTTTTCACAAACGACCCATGCTCGTGAAACTTATACCCCTCTTAGGGTAAACGGCACGCTCCGAACACAACGGTGCACTCGGTTTTCCAATCTGAGCCATTGTTTAAGAGATACTCGAGTTTCACCATTAAACAAATTAATTAATTAATTAATTTATCCATTTAACATTCCAGAAGCGAGCGAGGGGTCCAAACTTCCCGCGCCGACAAGTTTTATGTCGTTCCTAGGGAAAACACCCCATTCCAGACCCATCCGTACACTCAGATCTCTGATCTGAAGCATCGTTTAGGAGTTATCCCATTTATTTAGCATTTCCAGTGTGAACACACTGAAAATTTAATTCTAGCCACTCTGGGGCTCGGAATCGCACGTCGTATGAAGGCACTGCTCTGGAATATTATCAAAAATATTCCAAAGTCTTTCTCAGGAAAAACCAGGTTCTTACAGCGATGAAGTAGACAGTTTTTACTCTAGTGATTTTTAAAGGAATAAATATTTTAAATGGAAAAATTCATGAGAAATTGGATGTGAAAATTAACTCATCTAAAGTTAAATATTTGGTTGTTTCTAATGATAAACCCTATATCTATTTACATATTCTGATAGACTGTCATACAGAAATCTTCAAGATGAAAATTAATGATTGTTTTTCTCAACCTAATATGGTGATATAAGCTCCCATGAGAAACTAAATTCATATTCAACTAAACAACTGTGACTATTAAATAATGTATAACCTATAGGATCTTGTAAAATACTTAGATATTTGGGATGATATACCCCCTTGGACCACTTATTCTTGAGAAATAGTCATCATTCAAGTTTCTTCTGTAGAAATTGTTTGATGCTGGAGAGGATAATGTTATATAAAGGATTTCCTAAAAGACTATCATTTCCCCTATAGAACCATCCAATAGATTTTTTACTATACCATTACTCTCCTTTTTCAACATAGTGGAATTCATAAAATATTAACTTCTTTATGATTTTGGTTGATGTATTTATTAAAATTAGTGAAAAGTATAACTCTATGGAGGAAATTTAACACATCATCTATTTAACCCACATAACTGGTCTTATGGAGTTTCAAGACAAACATAACTCTACAATAAAGTAGGGGTATACAATGCTGTAGTATTATTCTCAGGATGGGAATTTAACGAAGATATCTATGTCTCAGAAGGAATTTTTTTGAAATGATAGTTAATTGATCTATTAGTGAGGTTACACCAAATAGATATACTTATTATAGAAAATGTTTGGAGTATTTTTTTTGTCCCATATATTCCTACAATGATACTAATATTGAGGATTCTCCTTTAACCTGTATCTAATTAGCTTAGATATATGGATGAAGGCTACCACTTCCTAATCTTGTATAATATAAAGTTATAGAGTTTGATGAAGCGAATCTCAAAATATTTCTTCATTATATTTTATCAATATATATTGGGGTGATATGGATATTCATGAATCTATTTGTTCAAAAGGATCATTTTTATTAAGAATCGTTGTGTTTTTTGGAAAGGATCCTACGATAATTGCACATAAACTATTTATTAATCCAAACATAAACTCTCTAACCAGTCATATATTAAGATGAAAGACTAGTATATATTTAATATGTGGTTTTTGTTTATTTTGTTATCTGTAATAATTTATTTCATTTAAAAAATTTCATTGAATTGTTTTTTCCATTCCTTGTATGAAAATTTTCCAGTGGTATTTGCCTTTTTTATTTATTCAATTTATTAAGAAATATCGACACTAATTGCCAAATTATAATTTATTTTATTCATTTATTCATGCTATAATTAAATTTACTGTGTCATATTGAATGTTCAATATATATTTTTTATTCTTCTCTTTGATCATAAAAAAAGGAGGGGAAGATAATGTAATAAATATAAAACTTTACCCACACATGAATTTCATGACATTGAAATCAATACATTTTGACATTATCTGATATGAAATGTTTTGATATTAAAATTAAAAAAAATTATGTTTCATGTTTTATAAGTTTTTTAATTTTAACAAATTGTTTTCTTGTGAGACACATTACTATTTTTCCTAGGTATCCAAATTTATCATATGTTTTAATGATTACTAAAGCTATCATTATTGTGTCAAATTATGTATCATGAAGGGTGAAGATCAAATTTTTAATGTTCTAAAAATGTTTTACATATGATTCCAAATTTAATGTTGATTCTTTTTCTATGTGTTGCAGCCTTATATTCATGTTATATGAAGTTATGATGTTTTGTCCTCAATATTTAGGATTGTTTGATGTCTTAGAGAAACTAAAGTTATAAGAAAGTTTTCTATATATGCATAGGTATTACGATCAGACCAGGCCTCCCATACAAGTCTTTAGATCTGTTAAGGACTTATATATAATATTTACAAACAATAAATGACTTATAAAAAGAAAAATAATTTTTTTCATGAACAACACTAAATCCTTATGTTCACAGAAAAGCTTTTCGATCACTATAAATCCTTATGATTTAGATTTTTTTAATTAGAAATGAATAAATCATATATATATTTTAAGACACACAATTCTTATGATTGTGTAAAATTATTACCCTCATAGAATGTTATGATATTTTTGTAAAGCCTTATGATTATCAACATAGTCAAATGGTCAAGTGAATTCTTATAATTAGGAGTCTTATGAAGTTGAGCAATCATGAAATATGATTCCTTTAAGTATGTTTACGTGTTTTTTATTACAATTTAAAGGTGATTAATTACCATTATAGTCTAAAAAGAGATGCATAATACTATATTATATTTCATCAAAAAAATTGATGCTTAAATAAGGTATTTATATATTATTTAATGCTATAATATCAATAAAAATTAATGGTTCAAGAAGACTCAAGGTACACCATAATTATACTATGATTTTTATATTTCATGAGGAAGTCATGAGTAAATGGACATGATAATTAATTTTTAAATAATCTATTCTATAGTATTGGATATTTTTATCAAATATTGATGTTTTGATTCAAAAACTAAGAAGTTTTTCAATAGAATTTTGTTATTTTTGTGATCATTAAGAGATAGAAAAGTGGGATTGTTATATATTTTTCAAGATATTATTAACATGTATCTATGAAAAAACTTTCTACCTTGTTCTATTATTGTTAAATCTAAAAAATAATTAATATCTTATTAATATTCTCTAATTCCATTCTTCTTTATTTATAATAGTTTATCTTCAAAATTCATTTTCTTCTTTCAATGTGCTCTAAAATCCAAATATTTCTACATATGATTTTCTATTATGTTTTGCACTCAATGTTCTGAGTGTGTGACGGATAAGGGTAGCTCTTATAAAAATGTAACTCGTACCTGAAATCTCATATAACCTTTTTAACATGATTTAGTTGCTTTATCAAAACTATTGAGTTCCCAAAAAAAAGGATCTACATATTGAAAATCACAATGATCGACAAGAGGGTATTGATGGATTGGACTAAGGGGACCTCGTATTATGAATCACTTAAAATCATATGTGGTATACACTTCTCTTATTTTTTTGTTTTATGTACTTATCTGACAAATGATTAAATAACAGTTCCATGACTAATTTTAATTAGGGTTAAAATGTTGAGAACCCAATTGACCCCTTCTTGAGTCATTGTGTGACTCTAACTATGAAAAAAATGAATATAATCATTCAAAATAATTTTTAATGAATAGTTTAAATTCCTACATCATTAATTAAATCTTTACGATATTCTTATGTCTCATGCTAAAAATCTTTATAAACTTTATAACTTTACATATTTATTATTTCAAAATGAGAAGTCTAGCATGTATATATATGATTAAAACCATAGAAAATAAGAGGGTCTATGATTTGAATCTACACTAATTTTCTCTTATTCATTAAATTTATGCGTGGAAAAATAGATCTTTGTTTTCAAGGATTTTTTTAGAAAATTGAAATATATTTTTAACCAATTTCATGTATTCATCACATGTTTTTCATGTTATTATCCAAATAATGATCAAATAATTAAATAAAATAATAAAATAATATATGAAATTTTTTAAACATATAATCATTTAAACCTACATATAAATAGATGAATTTAAAACAAATTAAAATATAAATATATAAAATTAATAAATTTAAAACATATAAATTGAAATTATTCACACTAACATATAAACCATATAAATAAAAAAATAATAAATCAACAATATATTCATAAAAATTTAATAAAAATATTATTAAAAACACATTAATACATTAAATAAATAAATAAATTCTAATAAATGAACTAACCATTGGTTCATATATATGAAATCAAAAAAGAAAATATACTAAATATTTATTCACAAATATTTAATCAAATCAAACAATAATAAAATAAAAAATTTAAAACATAAAATGAAATAAAGAAATTTTATAAGTATATACAATAGTTGTATCAAAAATAAAAAAAAATAACATAATTAAACAATAATAAACATTAATAAATCTTTTAATGAAAAAAATTATAATTAAACTTACAAATAATGTTTATATAGAGAGTATATCTTAAATAACCCATTAAATTTTAAAAATAAATCAATTTCATGTTTTATTAACATTCATGATTATATTTTATGGATTCATAATCACTATAAAAATATTATTAAATTTTTTAATTAAAAACAAATAGAATTATTTTAATAAAATTTTCAACTATTTATTATATGGTTTTATATTAATGTTATAATATTAAATTTTACAAAAAGAATTTAATAAAATATAATTATTTCTCGATATTCACAAGTTAGTAATATATAAAAGTTATTTTTTGGGTTTTTTCAAAAATAGTTTATTTTTATATGAATAGTGAAAAATAAAATATTCTAAAATGTAGTAAATTTTTTCTTTAAATAATAAATCACAAAGTAACTTTTAGTTTAGATTTGGTTTTAAGTCACAAAACTCTCCTTTTTTAATCATAAATCATTAAATTTCAAGGGGATATACAATAACCTCTTACTAAATTTCATGTGTTTTTACCCATGTGTTTGATTCCCTTTTGTGTTGATCTTATTCTCCGTCATGTTAGAGAATGTTGATTTTTTTGAAGGTTTTAGGGATTGAGAATGGTTAGATCATTGAAATTTCAAACATGGAATCTTTTCCTAGAATATTAATCATCGTTTGTCTAGATCTAGAGTATAGTGAAAGGTTGGTGCATGATTTTTCAAAAAATGAAAAAAAAAACTATTCATCAGATTCCATAATTCTTGTTGGGGGCATAATGTTGGCACAGAGTGTGTCAAAATTTGTTTTCAAATTATACCGATCATCCAATGTTTATTTTTGCCGATCATGGTTAGAGGAACTATTAGTACCAACCGATCATCCTATCAACCAAACTATGAAATTAGGATTTCCATCCGCAATTTTTTTTTAATTTAAATACCGATCCCCAACATATTTAACACCAAAAAGCTCCTAATATATTCTTATTAGATCACTCAATTTTTGGGAGCCCTCTAAATTTTTTTGTCTCTCCTAACATATTATCTTTGAAGATCAATGTGTCGATCGATGTGGTGATACTATTTTGGTAACTTCTTCTCCTCCATACCTCTGATATCTCTTCTTAATTTTTATTCTCATTGGTTATGATGGACATATTTTCTAATGGATCGTGGTTTATTGGTGTAGAATTTTTGATCTAGGATATTTTCTACATTTTATGGAGATCCCTCATCCTATATTTAGTGATCACCATTGGAGGGGGTAGTTTTGGGATTTTTTGTGGCTAGATTCCAAATTTTCCATGGGGGTGTTTCTTTTTATTTACTTTTAATTGAAAATAATTATTTCTAAAAATCCATATACATGTTTTTATTTTTGTTAATTTATTTCCTATATATATATATATTTATATTTTTTTAAAGATCTTTTAAGAGCATTATGTTGAATGTGAGGAATTGATACATCTTTTGATTTCCAAAATTAAAGGAGTTTAATTGAATGAAATTATTTGAGAAATAAATTAATTTTCAAATGGTTTCATATTAATCAATTTATTAAATGAAAAATAACTCAAGTATTACAACTTTAATCTTTATTTTAAACATGCATTCTTGGATAATTTTGAATGAGTGAATAAATCACATGGAAAGAGGGTGTAAACCCATGTTTTAAAATTAAATAAAAACTATTATGTTGTTAAACATACTTTGAATTAAATGAATCATTTAATTTCTTGTTTTCTAATTGGTATAAAATATTTTTAGTAATTGGGTATGATTATGAATTTAAATGTTCATTTGATGGAAGTGTATTTTAAGGATCCAAACTCAGTTTTCCCGAGCTAGTGCCTTATTTTATTACATTGTCATGATTACAAGAAAGTCATTTCTTGAAGGAATTAATAGTTTATTAGTTTTGGAATAAAAGATACAAACATAAGTTCGACATTACATCTTGAAATAAAATACATAATAGAAAGTCCATATGAATCATAGATTATCCTCACAAGTAATTCATAATATTAATCTTCAAAACCTGGAGAAAATAAAATCTATGAAAGGGGTGATCTCATATTTTCAGTAATGGTACGTAATGTAGAAGAAGCAGTCATGAAAATAAACACTACGCATGGTGAACAACTAAAAACACATGCCTTTAAAAATATACTTGAGCATATTATGAATGGAATAAAAGATGATTAAATATTTCCATATAAATGATTATAAGATAATGAAACATAACCATTGATATAATAAAAATTTAATGGTCACATGGTTTATCAATTGATAATACCATAATGAGATAATGCATAATTTTGAACATCTGAAATATATTGTCAAGGCCTCGACCAATAAGTATGAAAATACTAGGGTAAGTCCTTAGCCAGAGCCCAATTCTTATTTGTCGCATGAGAACTAATGATAGATCTAGGGGATATATCATTCCCCACTCATCACTTTCTATATCTAATAAATTCCTCATATAAAAGGTAGAAACATAAACAACATGAACATATGAAATAATGTTCCCCAATATATACACATAAACACTAACTATTCAGAGAAGTATGGTGAATGGTATCAAGATAGAACATCCATAGTAAAACTAATAATAAACCATTAAATATAATATTTTATTGGATAAAAATACTATATTAACCTTAATATGACATAAAATTCAACATAGGTGTTTAAATAGACAAAAATTGTCTAATACAATTATAGAGGAAGTTTTGAGAGAAATATACTTTTACTTTCAATAAAAAGAGATATTTTGGAAAATTGGTTTGCATAAAACTATAAACAAATGAGGTAGTTTTTTAAAGTATAAATTCATCATTTTAGAAAAATAATTGGGTCTTAAAATAGATTATATAGTGTACTTGAAAATTGGTTTGACTTTTAGAAGTTCCCTTGAATCAGACATGTTTATCAGGAAAAATTGAGAAAAATCATTATAAAAAATTTAAATCCCAATAAAATGAAGATATTATTATGATAGTTAAACATATATAGAATAACCAAACATAATTTATGATGATTAAATAATAATAATTAATAATTTAATTTTGATAAATTGAGGCAAAGAGTAACCTGAATAAATATTGAGGTTTGGGTAGAAAACACTTACCTTGTGTCTGAATGAGTTCTGCGCTTGTGCTTGAATTCCTAGATAATGAAATTAAGTAAAATATTTATTTATTTAAGAAACTTATTTAAACGTTTTTAATACTGAATAATTTTATGATGTTCATTTATGTCTGTTGTATTAGTTATAAGACACAAATTTCTTGGTCACGAGTGTTCGATTCCTTGGTTTTCATGATCGGTATAATTGCATATGATAATGGAAGTTCATGTGGAATGGGTATAATTCTCCAGAAATAAATTTATAATAAATTTATGAACACCAAGTAGTGTAAATGTTTATACATATCATTTTTTTATATTTTATGAGTATGAATCATTAAATAAAATATTTTGTGATAATTGATTATATTTTTATAGTAGTTTTTCAATCAAAATAAAAAGATTTATTCTATTAAGTAATATCATGTATAAGTGATGGTTTCAAAAATTTTAGATAAGTTATAATATATATTTTATAATCTTTTTCAATTAAAAAATGGTTTCATGACAAGACTTGAAAATGAAATTGAAGAAAGAAACTTCGTCAGCCACGAAGGATGTAAATCAGCATCTCAATGGGCGATTATTCTGTTTTTAACATAAAAGAGTGAGAGGGAGGGTAAGGATATTGATGATGGATCATTAATTAACAAGAGATAATTTCAGTATATTTATGATACAATATTTACCATGATCATTTGGATATAATAGGTTACGAGATAATAATAAATGAAGAAACATAAAAGAAAATAAATGGAAAAAGGAAGAGGATTTTACCTCTTCAGTACTCCCGATGAACCTCCTTAATATAAGGGATTTTTGACTTTTGGAAATACCAAGAGCTAATGGATGTGGGTAGAGACTAGATAAGAGTATTTAGTTAGAACATTGAAAATCTTTAGGTCTTATAAGAGTGAAGAGAATAGAGAGTGAGGGGAGGTTTTATAGTGGATAAAAGGAGTGATTTTTGAATATCTTATTCGTCATTTTGTTATTTTGCCCAAGAAAATAAATAGTGTTTGATTATTCTGAAAAAAAAAGATTAATATATTCATGTTATTTTTATCCAAAGTCCATTTACATCATCCATTACTCAACTATGATGATAATGTTCATTTATTTACCATATTTCGTAAATTATCGAATTCCACTATTCCCCAAAAATTCATGTATTTCAGAAAAATACCCAAACATCACCCTAACCATTTTTATATCTGTATAATTCAAAAAAAAACATAACTTTTAAAAAATAATTTTCTAAATAAGCGAAATTTATTTTTTAAATAAAATCATTATTTACTTGAAAAATACATATTTTAAATTTTAAACAGGTTTTATATTACATTTAAAAATTAATTGAGGTATCATAAAAATATCATAAAATAATTGGACAAATAAATATTTATTGAGTAATAAAATTTACGAAAATTAATTTTTTTTAAAAACAATTTATTAATTCAAACATTTAATTACAAATTTATTACTCAAAAAATATTAACACTTAGTTATTAATTTTAGAAATATTCACTCTCATTTATTTGGGGACTAAATTTTATTTATACTTACATTGGTGAGGTTTTTATTTATAATGGTACATTAATATTTATAAGGGTAAGTTAATATTCATAAGGATAAGTGACTATTCACCAGAAATTTATGTCGATCCGATCAAACTCCAAATATCATACTGATCACAACTGTATATGTATGTTTTTTTAAATTCAAATCACAAAACCAGAAAAATTATATTTACTATCTATTTTATAACTATATACAATTAAAAATTGTTTCCTTCTTAGTCGATCAGTGTTTTATGCATTGTATCATTTTTAGTTTTATGATATGAGAAAGATATTTTATTTTTAGTATAATCACACCCCATTTAATGGATCTATAGATAACATAATGGTTCAGGGTATGGATCTGCATAAAGAAATGTTAGTGTTCGTGGAACTGGTTTTCTTAAGGCCAATGAGACAAGATGTACACATAAAAAATCTATCATGTTGTATTTTCATTATATTGAATATGGTGGAATAATAATAATATCTTGGATATACCCATGAATTCCACAAACATGATACTATATACATGACGTCATTAATTTCACTACTCAACACCAATGTTTCCTAGCTTGCTTGATTATTTCTCGTGATTAATCTATTTATTTAAATGATACCCCGTGATTATACTATATTAAATATTATATAGATCTTGATATTTGATTCATGTTCTTAATTATCCTATATGATATGACTGTATATTTATAAATGGGATTCAATTATTTTGAATAAAATTCTAGTATTTAAAATAATGAAATGTCATGTTTTCCAACATGCATTTTGTAAATGATTTAGAAATGTTTAAAATTCTATTTTTAAACCAAAACTATTGTGAAATAATTTATATGGAATTAGTTACCTTTTTCAAATGTAACAACATACACTCACTTTGTTGTACTCCTCCTATATCATTTTTGAATTTCCTTATGAAATACCAACATAGACTCTTTGTTGAAATCCTATTAGAATCTATTGCACAAACCCTTATTGTAACATTTTTTTGTTTTCATCCTATATAATCCTATAATAGGTGATCATTGAGTAATATTATATTGTGGGTTCATTATTAGGTGAATGAGGTTGGGTGACTTGGGACATTTTGGGTGGTCATGGACCACCCGGAGACAAGTTTTATTAGCATTAAATTTTTATAAATTATATTTATACTATGATATGGATATATTTTTTATATGATGTGATTTCAATTTTTTTTAATTTTTTTTCACTTATTAGAAAACATGTCCCCATGTATTTATTCTACATGGCCAAGTTCTTGTCACCGACCCATGGAGATCCAGAATTCTCTTCGGGTTAGTGGAAAATTATCACAAAATTTTCAAATAGATGGAATTATTGGTTGGTTCATAAAAATGGTATTCGAGTAGTTTATTACTTGAAAGGAATTATATCTTGTTTAAATCCCATACATTATTTTGGGTATGTTATGGTAGGAAGGTTATTAAGGATGTTTCATGACTGGGGAGGTTGTTAGTGAATGGGTGCTTGATCACCACTACCTCAAGATGAGACTTGAGTTACCAGTGATTTGGGGGATTAAGTCGTTTTGAGTTATCTGTTTTCTAATGAAAAATGGATTTTATATTCCAAATGATACAATATTTGATTTGTTAAATCTACTATGAGTTTTTGAAACAAAATAAAAGGATAACCAAATTTGTACCATTGATTCATGGATTGTTAAACACCAAGGAATCGATGTTGATGATCTGAAAATCCATCCATTAAAATTTGTGAGGTTGGTGTGTGGTTTTCCATCACAAACGAATCATCCATGCATAGTTCTAACCCATTTATAGACACTATACATTATTTTTTTTAGGTGACTTAACATGTGGGAGATTTGTTTGGAGGGTTATAAATGTGGGTTTTTATTATATTATTAAGTATTTTCATCTTTATTAACATGTTGAATATTTTAAATCCATTTATAAAACCAATTTTTGGATTAAAAAAAGTTAACATTGAGTTATTTTGGAAATTATTCCAGTTACCAAAAACTGATTTTAATGAAATGGTTGGTTTGGAAAACTGATTTTCAATAACTCATTATTTATGTGTAATGGAAACATTTTAAGAATAAACATGGTCGGTAATAGGATTGAAAGATAAATGGTTTTTATGATTGGAAAATGGGATTAAATTTTCTGAAACCTCAAAATAATTTCCATGTGTTTCAAAAAGAATTTTGAAAATTGTGATGGATTTTTATCAAGATTTCACTTTTGGAAGAAAAGGGAAATGTTTCAAAAAAAATTAAATATTGTGTTCTATGAAATATATTATTATTTGATAAAAGATGGATGTGTATATTATTTAAAATATATATTTTTAGTGTTGTTTGATTTCTGAGTTGATATGCTTGTGTTTGGGGGTTTTTAGAAATGTCTTCTAGAAATTAAATTAGGAAAGACTGAATGTTGGTCCAATGGTCCATCCCTTGAGGAAGTTCATTATGTTTTATAGAAATATAGTCTAACATTGATGAATTTAAAAAAAAATGAATCATGTGATGGATACAAATCCATTCTTCTCTTTGGGACCCATCCTTGATTTCCTAAACTGTTGACCGCATTTCTACATGGGTCATTAGGGTTGTCCTGAAGTGGTCAAATTCCTTGAGAAGAAGAGTGGGTCTTATATTATCTCATGACTCCTAATTACTTGATGTTAAAGACTATCTACTAATTATTTGACAATCCTATACAACACTGGTGTGATTTTGTGATTACTTATCATTTTCATGAACGAATGTATTTAGAATTCATTAAGTCAGTCATAATTCAAAGATAGTATCCTAGAATATAAGGAAGGAAAATTTTTCTTAGTTCTTTGGTTTCAATCAAGATGAGAAATTGGTTTTTCATTATTCCATAAAATTATCATGTTTCGTATGTTTATTACCTAGTATTTTTATTTAGGAATTTAGTAAGACTATTAATTTTAGAAAAGTTCTTCAGTTGAACCATGTAACTGTAATGATTGTGGGTTTTCTGACCTCTTATCTATAAATATATTAAAGGTCCTTTTAAACTAAAGAAAATCTAGGAAAATGACATGAACAGAATAATTAAACATTTTTTAATTTGAATGAATTATATTATTGAATAATGGAGTTGCATGAGATGTGCTTCCTGTGGGGTTCACCTGGTCATCCAAATATGTTATGTTTAGAATATCCATGATTTTGTAAACGGTGAGGCTATTTTGTTCTGCTTAATAGGTTCTGTATGTTGAGAGACTGGAAAGGGATTGTCCAGTCAGGGATCATCAGATCTTATGTGTGGTGAAGTATATTCTTCAATATAGTAATTCTATAGTTGTATGCAGTAGAGTTAATATTTTCATGCAGTGGGGGAGATGATGATGTTGGATGAGGCCGGCCCAACTTTTTTCCCCCAATATCTGAGTGGAAAATACATTATTTTTTTCTTATTGTGGACTGTCTATTTTTGGAAACCAATTACTATAGTGGTCAAGGTATCTGGTTTTGGAATCATTGGGGATGAACTCTTTTGAACTTATTTATTTCATGGGAATGGTTTCATTTTCTTACGGCCTCTATGGTATGTCATTATATATGTGAACTATTGAATACATAAAATTCCATTTGGAATAAATTTAGTTCCTTGATGTTTTTTGGTTCTACTGGTAAATAAGTGGAATCGTGTTTTGAAAATCCATGAGATTTTTTGTGGTTGTTATTATTTAAAACCAATTTTTCTTTCAATGTATATCTTCCTTTTGTAGGTTTTAGATAACATTCATGTTGGATGATGTACCTTGGTATCCTATCTTTTTTCGTAGTAGTTATAGTTTCATTTTGTAGTGATGGATAATATTCCTTGTGATAGTATAGGCACATGTTATGCACTAACCATGATGTTTGAGATCTTTCTAGATGGAAATTGATAGATTTGATAATTTACATAGGAAAATATAATGAGGTGATTCATTGATGGACCATACACTTATAGGTGATGGATTGTGATTTTATGGGATCATCAATGGGTGAGTCTCAATGTTGAAACTCATAGGTTACCATCAAGTAAATTCCCAGGCTATTAATGAATTTGATTTCTTTTCTTTTGTTGTGAATGTTAGATCATAAATGGAATATGAGAGTATTTATTCTTATAGACTCATGGTTTTATGGTATGTGTCATTCCATTTATGTTTCTAGTGTTATCCCATAGGTGTTATCCCTATAGACAAGTTTATGTCTATTCTATTGATTGAAGGGATATACTTTTCTCATAACATCAATATTTTTATGAATCTCTAAATTGTGGAGAGACATGTTCTAGGTCTCCATTATTTATCTATTTTAAAATATTATGTTGATATTGATGTATTAGTCTTTGGTTTGTGTTTGATTTCAACCCTTGTGTGATTCTCTATTCTATACTATAGATTTTTCACCTTAGAAGATGTGTGAGGATGTTATTGTTATATAATTTTCTTTTGTTTTAATCACTGGAATCTTTTTAGGGATAGAAACTATTATTTTGGGGATAATGTGACATCATATTACTAGCTTTCTGGTGTTTCAACCCTTTATTTTATTCCCCTTTGTGTGGATACTATTTCAGGTTATTTTTAGAGGATGAAAATATTTATAATGGTCTATAAGCCAGATCATTTTTTTAACATAGTTGCAGTAACATGTGAAACCATTCCTTAAAAAAATATGTACCATTTAGTGGAGTTCCAAAGAAGGGAACACAGTTGATTCTTGGTTTTTTAGACTACATAACCAAACCATGAAACATCAACTAGTAGTCTATGTGGGGGTAGATGTCAGGAAAAAAAGAATTCCAAATAGTGTATCTAGACCGTGTATCTCTTCATGTGGTTTTGTATAGGGTTCATGGTTAGGTAAATAGTTAGTAAAAATCGTGCATCATACGTAAAAAACCATCCAATTTTTTTTAATGCCTCATAAATTGTATTTAAAATCCTGATCACCACTTCCTATTTAACTCCAAACACATCATAATCTAATCTAATTAAATCCTTTAGGTTTTGGGATCCCTCTAGAGGCATTTTGGATCTGTCAAACTCATATCATGGAGGATTGACTTGATGATCGGTGTGATGATTCTCTTCTCATTATTTATCATCCTTTCAAACTCTAATATATTATATTCTTATGATTTATTGTTTCTAGAGTTTATAATGGACCTATGTTCTAACGGTTCTGGGATGATTGATATAGAATTGTGGATCTGGGAACATTTCTCTATTCAATCATTATTCCTCTATCAAGATTTGGTGATCTCCATCTCATTTGACACATATCAGATCCATTGTGGTTGGATTTTGAATTTTTCATTTTAGTGTTTCTATATTTTTCTTAATTTTTTAAATAATTGTTTTTTCAGAATCTATGGACATTTATTTATTCTCCATAATATATTTCATATGTATGTTTAATTTTATGTCCTTTTTAATAACTTTTATTAATGTTATGTAGAATGTGAGGTATTATAACCATGTTTTGATTTCAAAAATAAAAATACTTGATTGTAATGAAATTCTTTGATAAATGAAATACTCTTCAAAGGGTTTATAATTATTAAGTTTAATAAGAGGAAAAGAACACTCATTATCTGATTTACCCATTTCATTTAAATCTGTGTTTTTTGATGATTTGAAATGAGTAACATGATTACTTGGAATGAGGGTGCAGTACCATGTTTTAAAATTTCATCAATTCTCTTATGTTTTTTAAATTTATTTAAATTAAATTAATTATTAGATGGTTTGTTTGGAATTTTCAAATTATTTTTAAAGGAATTGGTTTTTATAACCCATTTAAACATTGATATAATAGAAGTGTTTTGAATGGAAATTGTTGATTGTTGATGGAAATGTTGGAAATTTTTTAGGACATATCTTATAGTAATCCCTTTATGTGGATTAATTAATTATTTTCATTCCCATTGAAAGGTGTTGAAAAGTTATTATTTCCATTATGGAGTTTAAGGGATAAGAGGGATATTTTACATGAGGGAAAGGTTCCATGATTAAAAAATTGAGGGCATGGTATCATGATTGATATTTATATAGATCACAATTGTGATCCCTGTAATTTGATTATCTGACTCACCAAATTCCATAAAAAATGTTAGCTATTGGAGTTGGTTGATATGACCTAGATACATTCTTTTCTATAGAAACCACTCACCATATAGCGAATCCATAGAGAACACAAAAGGTTCAGTCTATGGACATGAATCCAGGAAAGTGGGAGTTCATGGGATTGGTTTTCTTGAGTTATATGAGAATAGATATAATATCAATTATTAGTCTTGATGTATTTTTATTAGATAAAAAACAGTCAAATACCAATCATATATATATATTAACCAAGACATCTATATGAATAATAATCCATACATGAAAGTGTTCACTATCACTTCTCAAAACCAGAGTTTCCTTTGTTGATTAATCCTATTTCTTGAGTAATATATTTGTTAATGTGATACATCATGATTATAATATATTGACTATTTTATATCTTTTTATATTGGGTGATTTATATTAATTTTATTTTCTAATATGACTCTTTCTTATGAAATGGTTTTGAAATCTTTTTAAGAAATTATTGGCTTTCAAATAATGAAATGGAATATTTTACAACATTGGTTTCATTAATGAATTTGAAATTTTTAAACTTTATTTAAACCCAAATCGAATGTCCAATTATTTATACAGACATATTTTCTTTTTTGAAATGAAAATTATTACACCCATTTTATTATAATTCTCTTTCAGTATATTTTAATTACTGTATGAAGTAACTATATAGAATCATTGTTGAAATACAACCAGGTTATGTAGCTCACACCCTACTTGTTCTTCTTGGTGTTTTTATCCTTTATAATCTTATAGAAGCTTCCCATGATCTCATTTTATTATTGGTTTATGATTGGGTTACTGAGGGCAGGTGACATGGGACTTGGTGGGTGGTCATGGACCACCAGGATTGGGGTTTTGGATGTTTTGTAAGAATAAAAATTTTATTGGTTCTAATTTTACATTGAGATGGATTTATTGATATTTTTATATAATTTTTTCCATAGTTTAATTTGATTATTGTTTCTTATTGTGAGAAAAATCAATCCCAATGGTTTATTGTCGATGTGATGTTTTTTTCACCAGCACGTAGAGATCAAGAATGATTTGAAGGATTGTAGTAAATTGAATAGAATGTCAGAATTGATGAAATTTCATGTTAGTTCTTTAGAGGATAAATTTAATACTTGATTTTGGTTTAAAATCAGTTTTATTTTTAAATATTTTTTATAATACAAATATAAGGATTATTTTATGTGTTTATATCAAAAGTAATTTTTAACACTTCTAGAAATTGTGTATTAGATAACAGAATTACATATTAATAATTATAATTTTTAAATTTTGTAACTTTTTCAATTTTTTTCGTAATAAACATTATGATACCATAATAAAATTTACTCAGGAAATAAAGGGATAAATTGTTCAAGAGGGGGTTAAAATAAAAAATATGGCTTCGAATACCTCATTAAAATCTTGAATTTTATATTTCGAGTGGATTTAGACATTAAATTTACATTAAATTAATATTTTACAAATTTGATCCTTATTCCATGAGAAAGACATTTATTATACTTAATAGTTCTTAATTTTTACACGGGTTCCACTGCTCTCACTTATAAATGGTAGCACCCTATCATCACCTTCTCACACACTTTGAGCACCTTATCTAAGACAATATATTGAAAAATCAATCCTAAAATCTCCTAAACCAATTTATATGTCATTTACTTACCAAAAGACTAAACTAATAATTATTGTTGTGTAAGATGAAGGTACATTTTAATTGAATAGTTAAAATTCATAACCATGTTATTTCAAGATTATTTATTCTTCATTCTTCTTAAAATATTTTATGAATATAAAAAATATAATTATTTTATTATATCTTCTATAATTAAATTTATTATATTCATGGTACACACTTATTTTTATTTTCTTTCCTTCAAATGTAAATTGGAATCATTTTCGGTTTATACATAAAAATTACATCCTCCATAAACGACATATATTATTTTTCATCACTGAATCAGATGACTATTATTAAATATTGATTTAATAAATATATATGATATTACTTACATAGATATTGTTTTATATCATTAAACTATTATCGAATATATTTCTCTGACGTACATTGTTAAATGAAAGCATTCTACATTTGTGTGTGTGGACTACCACCTCCAGGAAATGATGTATTTCATTTTTTATGAACTCTATACATGGATGGTTTTAAAATAATATTTATTGAATAAAAATGGAAATTATTACATGTTTAAAATTTTGGATATGATAGAAACATAACACCTTTGACTATGATCATTATAACGAAAATATTTTGGTGTTTATTTACCAAATGACATGAAAACGTCTAATATTAAATTAACTGATTATTAAATTCAATATTATATTGTTATTAATAAAAAAATAATAATAAAATAATAACATAAATGTTTATGAATTATGTAAAATAATAATGATATTTTATTTTTCCTAAATGTGAAAGACATATGTGGTGAGAAAGGACTCAAGGAGAGTAATTTTTCATTAAAAAGTTATTTTAAAACTTTTAAACACTTTCATTTCAATTTATATGTTACTTTAATTTGTTAAATGATATTATTATGTATAAATAAAATATTTTAGAAGTCCATTTTCAACTAATTAAAATTTCATTAAAATGGTTTGAAAATGAATATTTACCATGTTTACCAAACATGTCATTTTTTTACTATGCTTACAAAGGTACAAAAAGAGTGTTCATATTTTTTACCACATCCCCGCCTATTCTAATTATAATATATTTTATTCATCATCATGATTCATTTAAATTATTATAATTTTTTTAAAGAATATCATTTTCATTTTTAGGTAAATTCATGTTTAAAAAAAATTCAAAATAAAATTATATTTCTTATCATTTTTATAAGATAACTAAAGGTAATTTTCGATATTGTTTTCAGTGCCTATTATTATGAGTTTTATGTTAGAAATTTAATATTTTATTTTTATTAATATTTTTATAATACTTGTTAATTATATATTATGATGGGTGGGTCTGATATAGACCTAAAATTTATTGGGTATTGATAATTTCTCAAGAGGATATTTGTTATAATTAACCAAGAATGTTATTCCATAATAAGGGTAATTATAAGAGTGATTTTGAAGTTATTTTCCCAATATTACTACAATATTTTCTATTCATTAAATGCTTTATAATAAAAATAATTTGAAGTGAGTTTTTAAAGAATATATGTAATGTATTTCATGACATTAATTAGAAAAATAGAAGATGGATAAATAATATATTTAATAAATCAAATAGAAATATTTTCTTGAGAAAAAATATATTTTTTTAAAGAGATTGGTATTCTTAAAATATTTTCATGATGAAAATAAAAAAATTAATATCAAGGTACATGAAAAGTTGATAGGGAGGGTGTATGTATTAAAGATTTCACAACAAAGACTTATTAATGTTTAGAAATGGATTTAAAATAGAAAAACATCGTTTTAAATGTTGGATAACATTCTAAGAAGTGTCAACCTAATAAAGTTGTATCTACTTATAAAACATAGCTGGCTAAAAGACATTGTACTTAGCCAAAACTATCAGAGATGAAAAACTATAGGTTTATATGGTCTCAAAATCTAAACAAAATGTTTCTACTGTAATAAATTTTGTTGGATATTAATAGAACTGTAAAATAAAGATGAATATTTATCATTGTATCCAAACTATTGGTGTGAAAAAAACTGCCAATATAAAAGATATGAAAGTTAACACTAAGATGTATCAAAACACTAAGAAATATATAATTTAAAAAGGTAAATAATCATTATATAGGTACCACCATAATATTTTAGGATTTAAGCACTTAGAAAATATAATTTGGTTTGTTCCTCACCATTACAGTGTATCTGGGAGAAACTAGAGGCATAGTATTAGGGGAGTCATCCCACTCAAAGGATACATCCTTATAATTATAGACATAGGATTGAAAATATATTCCAACACTTGGAAACAAAATTTGAAATATTTTATAATCCATTAAATCTTATAAAAGGGTGTTTTATAATGATTTTTGAAAAAAAAATTGTACATAAAATCATAGAAGAGGTGGTAGTAGGAAGAAAAAGAAAAATAAAAGTACTATGTTTTTTAAACTACTCTCAATGATACAAAAGTAAAATGACCTTTGATATTTAATAGTGATTCTTATCACATGATAGGAAACATAATGTTTTTGAAGAATTTGAAATAGTATAAATAAGGAATAGTGAAATTGGGAAGTGATTATTCATTAATAATCAAAGGAATTTAATCTTTTATAATTAATGAGGAATAGGTAAAATCGAAATGTATCGTGTTTCTTGATGGTAGGAAACATAATGCGTTTAGTTTATAAAAATATTTTTCTGATGGTAATAATGGTTTTTTTAAAAATTGTATTATTGAATATAATTAAATATTGGAATGTTATTATGAGTGGTCGAAGAACTAGGGGAAACTTATTCCAAGTTGGTTATTCATAGAGATCATGCTATCTGAGAATGATAAATGAAAATATAATCTATGGTATACAAACCTAGGAATATGAGTCCATGAAAAATGATAATGTTTAAAAAGAGGGTAAGTATTCATGAAATTATTGATAGGATAAGAATATGGTATTAGCGTTACCTCAATTTATAGAAATGGATGATTAGAAACATAGATCATAATAATGTAAAGATAAACTCAATTCTTCCCATGGATCTGATTCACTCTGAAATATGTGGACCCATTGGTATATAGTCAAAAAATAAAAATATGTACTTTATTTTGTTTACTTATGACTTCAATTTCATTACATGTTTTATGTTTTTGTATCATAAATTAATGGCTCAAAAATGTTAAATAGTTTCATAAGAATTGAAAAAAATAAATTGATACTCTATGAAGATGATTCTTACTGATTACTATGGTGAATATACATATAGATAATTCAGATATTATCATTAAAATAATGCAATTAATAATAATTCTGGTGAATAATACACACCATAGTAGATAATTGTAGTTGGGAGAAGAAATATAAGTTTTATAAAGATGAATAAAAATATGATTGAACATGATAGTTCTAGATATTTTTTCTAAGAAAGCTATTCGTGTAGTATTTTATGCTCATAATAATTAGTTCTATAGAATGAACTATTTTATTAATTAATAAGTGATGTATTACAAATTAACACTATGTTTGTAACACCTAGGGGTGTTTTAATGAACATACATTATAAAAGTTAAGGGTGAGAATCTCAGGAAGCTTGATCATAGAGGCGTTGATGGAATATTTCTTGGATACCCTCTTAATATTAGTGGTTGGATGTGTTATAATAATGAAAATTTGATAATTTTTTATCTTAATATATTAATTTACATTAAAATTCAGATAATAATGTTTTAAATATGGTTGCATATATGAAAAAACTAAATTTGAGGTTGTTAATGTTGAACAATTAGGAATATTTTTATGTGATAATGACAATGTTAAAGATACTTGAGATGATGATTCTGATTGAGAAATCTCAATTAATGAGGAACATTTCAGTTCCATCTTATCCTAGTTTGAGGAAGAAAGTTTAATTTCATAACATCATTGGCAATCACTAACATTAAGTTCATATTATAAGAATGTGAAGGTTAGTATCACATAATTTTTATATTCACGGGTTGAGAAAAAATATTTTTATGAAGCTTTGGAGAATCATGAGTGGATTGATTTATTCAATTAAGATATGGATCATACTAAGAAGAATTATAACTAATAAATTTTACCTATAAATTTTTTTTAATATGATTAGTACAATATTGGTTTTCCAAAAATATTTAAATGATTTAGATGAAGTGATAAGAAACAAGGCATGACATGTTTTTAAAGGTTACTTACAAATTGATGTAATATACTTTGATAGTACATTTTCTAGGTAGAAAAAATATAATGTATTAAAATAATCCTATATATAACTTCATAATTGAAATATAAAATTTTCTAGATGGATTTCATGTCATCTTTTCTAATTTGAGAGGAATATAAAGAAGTTTATATTGAACATGCATGTGGCTTCATGCTTGGGAAAGATGAATGCTACCTGTGCATGTAAAAATTGTCATTGTATTCAAAATTGGATACTTTATTATAGTTATTGAATTTAGAAAATGTAAATGTTAATCGTAATATCATCTTGAAAAAAATATTTAGGTTTCTATTATTATTAATGTTTATGTTTATAACATCATATTCAGAGGAAATTATGAAGAAACATGTGAGAAGTTTGTTTAGGAGGAAAATAATCTTTTTGATATATTCATGCTAGGTGAATTGAAATACATTCTTATCTTAGAGGTCCCTCAAAATAATAATTATAGTTTCCAACCTTAAAATATATATACTAATAATCTTATAGAGATATTTTTCATGGAGAAATAGAATCTAGATTCCATACAAATTTTATTTGGAACTAGGTTGAAAAATGGTTTTTGTGGAAATGAGGTTGTCTAAAAGATTTTTTAAATTTTTTAGGATTTTAATTATTTTTAATAAATTCAATGACGGATTTAGACTTTTCTTTACTCTTGGTACTATGTATCAATTTTTTTAAAAGGAATATCATCTCATGGTGGGAAAATGGATACTAAAATATATTAAAGGTAGAACTGATTTTGGGTTGAAATATGAAAACACATGAAAGATTAATATAATTAGTTATATAGGTGAATCATGGGAAGGAAATGTGTTTGAATAAAAAAATCCACATATAATGGAGTTTCTTCATGGGAGAACGATGTTTTAGTTTGAAAAAACCATAAAATTTATGTGACTCATAGTACAATAGATGTTAATTCTGATGCTTCCACTCCAGCTACAATACAACTTATGTGGATGAATACATCTCTTGTGTTGTGATAATAAAATTTATATAAATCAAATCAGAAATCTATTGAACAATTATCATTCAAAGAACATTGATATTATATATTTCCTTATAAAATAGAATGTGATGAAGAAAAAAAATTTCTAGATTTTATTCCCCAAATTGATAAAGTTTTATTTATTTTAACCAAGTCATTATTGACAAAAACATTTCATATGTTGAGATTTATCCTGGTTGTACATCCTATCCCACTTATAGAATAAGGTATTTGAATATGTTACATCTCCTTATTGTCTTTGGATAGTGTTTGGAAAAGGGGAGAATTTTGTTGTGAAATAATTCAATCCATTGGTATGTGATTTAACTTTTGAGGAAGTGAATGTATTTTGTTGGAACTCTTAAAATTGGGCAGATATGATTCCAGTGTGTGTAAAAATTATTCAATAGGTTTTCTAATTTTATATAGGGAATGTTTTACCTATAAAATGATGGTTTTTTTAATGAATGTTCCAAATAAAACAAGAAAGGTTTTTAAGAGTTATATGATACTGGTTTTTCAAATCAATGATTATGGAAGACATTGTAATTTTGTTAAGTGATACATTTTTATCACCATGTTCACTCACATAGTCATAGAATAATGGGAAAAATAATCCAATTGATGATTTTTAAAATATCAACGATTAATGTTCCCTAGTTTACAAAAAATCCTGAGGTGGAGGTTGTTAAGAAAACTATTTTCATATATTTCTTGAATATTTTTTTTGTAATAAATTTTTCATGGGAAGTTTAATTTTTATAACCAATGTTATGTATTTAATTTTTTTAATTATATAAATCACATAACATTAGAATACTTATATATATGGTTACAACGATCTATTTCACAAAGTGTTTGATAAATTTATCATTATAATTTTTGTACTAGTTATAACATCAATATATATATGGAAATTATGTTAAGTATGACATGATATTTTCATTAATAAATATGTTATACAAATACCATGAAAAATCATATTCTTTGTGAGGAATAATTGAAGATGAATAAAGAATATTAATGAAGAATATGTAAAACATTTATTTAAATTTTTCATTAAGGATTATTAAAGTTGAAATTCCAGTTCATTTCCATGTAATTAATTATTTTTTCCAACTCCTTATATTGGGATTTATCAAAAAATGGGGCCAACTTATGACATCAACGGTACCCATGAAACCGCTTCTTAGGTTGGAATATAGGTAAACCTAAGCTGAACTTGGTGGTAGGTGATGTGAAAATTATCATGGTGGGTTACATATGGATCGTGAGAGTGCATAGGGAGGTGAACATTGAATGTGCACATGGTGTAAATAAAGGATCATGAGTGGACCTCACAGGTGTCATGTGGCCCAGTGAGGGCATGTGTTCATGGTGTTATGGATACCAAACCCTGATGCTAGCTTGAGAATATAGTGGGAATGTGGTGTATAATATAAAAGAACATGACCATGTGAAAATTCAATGGGGGTAAATGGAAGAAATACAAACTATTATACAATTTAAAAAGAAATGGATAGAATCAATATCATTTTATAAATATGATCTAAGCTTCCTAATCAACAGAAGACATTGATGTCTACAACAAACTAATTTGGGCATGATTTTTTATGACATTTTTTTTATTTTTTAAAGTTGTGATATTCATTTTTGAGATGAGCATCATTATATTCCTTGGATGATCATGTTCTAAATGCAATTGGTTATTAGATGTGAATGAATGATTTCAACCATAACTTTCTACTTCATAATGAGTATTATAGATGTAAGATGTCATTTTTTCATCTGATATTCTTGAATAAGTTCTGTCTATGAAAGAGCATCAATTTATCATCACATTTACATGAGAATATCATCATTTTTAGAAGAAAATAATTAAGGAAGTAATGACATTTTTTAATGTCATATAATAATGAAATATGCAGTTGAATATTTTTAAAGATAAGATTTTCTGGGATATTGATATTTCCCTTCACTCGGCATGAGTTGTGGGAGATTCAACATGGAATTAAATCAAGTGTATTGGAGTTGATACTATGTTATAAAATCAAAAAATCATGAATTAGTTTGAATATTGATAAAATTTGATAAAGGATCTCATTTAATATAGAAAATAGGGCACCATGATACTTTTTTCCCTGAAGAGATGTTGTTTTTGGGAGCTTGTTTTTTAGAAATATGCTCCCACTATGTTATTGTAATAAACTATGAAGGAGTTCCACAAATGTATTAGTTTCATGAAGAAATGGTTTGTGAGAATATAATTTTTCATCTAAAGGTGAGAAGAACTATCATTTTATATATTGTGTTTCTTAAAGAACACTATTGTGAGAAAGAATTAAGAGCTTGAGAAAACATTGTGCATGATGAATAAATTTCAGAATATATTAAGAACCTATTATGGTCTTCTCAAAAGAAATTGATATAAATAAGGATAACTAAGTAATTGAGTACAAGTACACATAAATTCATAATAACATGAGAAAAACTAAAAATTAATATAAAGGGAATATACAATAAAAAGAATAAAATTATTATGTTTTAGAGTTTGCGAAGACAACTGACTTAAGGAGGTTCTTCTTTGATTCATGGAATTAATTTGAAGAATATGATATTACAAGAATAGAATGGGTAATTAAATAAATATGTAAGAATCAGGTTCTCCCTTAAGGGTATAGATATTTTAACTTGGGGTTTTTTTAGAAAAAGGAGGAAAACTGGCCAAGTACCAAATATAGGCCTATTACACAACATAACTAGGGGTTTAACACAATTTAAATCTCTCCACAAATTATATAATGGTCTTTTCAGGAACCCTGCATGATGTGTAAGCAAATTCAGAGTAAGGGGACATTTTGGCATATACACGACATATATTATTTTATTAATTTTCATGTATATTATTATTTTTTATTAAATTAGACAGTATCCTATTAATCTCAAAACAGATAGTACCCACACCCAATTTTTGGAATAGTTGTGCTGAGAGGTAGGTTGGGCTTTTGAATTTTCATTAGGAATCCATTTCAAATGTTGTTAGTTGCATTGGAACCCCATCAATGTGTTCTCGATTATTCTTGATCCAGTATTAATGTTTTATTATGTCAAAAATATTATTTATGTTTTTACTTTTATGATAGTTTTTAAGAGCTATTACATTCTATATCGAATTAGAGGTCGATGATGGATGAGGCAAGCCGTATGGGTACAAAGTAGGTGGTCTCATGCCACTCACTAATTTTTTAGCTGTATATATTCTGGTGTGCTATGTTCCCATTTTTGGGGTGACTCCATGATTTATATTTGATTCTTGTTATTTCCTATAGATGTTTAGGTAATTGAATAAGAGATTTAAAATCATTTTAGGGTTGTTTTCCTTGTTTTAGGGCCACCCCATGGGTGTGTTTACCATGGATCACTATTTATGGTTGTTTGGCCTAGGATTACTATAAGGGGTTCCTTGTTTTACCTTCATGGGTTGTTTGAAAAGAAAGTGGTTATATAAAATGAAATTCCCACATGAGATAATTTATGGTTTATTCATGTGATAGTTTCAATTACATGATATGATTTTTATATAAATTTCAAACATGAACTGTTAATACCAAAGAAATGTAATACATTAATTTAGTTGTACTGATTTTTATAAAAAGTTTTCCTATTTTAGTAATTAAAAGGACAAGCCTTATGAGGTTGGTCTTTTCTTGTGATTGTGTTGGATTATTTTGGTTTTGACCTTTGCATGTCAGATGAAATTTTTAATTTAATCTTATATGATAAAAGGGTAATTAGCAATGGGTGAACCACTGATTCATATTTGAATGGCATGGAGGGGTCCATATTACTATTGTACCTTATACCTTGGGTGACACATTGATCCATTGAGGGATTCCATTGATGGACCAAAAGGGGTGTAATATGTTAACATTGTGAGAGAACCATTAATGTAGTGGACATGTTTATGAAGGCTTTATTTAAAGCTTGAAAAAATCATGGAATGAGGGATTCTATGAACGGGTTATAATGGAACTATTTATATTTCATGGTTGATGCTTCATGATTATTTATAGGATCCAAAGATGGACTAGTTGACATATACTCTCAGCACAATTAGATTGATATTGGGTTCTTGGAAGGATCGTTCCGACATACTCATAGGCTGTAGGGGGAATTTCACCTAGTGTGTTACTTGAATTCAAAGATAAGAATTTTAGGGATAGAATCGAATTATAAATTTAATATTGAATTGGAATAACTTATGACACGTTCTCAAAGACAAAAAATAAGCTTGGATTCTGTCTTCACTAATAATTGTTTAAATAGCCTTCTGAGGTATTTTTTGTGTTTACTTTGCACGAGGATTATCGAGATTATGTTGGATATTGAGACTTATATAATTTAATGTAATTAAACTCCAAATGAACATGAAATGATGTAAATGGAATCCAGTGTGTGTTGGACTATTTACTTTCGAGTACTTCCTACTTTACCACATACACTATTGTACAGTTCCTGTGATATATATTCACTGAATGATTGGAATAGAACATGGGTGGTTTCCTACAAGGATTTAGTCTCACACCCTATTGAAGTCATGTTTTTGGTCCAAAATAGATTATATTTTTGTAGGTGTAAATAATAAAAAGCACCATTCTCCAGTTATATGATATACTATTTAGGAGTAAGAGAGCATGAGACCAAGCCGAGGATTATGATTCTTCTATGTTTCTTTTTTCCTTCTTTGTATTTCTGGTACTTATATAAGGTATTACTGTAGTGTATTAGATTTTGTATATTTTTATAGAACATTTAACATGGAACATAATCACTTGACTGTTATGCCATTATGTTATTTATGTTATCAGTCTTATGTTGTTTAATTCTGTTGTACGGTATTACTCTTTACGATATTGTTTTACTATAGTATTATACTATGATATACTCTTCCAATTAGTGAACAGTATCCCCCATATCACTCTTATGCCCCCACTTCTATTCAAAGGCCTTTGGGATTGGGGGATATTCTCTTAAGACCATGTGGGAAACCGAGTACGTGGCACCTTTGAGTAGCATCCAGATTCAGGATGTTACAAAGTGGTAATAGAGGATGATTTTTTCTTGTTTTCCATACTGTTTGGAAAAATTATACAAGGAAAACTTGTAAATTGAGTTTGGAAACAAACTATGCTTGGGAGTAGCTACCCTACATACATGGAAAATCTAAACTACCTCGAATGAATATTTATCTTTATGTTTTGAGTTTTTACAGTTGATTCAATTTCACTGTTGAGTGACACACATTTTTGTGTTTTTGTTATTGAAATAATTGTGGTTATATATTTTTGAAAACTCCTGATATGAGGGTATTAAATCTCATGAATCATATATAAATTTACATGAGATAACTTTCCATGCATTCTTACCTTTCCATTTAGGAGAATTACTAATTACATTCTGTTATGATAGGTATCATGATAGATATTCCATATTTTGTGATAGGTGTATTGGTATGTGCTATGGTTTGAATTAGATGGAAGCCAAGATTTAATCCTAATGGTGTATGGGACATCATGGATCATAATTTGGAAGATCATGTTTCATCCTTAAATTGAATTATGGTACAAAGTGCGATATGTGGATGAAAAACATTGATTTATGTAGAGTATGAGACACCATGGATCATAATTTGGTATAACATTGGTTTAATTTTGAAAAATTGAGGTTCCTAGGAACTTCCTAGGTTTTTTAGTTTAGAACCCAAACAAAACAATGTGTAGTTTTATGAATAAAGGACATATGTTCTTCTATTCAGGAAGATATAATTTTCTTAAGTACACGATGTGTACACATAATACACACCATGAGTTACATGGATGTGTGTCTGGTCATGTGAGAAAGAACACTAAATTATGGTTTTTGGATAGTTCACACATGTACTTTAGATACACAAATTTTAGTTTTACATAGGTAGACCCCATGTAGATATAAATAGGTAAAGGTACATGTCCAGGATGGAATACTTGAGTACATGAAATGTAGAAGACTTACACACCATGCATCTAGGGTGTTTACATGCCCAGTATGGAGGATGTACACAACTATGAGAGAGATTGAGGGTACACATTGATTATGGTGTCTACATGCCTTGTACTCTCCTCCTTTTTATCATTTTAGAGTTTTATTCACATATTTGTTTTTGTTATCTTGAACTTGAAACTTTTTAGGGAGCACCACACCCTACCACATCTATGGAAGAGCTCACACAAGTGTTACAGATGAAACATCCTCCATCATTTTCAAGGGATGGAGGAACAAAGGTTGTAGTTTCATGTATAAAGGCCATGATCTTAATCATTTAGCATCTGGAAATTAATCAAGAGAGGAGAGTAAATCTCATGAGGTATATGCTAAGTGATTTCTCCAAGTGATGGTGGGATGTTATCGCTCAGTCAGAGCATCATCAAAATATGGGATGGCGAGATTTTTTTATAGTATTTTATGGATATTATTTTCCTGAGACACTGAGGGCTAATAGAGCCCAGGAGTTTATTGATCTGGAACATGGCATGCTATCAGTTATGGAATATTCATTCTATTCTATTGAGATCTATATTTTCACACTAATTCTGATGGATGGTGATATATCAGAGACTAAGTGCTTTGAGTATGGTCTCAGGTATAATGTCCCGAGCCTGCTCTTTTAGACTTGGTGCATGAAAATGTTTTCTAATTTTTTTATATAAAAGTGAAATAACAATTACACAACTCCTTTAAAAAATGAGGATCTTTTATTGGTCTAGGTTCTGGAGGATTAGACAAAACATTACAATTATCAGAGTTGAACAAAATTTTGGTAAACACCTTGTACACTTCAACAGGCGTTAACTCTAAACGCAATGACAACTACGATCATCTCTCCAGATACCTGTGAAAAATCATTTTAAATTAAAATGGTGTACATTAAATATCCCTCTAATGATATTTTAAAACCCTTGATATATTATATTAAAATATGTTTTTGATAATAGATTTGAAAAATTATTTTGTAAATACACTTGTAAAAAAACATTTACAAAATACTTTAATGCTTTGAAAAATAATTATAATTCGGAAAAACTTTTTAAACTAATCCAGTGATTTAGTTAAAAATATTATGCAAGCTCTTAAAAAACAAATGAGTACAATAAAAAATTTGAAGGCTATCTTGGTCCTACCCATTTGAGGGATGGAATCACTATCCAATTCCCTATCCTATTTACAAAGTTTGAGTACCTATTTTTATAAAACGTTTTTGTATTAGCTTGCCATATATATATGTAATTTCCACTAGTGTTTTAGTATTGAAAATATATTTATACTCATTCATGGAACAAATATATACTAATATTTATAGAAAATTATATATTTGACTTGGTATGATCAAATCTCATTATACATGACATTGCATAATAACAAGAAAGATTAATTGACATCCATGCACATAAAATTTCATCCATATTTCCATAAAACTCCAGTTTTTGTAAATTTTATTTAATGATCAAGTATATATGTGAATATATATATTTATATAAATGTATGAAATTTCATAAAAACATATCTATATATGGCCATAATCAGGATACGAGTACGAAATGCATGTAGATCCACCATTTAAACTCATAAAATTCCATAAATAGTCAATTACTATATATTTATTGATATATATTTATTATATATAATCAAATAATAATTATTATTATATTTCATATTAAAAATAATCTCTATGCTTGAAAAATAATTTTGAGACACAAAATCATAATTTTGGATTAAATAATATCCCATTAAATTTGGAAAATAAATCATTTAAAATATAAAATGACATAATTTAATATGGTCAATAAAATACATGTTGAAAATAAAAAACAAATAATTTCAATATAATTGATTGTTTCAAATCAAAAAAATAGATGGTATGAAACATAGAAATCCCTAATAATCATAGAATTAAATAAATAAATATATAAATACATTTCATTCAAAAAATAAATATCATTATTCTTAAATAAAGAAACAAACTATTTCATAGAAAAATAAAATAGAATTAAAATTAAAAATAAATAATCCAAGAATATATAATCCCTTAATAAAACACAATTTATCAATTTCCATCAAGAAAGAATAAATATCATTCCAAACATACATCGAAATATTTGTAGTATAAATCACCTTACTTAAATTTATCAATGTTTTGAAACATGTTGATTTTCTTTGGAATAATCCCATAAGTAACATGAAACAAACAAATAATTTGACACAATAAATATTAAAATACCTTAGAAAAATAAAATAGAATAGCAGAGTCGGTATTTGAAAATAAGAAGTCCCTTACACGGAACATAGTTTTAATAAATTAAACATAATTTAAATAAATGAAAAACCATACTAAAATAATAATTGAATTTCAATGAAATTATAAGTAAATCCATTATATTTCATTGTTGTGTACTCTATACTTATAAGAAAACTTCTTTTAACAAGACTTGATAATTGAATGGGAAAAACACAAAAAGAAAGAAAAGAATGGCTCTTATTCTTCAACTCATTAGAATGCCTTGTCAAACACTATTTTTTAGTGCATAGCAGTTGAATAACTTTATATACATGGTTTTTATAAATTTTATATTCACAATTATATGTGAATTAACTAGATAGATGTTGAGTTTATAAAATATAATATGAAAAAATAGTGATGGGTAGGATTCAACGCATCGTTGAAGAAAGAATCCAATTGCTCAAGAGAACAACAACCAAATTGAAGGTATAACAAGATTGATGAGTAAAATTAGACTGAGACAGAAAACATATACATAACATATGGAAAAATTGGATAGAGAATCAATATATTTGATTTATTCAATAATAAACACCAATAATGTAGATGAATATAATCAAAACCTACCGCACCTCATTAATTAATAGAAAAAAAAGGATCAAATCAATTTAATATGTATTAATTCCCTGTAACCACCAAATACACCAATGAAAATCAGCAACGAGACATTTATAAACAAATCAAGTATAAGATTAGGACAACAAAAAAATTGGTTCAACATATCTGATTTGGATCCCAAAAAATCGAAAAACTAATACTTGAAAATTTGGAAGATACCAGAAATATCTAAAAAATCGAAGGCCATTTTTATCTATATCATGCTCGGACCTATAAGCAACTCAAATCGGGTGTTGGATTCTGACTCGTGATGGTCTTTGTTCCCAGTTCGAACTATGGAATCAAAACCCATCTGAGTACAAACCTCCTTACACGCGACCTTACTTATTCTTGGGTCGGCCTCGACTTCTCACCCAATCCGCAAATAATCCAAAGAAGATAAAACCATTGCTTGAACCGCCTGGACTCCCGAAGGACGAATCTCCCAGATCTCATTCCCTCAATGCACGAATCATACATGAAAGGAAACCCTAACACCTAAAATCTTATTATTATTATTTTTATTTCATTTTATATTTACTTATTTATCTATTAATGAAATTTTATATCTTATTATCTTAATACTAATTAAATTATTAACACAAATTTACTTATACTATTTTAACATATTCAATAATTTTAGAAAATTATATGTTTGAAACTATATTTCATTGACTATTTTAAAAAATTATTTAACGATATAATATGTTTAATAATTTTCATGGTAATAATAATAATACTTTCATTTGCTTAATAGTTTTAATATATTATTTATTATTAATTGACTTTATTAAATATTTTATTATAGGTATACTAATAATACTCATATATATATATATATATCCTTTTAATCAATTTATATGATATTTAAGTTATTTACATATATTAATATATTAATTTATAAAAATATAAAGTAATAGGCTATACATTGATTCAAAACATATTTTGATTATTTAAAGTATTTATAAAATATTTTTTAATTAAATCATTCTTTCGTTTATTTTATTTATTAAAAAATACTTTGTAAAAAAATTTCTCGGGGTGTTAAATTATCTCCCCCTTAAAAGAATTGTGCCCTTGCAATTCATTAATCGTACTCTAGAAAATTACTAATTTCCATCTTCATATTTTAAGATAACTAATACCGATAAACCTCTAGACATGACAATATATAATCTCCCAAAGTTGTCTAGAAAATTCCTCTAATACCACTTATAACGCCCCGAGCCCACTCTTCCGGACTTGGTGCTTGAAAATATTGTGTAATTTTTTATATATAAAAGTGACGTAACAATTACACAATAATTTAAAAAAAGGGGGATCTTTTACCAGTCTAGGTTCTGGAGGATTAGTCAAAACATTACATTTTTCAGAGTTGGAAAAAATGTCGGCACACATCTAGTATGCTTCCACACGCGCTAACTACAAAAGTGATGACATCTACGATAATCTCTTAGGACACCAGTGAAAAATAATTTTAAAATAAAAGGGTGAGCATTCAATTACTTAGTAAAGAGTTTTTAAAACCATTGATATATTATATTAAAAAATATCTTTGAAAATAAATTTGAAAATTTTAATTTTAAATACACATGTAAAACAACCTTTACAAAAGGATTTAATTTTTTGAAAAATAATTATACTTCAGAAACGCTTTTAAAGCTAATCTAGTGGTTCAGTTAAAAATTTTAATAAATATCTTAAAAACAAAACAACTGATGACACTCGAAACATTAAATGTTATCTTGGGCCTACCCACTTGAGGGATGGAATCACTATCCAATTCCCAATCGTATTTACAAAGTTTTAGTACCGATTTTTATAAAACATTTCGATATTATCTTGCCTTATATATATATAATTTCCATTGGTGTTTTAGTATTGAAAATATATTTATACTCATGCTTGGAACAAATAGATACTAATATTTTCTGAAAATTTTATATTATACTTGGTACGATCAAATATCGTGTTATATGACATTGTATAATCACATGAAAGATTAATCAATATCCACGCACTTATAATTTCATCCATATTTCCATAAAAATCCATTTTTTTGTAAATTTTATTTAATGATCAAGTATATATGTATATATCTATATATATATATATGACTGTATGAAATGTCATAAAGACACATCAATATATAGACATAATCATGATATGAGTATGACATTCATGTAGATCCATCATTTAAACTCATAAAATTCCATAAACAATAAATTTATATATATATAATAAATTTGTAATCAAACTGTAATAATTATTTTATTTCATATGAAAAATAATCTCAATCCTTTCAAAATAAGTTTGAGACATAAAATCATTATTTTGGATTAAATAATATCTCGTTAAATTTGGAAAATAAATCATTGAAATTATAAAATGACATAATTTAACATAGTCAATCAAATACATGATGAAAATAAAGAAAAATTATTTTTAATATAATTGATTGTTACAAATCAGAAAAATAGATTTAATGAAACATAGAAATCTCTAATAATCATAGAATTAAATAAATAAATATAAATATATCTCTTTCAGAAAATAAATATCACAATTTTGAAATAAAGAAACCAATTATTCCTTATAAAAATAAAATGGAATTGAAATTATAAATATAGCATCCAAGAATATATAATCCCTTAATATAACACATTTAATAAATTTCCATCAAGAATGAATAAACATCATACCAAACCTACATCGAAATATTTGTAGTATAAATAACCTTACTAAAATTTATCAATGTTTTGAAAACATGTTGATTTTGATTGGAAGAACACAATAAGTAAACATTATAGAAACAAATAATTTGACAGAATAAAAATTAAAGTCCCTTACAAAAGTAAAATAGAATATCAGATTGAGTATTTGAAAATAGAAAGTCCCTTACACTAAACATAGTTTAAATAAATTAAAAATTGTTTAAATAAATGAAAAACTATAATAAAATAATAATGCAATTGCAATGAAATTATATGTAAATCCCCTAATTTTCATTGTTGTGTACTCCATACTTATAAGAAAACTTCTTTTCACAAGACTTGATAATTGAATGGGGAAAACACAAAAAGAAAGAAAAGAATGGATACTATTCTCCGACTCATTGGAAAGCCTAATCAAACTCTATCTTTTTTTGCATAGTTGTTGAATATCTTTTTATACATGGTTTTCATAAATTTTATATTCATAATTAGATGTGAATAAATTAGATAGATGTTTAGTGGATAAACTATAATAAGAAAAAATAGTGATGGGGAGGATTTAATGCATATATGAAGAAAGAATCCAATTGCACTGGAGAAAAAATACCAAATTGAAGGTATAACAAGATTGATGAGAAAGAATATACTGAGATAGAAAATATATACATAATTTATGGAAAAATCTGATAGAGAATCAATATAGTTGATTTATTTAATAAGAAACACCTATAATACAAATGAATGTAAACAAAACCAGCCGCAACTCATTAATTAATAGGAACAAAAATAAGATCAAATAAATTTAATATTTATTAATTCACTATAACCACCAAATACACCAATTAAAATTAGAGACCAAACATTTATAAAAAATCCGGTATATGACTAGTATAACAAAGAAATTGGTTCAACAAATTAGATTCAAATACCTAAAAATCGAATAAACAATAACTAAAAATTTGGACAACATCAGAAATATCTACAAAATCCAAAGGCTGTTTTCATCTTGATCACACTCGGACCTCTACGCACCTCAAATATGTTATTGGATTCCAAATCACAAGGGTCTTTGTTCTCAATTCAAACTACCAAATCAAAACCCATCTGAGCTCAATCCTCTTTATTCTCGGCCTTACTCAGTCTTGAGTCGGCCTCGACTTCTCACCCGGTCCATGAATTATCCAAAGAATATGAAACCATTGCATGAAAATACATTAAAAAAATTATTTATATTAAAAAGATTTTATCTACTGTATTAAATCAAGAACTGATTACCAAGCGTAATTTGAGGAAACATGAATTGTGAGCTAGGGCATTTCAGCACCGAGATTAGGCACTGTCTTGAACAGTAGTAAGAAGCCTCATTAGGACCATTCTTATGGTGATGTGAGTAGTTATAAAATATCATCCAATTGCCATGTAAGGTGAAACTAGTGTAGTAGTCCAGGGCATATGAGGCCACAATGTCCAAATAAACAAATTTGAGTGTCGATCTTGGGGAAATATGGGCCACCAACAATGCTTCTGCTGGATGTTTCCACAAATAGTTAGTGAGAGCGGCTCTACATCGAATACATGTTATGGAGAATGATTAGTTACTTATTATCAGTTGGGGATCAAGTTACAATAGGTTATTCAAGCCATGGTGGTGGTAATAGTTGTGGTATCCAGACCTGGAGTTCTCAATGAAAGTAGAGTGGATCAGCTCAGGGTAGTTAGGCAGTGTCACAGGGCTGTCGTACAAGTCGGACTTATATAGTGCATCCGACCTAGTAGGAGTATGACCCCATTCCATCTACTATCAGAGGGTTTACTCTAGTAGCCTTTATTTTAGCTTCTATACTTTTTGATAAAGGGGATTCACATAGTTTCATATTCTTTCCAATTGTGGAGATCATTAGGATTTGTCTTTTTTACTTCTGATGATGTTATAAAGCTAGAAATTCCATTAGGGATTAGAATGGAAGGTGTTCATCAGTTCAAGGAGTTACCTATTTTGGTTAGTGGGTGTAACTTCATTTGGGACCTCTATGTCTTGTAGTTTAAATTCTTTGATTTCATCCTCAGAATGGATTGGATGGTTTCTTTTAAAGACATTGTGTATTTTAATCACCACAGGGTGGGTTTTACGTTACCAAATAACGAATCATTTCTACGCATGGTTGAATCGGACTTCTAGGTGAGATGATCTAGACCTGAGCATCGTGGGTTGGGTGGGACGAAAACCCAAATTGAGAGATTATATCTAGATGACTAGGGAACATGCCATATGGACTTCCATCAAGTTGTTGATCATTCCCAGGATGTCTTCCTGGAAAACTTCTCTGGATTACCTCTCGTGAAATATGTAGAGTTCTCTATCAAGCTAGTGTTAAGAGTCACACCAGTATGCATTCCTTCTAATATTATATATATGATAGAGTTGTATGACCTCAATAGGAATCTAGTGGATTTAGAGGGAAAGTGTTTCATTTGATCAGGTAATTCTCCATGGGATTCTCTAGTCCTTTTTGGGAAAAAAGAAATAAAGTACCCTCAGGATATGTGCTGATAATCATAAATTGATCTAGTTGATGTTATGAACTGGCATACTCTACCAAAAAAAGATGATATATTTGATCATGTCCAAGGAGGAATTTTTTTCTCAAAGATCGATTTGAGATTTGGATACCATCAGGTGTGGGTTAGATCATCAAAAATATATCACATAGCCTTTCAGAGTAGGTATGATCTGTATGAGCATTTAGTAATTTTGTTCGGTCACATGAACATGATAGGAGTCTTCATGGAACTGATGAACTGAGTGTTCTATCCATATCTTGATTCGTTAGTTGTGGATTTTTATGACTATATCTTGGTGTATTCTCAAAATGGACATGACCATACCACACATGTTGGTATTATTTTTAGGATAGTAAGAGAGAATATTCTATATTCTAATCTCACTAAGTGAAACTTTTGGATGGATCATATTCTCTTTTGGGGTCACATAATCTTGGAGACAAGAGTATCAGTGGACCCAAAGAATGATAGAGAAGTAGTTTCTTAGTAGAAGTCCAAGAACATCTTGGAGGTGAGGATTTTTCTAGGGATGGTTGGTTACTATAGCATCTTCATATAAAACTCCTCACATTTAGTAGCGTTATTGACATTCCTAACTAAAAAGGGTTATAAGTTTGTTTTTATAAATTTATATGATATGTACTTTAAGGAGATGAATGGGAGATTGAATTCAGCATGGATATTGATTTTTTGAGAGCTAGGAGGGTGTTACACTATGTACTAAAATTTTTATGGTATCTGGCTGGGAGTAGTTCTTATGAAAGGGGACCGAGTCGTTTCATATGGGTCTCGGATGTTGAAACCACCTAATCAGAATTACTCAACACAAAATATCAAGTTAGAAGTAGTTTTTCATGACATATGATGTTGGAGATATTAATTATTATGAGTGTATTTGTTTGTGGACATTGAACAAAAAAATCCTCAACTATATTTTTACACAGTGTGATTTGTATCTATGGTCGTAGAGGTGGGTAGAATACCTTCAATAATTAAATTTGAGCTTGTTTACATGCCTAGTAAAGGTAATGAAATAAATGATTTTTTTAGAAGGAGTAATAAGATACAAGTAGTGCATCAGGAGAATAGTGAGAGACAAATTATGGATTTTTTAGATGCATTTGGAGGAGAATAAAAACCAGGGATAAACATTTCATTCATCCATATTTTTTACCTCCACCTTATTGAACAGAGTGAGGATGAGGAATATATCATATTTTGAAGTCCTAGTTCAATGAAAGAGTGTGAAAGGTGATGACCCTCCTCCTGTATGGACTATAGGTGATGATTAGATCCTGTTTGTACATGGTCGTGTATTGGTTTCTATAGACATGTGTGAGGAGCTAATGCAGGATTTTCATCCATCTGTATGGGAACTACATCATGGTGTCACCAAGATGTATTGGGATTTACATCATTAGTATTTTGGGCAAGGTAAAAAATATATATGTTACAAGTTTTATCATACGGTGCTCCACCTGTCAGCAGATAAAGGAGGAACACTAGTGACTAGCCGGGCTTTTAAATCAACTACCCATTCCCAAGTATAAATAGATTGATGTCGTGATAGAATTCATGAAATTTTTTTAAATGTCACCTCTTGAAAATGATCGTATATGGGTTATTGTTGAATGGATAAAAAGGTATCACATTTCCTACTGATCTAGAAAACCTTCAGTGGTGAAGATCTTGGGAGGTTGTACATCTGTTAGATTGTACAGCTTCATGGGGTCATGAATTCATTTATTTTAGATAGGGATGCTTGGTATACGTCTCTTTTCTAGAAGTGGGTACAGATAGTGATGGGTACATAGGCTCGTATTAGCACAACATAACACCCCCTGACATATGTCCACTTAGAACCCACAATTCATGAGCTGGAGGACATGCTACGGGCATGCATCCACAATTTCATGGATTCTTGGGAGAAGCACATACCCCTAGATGAGTTTTAATTTTATAGTATCTTTTAGGAGACTATCTTGATCGAACCATATGCAGATTTGTGTGGTAGGCCATGTCGATCACCCCTATGTTTTTTGGGGGTAGGAGAGGCATCAATGTTAGGACCACGTCTTGTTCGGGAGACTAGTGAATAAGTTTAGTTGATTCGAAAGAATATGGGTATAACATAGTCTCATCAGAAAGAATATGTTGATTACTATAGCAGAACTTTGGAGTTTGAAGTTGGGGATCAGGTTTTCTTACATGATGCACTGAGTTTGGGACACAAGATGATTAGGAGACAGGGTAACTTTTACAGTTATATGTTAGGATGTTCATGATTCTAGAGAGTGTCAATCTGATTTCATATCAGTTGTAGTTAACTAAGATGTATCAGGCTATGCACAATGTATTGAACATTTCTCAGATGTGACATTACTTTTTATACATGTCTCACACATTTTATCCTGAAGAGGTTGAGTTAGAGGTGGATGCATCATTTTAGCAGCATCCTGTATGAATTGTGGATCGTAGCACGATGGTTCTCCATGACCAATCTTTTCCTTTAGTACAGGTGCTATGAAAGCATGGTTGAATGAAGAATGAGGCATAGGAGAGGAAGGATGATTTATGATCTTAGTGGATTGATATTTTCTTATATTTTTCATTACCACCCTTAGAAGGGTAATTCTGGGATGAATTTCTTTAAGGTGGAAGATTGTATGAACTTGGTTCTTCCATTGAGGTATAGATCTTTTCTCTACAGGCCATATTTTAGAAAAATGGAGAAAACAATCCAAGTAATGGATTTAAGCCTATTACATGACATGATTAGAAGTTATACACCATGTAAATCCCTATACACCCCGTGTAATGGTCTGTCCAGGACCCATGCATGAAGTGTAAGTCATGTTGAAAAAATGGGGTGATTTTTTCATATAGATGACATGTATTTTTCTAGTACATATCCTTCATATTCGTTTTTTTATAAATAAAAAAGTAAGATTTTATTCTAAAATAGGATAGAACCCTCAACCAGTTTTGCGAATAGCAGCACCGAGAGGTTGGTTTGGCACCCAAATCTCTATCTAGACTCCATTTTGACCGTCGTTAGTTGTGTTGGAACCTCATTCACAAGTTCATCATTCATATTGAGTTGTTTATCCTTTTTTATTATCTCATCCTAATTATCTATGTTTGGGGTTTTATGAATGTTTTTTAGATCTAATCCATTCTATGTATGATTAAAGGCCAACAATGGACAAAGATAGTCATACAATTATGGGGAAGGTGGTCTCATTCCACTCTCTAATTGTCAAGCTCTTTATATATGTCAGAGTGTCACATGCCCATTTTTTTGGTATCACCATGATTGTTATTTGACCCTTGTTATTGCCTATTATTGTATATGTAATTGAATAATTGATTCAATGTATGTTCTTTGTTGTTTACCTTTATTTGGGGCCACCCCATGATTGTGTTTCCCTTATATGACTCTTTATGGTCATTTGGATGAGGATGCCTATGAGGCATTCTTTGTTTTCACTTTTTTGGTTGTAAGATATGAATTTAGTCAAAGAAATTGAATTGTACATCTAATATAAATGATGTTTAAGCCTTATGATAGTTTAAATTACATGATACCCATATTATATGGATTTCCCATGTGATTTTATTAATGTCAAAACCATATAATAGTTTAATATATAGGTGATTCATGTTATAAAAATTGTGCCCACATGTGTATTTTAAATTCCAAACCTTATGAGGTTAGTTCTTTCTTGATATTGTATTGGATGCTTTTTTTGAACATTTCATTCCGGATGAAATGATTAATTGAATCCTATATAATAAAAGGGTAATTAGGAATGGGTGAAATATGGATTCAGATTTGAATGGCATGGAAGGTTCCATATGACTCTGTTGTCTTGTACATTGGGTGACCCATGGATCCATTAATGGATTCCATGGAAAGACCAGGGGGGGTCGGGTAATAAGTTTACACCAAGATCGAACCATGGATGTATTGGACTGGATCATAGAGTCTTTATTTAGATTCCTAATGAATCATGGAATAAGGGGTTCATGAATGGGTTCTAATGGAACTTTTTTAATGTCATGGGTGATACTTTAGTCTTATTTATAGGATCTAAGGATGTCCCAATTTACATATACTCACACCACACTTATAATGATATCCAATTCCTGAGAGGATCGTCTAGATGGGCTCATATGATGTAGGTGGAATTACACATGGAGTGGAACATGAATTAAAACTTAGGAATTTCATGGACAATATTTGATTATAAATATAATATTATAATGGAATGACTTATGATTTGTTTGCCAAGAAAAATCACAAGCTTGGATTCAGTCTTCACTTATACTTGTAAAGATAGGTTTATGAGGTATCTTTTGTGTTTACATTACATGAGGGTTGTCAGGCTTATGTCGGATCCTGAGACATAAATTATTCAATGTAATTGAACTTTAAATGATCATGAAAAGCTGTAAATAGAAACCATTACTTATAGTATAGTATAATTTCATGTACATTATAGTTCACTACATTCACTATTGTGTTGCCTATTATATAAATTCACTGACAGATGGCACAGACTTTGGGTGGTTTTCTATTTGGATTTTTTCTCCCACCCTGTTTATGTCATTTTTTTGGGGCCCAAATAGATTATTATTTTTTTAATTGTAGATAAGGGAATGTTTCCTTCTCTATGTACTTGAAATGTCATTTATGTGCAAGATAACATGGGGCTAATCTGAGGCTCTCAATGCTTCTAAGTTTCTTTTGTTATTTTTGTACATTTGGTACTTATATCATGTATTACTATAGTGTAACCTGTTTTCGCTATTTTCATAGAACTTGTTTGATATAGAATCATCTATTGAATGACATAACATATGGTTTTTTATGTTATTAGTCATTTATTTTTAGCTTCTGTTTTATTATACTATTACTTCCACTATTGTTTAATTATTGTATTCCATTATGCTATACTCTTCCAATGAGGTAATAATATCTTCACTATCACTCCTTTTCCCTGGATTTTTGTTAGCAACCTTTGGCATTTGGGAAGATGTGCTTGATCCCATGTGTCCAACTGACTATGGGTCACGTTTGAGTGGAATCCAGATCCATGGAATTTCCAAAATAATCCTTGTGACAACACATTTATTCAAGAAGGTGATTGTTAAATATAGTTGTTATGAAAATATTTTTTACATCATTTACCTATGTGAGGTTCACATACACTATTAATTGATAATAGTGAAATAAAGGCCTTATGATATTCCCTTTTTATTGTATCCACATACAAATGATTTCTTTCTAGTGGATTATGTGGTATAGGATTATTTCCAAACAATGCCAAGGAATATTTACTCCTACTAAGTAATGTACCTTTTAAATACTTATATTATAGTCATTGTTTATTATTACGTTTTCTCATTATTTTATATCTCAATTATAGGTAGTGAATGTTATTTTATATATAATAAAATATAATTATAAAATATCACTAATTCACCTATCCCCCTATAAGTGATCCCAGATATACTTATTAGTCCATTGAGTAAACATAATAACTTGTTATTGTCAAAAAAGTACATTATATGGAAAATTACACTTTATTATGTAATATTTTTCCCGATTAATAAAAAAATATGAACCTAAAATATACTAGGAATGAATGAATGTAAATTTTTTTATTAAACTCATACTTGTAGGTTGATAAAGTTATATATTGGAATAATTGTTATTAGATAATGGTTTAGATATCTTTATAGGTTAGGATGTGTATAAAAAATACATTAAAGGTATGATAATATATGAGTTATATAATTATAAGAAATACTTTTGAGTGTTTATCTATTATTTCGACTAATAAATGAATTTTTTAGAATTGTGTGCCATAAAAAACAAGGTGAATTAATTAATAAGGAAGTGAGAAGATAATATACTTCTAAATCAGTAATATGACAGAGTTATAATAACAATGGGTTAGTTTTTTGGTTGAATTAAATAAATTGAAGTAGTATATCAATGGTGTAACCCTTTAAAGGAACAAACAAAATTCTTAGTTGAGAAAAATACCTATATTAAAGATTTTAAAGAAATAAATCACTCATGATTTTTGTGGGACCATAGATCTAATAGTTATCATAAGATAAATTAATTCATTAAAGAAGATATTAAATGTTTTTTTGTTTAAAACATCTTAAGGAAAACTCTTACTATAAATCATTTTGAAGGTGAATTCAACTAGTGGTGATTATTGGTTATGAATATAAAGGATACAGATAATATTAATTCCATTATGAATAAAACATTTAAGGATATTTTCCTTGAGATATATTTTCCTAAAACTTTTCAAAATATAATGGAATGAAAATAATAATAATTGAATAAAAATAATATGAGGATTAAATTTCCACCTATGTTGAAAATTTTATTCTATTATACAGGAATGGAAAAAAAATATTCTGGAATATGTTGTTAAAATTGATCAATTTTCTTCATGATTGAAACCATGTCTAAAAAAGGAATTATTTACTTGTGAGTTTGGATGTTGTGAGGAAATTGTCTAATGTGTTCAGGATATATAGATTGATTTATTTGAATTTTATATCAATGAAGTGTAAAATATGTCAAGGGGAAATAAATGGGAATTAATCCATTGAATAAATTTGAATGAAATAAAATTAAACTTCCTTCTTGAGACAAGTGTGGTAACGAGCATGTTTTTTAATGTCTTATGAGATATAAAAAGTGATACTAGTTTGGTATGTTATGAAATATGACTCATGGATGTAGTGAAAAAAGATATATAAATATTCATACTAATGAAGAAATGGTTGTTGTGATGTTTTTTTATAATGAGATGGTCCATTATGTATATGTGTGTTTGAATAAAAGTATAATGGATAATGATATTGCAGACCATAACTATACTGGTGTTGAAAAATAATGTTATAGTACATAAAAAATATAAACCATCATATCATGTGGTGAAATGTACATTAATTATTTTCTCGAGGTATATCAGTGTCATTTTTGATTTGGGATATATGCATTCTTTTATTTTATAGATGTTTGAATGTAAGATAAAAATATCACCTCAAAAAAACTGAGATAATACTTTTGAAAAAATCTCCCAATGGATATATTAAATAAATATACAATTATAGGAACCTTATTTTAATAATATATGAAATTGTTTTTCCTGAAAATATTTTTTCATACCCTTAGTGGGGTTTAGTGTTATTATGGGTATGGATTATATTTTTGTTTATCATGTAAAGAATGGTTGTAGAGATAAACTATTCATATAAAATATTGACAGTGAGTTTAATTTCGAAGATATTTTTGAGTTCATGCTTATGATAATATACCAATAAGATATGAAATTGAATAAATTTTATGGTGATAGTTTTTATTTACACATTATTGAAAAAGGTAAGTATTTAGATTAGTTATGTGCCTACGGTAAATCAAATTTTGGATGTATTTCTTAACAATTCTATATCTACTAATCTTGATTAGGAGGTTTAATTCATAGTTGACTTGGTTCCCAATGAAAAGATAATTTCAAATCCTCCTTATCGAATGTCCCTAGTAGAGATATAAGAATATAAAAATCAATTAAAATTATTACTTGATAATGGTTTAATATACCATAGCACTACACCTTGGGAAGCTCATGTTTAGTATGTTAAAAAGAGGATTGTTTTTATGAGGACTTTTATTGATTATAGAGAAGTTAGTTTCATTATAATTAATAATAAGTATATATTGCCTCATTTTTATGAATTCTTTAATCGACTCTAGGGTGATCTGTATTTTTTAAAAATTGACCTTATGTCTAGGTTTCATTAACTGAAAGTAAATGAATAATACAATCTAAGGATGGTGCTATATCAAAGTTATAGTCATTATTAGTTTGTGGACATGATATTTGGGTTGAAAAATTCACTGTTTATATTTATAGATCATATAAATAAGGTTCTCCATGAGTTTATGGATAAATTTATGGTTGGGTTTATTGATGATATTTTTTAATATTCAAGTTGTTATGAGGTAGAAGAGAAGAATCTATTAATTACTCTATATACTATAAAACAAATTAATGTATATTGAAAACTTATAAATTATGAATTTCCTTGTTAAAAATTTTATTACAATGTTATAATATTTCTAAATATGACATAACTATTTATTTTTATAAATCCAACATTGTGATAGAGTTCCCAAGGCCTAAAAATATTATTAAGATTTTAATTTTTCATAGATTAGTGGGTCACTACTAATGTTGTCTTCAAAAAGTGTCTCATTTAATTCTCCCAAAAACCATGTAATATAAAAAAGGTGTAAAATTCATCTAGAAAACAGGAATGTTAAGAATTTTTTTGGAATTGAAAATATGATTGTTTAATGCCCAAGTGTCACACTTTTAATCATGAATGTTGGAGTTTTTTATATACAGGGATTCTTCATTAATGGGGAATGGTTATGTTTTAATAAAAGATAAATGGGTAATTTCCTATGAATTACATTTATTAAAACTCCTTGAATAGAATTATCAAATTCATGATCATGATCATGCATCTATAGTTTTTATTTATAAATATTGATGAATCTTATATATTTTTATGTAATGTGAAATATATGGAGATAAAATTTTTTTAATGTATATAATAAACCAAAAGAGTTGATCTTGAAACAAAAAAAAATACAAGAACTAATAAAGGATTATGATTTCATGATTCAATATAATCTTGGTAAATTCAATAATTTAATTGATTCCTTGAGTCAAATGTACAATACATCAATAATAATTAAATTTATGGAACTTGATCCAATAGTTTAATATTTCATGAATATGGGATTAAATGTTGTACAGAAGGTAAAAATTCTCTTGTTTCCAGTCTATTAGTATAATCAATCATGTTGGAATGAATTAACAAGGTTCAATATGAAGATCATGGTTTCAAAAGAGTGGTATAATTCGTTCAGGATGAAAACTTACATGAATTTAATATTGGTAAATAATGAGTTATATGATTTAGAATAATGCTTTATATGTAATTTGATTCGAAATTGAAAACTAAATTGATAAATGAAGATCACAACTATATTCTTTCATTCATCTTGGTAATATAATGACATATAGACACCATTGATAATATTATAGATCAGAAGGAATAAAGAAAATACGGCTTATTTCTCTATGAATTTTTTGACTTGTCAAGAAGTAAATATTGATTGAAAACTACATGTGGTGATACATCAACCATTTCATGTTATCTAATTGAAATGGTATAATATAATTTATGGACATCATCATGGGATTACATTTGAAATATTGAGGTAATCATGTGTTTGGGTCATTGTATGATGGTTTACTAACGCAAAGAATTATATTTCTATTTGAGATATTTTGTTTTTGGATCAACATTATTGAATCCATCTTAAAAGGATAGTTAGGTTACATAGAGTTCCTATCTCTACTGAATTTAGTCATGATCCATGATTTACATCCAATTTTCGGAAAAGAAATAATTATTCAATGGGTACTGAGTAATGTTTCACTGCATCTTTTTATCCCTCGTATGATGGTAAAGTAGGGTTGATAATATAAAATTTTGAGGATATGATCTAGAATTTTCCTTTCTTATCATCAAGAATGTTGGGATCAATAACATTAACTAGTTTAATTTTCATATAATAAAAGTTTTTATTGTAGTATTCTGATAGAACAATTTCCATGATTATATTGAATGTGAAGTTGGAATCTAGAATTTCAAGATAATTTAAGGGGAAATTTATAGAGTCCTAAACTGGTCGAATAAATGGTTCAAAAGGTTGAGATTATTCAGTAACATATGATTATTTCTCGGAGCATAGAGATGTTTTATGTAGATAAATGAATGAAATTCCATTTATTTGAGGTAGGTGATCATGTTTACTATAAACAAATTTATAGAAGGGTGTGATAAATTTAAATATAAATGGAATGTTAAATTCACATATTATTAGACTATATTATATTATGAGTATCCAAAACATTGATTTTATATCTGGAACATAATTCATTTCATGATTCATTTTTAAGGAAGTATGTGCATGAGGAATCTCGAATATTTATCCTAAAGTAGTTCAATTGAAAAATAATATTTCTTATATGAAAAATATAATTGAGATTCTTGATCATATTGAGTCAGTGTTGTGGAAGAAATAAACTCACCTCGTAAATTTTTTTTCTATAACTATATATTAGAATAAGAACCATTGTAATCTATAAAAGTTACAAAATAAAATTATCCTCTTTATTTATTTATGAATAAAATTGTGACATGGATGGTTCATTATGGTGGAATAATGTTAAAACCCATATAATTATAATAATAAATCAATTTCATAACTTATTAATTTTCATGAGAAGATTTTATGGATTCATATTCACTGTAATAGTTATCAGAATTTTTAAGCAATAAAGAAAAAAATTTATTCTAACTAAATTTTTTACCATGTATGATATATTTTCATTGAAAATTTGAAATTATAAATTTATAATTTTAGTTATATAAATGAAATATATTTATGATATCATCATTTAAAAATTATTTTTGGGTTATATTTTATTTATTATTTAAAAATAATTTTTTTTGAGAATATTGAAGAATATTGTAGTATCAAATATTATGAAGTTACCTTTATGTTTTTAATTGATTTTAAATTTACATAAAAATATTTTATGTCGTCATAATTCAATAAATATCCTGAGGATAAATTTTATATATGATTTGGATATAAAATCATGATTATTATTAAAATGTATTTTTTATAAAAATTGTTTTTGGATGTATTTTTCACACTTATATTAAAAGTTATTTTTTTCACTTATAATAATTAAATCATAGAAACTGGATTACATATATTTAATTATGATATTAAAATTTTATAATATAGTCTTTTTAAATTTTTTTCAAATAAATTAAATCACCACAGTAAATTTAAGTCATCGTTGTATCATTTAAAGTGTTTAAGAGGGGTTAAACTATAATATAACGAATAAAAGTTTATAAATATGTAAAAAATTTGATTAGTTGAGTCGATTTTGACCTTAACATATCCAATAATAAAATTATACTAAATTATATCCACTTTAATGAAGAATACATTTATTATATTCAAATGTTTTTAATATTTACAAGGCTTCTACTCCTCACATAAAAAGGGGAACATCTTATTATCACTTATACACACATTTTGAGAACATTAAGTAGACCATTATCAACACAAATCCATATCAGATCTCCTAAAAAACCTTATAGGTAATATTCCCACCATTATTCTAAACTAATAATTCCTAAGTTTTAATCTAAAAAGATATTTCCATGGAATAAGAAAAAGTATTAACCATGTTCACTCATGTTTATTTCTTCTTCCACCTCTATAGAAAATATATAACTACAACAATATTTTTAAATCAGTATCTTTCCTATAATGATATGTTATTCTATTGATTGAATAAAAACTTTTCCATCTATTTTCTATCAAATGATAAATCAAAATGTTTTCTACGTTTACATGTAAACTGCCACCTCCATGTATGATTTATATATTTTTTACATTAATGAATAAAATGGATATTTGTAAAGATAGTTTTAATGAATAAATATTTGATATTTATAACATAATTATGATTTTTTGATGATAAAATATTATCTATGTTCTATCCCTCCAATTTGTTGAATAATATAAATTATACCCAAGTGTCTATATTTATTATTACCTTCATGAAATAATATATTTAATTTTTTCTGACCATCATATATGGGTGGTTTAAAAATTATATTTTAGGTATAATAAAATAATAGAAATTTTATGAATCTATGGATGATATAAAATGTCCCCTGGGACTGTGGTCAATGCACATTTTTTACTGTGGAGATTTTGAACTAAATAACCTCAATGCATCTGATGTAAAATTAATAGAAATAGTAAATAAATAAATTTTTCTAATAAATGGAATATAATGAATAATAATAATGGAATAACAATAAAAAACATTTAAATAATAAAATAATTAATATAATTTTATTATTTATTAAAGTAAATGAAATTTATGGTGAATTAGAACTTCAGACAACATATTTTCCATATAGCCTTATTATAAATGTTTTTAAAAAAATTATTTCCCGTGTTCATTTTGTTTCAGTTTTTTCAAGAATGTTATTATTTATACATAAAATATTATTTAAGTTCATTTTCAACCAATTTTGAATTTCTGTATTAGTGTATTTAAATGAATTTTCTAGTGTTTTCATAGACGTTGTTTTTGAATTTTTTAAAAAAGTGAAAAAGCAAGTTTTTAATGATTATTTCATAAAGACATTTTCTCATAATCGTAGTTGTTATTATTTATAAATATTCCTATAAAATTTTATTTGATTCTTTAATTTGGATCTTCTTATGTCCTGGTCAACTATGTAGATACACCTAAGGTACAAGTGGGTGAATCAAGTGTGGACTAATTTTAAAAAATTCTACAGCCTTCATCAAAATCATTTTTACCCATTTGAAATAAAACATCTCATACTAGATAAAAATATTGGATATTGTTTTTTTACTAATAAAAAACCTATATTCAATTTATAAATGTCTTAATAATCATATTTTTTATAATATCTAGAACCACATGGGATTCCTACTCCTTGTCATACATAGGATGTCCATGTTAGGGATTCTCCACTATGATCGAATCACCAATAACTGTTGGATTTTATAATGTATCAACTTATACTAAGAACCACACATTATACAACTATGGAGTTCACAATATTACACATGTGATCTTTTACTATATCCTATAACACCTCCCTAAAATATTATCCAACATGATTGACTTTCATATCTTCTCCTCCATCTAAAGTAGTACATCATTTTCTATAAAAGAATGTCTCATCATCCAAAATACTAATATTCTTCCACAATATAAAAGAGTATCATAATTACTTATAATTTTCTAAAAACTCTGCATATGAAATGCAGTCATTGTACATTACATGTTTTAGTTCTTATTTAAAAACTATTACTAACCTTTTCATGCCAAAACAACCAAACAACTCTACTGAAAATGACTATTTAGAATATATTCTTGATAGACAATATATAAAACTGATTATCTTCTTATATTATTTCTTTGATATAAATAATGTTACCCATGCTTGGTTCTATCTTATTATTATTTTCTATAGGTTTTAGTGGATGCTTTGATTATTTATTCTTATTCCTCTTCAACTACTTCTATTCTCTCAACTCGCACTTAGTATACACATCCATCAATAGATGAACCCCATATTTTCTATGATATTGGTACATGAACACTTTTTATATGCACTCATAAAAATATAAATAATTAAAATCCATATGTGGATGATTAAATATATCCTATCATTTCTAAAATGCCATTAATTGTATATTGATACGGAAATATAGTTTATATTTTAAGAGCACAAAAATTGAAAACTTATTTTGGATTCCCAAGTAATTGTTTTTAACTTATTCTTCAACGAAAGAAGTATTAAAGGTTACATTTATTAAATGCTTCTCATTTTTGAGACTCATCTATAAATATCTTATAAAAATATCTATAAAGGGGTTGGTACTATATCCTTCTACAACCCAAAAATTCATCATCAAAATCAATACTATATTTTTCGGGGATGTATAATAAAATATACATCATTTAATTTTATGGAAAAAACATATCATTGAATTATAGGTATATCAAAAATGAAAATGGAAGCTCAAATCTAAATCATAGTTATTGGAGAACACTACTTCTTAAACTCATGCCCTTAAGTCAAATTGCTTCATAAATGACTAAATCTATGATGAAAAGGAAATATTCAACTCAAAAACATATGTATTATTCTTAAAACCCTTATAAATCCATTTCACCTCAATAATATTTTGAATGTATTATTCATAGGTTGATATTATAATCCTTCATCAAGAAGTTCAGTTTCTCTAGATTTGATCATTGATTTACAATGTTTAATAATTTTTAAAAAATGAAAGGAAAAATCAAAATCAATATATTTGAACATTTTCTCTATCATATTAAATCTATAAAACAATTTTTTAACATATGAAAGTGTCAAATTTATTATAATTTATAAAGGCTTATAATGGGACATTATATAATTAAATTCTCTAAGGCATACACTCATTGAAAAGACATGTTCATACAATGGATTACACATAGGTCCAAAGGATTATATTGATTTATGAAAGGAGTATAATAATCTCTAAAATAATTACACCCACAAACATATCCAAATTATTTATTGAGAACAATTTCAAATGATAGATATGGAAGATATAAAATGATGTATTTAGGTTGTATCATACATAAAATCAGTAGATTTATATGATGAAACTGAAATCCTTATGATCACCATGAATACTTATATTAAACACCTCATGAAATATGGTTATAATGATGTCTTTAAATCTAGTAGGAAGAATTTTATATTCACGAAATATTCATTTTTTTTTAACATAAAATTACTATATTTCAACAGATTGCTTCAAATAGACTTAGATTGATATAGGTGTTATCTAACTTCTTTAAATCATATCAGCACTACCTCAAATGACTATTGGGATTGTTAAAAAATTTTAAAATCTTTCATACACATATTTGAGGTATTAAATCATATAGAAAAATCATATATGATTAATTTAGTGGATTTTCATACCTATTCAGTTGAATAATTTTTTGAATATCTCTTGATCCATATATAATCACACATACCATTACTGATTTTTACAAACATTTTTTATACTGCATGGATGTGTTCTATAGATTATAACATATATCACACTTAAAATTCATAGATACGCAAGTTATACATCTATAGGTCTTGTATTTTACTCTACCTTCAACATATATTACATTAAAACTATGGAAGATAAGAATTAATCACCTTTAAATAATTTCAAACACATGAAGACCAACACATTGATTCATTCTCTTTAGGGGGTTCTATTTGATAAATTTAAATTAGGTATTCAAGGAATATTTCCCCAATCTATTTTACCAATGAATATCTGGGAAACCATCAATTACATTGGGTGATTAAGAATTTGAATCACCCAATTTATATTTAGGATACATTTTCATTTTCATTTGATAGTAAATAAAAGTCAATAAGAAATTTCTACCACAATATCACCCTTTGGATATTTAATAAATACATAAAAAATCCAAACACATCGATGGATGTAAATATTTATTTTATTGTTAACTATTTTTTATCCCTATTATTGGAAATAAATACAAAGGGAATGAGAAATAAATTTTCTTATCTTCGCCTTTTTTATATACTGAGGACATGATATGGATTGTGTTTCTTTCTAATTTTTATATACCCATTTTTTAGTGAGTTTCCTTTCATCTATAAAAAATATTCTAATTTTATAAAAATTATATTCTCTAAATGAAAGTTTAATTCTCTTATAAGGTTCATAATATTTCTATGAAATAAGGGTGACACCACATTTTCTCTAAGGAATGATGAATAAAATATGCAAATATATGTCTGTGTGGGATAACAATTTATTGAAAACAAACGTGAATAATTTAGAAAAAAAATCATTCCATAATTATATAATAGGTGATACCAATTATTATTAACTTCCTCGGGAGAAACTCACTTATATTTTAAAGAAACTTTAGGAACTTTGACTCACATGAACACACACATTTTTTCATTTCCAGTGTATGTTATTCCCCATTTGTTTAAATAATAACAATCCTTTATAGACATAATGACAATGAATTAACACCATTAGGGGATAATGAAAATCAACCATGAATATTATATTTCAAAACTTATGTGTTGAATTATAGAATTAAATGAATTTTATTAGGCACTAACAGGATGAAAAATTTTATTTCCCCCCATAAAGGGATGTCTACAAAATTAATCACCTTAAATTACCATCATGTAGGTAAAATTAAAGTGAAATAGAAATACGAGGGATAATAAAGGATTATTGAATAAGAGTTGAAAGTTTGATATATATATTTCATAACCCATAAATTACTTTTCATGAAACTATTAAATGTGTAACCTTTTTCATAATGTCTTCACATTTATTTTCCTAATCTAAACATAACTTGAAAATATTTAATTACTTTTATTAGATTCATTATTAGATGTAATGGGATTCTCATCATTTGATAATATATAATTTTGATTCATTCCATCATTATTCAAAATCCTATACATCTATAGCTTATCTATATATTTGGATAATAATCTTTAGCATAATTCTTAACTCTATCATTGGGTGTGAATTAATTTCCCATTTGAACACTTTTATCACAAGAGGTAATATGATATTTACCAATGTTTATCATTATTTTAGGAAATATAATCATACATTTGATAGCATAATCTACTTACTAGTTTCTTCATACAAATATTTATTTGGAATATTTAATCTTAACCTTAGTGGGGAACTTATTTACTTATTAAAAAGTGGTTTAAAACACTATACCATATGACTATCTATTTCCAGGATTGATCCCCTATGGATTTTCATATAGATCAATTTATTTATACTATTCATGAACATTATGATGTTTTCAAAAATGTCTCTTTTATTTCTACCATAGAATAGTATTCTGATATGTGTTGTTAAAACCCTTTTCTAATGAGTTTTAGCATATTTTTCATTGTTCTCCCAAATATATTCTATTCAGCTTATTCTTCACCATATTTTTCTATTTTAGTCATTGATTTTCATTATGAATGGATTTTAACTCTATATTTACATGCCATTAGCCTATAAAATAAAGGAAAATTTTTTTATAATATTCACAGATGTTATCAAGATATTCCAATATATTTTTAGCCAGAATATTTTTATTTCTCTTTGATAACTGTTTTCTTAAAAACTGTTTCTTCTTGATTCATATTTTCTCCCCCTTAATTTTGATCCTTTATTATTTTCACATACTGACATGTCATTCCCAATATAAATATCCCCATGTCCAAACATCCAATAACACAAGCACCTTCCAATTATTTTTATTTTATTTCATGTGCATGAAATCTATCCATATTTAGAAGCTTTCTATTTTTCATATCAAACCCCAATATTCTGGTTTCTTTTGGGAATGTGTTCTTTTGGAAATGTTCACCTCTTTACATTACATATATTTTATTATAACATAATTTTTACTCTTTGGAATTCAAAAATATTTTTTCTTATATTTAGAGTAAAAACAGATGTGGTGAAACTTATTTATCTACATAGAGGGATATCATTTTCTATGTTCGTTATATGGAGGTCATTCCACCTGATCTATAATTATTTTATCCATAATTATGAGTCTTCTCTAAATCATTAATCAAATCTATTTTTCTGGAAACCCTTTTCTTCTAATGGTAATGGGATGTTTCACATTTTAACTCTTCTATGTTTTTTTACTTTCACTTCCATCATAACACTTTTCCTATGGCGAGTGTACATATCATTATATTCTATCAAAAATTTGACTTCATAATCATTCTTAATATTTATAATTTGACCTATATATATATATTCCACTACTCCATTAGAAAAATTTTAAAACATTAACCATGCATAATTTTACAACCAATGGTGAATTTTTTACATCTATGGAGTCTTTATGAACATTCCTCCATGAATGAAACCTCATATTAACTACAATATCAAACACATCATTTTTAGAAAATAAAAGTTAGTAATTATTCATTATACAATGAATCTATTTCCTTAAAAAAACGTGGAATTCTCTTCCTTAATTTTTAAAATCATTTTGAGAGGTTTTTTGAAATTTAATTTCTTTTCTGAGGAATCATTCAATGCATGAGACCTTTCTTCCATCTATAGTATTATTTAGGAATTCCCTTGATAAATTTGAGTATATATGCTATAAATTTATTGGGGGGTAATTCTATAGATAATCCATATTCTCAATATATATGTCTTCAATATTTTTATTGGCACTACCATCACAACTCGATCTTTCTTCAGTTGAGAAAATATTTTCCAAAGATCCAATATAAAAAGGATAATCAATATGATAGAATTAATCTAATGGTGTCTTCCCAACATTATCTAACAACATTATTTTCATCTTATCTCTTATCTTCTATTTTTTAATTAAGGTCATTTTTTCATAACACTAAATAAACTATGGTAATAAAGGGATTAATTTATTTTATCAGAGGTTTTTATTTTTTTCATCGAATATGATATCCAAGCTACACCTCATATAAAATAATAGAAAAAATGAGAATTTTTTTGAACAGTTGAGAGAGAAAATTATTTCTAATTACAAATATTATATCTTTTTAAATATAAAATCCTAGATATCCAAAGCTTTGATACTACATGTTTTTTCTCAGTGGACCGTGCAGACACACCTGATATTGGGTGAATTAGGTGTGGGACAATTTTAACAATTTACAACACTTTATATTAAAATTTTCTTTCTCGTTTGGTCATGAACCAAAAATGTTAGTTAATAATATTGGATATTCTATTTTATATCATATTATACACCTATATGAAATACACAAAAAGTATTAAATAGTTAGTTTTTTTAAGGGTTCATACCCTCAAAGGAATTCTACTCCTTGTCATGGTTTGTATTTCTAAGTCACATATTATCTTAAAATAGAAAATCACTATTTACAAGTTGATTTGGGTTGGTGTCACTTTAAAACAAAGAACATAATATTACACTAGGGCAGAGTTCATAACATTACTCGTGTAAAATTGTACTATAACCCATATTACCACTTAAAATAACCTAAATTGTATTTTGAGATTAAAAAATTTATTCTAAATAAAATGTAATAAAATATAAAATAGTTATATGTTCCCATGTATAATCATGCGTTGAATTTTAAAATAAAATATATCTCCAACAGTACACTTATTAAATACTTCTTATTTTTCAAAATCATTTAAATCGGTCTTCAAGAAATATCGACAACATAATCAAATTTATCCCCTTCCATAGCTCAATGTTTATTACAAATAATATATTATCCATTTTATATTTTTTTATAAAAAAATATAGATTATATGTTTTCTTCACAATACATATTTGAACTACTTGACTATCTCTAAAATAACAATGATAACTTCAAGATTCATATTGATTATATGATAATACAATAACATGATCTCATCATCATTAGTCTTCATTATTTATAATGAAATAACATATAATAAATGAGAAGGATTCCACTCAATAACCTATATATTATAACTGTAAATTTAATAAACACATTTCACTAGTTTTTAATTTTTTATAAATTATTTATATGATGATATTATTCTATTTCAATATGAATATCAATTTATCTTGATCACATACAATATTTAAAAAGTTATTTGATGTCTTGAATTTGAAATCACCGAATTAGAATCATCATATTTGATATTGTTATTAATAAAATAAAATTTGGAAAACATGTGTTCTCAATTTAGTGGAAATATTGACATTTTTTCGAAATTTTGAAGGATTATTATAGGGATTTCAAAGACTTATGTGGGACTAGGATAATTATCAAGAAAAATTATGCACTTGAAAATAATTATTCTCAACATCAAAATCATATAATGTGTTATTCGTATATTATTCTAATCTTGAAAAGGTCTTGCACTCATTTCCATCTCCAAATTCACTCCTCAATATAGAGTTATCTAATTGAGAGGAAAGTCATATCATGAAGTCTAATAATTGGAAAAGTATTATCATCAATATAGTTATATAAATTAATAAAAATCATTATGATCAACTTGAATACTTTCTTTCAACATCTAAATACATATAATCCCTGAGAGTTCATCTGATATAGTATGTATGGTATTATGTTTCAGACTTATTCAATTTAGGGAACATAAATGTTATGTATTCCTCTAAATGGATTAAAATGGACAATATTTTTTTTCTAAATATTCTCCAAAATATTTAAATCATCTAGATAGGTATTCAAATAATTTTTAAAATTATTTAAATAATCTGAAACACCATTAAGATAATATTTGGTGAATTTACACTTTTAGAGAAATCATAATAGATTATTTATGTATACATATCTACCAACTTATGTAAACTCATTCCAAAACAATCTTGATCCATACTTAATAATAATCTCATTCATTTAATAGTTGTATAATAAAAAATTTAGAAGCCAATTTGTTTTACTCCATAGATTGGATCTTTAGATTTAATCATTTTTTACAATTGATATTCACAACAATATATGCTATCTAGCCAAATGTATATAATAAAACTTCTTATTTAAAATTTAATTATTTCTGAATTTTGAATTCACGAATTCTTCACCTTTAACAATTTTAATAGACATGATGACTATATCATTAAATATTTAGATATATAGGATTCTATTTTAAGTATTCCACCCAACTAATAAAATTTAACAACTCCAAGATCCTTCTCTCATGTATATATAGTTAGCCTCCACTTCCTTTGGGTGGATAAAATTTTCCATCGCACATGCCCTATTTATGATACATTGACATTCCCATTTGAAAAGAAATACATTAAAATAATCAATTCCCATAATAGACCATATTCTTTTTTATTATGGGAATTTTTTATTTTCAAATTTTTTCCAAATAAAAAGATATTCCTTATCATTTTTAATATAACTATACATGTTTTTCTCATAATATAAAATGTAAATTATTGTGTATTTTATTATTTAAATGAATGATCTTATGCATTTTATTCGTGTTATAGAACTTGGATATTTTATATGATTTCATTTGGGACTCATATATGCATCCAATGAATTTGGTAATGATTATTTCTTTAGAGTAGATCTATTGTAATTATCAATGATGTTTATAATGTTTTTAGGGTTAATATATGATTATTTTATCAAGATGAATTCATATTTTTATGCTTACTATGTTTTTTATTGGAAATTTCTTTATTTCTTGTGGAAGGAAAATGAGTTTGTAGATAATGGAATAGTGTTAACCATATAAATATGAACACATTATTTTTCAAGGAGAAGTTTTCTTGAGTTCTTATGCTTTCTCAAGAAACCATCATGGTAATGATTATTCCTTTTCTATATCTATAAAATTAAATTTGAAAAAAATTTGGAAGTGAATTGTATTTCACTTCATATTACATTATTATTTTAACTCAAGGTTTATGTTGTTAAAAAGAATATTTATTTATAGATTTTAATGATCTTATATTGGACAAATATGTTTCTTTTTTATTAAAATTACTATATTATTTATACACATACCATTTTTTAAAATTTCTTCCATTGGAACTAAGGATGTGTTGAAATTTTATAAAGGTCAATGGTGACATATCATAAATACTGAATAAGTTCCAATAATGAAACACGATTTTAAACATGAGAACCTTTTTTGAAAAAAAAGGAAATGTATTAAAATTTAAAAAAAATTATGTAACAGAGTTACAAGTTATCTAAAACACTAAACCATAGAGATCATTAAAATGAAAAAAATTATAATATATTCTATTAAAATCCTAATTATGTGTTGATTATGTTTTGGGTATTTATAGTATATAGGATTAAAATATAAAACACAATAGTAAACATAATTTTGATTACATGAAATTAAATGGGTGTTAAGTTGACAATAAATAAATAATTCATTAAATATAATTTCATATGAAAATAATTTAATAAATTTTTTTAAATAAAATTTAATAAAAATTTGGCTGGAAAAAATATTGATGCATATAGTATATCATTAATGAATAATAAAATGATAGTTAAGGAATGTATGACAGCATTTAGTTTAATAAGGTATTCCTCAAGGATAAAAAAGAAACAACTTAAAAGTAAAAAAACAGATATGAAATATTATATACAAGTGAAATAAATATTTAAATTAAGAAAATGTTGATTTATGTAAGATATCAATAGTGCAAATAGGAAAAACTACAATAAATACCTTGATATTAAACATATTTTTGTGGGAGGATTGTTGAAAAACTGAATAACTGAAGAAAATAGTGGAACTTATAAGAGAGATGATGAATGACTTAAGGTTAGTGAAATATGTTAAAAACTGATGATATGACAATGAATCAAGTTTTAAATTACATAATTGGGGGATAAAAAATATAGATTAGGATGAAATAGACTGAGGAATCTATTCATGGATCGTAGAAGTTAGGGTTTTTAGAAAATAATGATGATTAAATGCGAACAACATTTTCCTTAAGTTATAATTTTTCCATGTTTTTCACATCGGTTACTCTAATAAAGGATTTTAAAAAATAGTTTTTAATGTTTTTTATCGTAGGGACTAATGTTTAAACCCAAATCGATGATATTTTCAATTTAGTTATTATTATAGCCAATATAAAAATTCCAATGATCAATGTTTTTAAATCATTCATACTAATAAATGGTTTTAAAAAATCCAAGGATGGATTTTTCATATTAGATTAATAATAAATTCTTTGTAAAATAAAAAATTTGTATTTTTGTGGAGGTTAATTATAATCATTATTAAATATATGATCTAAAATATATGTTTTTCTAATAGTTTAGAAAATCCAGCCAATTTTATATTTGATCATGGATGAACCTTAGGGACCTCTTTCTTAAAAAATAATTCTGAGTTACTTTATTTATGGGAATTTTAATAATAAATGATATATTTGTAATATAGGATAATTTTCACATTAGGTTAAAGCATGCCCAATGAATAGGAGAATGTAATATAGATGAGAGGCCATGTTGTCTATCTCCAAAAAAACATATAAACCATGGTATCATCCATTTTAATGGTAGTATAATCAGTATATAAAAACTAACCAGTAGAGTATTTGATCTATTTTAGAATGGAATTTTTGTGGAACATAAGTGATTGATAGAGGAGGATAATAAAAAGAGCCACTAAGGAATGATCCTAACTCCCATGAAAATCCATGAATAAAAAGAAAATAAGAAACCTCAACTTTTCAGATAACCTTTCCTCCCAATACAATTAATTAATAAAATCATATCATGAGAAGATGTGAATGAAATCCACTATTGGTTTCGAGAGGATATACAAAATGGGCTGAAGAGGTTCCATGTTCTAATATTGTGAGATGATATTTAAAGAAAAGGTAGATCCCAATAAAATATATGATAATATAATATTTATGATATTATTCAGATGATTAAAACTCTCCCTTTTTTAGAGATAATACCGCATTTTAATTGATCTTCTTTGGTTTCCTATGTTTTAGAAGAATATGAAAAATACATAGTAAGGAAACTGATCCCAATAACAAGATCCATTACAAATGGAAAATTTAAAGGATACCCTAGGGGATAATTGAATTTTACCATAATATCCCATAAAATGATATACTTATATAAATTCGTTATCTTTAATAGAAATTATGATTTCTTTACCAGAAGCTAGTAGAGATCTAATAATTTATTTATTCCAATTCATTCCCACTAATTCAATGGATAGTTTATAATTGTTATATTGAAAAAAAATATTTTATGGGTCATTTGATCTCGGTGTTGCAGGTCGTATACGCTATCAAACATCGTGTTATTGTTTCAAAATTTAGGGATTTTACATTATACCCAACCCCTTTAATAAATTTATTTCTTGAAATTTTAACTTGATCTTAGTAATAATTATTTTTAAATATGGTCTTAATTTCTTTCAAAATCCCACATTGTTAAAAGCTATCATAAAACATCATTTTTGAAATGATAGAAAAAGGAAGTATGACGGCCAGATATAGTAAGATGAACTAGCCTCGAAATAATATTAAATTATTGATAAGTAAAAAATATATACATGTATCAATTAATGTAATTTCCAAATTTTCATGGAGGGTGATTGGTATAATTAATGATAAGGCATTGAACAATCATGAAATTGTTAATGACTACAAAACCATACATCAAAGAGGTGGAAAAAGACCATTTATTCATTGAAAATGAAGGTAATAGGATAATATTTTTTTCATGATCCTTTTCTATGATTTTATAGATTTATTTTCTATATAGAGTAGAAAAATAAGTAAATAAACTTAACTGAAAAGTATAATTCTAAACAATAATCCATTCCCACAACAATATCATCATTATCTCTAAATGGTGAATATTAAAGTTGAATTTTTTATTCCAGAAGAAAAGAATTAAAATCTAACATATCACATAATCCAAAAAATAATAAAATTGTATTCCACTAGTCTATATGCATTAAGAAAAACCAAAATTATTAGCAAAATATAATTATCAAACGTAATAAACCATTATATAAAGAAAAGTAAATTAATCACCAAAGTCTCAAAAATAATAACCAAAGTCCAAATTATATTATTCTATAAGTAAATATCCTTTAAATTCATAGAAATATTCTAGAGTAATATTAAAACCCAAAAATCTAATGTATTTAATCACATATTTTTTCAATATTAATTTAATAGTTATCATCCAATAACATAAGTCACTTTTAAATTCTCATAATTAAAATATATATACCTTAATAATATAATATCTAATATATCATAGTAATTTCTCTATTTAACATGGATCACCAATAATCTAGTCAAAAATAATATATTTTTCCAAGTGATAGTTCAACCTTTATTCCTAAAATAAGATTCCATAATATTATATTTACCTTAATCATTTAATTTTTCCAAATTTTATAGTGATTCATTTTCTAAATAAATTAAATCACATAATCACAAAAAAAAATCAATCTCATAGTTACATATATGATAAAACATATGTTATCTAAATAAAATTAGTTGTTATCTATTTAACTATTAATGAATTAAAAAAATTCATACTGAACAGGATATCATATAGTTCAGTGGTAGGCAGTACACATTTATCTGATTTATGTTTTTGGTTCGAGCCCTGGGACGTTACCGAATTTGACAAGTTTTCTCCCATTCAGTGTTTTTTCACTAACACAACATTTTAATAATTATTATAAAATTCCACAAATGTGATAGAAACCCTCTTAATAACATTAATATTAAGAAATTTTATAACCTCAAATTTTATATCATAAAAATCATCTTACAAGCACAAAATGAAAAAATAATTTTTATGATATTATCATGATTGTTAATACTAAGGGTTATTTATAGCTCAACTAATAAATAATCTCAAAAAATAACATAAATCACTTAAAATTTAATTTACATAAATCATAAAATAGGGTTCCAAATATAAAAAAATTATAATAATCCTTAAACTCATAAAACCATAATGCTATCAACAACTATTAATATAACCTGAAATTAAATCATCTGAGTATTAAATTTTATCTAAATGACCTCTAAAACCAATTGAGATAACCAATAACTCGCACTCCTGGATTTGGTGTAAAAACCATTTACATTTTTATTTTTAATATCAATAAGAGTGACCCAATTTTAACACTTAAATATATATCATAAAAATTAATTATTACATAACGTGCTTATAAAATGAAATTTTAATATTTAGAGTTTTATATATTTTGTGTAAAATCTTACATAACAATATAAATACATAAAAAATAAGTCCATAAAATTCCAATTCATCTCTCAAAAGTTCTTCTCATCAAGTAACATTATTAAGAATGATATTCATAAAACATTTATTTATAATATGGTCAAAAGGAAAAATATTAACATGTGATCTCAAATGCCTCTTAAGGGAATAAACATGATAAATAAGTATAATATTTGAGTCAAAATAATAACATGATATCAGAAAAGTGATAGACTATGAGTAATCACATATGATCGTAAAAATAATATAATGGTATAAGAAGAAAAAGGAAATATAGGAAATAATGTAGTAACATATAACATGAAACAATTATAAGTCATGGTTAACTTCTAAGACAACATCACATGATGGACATAGTCTCATCATGGATTAGCTTTAATCCCTATTTTGGTACATAACGTCTCATGAGACAAAAACATTAGCCAATGAATTAGAGAACTATCTTGGAACTCAAATTAAAAAATGTACATAATTATGTTTTCAAAAAATAGAAATAAATAATAATTCATAAATATAATAATTGACCATCTAATGAAATAGGTTTCATAATATTTCATTAAAACATATGAAGAAGTTATATCTTATAGAAGGAATTTGTGAAATGGAAATAAGGCATATATTATCCCGTAAATGGAATTTAGAATATGATTTCTATATATATTAGAGACATATTAAAAGTATTTATAATCATTCTATAATATTAATGTTGGAGATAAATTTATTTTGGGAGAGAGAGTGGTCATAACCCAAAGATATAAGTTGTTTCAGATAAGATCCCTTACCATAAGTCTAACTGATCACATATGTTCTTTATTTTCCAAAATAACAAAATAAAGTTATTTATTTACATGATTTAGAACCATTTTCAATTTTATTATTCATTTTATTTTGTTCATTATAATTTTTTATTCAATTAATTAATCAATTATGTTCATGTCATACGTTTTGATGATATTTGGATCACATGTCCAAAATGACATCAATATGATTACTATGGTCAATGATTTCATTAAATAATTATATATAAAATAATAATACTGATATAATTATCATTTTTATACATCAATTATACTTTTAAACCAAAATATTGATGATGTTTATGAAAAATCAATGTTTCAATCATGGAGATGGTAGGTCATATATACGCAAGTGAAATGTTTCAATTATTCAACGATCGTGATAGAAATAATGAATGCTTTTTAAATTTATATAAATAAATATAGGGGAATAAAATAGGTTTTATTTAACTTATAATTATCAAATAATTCCCACTTTTGGATACATAGACATAAATAGTCTGAATAATGACAAGATTGAGAAATAAACCCTTACCACTTTTGAAACTTTCAATTCTTAAACCCCAAGAAAGTAATAAATAAAATGAAACATCAATTTCCATGAATATAAATATTTTCATTATATAATATTTCCATTGTTTAGTGAATACACATCATAAAATAATATAGGTCTATACCCAAACATTTCTCCCAATGATGACAATTGGAGATGAAGTACCCTTAAAAAGATCATATCATTTAATTTAGAATTAATTAGTGCCAACATTATGTGTAAAAAATTTAAATATAGAAAAATATTGTAAATAAAACATAAATAAATAAATGTTCTTGTTCTAAAAAATATTTTCAAATTATAATCAATGAAGAAGTCATCTAGTGTAATGAACAAATATTGAGTTATGAAACCCCTTACAACTTATAAACATTGAATACAAATACCTTTGAATGAAGTAATTCTATTTATATAATAAAATATCTAGAATACTGAAGGATTTATTATATAAAATTTAAATGGGTAATCATATACAAAATGTAAATTCATTTAAGTGAATAAAATAAAAATATTCCTTAATGAATGGAAATTGAGGTGACGTCCCTTATAGTTTTGAAAATTAATTATTATGGTTACTCTTCATAATAAAAAAAATAAAAGGGACCTATATACCAAATTTTTAACTCGTAATTACAAATAATATATCAATTTTAAAACATTCAATTTATATAAGTTTTTTAAATTAATTTAATAATAAAATGAAAAATGATACAAAACCTTTTTTAAGAAAAATGTAATTTTAGGTTAAATTTTTTTTGAAATATTTCCACAATAAAATTGATTGAAATGAATATAAATTGATTATTTATAACATAATTTTATTATTTATACTTTGATTTTTTTAAAATAAATTGTAACGTTATAAATTCTTGTAAAAAAATATTTATTTCAATAAAAATCATTATTTGTACTATTCATTGAAAAATAAATATATTCAGAAAAATCTAAAAAGATTACACTATAATAATTTGGATATGATAAGTGAAAACAAGAAATATTTTGAAAAAAAATTTAAATTATAATATTTTAATAAATTAATTAAAATATTCCCTCACAAAAAATATTAAAATGAAATTTGAAATGAAATTTTTTTAGGAGATTAAATTGAATTTACCAAAAAAATGAGTGATTAATTTATAAGAATTAATAAATAAATTTATATTTATTTTAAAAATTATATATATATTTTTTGTGTTATAATAAACATCAAAAAAAATATTACCTATCACATAAATCTTTCACATTATATATATGAAATAATATATGATTTACCATGCCACCAGCTAACTAACGAGGTACACCTTGATCGTAAACCAGGTTCCTGACATCCTCATATTATTTCCCAAAAAATTATTAACATTTATATTTTAATAAATGAATCATCCTAATATTATCTTCTAGTATATCCATACAAAAAACGTTTATTTAGCTCCAAAATTATCAAAATATAATTACAAAATATGAAATTCTATTTCTATTTAATGTTTCATGTTTAATATCACATTAATTTGTAAATAATCATTTAATTAATTGAAGATTATACTAATAATTAAAGTTTATTTATTTTTTTAGATCAAATAGTGTTTATAATATTTTATAAGAATATCAATAGATTATATCAAGATTCAAAGAAATTGGGTAAAAAATAATTTCTATTAAATCATAATGTTTCATAAATGAATATGATTTTTTAATTACTAAAAATATATTCTTCATTAAATATATTTCAAAGTAATTTATTATTTTATATATTGATTCATTTATTTATATATATTAATATCAATAAATTCTTTTAAAATATAACATTATTCACATTTTAATAATTTCATTACATTTTTAATTGTTATGAAATCATTTATGTTAGTTTTTTATGGATTTATTTTCCTGGAATTCCATTTCCACCCCTATAACTTATAAATTTCATAAAAAAATTAAAGAATGTGTCCCTTTTTTTACAAATTAACCAATGTGATATTATATTAATAAACATGAAAAGTATTGTATTAAAAGTGTAAATAGAATAATCAAATGAAAATTGAAAGTATTATTGGTAAAAATATAAGAATCAGATAGACAGTCACATAGTCATGATCTCACATAATCTATAGTTGATAGCCAATGTGTTTAAATCAAATTCTAGTGGATAATACTTGTGGAAGAAATAGAAATAATCAAAACCTACTAATATATTAAAACTAATCATTATAAAGTAAAAATGAACCTATACTTTCAACTTAGATATTCTCTATTAAGCCATCCTAAAGCCTTCCTAATAAAGATGAATGTATTTTTTAGGTTTTATACTAGTGTTTAATAAGAGAAAGTATTTCACACAGTTGGTGGTCTTAGTGTTGAAAATATATCTTAATATTATTTATTAAAATTTGGGGTTTTTGAATTCCAAATAAGAATGGTTATCAACCACCCATATTTCACCCTCCCTGTGAGAGATAATATTTTACATTTATTGATATTGTGTAAGCTCAACTCCCATATTTTACTCACATTTACAGGACATCCAATGAGTTTCTATATGTGGGTTATATATTCATTATCTCAGAATACACTTATTCTATATCACTCACACAGTGAGTATCCTCACAAGAACCATAATATATTCATTAAATTTTGGTTATATTGTCATAAATCATTAATTAAATAAATCTACAAAATATATTCAATTATAAAAAATTCCATGTATAAATAGTAAATTTAACTACAAAAAATAATGTGATCAAATATATAGAATTTATTAACATTTTAAAATAAATCATAGGAAATATTGAATAAATATGTCTTCACTCTACATCATTATTTATGATTTGCTCGTAGGGTATTAGCTTAATCTTTAATTCTCTACCATGCCTCATCAAAATTATTCCCTCTATCTAGTATGTTATTTCTCATTAAATAAATTGAACTTGTTATCTATTCCTTGGTTTTTTAAAAGAAAACACATCATTCTTTCTTCATATATAACATTCACATGTCATAAAGAATGTATATTTCATTTCTATGTATACAATGATAATTGTGGCATCATTTTTCCATGCTAATTATGTCCTTGTTTTACATCCTCGATCAAATCAGTATAGTTTTTCTCTAATGGAACATTTTCTATCTGGACATATTTTTATGGTATTGCGTGATTTATCTAGCTTGTTATGTGTGAGTATATATTTTTTTACCTTGTGTCTTTTCACTCATGCCACATAGATATTCATATTCATTATTGAATGAGATTGTTTATCCACTTTCTCATTTTTAATTAATCATCTTGGTTCTTCTTCTTATTTAATGAATACTCATCCATGTGATGATAGAACTTGAAATAGTTTCCCTAGTTGATGATTCATGAAAATTCATACATCCTCCTTGATAATAACAAAAAAATGATATTTCCTTGCTAGTATTAGAATCATAGATAGAATTTGGGTCTTTCTCTTTCATTTGATTAAAATTAAACATTTGCCTTATTATAAATACATTTTCAATATTAACATAGAATATGTTGGTGTATTACATCCATCATTGGTAATTTCAATCCTTCCTCCAAAACATAGGGGAAAACATTACCTATTTCATTTTCTTTTGACATTATATTAGGTATCCATGAATATAACACTAATATGGCTCCACTATCATAATAGGTAACCAATATAGTGTTGTAATTTGACATAGCATGCTTTAGTGATGGAACTGATGATATGTTTTTTCACTCCCTTGAGTTTAAAAATATAATGAATTATCTCATTGAAACCCTATTAGCATTCAATATAGACACTGATCTATGGATTTCTCTTGATCAGGTAATGACATCGATAACATATAGATGATGTCACTGTTTATGCGTCATGATTTTCTCCCATGAAAATTTAATTAAATATATAATTAATTAAAAATTAGAAATTAACTATATTATAAAAATATTATTTAAATCTTAATACATGATAATAAAAATGAAAAAAAAAATTATTCATGAGTGAATAATAGTATAAAAAATTAATTATAAATCATGTTCAAAAAATGCCTTGTATTTTACATTAATGTTAATATTTATAAAAACAATTATAAAAAATATAATAACATAATCTAAATAATATAAGACATTATGTGATTATAAATCACAGAAAACAATCAAAATGATGAAAACAATTAGTATCAATATTTTTAATCACATATCTCCCCACTTAAACCAAGTTCATCCTTAGGAAACCAACACTACATTATATCAATTAAAATCACATCAGGAAAGGAATTATAATTATATTATTTTAAACATAAAATCAACTAATCTCATGAATCTTTGTTATTAATAAAATTATTACTCTTACTCAATCTCTTTTAAAATGAATTTAATAAAAGATAATTAATTTCACTATAATATAAATTTTATCCTTCATTATCAAATTGATTTTTGGAATATGATTTCTTATATATAAAATATATATTACTATTCTCTATTATCTCATAGGTTTATGTATAGACATGCCACACTATTTTTATATAAATATATATATATATATATATGTTTTATTTAAAAAAAATTTCAAAAAATTTATTCAAGAATGAGTTATGAAAAATCTATAAATAAATTATTTCCATTAGTATGATCCTTTTTTTTTGTTTTCAGTAACTAGGTCACGAAGACTACATTAGACAACAAAATCTCCCCATAAAATAAATTATTATCCATAGATTTATATTAACACACCTTTTAATATAATTTTATTATGAAAAAACTCACATTTCCCAAAATAATATTTGATAACTTGAAAATTATTTTTTTCAGTCTATATACTAATCCAAGAAATTCACATAATGATCAATATTTCATACTGGTTGTTTAATATTTATTCATTATAAAAACTCCTTAACTCACTAATGTTTTGATTTTATACTCTAATCTATTATTCTATCTTATTAATTCTTATATTCCCATTCAATTTAATTTTTCTAAAATAATATTATATCAAAACCAAATAACTAAATCTTGTAATATGTAACATGTCTCTTTAATTAGTAATTGAATAAAGTTTTCAATGAGTACCCATATAGTTAATCCTCCAATACATTTCCTAAAATATATATCTAATGAAAATATTGAATTCTGGTTGAAAAAATATATAGTTTAATTTTAAATGTGTAAATAGAAAATTTTAAAATACACGGGTATGAAATAAACACAAAATGCTAGTTCATCTTTTCCTCTTATCAATGGTATATGAATCCTTTTCATTCCCTAGAGTCTCTAAAGTAAAAATATATATTGTAGGGGTATATAAATTTTTTCTTCTCAATAAAAATAAGAGGAATAAATTTTTCTTGTAATATAAAATGAATATAATAGAAGGAAAATAAAACTCCATAAACATTGGGTTTCCTTCCATAAAAATAATTATTTATATACTTCAACTAATATCTATTGAAAAACTATTCACAATTTCAATGGGGTGTATTTTTTTGAAGTTACATCAAAATATTTTACATTGAAATACCATTTAGATTATACTATTCTATTTTATCATTGATGACCCCTTATGTGCATCAAACATTATCAAATACTATAATATACTCTCAAATTTTCCAACATTCTATTTAATATATATGTTTGTCCATATTATCCACAATGTATATGTCTAATTATTCATAAAAGTTGATAATGTACTTTATGGGTCCTACTAAAGTTTTTATATACTTTATAGACTCTACAAACAATATTTACGGATCTAAATTTTTCATATATATAGTTATCATTTGAAAATGATGATATCTATAATCTGACTTCATTATGTTATTGTTCGTGATCCTATAATTGAATTATATTATGCCAATATCTCCCTTTATATTTATAGATTCCATCTTAAGAGTTACCCCTAATTTAAACTAACATTTAATATATTTAATCTATCTTAGCTTGAATAAAGTTGGATGAAATTATATTCATGATTCTATCCTGGGGTATTCCAAAGTCTTTTTTCTATATCCCTACCAATACACAATATTAATTGGTCTAAACTATCATATTTTATTTACAAAACTAAAAATGATAACCATGATCCTTATATATGTAACAATACACCTCATGACTATTTTCCCCAAAAATTTATATTCTTATGGAGAACGTCACAAAAACTGAATCATAAAAAGTAATTTGAAGTATTTCTTTAATTCTACAAGTTAATAATTAATATCAAAACGAGGTTTCAAAGAACAAAAAAAAATATATATTTTGTAAAATTTATTAACAACATGTTTTGTTTTCTATTTAAAAATATTATTGTTACTTTATCTGTAAAAATATAAGCAAATGAAGATCATATATATAGTAATGAAACCAATTTTTGAATTGATATGTGTAAATAATTTGTCTAGTAGCCTAGTCAAATCATAGGGGTAGTTTTGGATTATATGTGTTCTTGGATGATTGGAATAAAAATTTAGAAATGAATACAAATAAAAACATGGGAATATGAATGATATGTAGAAATTATTTAGATCAAATAAATTAGATTTGATGATAAGTGGGAATATTTCCACATGGAGTTACTAACATGTATAAGGGGATAGAAATCAATAAAACCTTTAAATATCTTCCAACTGTCCATGATAATCTTAGTAGATAACGACAATATCATCTTATAGAATAACTTCCAAACCATCAAAAAGTATTATAATGAAGAAGAATGTCCTATTAAGTATGAGTCATATTTATAAAAAAGGATCAATGAGTTTAAAATTTTAGTGATGTTAATCTATCCACTATCTTTTAATCTTGGGTATTAAAGTTTGAGTTTTTCAAATCTAAAAAGTTATATTGATCAATCACACATAAGTATCATAAGGGAACAACCATAAAATTACTTAATCTTGAGTTAATTCAATAATTTTACTTTTTCTCACATTGATGATCTTTTCTGGTTTATAGTTTTTAGAATTATTCCATAACTCATATTTATCAAAACCGTAAAATATAAAGTGGAAACTTCTAATCCATTTCATTTTTCCAACTTATATAACTATTAAAAAAATCATGGATTATATTCTTCGAAACACCATGGTTTTAAAATTATCATATTACATTCCCTTACCCATCCTTAAAACATGGGAAAATATATTAAAAACCTTTGATGTTCATAAAAAGTCGGTAAGGTATAAAAATAAATGAACCCTCTTGTTTAGTAATAACATGAAAAGTAATATAATTTTTACCTTTCTCTTCAATGTTATTTGAGAATATCAAATAAGAAATTTCACATGAAAAGGAAACACAAATTTTTCTAAAATAAAATCATTAAAACCCATAGAAATCAATTAAAACTCAGTTAGGTGACATAGTATATTATTTCATTAAACCCTTTCAAAACCCTTTTAATTGGAATAGTCATACGGCTGACTTCCAATCAATTGATGGATACAAATAGAGTAACTATATGATCTACTTCTATACCAAACACATTAAAGGGATATCATAGACACACTCATCCATTATGATATAATTGGATCACCAGATGTTATCTAGGCCACCTCACATATAAGCTGTAACAGACTCACCCAACACTATGTGGGCCACCCCATGTAATATTTGTTATTGGATCACTTGGTGATATAGGGTTTACCCCACATATATTCTATAACAATCCCACTAATTTCATATAATACTCAAGGAACATATCATTAATAAAAACCCGTTTTCATAAATATATTCAAAAAAATATTTTTAAATCCATATGAAAAACACATTCGTATATAAACTACAATTTTCTTTTAAACATTCATTTTTAACAAAAAATAACGTTTTCTTTGAAACAAATTTTCAATACCAAAATAAAAAACATTAAAAAAAAGGTGGTAAATTTAATAAAAAAATTATCTTGTAATGGAATCTGGAAATTAAATAATTGTCATTTAGGGGAAAAACTATTGTCATTGTGTATGTTAGGAATAGAACATTCCTTTTTCTATTTGTCAAAAAAGCCCATATAAAACATGTAAAATTTTTCAATTTAAAAAAAATTCAATTAAAAATATAAATATGAATAAAATTTCCTTCATAATCCTTATTTATCCATATCAGTTAATATGTAAAATAATATCAAGAACATTGAAATAGATAAAAATATATGATAATGGAATCATTAAACCTTCAATGTGTCTCATAATATTTTAAACATTTAAATCAAAAGTTCCAGAAAAGAATAAAATTTTAAGAAATATTAAAAAACATGATAATCAATAAATTAATGATATTATATATAAAAGGGTCTATATATACACCTCATAAAAATAATTTGGTTTTATAACATCAAAATATTCCCCAATGAAAGGAGATTGAGAAGAAATCTCTTACCTAGAGTCTGATGTGTGATTTATTCCTTTATCCTTCTGAATAATAAATATTTCTGAATTATTTTATTTATTTAAAACCTTTTTTTTAAGTTTATAATTATTTTTTTATCTTATTATTCTGTTCTATACAACTACATAAACCACTATGTCTTCGTCGGGTGTTTTTGCCATATTCTGTATATAAGTCAAAATGACTAAGGTTTATTAACTATGTTCAAAGAGGTAATAATATAAACATATATTGAATACTAATAAATAAATAATTATCATATTTATATATCAATTATAAGCTTAAAAAATATCATGAAATATGGTTATAGAAAATGAACCAACATTAAAATCATAGAGACGCTAGGCAGTACGTATGCATCAGTAGCGTTCCAATTTTTTAATGATCCTTATAGAAAGATGTTATATAACATTTACCATTCCAAAATTATAATTATATCATATATAAAAAATTATTGTATCATATATAATTATATATATAATTCTTGTGATGTAAAAGTAATAACATTGTTTCAAGGAGGCGGTAATCCACATGTCCACGAAAGACTTTATCACTTTTTTTTATCCTGAAAAGGTAATACAGAAAAATATATATTATATTTACATAAATATAACTATTTCATTAATAAAAAATATGTTTCATGTATAAAATATATTTTTAATTAAACTAATCCTTAATACATTCCTTGTGATTTGTGAATGTGTCACATCACTTTGAAGAGGCAGTAGTCCACACATCAACAAACGATGTTATCATATTATAACAAAATTGAAATAATGAAGTATTGTGTTATATAAAAAATCAAGAGGAATTAAGAAAACATAAATACAATATATATTAAAAATGGAATTTCTATCATAATTCCCTACCATTATTGGTGGTAAAGGAAAAAAAACAATGTTTCATGGGGTGGTTGTCCTCCGTACACATGAAATATAATTTTTTAACCCATTTTATGGAAGTGTGTGAAAGTTTAGGTAAAACTCATAACCAAACCAAATATATTTATATTTATAATACTATTTTTATTATACAATAATTGATTAAAAATAATTGATGTGTTTTGATAAAAAATTATCCAAAATACAAATTGAAGAAGATTATCTCTTTTTCGGATAACACCTTTTGTTTCTAAAAAAATTTCATCCTTTGTTGGATTTCAGATAAAATTTAGGCTTATAAGATGGGATGTGGGATGATGATAGCTTATTTATGATGGGTTTAGATGATAAAAAATGGATGATAAATGTTAATAGAGGAGAATAGTGAATGAATTTTTATATTATAAGATGAGTGACAATCATGTAAATACAAAATGATAAACACTATTGAGATGTACCTCATACCTCATGTTTTTTTTAAATGAAAAATAATGTATTAAAATGGGAATAATTATAGATAAAATCTCACAAAACACATTAATAAAATCATTTTTATATTTTTCCCTTAGACATGAAGTCTTATCATTTTTTCATTTTGGTTTTTCATTTAGGTAGCTAGTTTTATATCCACTGTAATTAATCCATTAAGACTAAATTAAAGTGAAAATTTTTATAAATTATATACCAAATGATTCTAAAAATTGTAATATTGGTTATAAAATAAAATCACATATTTTTTTAAATTACTTTTTATTGGAATACATTTTACATGAAAAAAAATGTTTTAACAATAACTACAAAAAATGTTTTTACTATTTATGAAACAATATGTTCATATAATACATCAATATTAATATTAATATTCCATATTATATATTTATTGAAACTTAAAAATAAATTTTCTATAATATAATATTTTTAGTAAATTTAAATAATTTAATAAAATATCATTTATTTTATTTAATTATTAAATAAATAATCCATGAGTTGGGTTTTCATAAGAAATTTATGTAATTATATCATATATAAAACATAAATATAAATTATTATAATAACAATAACTCAATTATATTCCAAAATAAAATTTATAAACAAACCTAGGGAGCTGCTTCCCTACTCCAAATCTTTAGAAGTGTTAAAGGCATGGAAGGTTACTTTTTAGTCTATTTTCTTACTTAACTGATTTTATAGATCACTATCCTAGAATAGTAACCAAATAACTCGTGAAAATTTGGGTTAATGTAGTGATGTTTCTTAATATTTCCATCCCATCAGTTTTGGAAAAGTTTTCCACCATTTATAAACCATATATTATATTTTTAATCATTATGTAAGATTATTCTTACCTTAATCATGGTTATTAAATTTATCTATTTTCACAGCCAATTCGGACAAAAAAGTAGGTTAGGATTATTAGAAAAAAAATTCATAATAATTCAAAATACTTGTATCTAATATTTCTAAATTCAATTAATAGAAGTGGGAAAAATTAATTTTAAATTAACATCATAGACGTTGCGAGACCATGGGTTTTTAAGGAGAGATGTTGAAATGTTTGAAATGTTTTTATATCTAATTTCGATGTGAAATTGAATAAATTTACCTATATATTATTTCTTTAATTATAATTGATATAATTATACATTAAAAACAATATAAAATATATTTTAACTATATAAATAATGTAGACAAAAAATATGTTTTCCATTAAAATATCGAGTTTTTCACTATTTCTCAAAAAATGAAACTTCTATGAAAAAAAATCATCCAAAAAAATTTTTATATTGAAATTTAAAAATATAATGTATATTTTACCAAAATAAATTCTTTTAAAGTTTCAAAATTTATTTTTAAAATAATACTTTTATTATAAGGTGGAAAAACTGCTTTTTATAATTATAAAGTTTTTTTGCGTAAAAGAGGAATAATGGATATAAATCTATTAGATGAATGTAAAAACATTTTATGAAATATTGTAAACATAATTTCTATAGTATTATTCATAGATACCAATATAATATATTGTAAATAACATCTATTTTAAATAATAATGTCAATAGTAATCATTTTTTTGTAAGATAAGACCTTGGGTGTAATACATGTTATTAAAAAACATGATGTTACATGAAATGCATGATAAATATGGTTTTTATTTTATAAAATATAAACTATGAATTCGATATAACTAAAACTTTTAAATAATTTAATAAAATTTGAATTATTGTGTCTCATGAAATCTTGGAATGTTACATCCTACCCCCTTAAAAATAGTGTCCTCATAATTTGATATGTATCTCCATAAATAGTGGTTGGATATTTGAAGATAGATTTTTTTTAAAGACAATATTCCTAAAGTTTATTAATTCTTTTAATATAAATGAGTATAAGAAAATATTATTAGTTGATACATTATTATAAGCATAATATTCTCCTAAGAACATTCCCAGAAATATGATGAAAATCCTTAAAAATAACCTCATTCAACAAAGATAATATAAACCATAAGGATTATCAATAATATAATCACATGTATAAAATTAAAGGCATAATTTTCATTAAACCAAATCCTTTTATAAAATTAATCCCAGACAAACACCTCCCAAAATATTTTTAATCACATCATGATTTCATCACTTAAAACCTCAGAAAGTGTGTCTCAAACCATCAACATATGGTTTTCCTTAAATAAATTTAGATCTCAATATAGCTTCCATCATTTCACCATATGGATAAACATCAACTAAAATAGTAGAAAAATATTTTCCCATACCTTTATATTTCTAATCATGATGCTTTCACCCTGAGTATATAACTTCAAAAACATGTTATCCTAATGTCCCAACACATTCCAGCTAAAAAATACCACTGTTTAATAGATATCAGTTATCTCAGTCTTGGATTATCTATAACTCATCCCCTTATAATCATTAACATTAATAATAAAAACCCACATTGGTAACAATTTCTAGATCATATAATAAATTCACGAGAATGTATTTTACCATGAATGAAACCAGTTTTTGGCTTACCTACAAAATTATAATTTGGTTTCATCTCAATTTCTTACCTCCTTGACCATTTATTACTCTTATCTTCTCATGGAACATAAGTATAACAAATCCCAATTTTAGAATTCTAATCCCAACAAACCACTTTCACATAACTTTTAAATTCCATTTAGGCCTAATCTCTTCATATAATTGGTTTTAATCCAGATTAAACTCTATTAATTTTATTTTAAATTTCTTGAATAATATATGTAACATACCTGGACTATATTGTGAATTTGTTTTCTATTTAACCACAAAATCATCATCCATTTTCATTAATTCCATGAATCAATTTTCGTCACCAAGATAAACAACCATAGGGATATATTTCCAAACAAATATAATCTTAAAAGTATCCAATTACATTGAATCAAGATATTATTTCTCTATACTACTCTTATCCAAAGACCACTATTGATCTATTTCATCTTTAAAATGATAAATGTAAATAGTTACTATTTGATGTTCGAACATACCATGACTTCAAATATAATCTCTAGGGAAACGATGCATCAGTCTTCTAACATTGGTTTAGATGTTCCATTAAATTATGGTTGGAGTTGTTTCATAAAATTCTCCATTATACACATGTTCCTCTATGGTAAATTGGGTTCCACTTTAGCATGTATAGTACCATCGTTCATAAATTATATCAACTTTTCCATCACTATAGAAAACTATTCCATTCCGATTCCAACTATCTTGGGATGAAGTTTTGGAATGATATTTTCATTTCGGTTATTTCCCAATATAACATTCTTATTCCTTTGTAGGAATATATTCTGAATATACATCATTATGATGAAGCAACATAGAAATACTAAATGATTTATCATCCCCAGTTCAAAACTATGTTTTAAAAACACTACTAAAGGGCCTTTAGAAACACTTATAATGCGTTTTCTACACATGAACGGTTAATGGATAGGCTTTAATAGTGCTTGGAAATGGAATTTTTAAAGGCCCTATTTTATAGGGAATATTTAAAACTATTAAAGGGCTATATTAACAGTGATTTTCTAGCAATGTTAAAGGTGGTAAATTTTTAAGTTTTCATACCACTAGGAGCTTGGCCTTATCAATACTTCCACCATCCCAATATCACCCTTTAACACCACACTAAACCTTTATTAGTGCTTTGTGAATCTCACAGCCACATACACCCACCAATATCTGAACCCTACACCTCTCTTTTGAAGAAAGAACCCCTTATCTACAATATCATGTTCTTTTATTATCTATATAGTGATATTTTTTCATATATAAATATATATATTTAAAAATATTGTTTTGTTAATATATTTATATATTATTGTCAAATATATTTATAAATATATTATATAATATATTCATTTACATATAATAAAATTTAATATAAATATATATCTTTTAATTAATACTCATATATTTGTATATATGAACATTTTATATATACTTGTATAAAAAATTGTTAGATATTGATTCAGTGCATTTTTTGAATATGTATTTCTTTACATGTATTAGAATATACTAGAGAGCCTCAGCTAGGGGATAACCCCCAGACAGTTTATTAAAATAAAAAGAAAAGGAAATCAGTTAACCACCACAATTCAAAAGAGGAAGTTACATGTCATAAAAACCATAACCATATCCACTTCCCTGGTAGCAAGCTTCCTCCGTTGTAGCTGATTCCCATTCTGAGCTGTCATAATGCATCATAACCATAGCATATCACCTTCACAGATTCATCTGTTTCAAGGATAAGAGCACAGAGTTTCCACCAGAAGACCTAGTAGCCAACAGATTTGGCCGGTAAGAGTATTCCTTCCTTGACCTGTGTTGCGGAGGGGCAGTCAAGACTTCTTGGGTCGTAGTCATTTTCATCCTCTCGCCTTGGACCTCATCACAAAATGAAGGCTTTATCATACCGACATAGTTCTCTTTGTAACACTCAGAGTTATCCCCACATTTCCCATGGATGATCACCTTCTGAAATTGATCTTCCCCTCCACTACCCTTCTGGAATTGGCCAATGGTTTCAATCACAGTGAGGCACCTTGGCCGTTCCATAGACTCATAATTAACCAAAGTCCCCTGATGCACAGATTTTGATCCATTTCCACCCTCCTGTGAAGGATACCCATGCTACATTTCAGTCAATGGGATGTCCTCCTCCACATTCTCTTGCTCCAACTCATGGAAATGGTTTCTAGTAGGAACTGTGAATCCCACACTTTCATCATTCACAGATGACCCTTGTGCCCCAATAGAAACATACAACACATCCAAAGGACCACAATCACATCCAACATCATCCAGCATTCCTTCAACCACATTCGCTGCTCCCTGACACCAATTCTCAGCCTTTTCATTAGATAAAGTCACACACGCCTCATGCTTTAAATCCTTCACAACTTCATTAACACATATTAGGCATCACATTTCTCTAATACCAGAAGCGTCCTTTGAAATAGCTTGTATCACCACATCACCCAATTGCAGATCATGGAAAATCCTTCTGAACACTACAGACACATCTGGATTTGGGGGTGCCTCTACATAGTTCCTTGAAGGCACTGCAACCCAGTTCTCCAATCCATCAGCGATTATAGAAACCACACCACCAACGGACATCAACCTCGGCCCGTGAGACTTTCCTACACTATCCCTCAGATTAAATGTTCTTATGTTCATCACCTCAAAGCCACACTTCGAAGCCATCTTCCCTAGTCAGCAACAGTTATTGCAGTAGTCTACCCAAGATTCAAAGACCACGAACATCCTCTATCTGAACTCTTCTCCAACGGTAATCCATATCCATTTGACTAATGGCCTTGCAACATCAACCACCACCCAGAGACGAGGACTGAACAGATGACTTATAGTGGATGTTTGGACATCAGAGCATACGTGTCACCCCACCATATTACCAATCATGCGAATAATTGTAGGATTTTGGAAAGGAAGAGGGAGATGAGGGAGACTAACCCATGCCACAATGGTTGATGGATCGCGATTCATGCATAGATCAAACGACCGGTGAAAAAGGAAGAAACAACATTTGTTGCATCTAAGAGGGGAACTATACTAGGCTCGGATAAAATCATCTCTTGAGGAAAACTGAATCATGAATTGTCATTTGTCGAGAAGCCCAACAACTACGTGGTCTTGCAAATCCCACATACCAAAGATGAAGCGGTCGAAGTAATCAACCGAGGGGCTTCGCTTATTGAAACGTTCCACCAGCGTTAGATATAAATGCTTCTATTCTTAAAAAAACTATGATGATGAGATCGATATCACCCTGATTAAGATCAGGAACTTTTTGGCATAAAGAAATTTTCAAGAATTCTGGGAGAGAAATAGGGCTTGAGAAAAGAGTGAAAGGTTTCCACGGGATTGGAGGCTGTGACCATTCTCCCCCCCCCCCCTCCCACCTACTAGAAGGGGAGGTAAGTCATCCCCGATCATCATCTAGGGTTCCAGCACTGCGATTCGCCATCGCCAATGCCACGGGCAGCCACGAGTCGTCGTCGCCATCCTCGTTTCCAGTTCTCCAGTATGTTGAGATTGAGTATGAAACTCTTATATATATATATATATATATTAATTATTGATACACACATGTTTATATATAAAAATTAATTCTAATAGATTATATACACAAAATATTCATTTTTATATGATAAATAAAATGGATTAATTTTTTAATTAAATAACATTAATAATAATTATTTATTTTGTATTTTTAAATATATGTTTCTACGTAAATATGTTGATATACATATTTATAAAAGTGATTTATTATAATTAAATTTATGAGAGTATGAATTTATTTAATTATAAATAAAACTGAACTATGAAAATTGATAAAATTCTAAAACTGTAATATCAATATGACTGTAATACATGTGAATATATTCATTGACCACTAAAAATTAAGAGAAAGTACCCCATAAATAGAGAAAAAATTCCGTAAAATATTAAAAAATTATGATACCCTGACTAAAATCATATTTTTGAAGGCCCTCATGGGAACTATAGACATGAAAGGTGAGACCAAGTTTCCCTATGTCACTTGGGCATACAAATCACCATGGGGTTCGATTTGATATGTGGTAGATCCCAATCAAACAATTGTATCATGATCTATTGTTGTTTGACGTTCGAGTTATGATTTCAACATATTTTAAACTATTTATTTGTTTTATAAAATTTATTATCATCAAAACTTTTTTAAATAACTATTAACTTATATTAATTAGAAAAATATTAATAAAAATTAATTTTTAAATTATTTTATTATCCATATCACTAAATATTGTATATATTAAGAGTAAATTTTATTTAGAATTATCTAAAACATTTTTAAACTTTTTTTAATATATTTATATCAATATAAACATATTTATATTGGAATATATTATTTTTATTGAAATATATATATTTTTTTAAATATAACCTTTATTACTGTATATATAAAATATTTGATAATGGTTCCCTTTATCAGCTATTTTTTACTAGCACTGATAAAGGAGAGCATTTATTAGTGCTTTTTTAGAAGTGCTGATAAAGGTCCCCCTATAACAATTTTTTCAGTGCTAGTAAAGGCACCCTTTTATAGTGTTAATAAAGTGATTTTAATAATCCCATTTAACAATTATTTTTCTATCACTAACAATGATGGAATTTAATAGCACTTTTAGCTAGTGTTGTTCAATCTATGGCACAGGATAAAACCAGTTGTATAGTTGTAAATTTCAACATAACCATAAGGTAAACTGTTATTAGTGAATTATATAAACACTCTACTAACCTCTAATGTTTTCTAAACCTTTCCTTTGATGCCAACTATAACTACCCATCCTTAAACATTTAATAATCATGGTTGATTTTAAAAATTTTAATTTCTATCACATTGATGATCTTTTTAGGTTTAGAGTGTTATAGAATTAAGCCATAAATAATACATAACAAAACTATAAAATATAAAGTGGACACTTCATATTAGTATCCATTTTTTCCATGATATAAAACAATTTAAAAAATCCTCAATTCATTTCATAGAAAATCTTCATGTTCTTCATCTTTACTTTATCCTTTCACTTACCCATCCTTAAAACTGGTTAAAACATTTTATAAACATGGGATGATCACAAAATAATAGTAAGGATTAAAAATAAAATGGAAATTGTTAGATCAAAAAAAATGAAAAATCATAAAACATTTACATTTATCTTCAATGATATTTGAAAATATGAAATAAAACATTTTCACTTGAATTAAAAATTAAATTGTTTCACAAATATAATCACTAAAACTCATACTAAGAAACAAAAACTCTTTTTGGTAACATAGTGAATCATATTCATTGAATAATTTCAAAACCCTTTAAATTGAAATAGTTTTACGTCCGAATTCTAGATATTTCACTATTACAAATAAAATAACAATGGGGTCAAAATCCATACCCATTGAATTTGAGAGATTTCAAGGACCCATCCATTCTTTAATCTATAAAAGGCTCACCCAGTTCCATCAGGGCCACACTATGTATAATCTATAATGGGATCACCAGAGGTATCTTGGCCACCCAATGTATAAGCTATAGTGGCCTCACATGGCACTATCTTGACCACCCCATGTAAAAGTTGTAATGGGATCCCCAATTTCATATAATTATCAATTACCATATAACTAATAAAAAATATTTCTCCATAAATAACTTTTAAGTTTTTTTAAACCCATATGAAAGAAGGTTTTGGATAAAAATACCATTTTCTTCTAAAATCCCCATTTTAACACCAAAATCTCATTTTCATTTAAAACCCATTTTCAATACAAAGATACCCAAAAAATAAAATTAAGAATTTTTGTTTTAGAAAAAATTTAATCTTTTAAAGGAATCTATAAATAAAATAATAGTCATGGTGGTAGAAAAGTTGTTGTCAACGAGTACGTTAAGAATACAACATACCATTCATCGTTTGTCAAAATGATCCGTATAAAACATGATAAAAGATTCCTTTTTAAAAATATTGAATGCAATTAAAAATAGAAAAAAAATTCTTTTATAATCCTTTTATATCTGTAAAAATAATTATATAAAATAATATCATGAATGATGTAATGAAAAAAATATTTAATAATAAAATCATTAAACATTAAAAGTGTCCCATATGACTTTGAGCCTTTCAATCAAAAGATCCATTGAATAATAACATTCAAAAAACATTAAATAACATTCTAATAAATAAAATAATGATATTATATATCAAAGATTTTGTATATACACATCATAAAAGATGGTGGGTTTATAACATCAAAATATGCCCCAATGAAAGGACATTGAGAAGAGATCCCTTACATTAAGTTTGAATTATCGTGTTTTCCTTAACATTCATGAATAATAATTTAAATTATTTATTTTCATAAGAACCTTTTTTACGTTTCTCATTACTTTTATTTTTTGTTATTTTTTCTATTTTTTGTATTTTTTGTATTTTTTGTATTTATTTATTTATTTATTTATTTATTTATTTCATTATTTAACTATTTATGTATTTATTTATCTGTTTATCTATTTATCTATTTATCTATTTTTCCTATTTATGTATTTTTCATATTTATTTATTTTTTTATTTATTTTTTTATTTTATTTACTTTATTTATTTTATTTATTTTCTTAATTTATTAATTTATTTATTTTATTTCGTATTTTTTTATTTTTTTTATTTCGTATTTATTTTTTATTTATTTTATTTCGTATTTATTTATTTATTTACTTTATTTATTTATTTCAAATTATTTTATTTACTTTATTTATCCATGCATGCACATCCAATGCACATGCACATGCACATGCACATTCACATGCACATGCACATGCACATGCATGCCCATGCAATATAAAGAAATTATGCGTTTGGTGAGATTTGAACCTCTAACCTCTTGCATATTTTCCAAAGACTTTACCACTCCAGCAAGCTCGCCATGTAGTTAATATACAGAATTTAATATACTTATATATATTAATTGAAAAACCAAATAATACATAAATAATAGATATAAACTCAATAATAATAAATAATAAATAATAAATAATAAATAATAAATAATAAATAAATATAAATAAAAAATAATAATTAAATATAAATAAAAAATAATAAATAATAAATAATAAATAATAAATAAATATAAATAATACATAATAAATAAATATAAATAATAAATATAATTAAATATAAATAATAAATAAATATAAATAATAAATAATAAATAATAAATAATAAATAATAAATAATAAATAATAAATAAATAATAAATAATAAATAATAAATAATAAATAATAAATAATAAATAAACATAAATAATTAATAAATATAAATAATAAATAATAAATATAAATAATAAATAATAAATAATAAATACACAATAGATATAAATAATAAATAATAAATAATAAATAATAAATAATAAATAAATAAATTTAAATAATAAACAAATATAAATAACATATAATAAATAATAAATAAATATAAATAATAAATAATAAATAATAAATAAATATAAATAATAATTAATAAATAAATATAAATAATAAATAATAAATAATAAATAAATATAAATAATAAATAATAAATAATACCTAATAAATAAATATAAATAATAAATAATAAATAGTAAATAAACATAAATAATTAATAAATATAAGTAATAAATAATAAATAATAAATAAACAATAGATATAAATAATAAATAATAAATAAGAAATAATAAATAATAAATAAATAATAGATATTAATAATAAATAAATATAAATAATAAATATTAATTAATGAATAATGAATAATAAATAATAAATAATACATAATACATAATAAATAAATAAATATAAATAATAAATAATAAATAATAAATAATAAATAATAAATAATAAATAAATATAAATAATAAATAATAAATAATAAATAATAAATATAAATAATAAATAAATATAAATAATAAATAATAAATAAATATAAATAATAAATAATAAGTAAATATAAATAATAAATACTAATTAAATAATAAATAATAAATAATAAATAATAAATAATAAATAATAAATAATAAATAGAAAATAATAAATAATAAATAATATATATTAAATAATAAATAAGAAATAATAAATAATAAATAGTAAATAATAAATATAAATAATAAATATAAAAAATAAATATAAAAAATAAATAATAAATAATAAATAATAAATAAATATAAATAATAAATAATAAATAAATATAAATAATAAATAAATATAAATCATAAATAAATATAAATAATAAATAATAGATAATAAATAATAAATAAATAATAAATATAAATAATAAATATAAATTATAAATATAAATAATAAATATTAATAATAAATTATAAATAATAAATAATTAGTAACAAATATTAATAATAATAATAATATTTTTTTGTTAGTAATAATAAATTATAAATAATAAATAATAAATAACCAGTAACACATATTAATAATAATAATAATATTTTTTTATTAGTAATAATAAATAACAATTAATAATTTATAAATAATAAATAATAAGTAAAAATAAATAATAAATAATAAATAAATATAAATAATAAATAATAAATAATAAATAATAAATAACCACTTACAAATAATAGATAATAAATAAATTAAAGTATATTATAAATAATAAATAATAAATAATAAAGAAAACACATGAAAAAGTATGAAAATATGTGATAAGAGATGAAAAATCATGAAAACGCATGAAAATGGATGGAGAAGCATATGAAGAATGAAGCATTAGAAAGAATGAGAACGCATTAAAACTCGTGACAACTCTTGAAAACTTCATAATAATTCAACATAATCATCATAATAACCCACAAAAAACCATTGATAAAGATAACAAGTCATGGAAACCCAAATAAACAGTAATAAATGGAGCAACCGTTAAAACACGTCAAAATGGTCATAAAGAGAAAAAAACATTGGACTCACATTAACGGAGATAACTTATGATCCAAGAGTCCATTTTAGATCCGCGACCTGCCAAATCAAAGATCCTGAAAGGTGAAAGAGTTCGAATGGACAAGCGCATCGGAAGTTACGACCATTTAAAAAAAAGCTGACGGGGAATGGGTGCTAGAAACGAGGCATTGAAAAACATAACAAACCTGATACCCACTAAAAAGGCCATAACATATGATCGAGGAGTGCATGTGGGTACCGCGACCAGTCAAACTAAAGCTCACGGAACGAGCTATGATCTGGAAGGTGGAGGAGTCCGAACTGACACGCGGATTGAAAGTTAGGTCCGTTTGAAGACAAGTTCGACGGGACACTGGTGACGAAAATAAGGTTTTAGAGGCCTTCGGAGGGGTTTTGGGGTTGAAAAAAATGACAAAAGCTTCCTTCGTTGGAATTAGTGTGTAGCTCTCTTCGCTGGCTTCGATTTGATATGTGTTAGAGCCCAAACGGACACCCGAACCGAAAGTTATGGCCGTTTGAAGTTGGAGAACTTTTTTCAACATTTTTATAACTCTAATAGCTTCCGCACCTTAGACTATCTCATTGTTTTGATTATATGTTCCTCTATATCTCTTCATGATCTTCGATTTCACTAGTCGTGGCACTTCAACGGATCCCCAGATCAAAAGTTATGGTCATTTTAGTGATTTTGGGGTTTCTCGTGTTTTTTTATTTTTTCATTTCATTTCGCGGCGGTTTTACCGAAACCGCCACTATTTCGTGGCGGTTTTTTTTTAAACCACCGCTAATCCTCGAATAAAAATAAAAATAAATAAATAAATAAATAAATAAATAAATAAATAAATAATTTTTTTTTGGCATTTCGCGGAGGTTTTTTCACGGCAGTTTAAAAACCGCCGTGAAATGGCGGCCCGAAACGCGTTTCGCGGTGGTTTTTAAAACCGCCGCGAAAAAACCGCCGCTAAACGGTAGTTTTCTTTTAGTGAAGGAAGGGTAATTATATCATATATACAATATTTTTTTAATTAAATATTCTTATATATAGAATTATTCTTTTGTAAAAGGAATCACATCTCTTCGAGGAGGTTATTGTCTACAATTCCATGAACAATAGTATTACATTTTCATTGTGTGAATAGGTAGTGAGGAAAATGATATATTATATTTAAAGAAAGGTTATTATGTCATTAATATAATATATATTTAATTTATTTTTAGTATTTTTAATTAAACCAATCCTTAAAACATAACATAAAGTGTGTGAATGTATCACATCACTTTGAGGAGGTGGTAGTCCACAAGTCCACACAACATGTTATCGTATAACCATAATATGTATATCATCAAGGTATGTGTTATATAAACATTATATATACATTAATTGAACATAAATATCATATAAAAAATTTATTTTCACCATAGTTACCAACCATGAGAGGTGGTAAAGGAAAAAAGGAAAGACATCGTTTCGCAAGGTGGTAGTCTACCGTACACATGAATGGTAATTTCGTTACCCATTTGATGTAAGTGTGTGTAGGTATAGGTATAAACCATAAAATAAAAACATATTATTAAATTTATGATAATTATATTTATATATATTCCTGTAAAATGTTAATTTAAGTTTTTTGAGAATGAAATAAATTTAAAATACAAATTGTAGAACATTACCACTTTTTGGGTAACTCGTTTTGGTTTCCACAAAATGGATCTCTTGGTTGGATTTTTGAAAAACTTTAATCTTCTTTTATGAGACTACTAATGTTAGGAGATTACATTGGTATATTTTTAATGTTTCCAAATGATATATATTTGTAATGATATGAGAAGAGTGAATACCATTTTACAGTGGAGGGGGAGTGGAATTATTGTAAATACCAAATAATAATCCTTATTGGGAGGTCTCCCTTACATAATAAGAATAAAAATGACAAATAATTGAGTAAATGTTTTATTATTTTTGATCCAAACTCACTCAAGAAAATAATAAAAACATTTTTATCATTTGTTCCTTAGTTATTATGTTTCCTTTTATTTTAATTTTTGTTTTTCATTTGGGTAGCTAGTTTTCTATCCTATGTAATTCATCCATTAAGTCTCAATTAAATTAAGAATTATTATAAAATTAAAAACCAAGAATTATAAAATAATACATCTAATTTCTAAAATAAAAATCCCATATTTCTTTGAAAATAATTTTAACAGAAATACACATGACAACCAAAAATATTACTTTAACCCTAACCAGGATAACATAGTTTTATCTTTTTAAGTGTAAATATGTTGATTATAAAATATCAATTATACCATTAATGGACCATATGTGATATTTATTAATACTAAAAAAATAAATTTTCATGTGATTATATTTTCAGTAATGTTAAATCATTCATTAAAATGTCAATTATTGTTTTTAATTACTAAATAAATAATCCATGTTTTGGTCTTTCTGAAGCATTTAATGAAATTATATCATCTATAAAAATTAAATATATATTTTTATAAAAATATTAATTGATTTATATTCCAAAATATTCTTTATGACCATACCTATGTATCTTATTCCACACTCCAAATCTTTATAAGTGTAAAAGGCAAGGAATGTTTTTTTGACTTTTTTCCTTAACTTTTTATACAGATGAATTTCATGGAATAGTATCCCAATTGTTCATAAAAACTGATAATATAGTTTTTAAGATAAAAATATATCCATAAAATGGGTTTTGGGAATGTTTTGGGTCATTTATACACCTTATATTTTATGTTTAATCTTTATGTAAGATTGTTCATACCTTAATCACTTTAATTAATTTTAACCATTTTCACTAGTCTTTTCGGTCAAAAATAAATTTGATCTTATTAGTCCTCAAATTTAATAGTGATTCCAAATATTTATATCATTTTTTCAAAAATAAATTCACATTTGTGGCTAAAACTAATTTAAAATTTATTTGGCTGATGTTGTGGGACAATAAATGTTTTATAAGAGAAGTTCAAAAGTTCGATTTCAATGTGAAATTTAATCAATTGACCTATATATTTTTTTTGATATATAATTATTCAAATTAGAAATTAAATATAATTAAAAATATAATTTTACTATATAAATAAATTAGACAAAAAATTATTTTTCTATTAAAATTTAGTGATTTTTATTGTTCATCAACAAATGAAACATCCCAAAAAAATGCCAAAAAATTCACCCGAAGAAAATTTCAACATCAAAAATTCAAATAAGAAGTGTATCTTTTCAAATAAGATTTATAAAAGTGTAAAAATATTGTTTTAAAACATTATTTCAATTAAAAGGTTGTAAAATTTTATTTCTATTAAAAAATATAATTTTTATCATAAAATAGGATTTGTGCATATCCAATCTATTGGATAAATATTAGAACATTTTATAATGCTATGTAAAAATAATATTGTTAGGATTATTCCCTCCCACTAATTTAAAAACCTATTGATAACTACCATATTAAATAATAATAATATCAATAGTATATTATTTTGTGGTAAGACTCGTCCTGGTGTGTTATACAATTTATCGATGAAACTCGATGTGATGAGAAATGCAAAATCAATATGGTGTTGCCTATAATGAAATATAAACTGTGAACTGCATGTAACTCATGATATCAAGTAATTTAAATAAATTTAAAGGAATATATTTCATAAATTCTTGGGATGTTGCAAGCATGGTGTCTCCTCTCTACACTACCCTCACTATGAGAGATAGGGTTATACCTTGAGTACTTTATTTTAATCTCAACAATCATATTTTACTCATGCTTATAAGAGAAAGAATCAATGATTATGTTTGGATTCTCAGTGTTTTGTATGATATTTCTATTTATATCTATAACTATCACACACTTGGAATCAATATAAGAACCAAAATATTGGAATTATTATAAGAGAAAATATCAAAATATTTTAAATAAAAAATTTAACAAATTATAAATTCAATTAAAAATAATTCCCATATAAAATCATTTAATAAAAATTCATAAAAATTCATAATTAAATATATAATAATATGGGAAAATAATGCTTGAAAAATATTTTAGAAATATTCCTTCACTCTTTTTCATTATTATAGATATGATACTTTAAAACCATTATAGTCCTAGAAATTTCCTCTCAATCTTAAATAATTTTATTTTTTTTAGAACATATTATTTTATCAACTCTAGTACAAGTCTGTTATTTATCTTTATCTTCATGTATTAATAAAAAATCTTGAACTTTTCATTAGGATTTACTTCATTTTGGAATGTTGTATGCATGAAGCCCTTTTAAATTGACAGTTATACTTGATGGATTTTTCATCCATGAAAATTTAATAATTTAGCGCCAACATGATGATCCACACTTCCTTCTTCAACCTAGGATCATTCTTCACTTTGAATTATTATTAATATTTAACCATATTTATTAAGGAGGTTGTGTATAAATACTCATTTATCCTCATATTGTTTTTAATGGTGGCCTTATGTACCTTTATCTTCATTTATGGTTAAGATCACTTCCCATATTTTTTATTTTGATGTCATTTTCATACTCCCCAATCTTTCCATAATACCTATGCATGTAATGATAGATCTTGAAATGGTTTCTATGAGATATGATTATAGTGTAATTTAAATTCCCTTGTTATTCTAATAGTTAATTTGACTGTTTATCACAATTCTTTCATTAGCATAATAATTTGGGGATTTTCATATAATTAATTAATGATTCATGATAAAATAGATTGGGACACTGTTTTTACTAGAAAAAACATTTATTAGAATTTTATAGACAATTTCAATTATTATTTTCATTCATCATAAAAAACAGTGCATCACATCATGCCTTCTATTCCCTTCAAAAACAACATTGGGTTCTCATGCATATAAAATTATTAGTGTTTCACTGTAATAACCTCTAATGTAACTAGAATTGGAAAGTGAAAAAACATTAACTCATAACATTCTTGGAGACTATGTTTTACATATCCATTGAGTTCTTACATGGATAACATCCTCCAATTTTCCCTTGTTTAATTCAACTCAAATAGTAAAATGAAAAATTTTCTTAATTGGGAAATGACATTAACATTGTCTAGATGGTGAAACTCCCAGTGTGTCTTAGCTATCTAAATATAATTAATTAAATTTATATATTATTAAGTAAAAAATAAAAAATAAATGTGTTATAAAAAAATAATTAACCTTTTAACATTGGTTTAGATGTTCTGTTGTATTATTGTTGGAGTTTCTTCACAAAATTATCCACTATACACATGTTCCTCTATGGTAAATTGGGTTCCACTTTAGCATGTATAGTACCATCGTTCATAAATTATGTCAACTAGTCCATCACTATAGAAAACTATTCCATTCCAATTCCAACTATCATGGGATGCAGTTTTGGAATGATATTTTCATTTCAGTTATTTCCCAATATAACTTTCTTATTTCCGTTGTAGGAATCTATTCTAAATATAAATCATTATGATGAAGCAACATAGAAATACTAAATGATTTGTCATCCCCACTTCAAAACTATGTTTTAAAAACACTACTAAAGGACCTTTAGCAACACTTATAATGTGTTTTTTACACATGAACAGTTAGTGGATAGGCTTTAACAGTGCTTGGAAATGGAAATTTTAAAGGACCTATTTTATAGGGCATATTTAGAACTATTTAAGGTCCATATTAACAGTTTTTTTCTAGCACTGTTAAAGGGGGTATATTTTTAAGTTTTCATACCACTAGGAGCCTGGACTTATCAATACTTCCACCATCCCATTATCACCCATTTACACCACACCAAACCTTTATTAATGCTTTGTGAATCTCATAGCCTCATACACCCACCAATATCTGAACCCCGCACCTCTCTTTTGAAGAAAGAACCCCTTAACTACAATATCATGTTATTTTATTATCTATATAGTGATATTTTTGCTTATATATATATATATATATTTAAAAATATCATTTTTTTCATATATTAATATAATTATTGCCAAATATATTTATAAATATATTATATAATATATTCATTTACCTATAATAAAATTTAATATAAATATATATGTTTTAATTAATACTTACATATTTTTATATATGAACATTTTATATATACTTGTATAAAAAATTGTTAGATATTGTTTCAATGCATTTTTTGAATATGTATTTCTTTACATGTATTAGAATATACCAGAGAAGCTCAGCTAGGGGATAACCCCCAGACAGTTTATTAAAATAAAAGAAAAGGAGAGTAGTCAACCACCACAATTCAAAAGAGGAAGTTACATGTCATAAAAACCATAACCATCTCCACTTCCGTGGTAGCAAGCTTCCTCTGTTGTAGCTGATTCCCATTCTGAGCTGTCATAATGCATCAGAACCATAGCATATCACCTTCATAGATTCATCTGTTTCAAGGATAAGAGCACAGAGTTTCCACCAGAAGACCTAGTAGCCAACAGATTTGGAAGGTAAGAGTATACCTTCCTTGACCTGTGTCGCGGAGGGGCAGTCAAGACTTCTTGAGTCGCAGTCATTTTCATCCTCCCACCTTGGACCGAATCACTAAATGAAGGCTTGATCATACCGACATAGTTCTCTTGGTCACTCTCAGATCTATCCCCCCATTTCCCATGGATGATCACCTTCTGAAATTTATCTTCCCCTCCACTACCCTTCTGGAATTTTCCATTGGTTTCAATCACAGTGAGGCACCTTGGTTGTTCCATAGACTCGTAATTAACCAAAGTCCCCTGATGCACAACTTTTGATCCATTGCCACCCTCCTGTGAAGGATACCCATGATGCATTTCATTCAATGGGATGTCCTCTTCCACATTATCTTGCTCCAACTCCTGGAAACGATTTCTAGTAGGAATTGTGAAGCCCAAACTTTCATCATTCACAGCTGACCCTTGTGCCCCAATAGAAACATAAAACACATCCAACGGACCACAATCACATCCAACATCATCCAACATTCCTTAAACCACATTCGCTGCTCCCTGACACCAATTCTATTCCTTTTCATTAGATAAAGTCACACACGCCTCATGCTTTAAATCCTTTAAAAAAGCATTAACACCTATTAGACATCACATTTCCCCAGTACCAGAAGCGTCCATTGAAATAGCTTGTATCACCCCATCACCCAACTGTAGATCATGGAAAAGCCTTCTGAACACTGCAGACATATCTAGATTTGGGGGTGCCTCTATATAGTTCCTCGAAGTCACTACAACCCGGTTCTCCAATCCATCAGCAATTACAGAAACCACACCACCAGCGAATATCATCCTCGGCCCGTGAGACTTGCCTACCCTCTCTCTCAGATTAGATGTTCTTATGTTCATCACCTCAAAGTCACACTTCGAAGCCATATTCCCCAGTCGGCAACAGGTATTGCAGTAGTCTACCCAAGATTCAAAGACCATGAACATCCTCTATCTGATCTCTTCTCCAACGGTAATCCATATCCAATTGACTGATGGCCTTGCAACATCAACCTCCACACAGAGACGAGGATTGAACAGATGACTTACAGTGGATGTTCGGACATTAGAGCATAGGTATCACCCCACCATATTACCAATCATGCGAATAATTTTAGGATTTTGGAAAGGAAGAGGGAGCTGAGGGAGACTAACCCATGCTGCAATGGTTGATGGATCATGATTCATGCATAGATCAAACGACGGGTGAAAAAGGAAGAAACAACATTCATTGAATCTACGAGGGGAACTATACTAGGCTCGCATCAAATCATCTCTTGAGGAAAACTGAATAATGAGTTGTTGTTTTTCGAGAATCCCAACAACTATATGGTCTTGTAAATCCCACATACCAAAGATGAAGTAGTCAAAGTCGTCAACTGGGGGCCTTCACTTATTGAAACATGCCACCAGCGTTAGATATAAATGGTTCTATGCTTCAAAAAACTATGATGATGAGATCAATAACTGAGGATCACCCTGATTATGATCAGGAACTTTCTGGCATAAAGAAAGTTTCGGGAATTATGGGAGAGAAATAGGTCTTGAGAAAGGAGTAAAAGGTTTCCACGGGATTGGAAGCTGTGAATATTCTTCCCCCCCTCCCACCTCCTAGAAGGGGAGGTAAGTCATCCTCGATCGTCATCTAGGGTTCCAGCACTAAGATTCGCCATCACCAATGCCACGGGCAGCCACGAGTCGTCATCGCCATCCTCGTTTCCAGTTCTCTAGTATGTTGAGATTGAGTCTGAAACTCTTATATATATATATATATATATTAATTATTGATACACACATGTTTATATATAAAAATTAATTCTAATAGATTATATACACAAAATATTCATTTTTATAAGATAAATAAAATAGATTTATTTTTTAATTAAATAACATTAATAATAATTATTTATTTTGTATATTTAAATATATGTTTCTACATAAATATGTTGATATACATATTTATAAAAGTGATTTATTATAATTAAATTTATGAGAATATGAATTTATTTAATTATAAATAAAACTGAACTATGAAAATTGATAAAATTCTAAAACCGTAATATCAATATGACTGTAATACATGTGAATATATTCATTGGCCACTAAAATTTAAGAGAAAGTACCCCATAAATAGAGAAAAAATTTCGTAAAATATTAAAAAATTATGATACCCTAACTAAAATCATATTTTTGAAGGCCCTCATGGGAACTATAGACATGAAAGGTGAGACCATGTTTCCCTGTGTCACTTGGGCATAGAAATCGCCATGGGCTTCAATTTGATATATGGTAGATCCCAATCAGACAATTGTATCATGACCTATTTTTATTTGATGTTCGAGTTATGATTTCAACATATTTTAAACTATTTATTTGTTTTATAAAATTTATTATCATCAAACCTTTTTTAAATAACTATTAACTTATATTAATTAGAAAAATATTAATAAAAATTAATTTTTAAATTATTTAATTATCCATATCACTAAATATTATATATATTAAGGGTAAATTTTATTTAGCCTTATCTAAAACATTTTTTTAAAAATGATTAATATATTTATATCAATATAAACATATTTATATTGGAATATATTATTTTTATTGAAATATATATATATTTAAATATAACCTTTATTACTGCATATATAAAATATTTGATAATGGTCCCCTTTATCAGCTATTTTTTACTAGCACTGATAAAGGAGAGCATTTATTAGTGCTTTTTTAAGAATTGCTGATAAAGGTCCCCCTGTAACAATTTTTTCAGTGCTAGTAAAGGCACCCTTTCATAGTATTACTAAATTGATTTTAATAATCCCCTTTAACAATTATTTTTCTATCACTAGAAATGATGGAATTTAATAGCACTTTTATCTAGTGTTGTTCAATCTATGGCACGTGATAAAACTAGTTGTATAGTTGTAAATTTCTACATAACCATAAGGTAAACTATTGTTAGTGAATTATATAAACACTCTACTAACCTCTAATGTTTTCTAAACCTTTCCTTTGATACCAACTATAACTACCCATCCTTAAACATTTAATAATCTTTGTTATATTTAAAATTTTAAATTTCTATCACATTGATGATCTTTTCAGGTTTAGACTTTTATAGAATTAGGCCATAAATAATATATAACAAAACTATACAATATTAAGTGGACACTTCATATTAGTATCCATTTTTTCCATAATATAAAACAATTTAAAAAATCCTCAATTCATTTCAAAGAAAATCTTCATGTTCTTCATCTTGACTTTATCCTTTCACTTACCCATCCTCAAAACTGGTTAAAACGTTTTATAAACATGGGATGATCACAAAATAATAGTAAGGATTAAAAATAAAATGGAAATTGTTAGATCAGAAAAAATGAAAAATCATAAAACATTTACATTTATCTTCAATGGTATTTGAAAATATGAAATAAAACATTTTCACATGAATTAAAAAGGAAATTGTTTCTCAAATATAATCACTAAAACTCATACTAAGAAACTAAAACTCTTTTAGGTTACTTAGAGAATCATATTCATTAAATACTTTCAAAACCCTTTTAATTGAAATAGTTTTACGTCTGAATTCTAGATATTTCTCTATTACAAATAAAATAACCATGTGGTCGACATCCATACCCACTGAATTTGAGAGATTTCAAGCACCCATCCATTCTTTAATCTATAAAAGGCTCACCCAGTTCTATCAGGGCCACACTATGTATAATCTATAATGGGATCACCAGAGGTATCTTCGCCACCCAATGTATAAGCTATAGTGGCCTCACATGGCACTATCTTGGCCACCCCATGTAAAAGTTGTAATGGGATCCCAAATTTCATATAATTATCAATTACCATATAACTAATAAAAAATATTTCTCCATAAATACCTTTTAAATTTTTTTTAAACCCATATGAAAGAAGGTTTTGGATAAAAATACCATTTTCTTCCAAAATTCTCATTTTAACACCAAAATCTCATTTTCATTTAAAACTAATTTTCAATACAAAAATACCCAGAAAATAAAATTAGGAATTTTTGTTTTAGAAAAAATTTAATCTTTTAAAGGAATCTATAAATAAAATAATAGTCATGGTGGTAGAAAAGTTGTTGTCAACAGTTAAGTTAAGAATACAACATACCATTCATCATTTGTCAAAATGTTCCGTATAAAACATGATAAAAGATTCCTTTTGAAAAATATTGAATGCAAATAAAAATAGAAAAAAATTATTTTATAATCCTTTTATATCTGTAAAAATAATTATATAAAATAATATGATGAATGATGTAATGAAAAAAAATATTTAATAATTAAATCATTAAACATTAAAAGTTTCCCACACGACTTTGAGCCTTTCAATCAAAAGATCCATTGAATAATAGCATTCAAAAAACATTAAATAACATTCTAATAAATAAAATAATGATATTATATATCAAAGATTTTGTATAAACACATCATAAAAGATGATGGGTTTATAACATCAAAATATGCCCCAATGAAAGGACATTGAGAAGAGATCCCTTACATTAAGTTTGAATTATTGTGTTTGCCTTAACATTCATGAATAATAAATAATAAATAATAAATAAATATAAATAATAAATAATAAATAATAAATAATAACTAATAACTAATAACTCATAAATAAATATAAATAATAATAATTAATAATAAATAAACATAAATTATTAATAAATATAAGTAATAAATAATAAATAATAGATAAATAATAGATATAAATAATAAATAATAAATAATAAATAATAAATAATAAATAATACATAATACATAATAAATAAATAAATATAAATAATAAATAATACATAATATATAATAAATAATAAATAATAAATAAATATAAATAATAAATAATAAATAATAAATAATAAATAATAAATAATAAATAATTAATAATTAATATAAATAATAAATAAATATAAATACTAAATAATAAATAAATATAAATAATAAATAATAAATAAATATAAATAATAAATACAAAATAAATAATAAATAATAAATAGTAAATAGTAAATAATAAATAATAACTAATAAATAATAAATAATAAATAATAAATAATAAATAATAAATAATAAATAATAAATAATAAATAATAAATAATAAATAATAAATAGTAAATAATAAATATAAACAATAAATATAAATAATAAATAATAAATAATAAATAATAAATAAATATAAATAATAAATATTAATATTAAATATAATTAATAAATATTAATAATAAATAATAAATAATAAATAATAAATAATAAATAATAAATAATAAATAATAAATAACCAGTAACAAATATTAATAATAATAATAATATTTTTTTATTAGTAATAATAAATAATAAATAATAAATAATAAATAATAAATAATAAATAATAAATAATAAATAACCAGTAACAAATATTAATAATAATAATAATATTTTTTTAGTAATAATAAATAATAAATAATAAATAATTAGTAAATATAAATAATAAATAATAAATAATATAAATAATAAATAATAAATAATAAATAACCACTAACAAATAATAGATAATAAATAAATTAAAGTATATTATAAATAATAAATAATAAATAATAAAGGAAACACATGAAAAATTATGAAAAGACATGATAAGGGATGAAAAATCATGAAAACGCATGAAAAAGAATGGAGAATCATATGAAGAATGAGGCATTAGAAAGAATGAGAACGCATGAAAACTCGTGACAACTCTGGAAAACTCCATAATAATTCAACATAATCATCATAATAACCCACAAAAAACCATTGATAAAGATAACAAGTCATGGAAACCCAAATAAATAGTAATAAATGGAGCAACCGTTTAAACCCTTCAAAATGGTCATAAAGAGACAAAAACATTTGACTCACATTATCGGAGATAACTTATGATCCGAGAGTCCGTTTTAGATCCGAGACCTGTCAAATCAAAGATCCTGAAACGATCTTCAACCTGAAAGGTGAAAGAGTCTGAATGGACAGGTGGATCAGAAGTTACGACCATTTAAAAAAAGCTGACGGGGAATGGGTGCTAGAAACGAGGAATTGAAAAACATAACAAACCTGATACCCACTAAAAAGTACATAACATATGATCGACGAGTGCATGTGGGTGCCGTGACTAGTCAAACTGAATCTCATGGAACGAGCTATGATCTGGAAGGTGGAGGAGTCCGAACTGACACGCGGATTGAAAGTTAGGTCTATTTGAAGACAAGTTCGACGGGACATCGGTGACAGAAATACGGTTTTGGAGGACTTAGGAGGTGTTTTGGGGGTTTACAAACACGAAAAAAGCTTCCTTCTTTTGAAGTGGTTTGTAGCTCTCTTCGCTTGCTTTGATTTGATATGTGGTAGAGCCCAAACGGACACCCGAAGTGAAAGTTATGGCCGTTTGAAGTTGGAAAACTTTTTTCAACTTTCTTATATCTCAAATATCTTCAGCACCTTAGACCGTCTCATGGTTTTGATTATATATGCCTCTAGATCTCTTCATGATCTTCGATTTGACTGTTCATGGCACTTCAATGGATCCCCAGATCAAACGTTATGGTCATTTTAGTGATTTTGGGGTTTCTTGTGATTTTTTATTTTTTCATTTCATTTCGCGGCGGTTTTACCGAAACCGCCGCTATTTCGCGGCAATTTTTTTAAAAAACCACCGCTTATCCTCGAATAAAAATTAAATAAATAAATAAATAAATAATTTTTTTTGGCATTTCGCAGCGGTTTAAAAACCGCTGTGAAATGGCGGATCGAAACGCGTTTCGCGGCGGTTTTTGAAACCGCCGCGAAAAAACCGCCGCTAAACTGCAGTTTTCTTGTAGTGAAGGAAGGGTAATTAAATCATATATACAATATTTTTTTAATTAAATAATATTATATATAGAATTATTCTTTTGTAAAAGGAATCACATCTCTTCGAGGAGGTCGTTGTCTACACTTCCATGAACAATAGTATTACATTTTCATTGTGTGAAAAGGTAGTGAGGAAAATGATATATTATATTTAAAGAAAGGTAATTATGTCATTAATATAATATATATTTAATTTATGTTTAATATTTTTAATTAAACCAATCCTTAAAACACAACATAAAGTGTGTAAATGTATCACATCACTTTGTGGAGGTGGTAGTCCACAGGTCCACACAACATGTTATCGTATAACCATAATATGTAGATCATCAAGGTATGTGTTATGTAAACATTATATATACATTAATTGAACATAAATATCATATAAAAAATTATTTCCATCATAGTTACCAACCATGAGAGGCGGTAAAGGAAAAAAGGAAAGACATCATTTCGCAAGGTGGTAGTCTACCGTACACATGAATGGTAATTTCGTTACCTATTTGATGGAAGTGTGTGTAGGTATAGGTATAAACCATAAAATAAAAACATATTATTAAATTTATAATACTTATATTAATATATATTCTTGTAAAAGGTTAATTTAAGTTGTTTGAGAATGAAATAAATTTGAAATTCACATTGTAGAACATTACCACTTTTTGGGTAACTCCTTTTGGTTTCCACAAAATGGATCTCTTGGTTGGATTTCTGAAAAAATTTAATCTTCTTGTATGAGACTACTAATGTTGGGAGATTACATTGGTATATTTTTAATGTTTCCAAATGATATATATTTTTAATGATATGAGAAGAGTGAATACCATTTTACAGTGGAGGGGGAGTGGAATTATTGTAAATACCAAATAATAATCCTTATTGGGAGGTCTCCCTTACATGATAAGAATAAAAATGATAAATAATTGAGTAAATGTTTTATTATTTTTGATCCAAACTCACACGATAAAATAATAATAACATTTTTATCATTTGTTCCTTAGTCATTATGTTTCCTTTTTTTTAATTTTTGTTTTTTATTTGGGTAGCTAGTTTTCTATCCTATGTAATTCATCCATTAAGTCTGAATTAAATTAAGAATTATTATAAAATTTAAAACCAAGAATTATAAAATAATACTTCTAATTTCTAAAATAAAAATCCCATATTTCTTTGAAAATAATTTTAACAGAAAAACACGTGACAGCCAAAAATATTACTTTAACCTTACCTAGGATAACATAGTTTTATCTTTTTAATGGTAAATATGTTGACTATAAAATATCAATTATACCATTAATGGACCATATGTGATATTTATTAATACTAAAAAAATTAATTCTCATGTGATTATATTTTCAGTAATATTAAATCATTCATTAAAATGTCAATTATTGTTTTTAATTATTAAATAAATAATCCATGTTTTGGTCTTTCTGAAGCATTTAATGAAATTATATCATCTATAAAAATTAAATATATATGATTATGAAAATATTAATTCATTTATATTACAAAATATTATTTATGATCATACCTATGTAGCTTATTCCCTACTCCAAATCATTATAAGTGTTAAAGGCAAGGAAGGTTTTTTTGACTTTTTTCCTTAACTTTTTATACAGATGACTTTCATGGAATAGTATCCCAATTGTTCATAACAACTGAGAATATGTCGTTTAAGATCAAAATATATCCATAAAATGGGTTTGGGAATGATTTGGGTCATTTATACACCTTATATTCTATTTTTAATCTTTATGTAAGATTGTTCATACCTTAATCACTTTATTTAATTTTAAACATTTTCACTAGTCTTTTCTGTCAAAAATAAATTTGATCTTATTAGTCCCCAAATTTAATAGTGATTCCAAATAATTATATCATTTTTTCAAAAATAAATTCACATTTGTGGCTAAAACTAATTTAAAATTTATTTGGCTGATGTTGTGGGACAATAAATGTTTTATAAGAGAAGTTCAAAAGTTTGATTTCAATGTGAAATTTAATCAATTGACCTATATACTTTTTTTGATATATAATTATTCAAATTAGAAATTAAATCTAATTAAAAATATAATTTTACTATATAAATAAATTAGACAAAAAATTATTTTTCTATTAAAATTTAGTGATATTTATTGTTCATCAACAAATGAAACATCCCAAAAAATACCAAAAAATTCACCCGAAGAAAATTTCAACATCAAAAATTCAAATAATAAGTGTATCTTTTCAAATAAAATTTATAAAAGTGTAAAAATTTTGTTTTAAAGCATGATTTCAATTAAAAGGTTGTAAAATTTAATTTCTATTAAAAAATATTCTTTTTTTATCATAAAATAGGATTTGTGCCTATCCAATCTATTGGATAAATGTTAGAACATTTTATAGTGCTATGTAAAAATAATATTGTTAGGATTATTCCCTCCCACTAATTTAAAAACCTATTGATAGCTACCATATTAAATAATAATAATATCAATAGTATATTATTTTGTGGTAAGACTCGTCCTGATGTGTTATACAATTTATCTATGAAACTCGGTGTGACGAGAAATGAAAAATCAATATGGTGTTTCCTATAATGAAATATAAACTGTGAACTGCATGTAACTCATGATATCAAGTAATTTATATAAATTTAAAGGAATGTATTTCATAAATTCTTGGGATGTTGCAAGCATGGTGTCTCCTCTCTACACTACCCTCACTATGAGAGATAGGGTTATACCTTGAGTACTTCATTTTAATCTCAACAATCATATTTTACTCATGCTTATAAGAGAAAGAATCAATGATTATGTTTGGATTCTCACTATTTTGTATGATATTTCTATTTATATCCATAACTCTCACACACTAAGAATCAATATAGAAACCAAAATATTGGAATTATTATAAGGGAAAATATCACAATATATTAAATAAAAAAATTTAACAAATTATAAATTCAATTAAAAATACTTCCCATATAAAATCAATTAATAATAATTCATAAAAATTCATAATTAAATATATAATAATATGGGAAAATAATGCTTGAAAAATATTTTAGAAATATTCCTTCACTCTTTTTCATTATTATAGATATGATAATTTAAAACCATTATAGTCTTATAAATTTCCTCTCAATCTTAAATAATTTTATTTTTTTGGAATATATTATTTTATCAACTATAGTACAATTCTGTTATTTATCTTTATATTCATGTATTAATATAAAATAATAAACTTTTCATTAGGATTTACTTCATTTTGGAATGTTTTATGCATGAAGCCCTTTAAAATTGGCAGTTATACTTGATGGATTTTTCATCCATGAAAATTTAATAATTTAGCACCAACCTGATGATCCCCACTTCCTTATTCAACCTAGGATCATTCTTCACATTGAATTATTATTAATATTTAACCAGATTTATTAAGGTGGTTGTGTATAAATACTCATTTATCCTCATATCTTTTATAATGTTGGCCTTATGTACCTTTATCTTCATCTATGGTTAAGATCACTTCCCATATTTTTTATTTTGATGTCATTTTCATACTCCCCTATCTTTCCATAATACCTATTCATGTAATGATAGATCTTGAAATGGTTTCTATGAGCTATGATTATAGTGGAATATAAATTCCCTTGTTATTATAATAGTTAATATGACTATTTATTACAATTCTTTCATTACCATAATGATTTGGGGATTTTCATATAATTCATTAATGATGCATGATACATTAGATTGGGACACTGGTTTTAATAGAAAAAAACATTTATTAGTATTTTATAGATAATTTCAATTATTATTTTCATTCATCATAAAAACAGTGCATCACATCACTCCTTTTATTCCCTTCAAAAACAATATTGGGTGCTCATGCATATAAAATTATTAGTGTTTCACTGTAATAACCTCTGATGTAACTAGAATTGGAAAGTGAAAAAACATTAACTCGTAACATTCTTGGAGACTGTGTTTTACATATCCATTGAGTTATTACATGGATAACATCCTCTCATTTTCCCTCATTTAATTCAACACAAATAGTAAAATACAAAATTTTCTTAATTGGGAAATGAAATTAACATCGTCTAGATGGTGGAACTCCCAGTGTGTCTTAGTTATCTAAATATAATTAATTAAATATATATATTATTAAGTAAAAAATAAAAAATAAATGTGTTATAAAAAAATAATTAACCTTTTAAATAAATAAAAAATAGGAACAAAACCATTATATTGAAGAGTGAAAATAGTGTTCTAAATAATGAATCAATTTTGTTCATAAATGAGTCAAATTTTCTAATAAAGTTTTTATTTATTAAAATTATTAGGGAATCACCAAATATGATAAAACAAAATAAATATTTGGTTTTTTATTATAATTTTGAAAACATTCTTACAAATATTAATATTATTATAAATTATTCCTAATAAACATGACTTAGTTGTGTTTTAACAATTGGAAAATAAATTCCCATTTTATTTTTATTGAAATTATTTTAGTTTCATATAAGAAATAACATGTTATCTATTGACACATTATAAAAATTTGTCTAATTTAATCACATTAATTCTATTTTAATATATTTTTTATAAAAATAAATCTATGAATACTGGGATATCACTCAATACACCATAAGGGTATGCCAGTCTAGGGGAGTGCTGCTCCATGTAAAATTTCATGGATGTTTTTATTTTTCCCTTTTAATGTGGATAAAATAAGGAGAAATACATGATTATATCAAATCACCCTTGGTGTATATGTAAAAACCCTTCCCTTTATTAAATATTAATTCAGGATTTATTACATAAAACTACACATAATATTACCCACAAGATCAAGATGTCTTGTGTATTAGGGAATTATAAACATTACATAACAACTAAAAATAGGGAATACATAATCATTATTTAAATATTCCTTAACATGATCATATTATTCCATCATATGTTACACTACGTGGGATACCTAAGGACATATATATGAAAGTGGTGACATATAAATACCATTAATATAATGAACATGGAATAACAATAAAAGAGAAATAAATTTTAGAAAATATGGATATAAATGAGACATAAACGGTGTTAGAATCATAAACAAAAATGTGTCATGATATAACATGATTATATAAAGGCAACATGGAAAATGTTGCAGCAACATAAAACATTACATCATAAAAATAGGTCAAGGATAACTTCCAGGACATCATGATGGAAAGAGTCCTATAATAGAAAAGGTGATCTCTTTAATCCCTTTAATTATGTAGTATGATAATAAAACATTATCCAATTCATTAGAGTGTTATAATATTTTGGTCTCACCCATCACATTCATTTCATTCTCAAGGTTAAGATTTCAACATAGATAAAAAACATGGAATCATTTTCAACACTATTTATTCTGAGATCAATTAATTTGGAATTGATACATATAACTCCTCACTAAAATAATTTTAAGAGCCTATGTTTCAACAGCCTGGATAAGAATTGGGTATGCTTATTCATTACACATTTGATTGGCATGGAAAAATCATGGTGCAACTTTAGATGCATAATGGGGGAATTTAAATGTTCAATAAAGGGATTAATAAGAGTGGAAGGGGTATATAATCATTTATGATTCATAGGGTAAGTAATTAAGATATTTAAAAACATATCCCAACATTTGGAGTTATATATAAAGGGCATAATATAATGAAGATATTTGAATAAAGAGGAGAAAGGAATGAACCCTTACCTAGAGAGTGTGACTCAAAATGCTTGGGAGGAGCTTATTGAGAGAATTGGGGAACATTAGGGGGACACTAGAGGGGGGAGGGAGGGGTACATTAATTAAATAAGTATTTGTAGTGAATGGAAATTGGAAAATGGGTGTATTTATATAACAAATGATTGGGGATTTCTTTATCATTTTTGGAACATAGGTTTTTGACTATATATAATACAATTACCAAAATCCCAATCCTTCATTTTTTCCATTGCATTATGAAAAATTGGGGTGGTTTTATTTATTTTATTAGTTCAAAGTCCTAAATTTTTTAAATATTACTCATGGTTATTGAGAGATGATTCATACACTTAAAGTAATATTTTAATACATTAAAATATAATATAGGTTCTCGGGGAATAGTAATGGATTTATGAAATTAATCAAATAAACAATAAATCACATTATTTAAATATGATACAATATATTTGGTCTTGAATACCTATTATAGTATTTCTTAAATAACATTTTGGTCATTCTGATGTCATAGTACACACCATATATTCATATGGTATTTAATTTTTACCCGAAGATTTGATTGCCTCAGAAAATTATTAAAACGTCACTATTGGATAATTTCAATGTTCTAATTCAAAAAATAATATTAATTAATCATTATAATTTTCTAAATATGTTTATTTACACTTTTAAAATATGAATCGACATTTATTGATAAATTCTAGGTTTTTTAAAATAAGACTTCTCAAGATCTTATAAAAATAAAATTTTAGATCATACATTTTATATGATCATTTATATATAGTAAATATTATTTAATAACAATATATTACTAAAATAGTAATTATCAAAAAAACTAGAAATTATTCAAAATGAATGCCTAAATTTAATTTGAATATTGTTGAAAAATATAGTTTCTTTTTGTATTGTATCAAAACAAAAATCGTTTATAGAGTAATAATAATAATTAAATATAACAATTGTTTTACGAAAAATAAAATATAGATAATTATATTATTAGGGTCTTGATACACATACATATAACGCCCTGACCCTAGAATCCCAGAGTCAGTGCATTATTACGTATCATTGTCGTGATAAAAAAAGATCAAGTCTCGAAAGACCAATTAGTTTAGTATCCTTTGAAGTACTAGATATATTCATAAGGTTTAAATTACATCGTAAAATGGAAAATCACAACAACATTGTTTTCATAGAAAACACTAGGCTCCCATAGACTATCCTTGAAAGACACTCATAATATAATTCTTTTCATCCTGGAAAAAATAAAACATAGAAAGGGGTGAGGTCAAATACTCTGTAAGAGTAAGCAATACAGCAGAAGATAACATAAATATTTATAATGGTGAGTAATTTAAACCACATGCCTTTACCAATAAGAAACATGAACACTTTTATTGCATGAATATGATCTGAGTAAATAATTCCATAATAAAACATAATCATGGGTATTCTACTAGTGTAATGACCACATAAACCATCAATATTATTTTCTTAATAATGGAATGAATAATTATGGACAATCTGAAACATTTTGTAAAGGCCTCATCCAAGACTTCTAAAAATGATTAAGGCCTCATCCAAAACCATATATCAAATTTTGAAAGGATATGGACAATTACACATCTAGTTGTCTCATGTGACCTACCGATGCATCGAGGAGCTATAGCGGGCTCGACCCCTCACTTACTAAGTCCAATACATTCCTCATATGAAAAGGTTAAAAAATAACACAAACATTCATATTAAAACTAGAATACGAAATGGAAAAACTTTAACCATAAACCATGAATGGTATAAAAATAACACATCAACTGTCAAACATATCACAAAACCTTCAATACAATATGGAAGATTTGTATCATAATGAATCAACTTCAAACAAGTATAAAATCCATCAATGGATGTCGACATAGATGAAATCAAAACTATTTGAGAGAAATATCTCTTTATTATTTTTGAAATCATTTAAAGTTACATAATTAAAATATAAAACATTTATTTTGAAAATATTCTTATAAGCTAGTTAGGTAAGCTTTGAAGATATTATAATGGCAGAGAATAACCGCACTCGCCGTATATGTTAAAAAAACATTCATACCTTAAATTTGTTGAAAAGTTCAAAAAGTAATTTGTTTGGAAAATGACGAAAATATTCCATTCAAAACATATACTGTAAAATAATGGTATAAATTACTTTACCCCATTGTCTAGTAAAAAATGTATTGAAATACATTTTTATGAAACATGGATGTGGATTATTAAGAGGTCTCAGTAGATACTTATGTTAAAAAAATCTCGGATAATAAAGAGATTGTAGAATTAACCTTTACCTTGTAATTTTCCTTGGTCGATGGTAGTTAAACCTCCTGTATGATGATTATATAATTGTTAGTAAACTATTAAATAACTATATAATTTAATATGATCTCATATATGATCTTGTAATATTGAATTTTAATATTATTTTTGTATTATTTTCGTTTTGAATGTTAACTGATTTATTGTTCTTTATATGCTATGTTACGTAAGTAATGTTTGTTATTGATAAGATGCATCTTATTCATATCCATAATGATATTAAGTCTTTAAACATTATTTTTAATCATCTAATGAAAATTATTCTTGAAAGGATATGATGGAGAATGAATCTCATCGCGTTCGTGGAGACTGTAATCTGTACATACGCACGAGCGATATTATCATTCTTTTGATATTAAAATAATATATAATTGGATAATATATCATATACAGAAAATATTTTTAATGTTATATTTATTATTTAAATTAATTAAACATCATTATTATACCCATACAAATAATAATGTATTGAATAATAATTACAGCACGACGTGGAGACGGTAAGCCGTAGACACGAACGTATGGAGAAATGTCATTCAAAGGATGGATAGGATAATGAATATTGTTGTAACATATTTATTATAAAATCACAGTATATAGAATATACTGGAGTTATTATTTTATAATGTAAACAACAAAGAAAGAAGAGGTGGAAGAAGAAAGGAACTTCAAAGAGGTGATGAAATATTTACCTCTTCTTCAGGTTCTTTCTTTTGATTTGGTCAAAAGGGCTCCATAGAATTGAAATATGACTAAAGGAAGGCCTCTAGGATGAATGTAGGACAATTTTGAGGATATTTGGGAAGGGTTTGGTCGAGTAAAATGGCTTTGAAGGTGTTAATTTGAGGGATGGGGAAGTTCTCTTTTATAAGAGGGGTGAGGGGAACCTTAGGAAGAGATAGAAATATTATTTTATAACAAATCAATTTTCTATTTATAATGGATAAAATATAAATTATTTAAATTCTAAGGTGGTTTTTGGTCTAAAAACACTCAACCAATAGGTTTTAGATAGGTTTGCGTCATTATTTTGACTTTTTATTTCAGATTTAACTCTTAGTTAAATCATTTGACATTTACCATGTCTCTTTGTATTTTTGTATTATATGGTTAATAAAAATACTATAAACTTCCAAGAGAACCCCAAGTGGTTAATTAATGATAAAAATATCATTATATAATTCTTTTGGCCTAACCTTATATTTTTTGGAATATAATATTTATTAATAATATAATATTTGTTTTAAAAACTGTTTTATGTCAATTTTGACACTCTTTGATATTTTGTTTTTTTGAAATTCATAACAGCATTATTACTTCGTAAAAAAATTCTTATAACCAACCCTAATATGTCATAGTGACCAATAAATTTAGTTGAATTCATAAAAACTCTCAAATTACATTTATTTGGATATTTATAATATCAAATATTTTAATATTTCATTAATTAGGTAATTATTGCATCATCATTGAATCATAAATAAATTAAATTATTTAATGTCTAAAAAATATTAATAAAAAACTATTATTTAGGAAATATTTTTATCTTTTCAATTAATATTTATAGTCAAAAATATGACTTATATAACCCCATGTAAAAACTGATTTACCAAAACATATGTGTTTAAGTCATTTTTCCATTACATTAAGTTAATTAAAATAAAGTTTCATTATCATTCATAATTGGCTCCATGGGGTCCCAAAATCAACCCAAGGATTCCCATGGTTAGCCATGACTCATCCAATAAGGTTAGGAAAGTGTTATGGTAATTTTTTATTATTATAAGATTCTTTTTACCTTGAATTATCCTAATTACCTTTAACTGTGGTAAATAAAAGTCAAAAGTTACTATTTACCAAAAATTATTTTCATCTTATTGAACCACATTTTACTTATTGAGGTTAATCGTGTCTCTTGGATTTTATAGATTCCACTTAGAGAAGCTGTAAAATTTTGTTTCATCAGAATTTGTAAATTCTTCTAGGAGGTGGGTAAAAGAGTGTGAAAAGTTCAATAAATTTTTTATAGAAATCTATAATTATTATAAAATGATTCCAATGAATTATATTGAACATATATAGGTATTATGTATCTTTTTTTACCTAATATAAATTTAAATTAAATAAAAAATTCTTTAAATAAAAAGTTTGTTTTAATCAATAACTCAGTCTTTTTCACTATTCATCATAAATTGAATGTTTTTAAAAAAATACCAAAATTTCCCCCTAATCTTATTTTGATATTATGAATTTAAAAACAAAGTATATTTTACAAAATTTAAAACATATAAATTTCATTTGTTAATTAAAAATTAATTTATGTTGTCAAAACCAAAAATCATATTTTTCTGAAAACAACCAAAACATTGACACTTGTTTATGTCCAATTTAAAAGTGAAATTTCTTCCAATGATCACAATTGGATTAAATGAAAAAATTATAATTTATTTATACTTCCAAACCATTCAAATTTATTGTTGAACACTCTAAATTATTTTGATTAAAAAAGTTGTTTTCAGTTAAAATTTAGTATTTTTCACTATTCACCCAAATATGAAAGTTATCAGAAAAACACCAAAAATTTATCAAAACTAAATTTTTATGTCCTGATTCTAAATAAGAATTTTATTTTTTCTAATTTAATATAAAGAAGTTTCAAATTTTGGATTTAAAAGGGTTTTCCATTAAAAGGAGGTAAAATGGCATTTTAAAAAAAATACTTCTTTTATTTGAAAAAATGAATTTCTTCTTATATTATGTCTAAGAAACTAATTATATGGATTCTAAAATTATAATTATTATATAAAATTCAAAATTCAGTTAATATAATTCATAACTAATTTTGAACGGCTAGTTTGGTAAGTCATGGTGCGCTTGATATCAATGTTGCGTGTAGTGAAAATTTATTGAATTATATTAAAGAATTAACGTACAATGAAATTTTGGGGTGTTACATTCTCCCCTCCCTCAATAAATTGTGTCCTCGCTATTTGAAATTATTCTTTATAAATAAAAGCTTAAAAATAGAAAAATACATTTGTGGAGAACCCACATCAGAAATTGGGTTAATAAAATTTAGTTTTAATAAGATGAAAAGGGAAATGAAAAAGTCACCACCAAATTATGATCTCGATTAGGAGAACCTTAGTGGAAATTAGAGACACACTGCAAAAAAATGTCCCCTTTAGAAGGGGTTCTTTTGTACATTATAATAACCCCTTCTAAAGACATTAGCGGCAGTTGGGGGAAACCACCACTAATGTGCCCACCTACTATTAGTAGAGGCGGTTGCGAAAAAGCGCTGCAAAATCCATAGTGAATTTAGAGGCGGTTATATTAGAGGGGGTTTGAACCCCCTCTAATGTTGCTCTAAATTTACCACATTAGAGGTGGTTATAACAAAAACCACCTCTTATGTAGGGATTTAGGGGCGTTTCAAACCGCCCCTAACCCTTGGACACTCAACCCAGTGCACCCCTGTTGACACCCCTGCGCACCCCCATGACACTACCCCTGCCACCAGTGCGCCCCCATGACACCCCACCCTCACACCCGCATGCCCCCTAACACCCGTGGGCCCCCCTCGCACACTGCCATGACACCCCGTGTGCCCCCATGACACCACCCCTGACACTGGTGCACCCCATGACACTCGACCCTCACACCCGCATGCCCCCCTTACACCTGTGCGCCCCCATCGCATGCAGCCATGACACCCCGCACACCCCCATAACAACACCCTTGACACCGGTGCACCCCCATGACACCCCGCCCTCACACCCTGCGCGCCCCCTGACACCCGTGCGCCCCTATGACACCACCCCGGAAACCAGTGCGCCCCCATGACACCCCGCCCTCACACCCCCTGACACTCGTGCGCCCCCATGACACCCCGCCCTCACACCTGCACCCCCCTGACACATGTGTGCCCCGATGACACCCCGCCCTAACAGCCTCGCACCCCCTGACACTCGTGTGCCCCCATGACACCCCACCCATACACCCGCACCCATCCCTGACAACCATGTGCGCCCCCTTGACACCCTCTGTTGACACCTGCACACCACCCTGACACCCCATGTTGACACCCCAGAGCAGCCCTGGTGCCCCAGTGCGCCCCCTTGACACCTCGCCCTAACACCCGCATACCCCTGACATCCATTGTTGACCCCCCAACACGCCCGAGAGTGTCACCATGGCTGTGGCATAAAAAATCTTCTAGCAGGTTTCAGACCCTACACGAGTTACATCCAACGCACTGCAGAGAACCACCACCCTATGCGTGCTTATGTGTAATAATATACACTGCGGTATATTTAATTATATCCTGATGTATTATATATATATGTATATATTTGTGTTTACAAAGATAAAAAATATAATATATTCGTATATATACAATATATTTCGCTGTAATATAATATATATTTGTGTACAATATTTATATATAATATGTATTTATGTATAATTATAATATATTTGTGTATAATATATATATATACACACATGTTTGGGTGTATTTAACATATATAAATACATATTTATACATATATTAATAAATATATTTATATTTATGTGTATGTGAATATTTTTTGTATTTATAGATATAATATAATTATAATATATATTATACATATATTATATTAAATACATTTATATTATATATTAATGTATTTAATTATATACATTTATATTATCTCACCATCACACATATATATACACACAAAATTAAATGTATTCATATTATTTGAAATAAATAATACCATTAAATGCTATATATATATATACACTAAATAAATATATAATTACTATGCTATACTAAAATATAAATAAAATAATTATAAAATACCTATAAATTTATTCATAAAAAATATTTACAATATAATATATAATATAAATACATGTGTATTCTATACTTAGGTGTAAATACATTTATATTAGATTATGTATACTAATTTACATAATTAAGACAAAATTAATTATAAATATAAATATAAATAAATTATTTATTTTTATTATATATTATATTATATATATACTAAATTAATATGCTATACCAAAATATACATAAAATAAATTGGAAATACATATAAATTTATTCATAATAAAATATTTGTAATATAATATATAATATAAATACGTTTGTATTGTATACTTATGTATAAATACATTTATATTAGATTATGTATACTAATTTACATAGTTTAGACAAAATTAAATATAAATACAAATATAAATATATCATTTATTTATATAATATATTGTATTGTATTTATTGATATAATTTAATTATAATATATATTATACATATATTATATTAAATACATTTATATTATATATTAATGTATTTAATTATATACATTTATATTATATCACCATTACACATATATATACAAGAAAAAATTAAATGCATTCTTATAATTGGAAATAAATAATATATTTAGCTGATATATATATGTACTAAATTAATATATAATTAATACGCTACACTAAAATATACATAAAATAATTATAAAATACAAATAAATTTATTCATAATAAAATATTTATAATATTGTATATAATATAAATACATTTGTATTATATAATGATGTATAAATACTTTTATATAAGATTATGTATACTAATTTACATAATTTAGATAAAATTAAATATAAAATTAAATATAAATATATTATTTATTTATATTATATATTATATTGTAAATATTTTATTATGAACAAATATATATATGTATTTTATAATAATTTTATGTATATTTTAGTATATCATATTAATTATAAATTAATTTTATATATATATATATCATTTAATTATATTATTTATTTCCAATTATATGAATGCATTTAATTTTGTGTGTATATTAATGTGGGATAGTGATTTAATATAATTGTATATAATTAAATACATTAATATATAATATAAATGTATTGAATATAATATATGTATAATATATATTATAATTATATTATATCTATAAATACAAAAATATACACACACACATAAATATAAATATATTTATTAATATATGTATAAATATGTTTTTATATATATTAAATATACCCAAACATGTGTATATATATATATTATACACAAATATATTATAATTATACATAAATACAAATTATATATAAATATTATACACAAATATATATTATATTTTTTAGAAATATATTGTATATATACAAATATATTATATTTTTTATATTTGTAAACAAAAATATATACAAAAATCTAATATAATATAATACTTCAGTATATAATTAATTATAATGCAGTGTATATTATTACACATAAGCTCGCATAGCGTGGTGGTTCTCTATTGTGCATTGGATGTAACAGGAGCAAAGTTTGAAACCCGTGAGAATATTTTTTACCCCACGCGACGTTGGGTTGTCGGGTTGGTGTGATGGGGTGTCCGAGTGGCGCGCAGGGGTGTCAGTGGGGCGTAGGTGTTAGGGCGGGGTGTCAATGGAGAGCGTTGGGGTGTTAGGGTGGTGTTGGGTGTCAATAGGGGGTCTCAGGGAAGCGGACTTGTGTCAATAGGGGGTGTCAGGGGGGTGCGTGTGTGTCAACAGGGGGTGTCACGAGGGCGCGCTGGGGTGTCAGGGCACGAGTGTGAGGGTGGGGTGTCATGGAGGTGCGCGGATGTCAGGGCGTGGTGTCAGGGGGTGCGGGCTGCGCGAGGGTATCATGGGGTGCGTTGGGTGGGTGTGAGGTCGGGGTGTCATGGGTTAGGGGGGGGGGGGGTCGAACCGCATCTAAATCCCTATATTAGAGGCAGTTTTTGTTATAACTACCTCTAATGTTGTAAATTTTGAGCAACATTAGAGGGGGTTTAAACCCCCTCTAATGTAACTAGATCTAAAATCAAACCAAATATTAATAAAACAATGCTAAACAATTTAGTGGTGGTTGTGCATAATCCCTCTATAATTTTTATGGATAATGAATTTATTGGGTGTTTATAACCCCCTCTAAATTTAATGATTAGAGGGGGTTGTGCAGAACCCCCTCTAATGTTACAGAAAATGAATTTAGAGGGGGTTGTGTAGAACCCCCTCTAATGCACTATTTTTTTAGTTACACGTAATTGGAGGAAAAACATAAATATTTATTGAGGATGATTGTGGTCATCAATTACAATCAATTGAAAAATTGAGGGCCTCAAAGCCATAAATATATTATGATTTAAAATATCCTCAGTTCAAAAAAACATAAGGTATTAGGTTAACAAATGTTTGATTTTAAGATCCCTTAACTATTGTATAAGAAATAATTTCTTCATATAATAATTGAAAAAAATATGTGACAAGTAGAGTTCCATCCTTTAACTAATTTCTACCATAAACTCAACTTTCCCTAAAAGGATAATAGAAGATAAAAATACTCTATTTATCTTAATAGTATATGGTTCCAAAAAATGAATTTATAATTCATCAATCATACTTTTAAAAAAACTACATTATACAATCCAGGAAATCACGTAGGCCAGTGGTAGGTGATACACCCTTGTCAACCTTCAGTCGTGGGTTCATGTTTTGCGGCCTTGCCAGAGGCGACTGGTTGTTGCCCGACCTTTGGGTTGTCCTTTTATAAAAAAACCAAAAAAACAATCTTAGGAAATGATTTTACCTTACCAATAGAATCAAATTTCAAACATAATCCATTCCAACCTTTAGACTTATCCAAAATACTTCTTTCCAAACTCACAGTCTCGAATTTATAAAGATGTAAAAATCAATGAAGATCCTTTTTTCCACGTAATAACATGTGAATACCATCATCATGTATTCTTTTAAAAGAAGTTAACACCCTAAATTTTTGAAAAACCTTATTGATTACATTTATTCTCACTTATACCTTATAGAATACTTCATATATTCCTTATATCCAAAAATTTTGAATACTCCAACAATGATGAAATAAACAAACCATTAATCAGTTCCAAGGTAGTAAATAATATCCAATATAATTTATCCAAATCAATAATATATTATTCCAAAATTAATACCTCATTATCAGGACCATATTAAATTTTTTTCTTCACTTCAAACATTTATTTTCCAAGAATTATAGCTTTCCATTGAGTCACTTTTCTTGGTTTTACTAATCTCCAATCATTAATGAAATAGTACTGCAGTACAATCCTTATATACTATATAATTATTATAACATGTTAATCATTAATACAATACTCAAATGACACAATACATTAATAAAAACATAATCACTCTTATTCTTTCCTCTTTATCTTCGGTAGTATTATAACATTATTATTATCCAATATCATCATTTGGGGTATACTCTGATGATTTGATCATTGATTCACAAAGTGTCCCAACTCCTTTCAGGTGAAGCATTGTACATTGGAAACATTTTTCTCACCCTTGAAATCATGTATTTGGTGTCCCTTTCCTCTATACTTATATCAAAATCTCATTCCCTTCATGAATTTACCAAGGTGATTCTTTCCATAGTTGTCACATATGATAAAATGCTTCTTTCCCTTATTCCCTTTATCTATCTCTCTCTTTACCATCTTTTTCTTTTCTGGATTCCCTTCAAAGCCATAGGACACAAAAAATTCATTGCTTATCTTATTAACACATGATAATATTTATTCTCCTAATGATAATACGTGGGAGAATATTTCCTTTCTAAATGTTGGCTTAACACCATGAATGATATGATCATTCTTACTCTATCGATCATGCGTATTGTGGGTGGTCTCATTCCATCTACTGGGCACCATTTCTAAACAATGGAATAAACTAGATTATTTTATGAATCGAAATACATAATTACAAACGTGTAAAATACATCACATAAATTGAACAGTTTATGGATATAATCCATAATCATAAAAATGTTTTCTTTGAAGAAGTATATACTCAAAAACCCATCATAATGGTTTGTAAATAAAATGAGAAATATCCTAAGCATATCCCTCGAGAGTTTCATAACCAAGAGTGCAGAAAGGCCATTTTCGTGCACCAGTTCATATTCAAGTCTTTCTCAAAACAGTGTTTTCAGGTTTTACCCCTAGCAACATATGTGCCAGAGCCGCCTCTACCTACTCGGATCCAGATAGGGATGTATTTTTTGGAAATCTCACAAAATCTCTACAATACCAAAATTTTGGGAAGTTCTTCTATACTAATCCTTAAAGCCTATCTTAGGGTTGTGTCCTCTAATCATAGTTTACCTAAATATAACTTCCAAGGTTTATACTAAACGTTCTCTGATACCAATAGCAACACCCTTACACCAGAAGCCTAGAGTCAGTTCATTATTAGGTATTATTGGCATGATCACAAAAGATCATATCTTGAAAGAAAAATTAATTTAGTATCCTTGGAATTAATAGATACATTAATAAGGTTAAAAATACATCGTAAAATGAAAAAATACAACAACATTTTTTCCATAGATAGTACTAAGATCCCATAGACTATCCTAGTAGGTCAGTCATAATATACCTCTTCACATCCTGGGAAAAATAAAACATAGAAAGGGGTGAGATCAAATTCTCATTATGGGTAAGCAATACAGTGGAAGATAACATAAATATTAAGCATGGTGAATAGTTGAAACCACATGCCTTTATCAATAATATACATGAATACTTTTATGGAAGGAATATGAGATGAGTAAATAATGCCATAATAAAACATAATCATGGGTATACTAATAGTTGAATGACCACATGAACCATCAATAGTATTTTTATAATAAGGGAATATATAATTCCAGACATTCTGAAACATTTTGTCAAGGCCATGGCCAAGACATCTAAAAATGATTAAGGCCTCGGCCAAAATCATATATCTAATTGGGAAAGGCCTCAACCAATTCCATGTCTAGTTGTCTCATGTGACCTACCGATACATAGGGGAGCTACATCAGGCTCCACCCGTCACTTACTAAGTCCAATACATTCCTCATATGAAAAGGTTGAAATATAAAATAAACATTCGTATTAAAACTAGCCTAAGAAATGTCAATACTTTAACCATAAACCATGAATGGTATAAAAATAACACATCCACTGTCAAACATATCGCAAAACCTTCAATACAATATGGAATATTTGTATCACAATTAATCGACTTCAAACAAGTATAAAATCCATCAAAGGATGTTGACATAGATGAAATCAAAACTATTTGAGAGAAATATCACTTTTTTTTTGAAATCATTTAAAGGTACATAATTATAAAAGAAAACATTTATTTTTAAAATATTCTTATAATTTACTATGTTATAGTTTTATGATTTTATAACAGTAGATAATAACCGCACCTACCATATAAGTTTTATAAAACATTCTTACCTTAAATTTTTCAAAATGGTCAAAAAGTACCTTGTTTGGAACATGACAGAAAGATTACATTCAAAAAATATAAGGTCAAATAAGGTTATAAATTACTTTACCCTATTTTCTAGTAAAAAAAATTTGTAAATAAATTTTTAAGAAACATGGATGTGGATTATAAAGAGGTCCTAGTAGATACTTAAGTAAAAACGACCTCAGATAATAAAGGGACTGTAGAGTGAACCCTTAACTTGTGATTTTCCTTAGTCGATGGTAGGTTAACCTCCTATATAAGGGTGAAATAATTGTTATTAAATTATTCAGGAACTAGGTATATTAATATGATATCATATATGATCTTCTAATATTGCTTTGTTAAAAATATTTTAGTATTATTGTCGTTTCAGGTGTTAACTGATTTGTTTTCCTTTATATGCTTTGTTAAATAAGTAATTTTTTTATGGATAGTATTTATAATTTTTATATTTATAATTATATTATGTCTTTAAACATTATTTTTAATCATTTAATTAAAATTATTCTTGAATGGTCATGATGAGGAATGAATCTCGTCGCATTTTTGGAGACGGTAATCTGTACGTATGCACGAGCGATAAATTTCATTCTTTTGATATTAAAATAATATATAATTGGATGATATATCATATATATACAATCATTCTCATGTTATATTTATTAGTTACATTAATTAAACATCATTATTATACCCATCCAAATAATAATGTATTGAATATCAATTACACCACGACGTGGAGACGGTAAGCCGTACGTACGCAGGTATGGTAACAAGTCATTCAAAGAATGCATAGAATAATGAATATTTTTGTACCATATTTATAATAACATCATAGTATATAGAAGATACTAGAGTTATTATTTTATAATGGAAACAACAATGATATAGGAAGTGGAAGTAGAAAGGAATTTGAAAGAAGTGATGAAATATTTACCTCTTCTTTGGGTTCTTCATTTTGATTTGATCAAAAGGGCTCTATAGCTTGAATTTATGACAAATTTAAGGCCTCTAGGATGAAGGGAGAACGGTTGGGAGGATATTTGGTCAGGGTTTGGACGAGGAAAATGGCTTTGAAGGTGTAAACTTGAGGAAAGGGGGAGTGCTCTTTTATAAGAGGGGTGAGTGGCACCTTACGAAAAGTTAGAAATGTTATTTTATAATAAATTTATTTTCGGATTCTAATGGATCAAAAATGAATTATTTAATGTCTATGTTGGTTATTTGTATAAAAAAAACTCTACCAATAGGTTTTATATAGGTTTGTGTCACTATATTAACTTTATATTTTATATTTAACTCTTTGATAAATAGATTGACATTAACCATGTCTCTTTGTTTTTTTATATAATATGGTTAATAAACTTACTATAAACTTATAAACGAACCCCAAGTGGTTCATTAATGAAACACCTATCATTATATAAGTCATTTGGCCAATCATTATATTTTTAGAATCAGAATATCAGTTAATAATATAATATTTGTTTTAAAAACTCTTTTTTTGTCAATTTTCACACTCTTTGGTATTTTGTATTTTCTAAATTCATAAAATAATTATTACTTAAAAAAAATTCATATAAACAACCCATCAAGTCATATTAACATATAAAATTATTGGAATCCATAAAAAGTCTCAAATTACATTTATTTGGATATTTATAATATCAATTATTTTAATATTTCATTAATTAGGTAATTACTGTATCATCATTGTGTCATAAATAAATTAAATTATTTAATGTCTAAAAAATATTAATAAAATACCATTATGTAGGAAATTGTATTATATTTTCAATGAATACTTATAGTTGAAAATATGTCTTATATAACCTCATGTATAAATATATTTCCTAAAAGATATTTGTTTATGTCATTTCTCCTTTACTTAATGTTAATTAAAAGAAAGTGTCATTATCATTCATAAGTGACTCCATAGGGTCCCCAAATAGACCAAAGGATGAAGATAGTTGGCCATAACACATCCAATAATTTTATGACAAGTTTTATGGTCATTTTTTATTATTATAATATTATTTTTACCTTGAATTACCCTATTTACCTTTAACTGTGGTAAATAAAACTCCATAGTTACTATTCACCAAAAATTATTTTCATCTTATTGAAACAAATTTCACTTACTGACGTTAACCATGTCTCCCAGATTTTTGAAATTCCACACAAAGAAATAGTAAAACTATGTTTTATCAGAATTTGTAATTTCTCCTAGGAGGTGCATAAAAGAGGGTGAAAAGTTCAATAAAATTTATATATATATATATATATATATCTATACTTATTAGAAAATAACTCCAATGAATTATATTGAACTTATATAGGTATTATGTATCTATTTTGACCTAAAATAAATTTATTTTAAATAAAAAATTATTTAAATAAAAAGTCGGTTTTGACCAATAACTTAGTGTTTTTCAGTATTCATCAAAAATTGAATGTTTTTAGAAAAATACCAAAATTTCACCCTATGTGTATTTTGATATTCCGAATTCAAATATAATGTCTATTTTACAAAATTAAAATCATATAAATAGAATTTATTAATTAAAAATTAATTCCCGTTGTCAAAACCAAAAAGCGTATTTTTAAGAAATTATAACAACCCAAAGATTGACACTTGTTTATGTCAAATTTAAAAGTCAAATTACTTCCAATGAATAACATTGGATTAAATGGAAAAATATAATTTAATTATACTTCCAAAACATTCAAATGTATAGTTGAACACTCTAAATTAGTTTGATTAAAAAATTTATTTTCAGTTAAAATTTAGTATTTTTCATTATTCACCCAAATATGAAAGTTATCAGAAAAACACCAAAAATTTATCAAAACTAATTTTTTGTGTCCCAATTATAAATAAAAAGTTTATTTTTTCAAATTTAATATAAAAAAGTTTCAAATATTGGATTTAAAAATGGGTTTTCATTAAAAGGCGGTAAAATTTCATTTAAAAAAATACTTCTTTATTCGAAAAAATGAATTTGTTCTTATATTATGTCTAAGAAACTCATAATATGGATTCTAAATTTATAAGTATTATATAAAATTCAAAATTCAGTTAATACTATTCATAACAGCTTTTTAACGGCTAGTTTGGTAAGTCATGGTGCGCTTGAGGTCAATGTTGTGTGTAGTGCATGTTATTGAATTAATTTGATGAAATAACATACTATGAAATCTTGGGGTGTTAAATTATCACCTCCTTCAATAAATTTCATCCTTGCTATTTGAAATTGTTCTTTGAAAATAAAAGGATAAAAATAGAAAAATACCTTTTTGGAGAACCCACATCAGAAATTGGGTTAATAAAATTTAGTCTTAATAAGAGGGAAAGGGAAATGAAAAGTCGAAACCAAATTATGACCTCAATTAAGAGAACATTTTTAGAAATTAGAGACACATAATTGGAGGGAAAATGTAAATATTTATTGGGAGTGATTGAGGTCATCAATCACAAAAAAGTGTAAAATTGAGGGCCTCAAATCCATCAATCTATGTTGATTTAAAATATCATCGTTTCAACAAAAAATAATGTATTAGTTTAACACATTTTTGGTTTTAAGATCCCTTAACTAATGTTTAAGAATTAATTTCATCATATAATAGGAGAAAAAGATATACTTGACAAGTATAGTTCCATCCATTAACTAATTTCTACAAAAAACCAATCTGTCACTAAAATATATAATATAATATAAAAATACTCTATTTATCCTAATCGTATATGTTTCCAAAAAAACAAATTTATAAGTCATCTATCATACCTTTTAAAAAAAACTACATTAAACAATACAGGATATCACCAAGGCCGGTGGTAGGTGATGCACCCTTGTCGACCTTCGGTTGTGGGTTGAAGTCTCGCGGCCTTGCCGGATGCGACTGGTTGTCACCCGACCTTTGGGTTGTCCTTTTATAAAAAATCAAAAAAAAATATTAAGAAATGCTATTACCTTAACAATAGAATCCAATGTAAAACTTAATCCATTCTAACCATTAGACTTATCCAAAATACTTCTTTCCAAACTCACAGTCCAAAATTTATAAAGATGTAAAACACAATGAATGTCCATTTTTTCACGTAATAACATGTTGATACCATCATAATTTATTCTTTTAAATGATGATAACACCCTGAATTATCATAAAACCTTATTTATTACATTCATGCTCACTTATTCCTTATATAATACTAGATATATTCCTTATATCCAAAATTTTTGAATACTCAAACAATGATGAAATAAAAAACCATTACTCAGTTCCAAGGTAGTCAATAATATCCAATAGAATTTATCCAAATCAATCATATATTATTCCAAAATCAATACCTCAGTATCAGGACCATATTAAAGTTTTTTTCCTTCAAACATGTATTTTCCAAGATGTTTAACTTGCAATTGAGTCAGTTTTCTTGGTTCTACTAATCTCTTGTCATTAATGAAATAGTACTTCAGTACAATCCTTATATACTCTATAATTATTATAACATGTAAATCATTAAGACAATACTCAAATGACATAATACTTTAGTAACAACATAAGCACTCTTAATCATTCATCTTCATCTTAGGTAGTATCATAACTTTATTATTATCCAATAGAAGCATTTTGGGTATACTCTGATGATTTGGACATTGATTTTTGTAGTGTCCCAACTCCTTGAAGGTGAAGCATTCTACATTTGAAACATTTTTCTCACCCTTGCAATCATGTACTTAGCGTCCTTTTCCTCCACACTTATAACAAACTTCTATTCCCTTCAAGCATTTACCAAAGGTGATTCTTTCCATAGTTGTCACATATGGGAAAATCCTTCCTTCTCTTATTCCCTTTAACCATCTCTCTCTCTCTACCATCTTTTTCTTCTCTAGCTTCCCTTCAATGCCATAGGACTCACAATATTCTTTATGTATTTTATTAACACATGATACTATTTCTCTATATGATGATAATACGTGGGAGAATATTTCCTTTCTAAATGTTGTCTTAACACCATGAAAGATATTATCTTTCTTACTCTTTGGATCATGCGTATTGTTGGAGGTCTTATTCCATCTACTGGGAACCATTTCTAAACAATGGCATAAACCAGATTAGTTTATGAATCAAAATACATAATTCTAAACTTGTAAAATACTTCACATAAATTGAACAGTTTATGGATATAATCTATAATCATAAAAAAATTTCTTTGAGTAAGTATATACTCATAAAACCTTCATAATTTTTGTAAAGAAAATTAGAATTATCCTAAGCATATCCCCCGGGAGTGTCGTAACCAAGAGTGCAGCAAGGCCCATTTTCGTGCACCACTTCTTGTTCAAGTCTAGCTCAAAGCGGTGCTTTCTGGTTTTACCCCTAGCTACATCTGTACCAGAGCCACCTCTACCTACTTGTATCTAGATAGGGATGTATTTCTAGGAAAACTCACAAAATATCTATAATACCATAATTTTAGGATGCTCTTATATACTAATTCTCAAAGTCTATCATAGGGCTATGTGCTCTAATTAGAGTTTACCTAAATCAAGCTTGTGAGGTTTATACTAAACTTCCTCTGATACCAACTGTAACACCCCAACCCCAGAAGCCCAGTGTCAGTGCATTATTACGTATCATTGGCATGATCACAAAAGATCATATATTGAATGACCGATTAGTTTAGTAGCCTTGGATGTACTAGATACATTAATTAAAATTACAATACATCGTAAAATGGAAAACTAGAACAACATTGTTTCCATAGAAAACACTGAGATCCCATATAATATCCTTTTCGGTCAGTCAAAATATACTTCTTCACATCCTGGGAAAAATAAAACGTAGAATGGGGTGAGCTCAAACGCTCTGTAATGGTAAGCAATACAACGGAAGATAACATAAATATTAAGAATGGTTAATAATTGAAACCACGTTATTTTAACAATAATAAACAAGAATACTTTTATGGGAAGAATATTAGTTGAGTAAATAATTTCATAATAAAACATAATCATGGGTATTCTAAAAGTCGAATGGCCACATGACCCATCAATATTATTTTCATAATGAGGGAATGTATAATTCCGGACATTCTGAAACTTTTTGTCAAGGCCTCGACCAAGACATCTAAAAATGATTAAGGCCTCAGCCTTACCATATATCAAATTGGGAAAGGCATCAGACAATTCCACATCTAGTTATCTTATGAGAACTACCGATGTATCGAGAAGCTATAGCGGGCTTCACCCATCACTTACTATGTCCAATACATTCCTCATATGAAAAGGTTGAAATATAACCTAAACATTCGTATTAGAACTAGCATAATAAATGTCAATACATTAACCATAAACAATGAATGGTGTAAAAATAACACATCCATAGTACAACATAACAAAAAACCTTCAATATAATAAGGAATATTTGTATCATAATGAATCGACTTCAAACAAGTATAAAATCCATCAATGGATGTTGACATAGATGAAATCAAAATTATTTGAGAGAAATATATATTTATTTTTTTATTGAAATCATTTAAAGTTACGTAATTATAAAAGAAAGCATTTATTTTGAAAATATTCTTATAAGCATGTAAGGGATGTTTTTTCAATGTTATAATGGTATAGAATAACCGCACCCACCGTATAAGTTAAAAAAACATTTTTACCTTATATTTTTCGAAAAGGTCAAAAAGTACCTTGTTTGGAAAACGGAGGAAAGATTACTTTAAAAACCTATAAGGTCAAATAAGGGTATAAATTACTTTACCCCATTGTCTAGTAAAAACTGTTTTGAAATACATTTTTAAGAAACATGGATGTGGATGATAAAGAGGTCCAAGTAGATACTTACGTAATAACAACCTCGGATATTAAATAGATTTTAAATTAATCCTTAACATGTAATTTTCCTTGGATGAGGGTAGGTTAACCTCCGATATAATGGTTAAAAAATTGTCATTAAACTATGCAGTAACTATATACATTAGTATGATATCATATATGATCTTCTAATATGGTTTTGTTAATAATATTTTAGTATTATTGTCGTTTCGGGTGTTAACTGATTCATTTTACCTTATATAATTTGTTACATAAATATTTTTTTTTATGGATTGTATGTATATTATTCATATTCATAATGATATTATGTATTTAAAAATTATTTTTATTCATCTAATGAAAAATATTCTTGAATGGATACGATGGGGAATTAATCTCATCGTGTTCGTGGAGACGGTAATCCGTACGTACACACGAGCGATAATATCATTATGTTAATATTAAAATTATATATAATTGGATTTTATATCATATATAAAGAATCATTATCATGTTATATTTATTATTTACATAAATTAAACATCATTATTTTTCCAATCCAAATAATAATGTATGGAATAACAACAACCCCATGACATGGAGACGGTAAGCCATACGTACGCACGTATGGTGACATGTCAATCAAAGGATGGGTAGAAAAATGAATATTGTTCTACCATATTTATAATAACATAAAAATATATAGAAAATACTGGAGTTATTATTTTATAATGGAAACAACAAAGAAAGATGAAGTGGAAGAAGAAATGAACTTGAAAGAGGTGATGAAATATTTACCTCTTCTTTGGGTTCTTTTTATGTTTGATTTGATCAAAAGGGATCCATAGAATGGCTTTATGACTAAAGAAAGGCCTATAATATTAATGTAAGAAATTTTGGAGGATATTTGGGTAGGTTTTGGCTGATCCAAATGGATTTGAAGGTGTGAATTTGAGGGAAGGGTTAGTGCCCTTTTATAAGAGGGATGAGGGGCACCTTAAAAAAAGCTAGAAATATTATTTTATAATAAAATAATTTTCGGTTTTTAATGGCTCAAAAATGAATTATTTAACGTATAAGGCAATTATAGGTTGAAAACCACTCAACCAAAATGTTTTTGAGAGGTTTGGGTCATAATTTAACTTTATATTTTACATTTAACTCTTAGTTAAATTGTTCGACATTTACCATGTCTCTTTGTATTTTTATATTATATGGTTAATAAACTTACTATAAACTCTTAAGAGAACCCCAATATGTTCATTAATGATACACCTATCATTATATAAGTCTTTTTTCCGAACCATATATTATTAGGAATAGAATATCAATTAATAATATTATATTTGTTTTAAAAACTCTTTTTTTAAATTTTGACACTATTTGATATATTGTTTTTTCTAAATTTATAAAAAAAATTATTACTTAAAAATAAATTCATATAAACAACCATAAAATGTCATATTAACCAATAAATTTATTATAATTCATTAAAAGTCTCAAATTAAATTTATTTGGATATTTATAATATCAAATATTTTAATATTTCATTAATTATGTAATTACCGCATTATCACTGTGTCGTAAATAAATTAAATTATTTAATTCCTAAAAAATATAAATAAAATAAAATTATGTGGGAAATATTATTATCTTACCAATTAACATTTATAGTCAAAATGATGACTTATATAACCCCATGTAAAAATTGATTTACTAAAAGATATTTGTTTATGTCATTTTTGCCTTTACTTTAAGTTAATTAAAATAAAGTGTCATTATCATTCATAAGTGGTTCCATGGGCTACCAAAATCTACACAAATATGACCATGGTCGTCCATGACTCATCCAATAAGGTTAAGAAAAGTGTTAAGGTAAATATTTATTATTATAATATACTTTTTACTTTGAATTACCATATTTATCTTTAACTACAGTAAATAAAAGTCAAAAGTTACCAATTACCAAAAACAAATTTCATCTTATTGAACCAAATATTACATTAAATTGTTAACTGTGTCTCTTGGATTTTTGAAATTTCACTCACAGATGTGGTAAAATTAATTTTTATCAGAATTTGTAAATTCTCCTAGGAGGTGGGTAAAAGATGGTGAAAAGTTCAATAAATTTTTTATATATATATAAACTTTTTATAAAATGACTCCAATGAATTATATTAAGAATATATTGGTATTATGTATCTTTTATGACCTAAAATAAATAATTATTTAAATAAAAAGTCAGTTTTATCCAATAACACAGTGTTTTTCACTATTCGTCAAAAAATGAATGTTTTTAGAAAAATACCTAAATTTCACCCTAATCTTATTTTGATATTCCGAATTAAAAAATTAAGTATATTTTAACAAATTAAAAATATATAAATTTCATTTATTAATTTAAAATTTATTTCTGTTGTCAAAACCAAAATGAATATTTTTTTAGAAATAATAACAACCAAAAGATTGACACTTCTTTATGTCAAATTTTAAAGTTAAATTACTTCTAATGACCAAAATTGGATTAAATGGTAAAAATATAATTTAATTATACTTCCAAACCATTCAAATTTATAGTTGAACACTCTAAATTATTTTGATCAAAAAGGTTGTTTTCAGTTAAAATTTAGTATTTTTCACTATTCACCCAAATATGAAAGTTATCAGAATAACACCAAAAATTTATCAAAACTAAATTTTTATGTCCCAATTCTAAATAAAATGCTTATTTTGTCAAATTTAATAAAAAAAATTTGAAATATTTTATTTAAAAAGGGTTTTCCATTAAAACGTGGTAAAATTTCATTTTTAAAAAAATATTTATTTTATCTGAAAAAATTAATTTGTCCTTATATTATGTCTAAGAAACTCATAATATAGATTCTAAAATTATAAGGATTATATAAAATTCAAAATTCAGTTAATACTATTAATAACTTCTTTTGAACGGCTATTTTGGTAAGTCATGGTGCACTTGAGCTCAGTGTTGCATGTAGTGCAAGTTATTCAATTACATTGAAGAAATAACATAATATGAAATCTTTGGGTGTTACAATACCTATAGTAAACCAGAAAAAATTTTAAGAGTATGGTGTGCGATGGTGAAACTGTCATGGGGTGGATCAATGTAAAAGGTTTGTTTTGTGATCTTGATGAGCTTGAAATTATCCCATAAATGGTTTCTATCATGCTTTAGTTGTTACATCTCAACATGGTATTGATCAATGTAAATTCCCAGTGATTCTATCTCTCTAAAAAGAACCCATAAATGGGCCTCCTAGTTTATAGTCATACAGGTTGAGGAGATTATATCCTTTTTCTATATCAATTAGATTTATCAAAACTCTATATTTATAGAAATAATATTATCATTTTTCAAAATCAATATTATCAACCCTAAGGATACTCAATGTTCCATTAAATAAAATTGGTTTTTACGAAACTAAATATTTTCATGTGTTTTATATATCCATAAAATATATTAATACATTTAATCTAATCACAAAGAGAAATTAATTTATAAACTTTCAGGTTATAAAAATAATCCCCCTTCAGATATTTCACCCTCAAAATTATCATTTCACACACTAAAAAAATGATGGTATTTATGTTTCATCATCTCTTATGAATCCCAAGTCACATTGAAAAATTTGTGGTTTCTCTATAGCACATTAACAAGGTTCATTTTCTAAATCCATAGAACATTGCCTCTATACTAAAAGATATTCATAGGCTACTCCTCACATGTAAGATCATTCCCCAATGGTACCTCCTCTTTATTGAGTACATTTTATGTAACAACCCAAACATTCATTAATGGAAATCCCTCTTGATCTAATTAAAAGTATCTTTATGTAAAAAGTTTATTTAAAATTTCATCTTCTTTGGTTTTATGTATTTTGATTTTAAGATACTTTTATGAATTGTGACTGTTTCTAATATAGTCATTGAACAGTGATCACATGATTAGTATAAATATAGGGATTTAAAAAATCCAATTTACTTAGACAAAGGAAGCAATGGCCTCATTCAGTAGACATGACCCATACGAAGCCCATTTGTCAGAGCTTGGAAAAGAGGTTGATTCTTTGGGATTTTCTCTTGACCAAGCCCAAGCCGAGCTTGAATATGTTAAGCTCGAGCGGGATTGCCTACAAGATAAGTAGAAGTTGATAGAGATTACCACCCGAGCAATGTTATCCGAGCCACCCCAAGAGTCTGTCACCATCGCACACCTTACTCTTTGGAATTATGCGGGTGTTATAAGAGGTTATTTAACAAGACCCTAGTACTATGGTTATGTACATAATTTTTTGTATATAATAATGAATATACTTTTATTGTATTATTACTACCTTGTAAATTGTTTTTAAAGCACAAATATTATTTTTAGTTAATTTTCAACTAAAAATATATTTAGATGAATTAATATATTTTTGAATTAAATTATATTTTAATAAAATTTTATTATTATTATTAAATTAATGTTTTTTAAAAATAAATGATGGTATAATTTTATGAATGCAATTATAATTTTTATTAACGTTTGAAAACCATTTTTGTCAAAACCCATGAATTTTCGATAAATGATGGTTTTTATTTTAAAAGTGAAAATTAACCTACTTATAAAATTATTTTGATAAAATGAATAATATTTTTGGAATCTGTACATCAATATTATCCAATGATGAAATTTTCATAATTTTCTGAGACAGTAAAATTTTTGGTTAAAAATTAAATACCGTTTAAATATATATTGTGTTTTATGACATCATAATGACCCAATAGTGTTGTAATAAAATATTATATACTTTATGTTCAGAAAATATTCATTATACCATTAAAATAATGTGGTTTTGGGTTTGTTTGATTTATTTTACAAAGCTTTAGTGGACACTTCAAAAATTATTAAACATTTTGTCTTTTAAAATTGTATTCTTGAGAGTGTGACTCACCTCCACATAATAAACCCCATTATTTAAAGAATTTAGTACTTTGGACATATAAAATATTGGTTTCCACTTCCCTTTTCTGAAAACCATGGGCAATAACCACGACCTGGTTTGTGGTTTGGATTAGTTTAATGTGAGCTATCCTAAACCTAAATAATAAAGAATTACCTCACGTTTCCTATATAAACAAACCCAAGATCCCACTTCCTCTTAACTCAAAGCCTTTGGAGTTTTTCCAACCTCACCCCTTATCTCTCTATAATACTCCCAAGGTTCCCCAAGCTCCCAAAAAGCCTTTCACATGCCTTTGGAAGCACACTTCAAGTAAGGTTTTTTCTTCCTTTCTCATTTGGTCTAATATTATTTAAATTGTTATTCCATTTTAATTTCAATTATAAATGTTGGGGTATGGTTTCGAACCTCCCCCATACTTCTTTATTTATCTTTTAATGATGGGAGACCCATTTCTCTCTCATTAAATTCCTCCTACATACACCTGTTACTATGCTAAAATTCTAAAAGGAATTTCTCTCTCCTCATTTACATTCAAGAAATTATTTTGTATCATGAATCTAAATTAAATTACCTTTTTAGGACATATATATATATGACACCCTTAATACACATGTCATTTAAATATGACGAGACACACCTTTCTCTCTTATTATCCATTTTTATGAGTTCTTATGTCACGTCGTTATGCTACCAAAATTGCACTGCGCTTTTCTAAGCCAAAGTCATTGTGTAGTGAATTCCATACCCATTTCTCTATCAAGGGTATTTACCTTTATGAACATTTACTTATTGTTCAAAGAGTTTCAGGTATGTATTTCACATTCGGTTATCATGGAATAAAATATTATTTTGAATGATTCTATATTTTATGATCCATGTGGCACACTTGTGCACGAAATGAAATGTTTAAGAAGGGTGCGCCCTGATAGCGCTCTAATGAATTGGTTATTGTATAGTACCTTAATACTCCATGTGTAATGGGTGTTTACTCATTCTAATTCAAGTTCAACTAGGTTTTACCCGTGCTTCATGTGCAATGAAGGTTTACTCATGCTCCATGTGTAATGAGCCTTGGCTCATGCTAATTCCATGTTAAGTGTTGTTGCCACATTTCTATGTTATGATTATCATGATTTATCATGAATTTATGTTTATACTTATCATGATATCTATTTATATGCCTATTGTATGACATGTATTTTATTCCTCCTTTTATTCTATGATTATTCTTTTATTGGGTCTTATAGCTCACCATTTTCTTATGGATGTCCTCAGGTTATCCAATGCAATGCTAAGTACAAAAAATTTAGTGGTTGTGTAAAAAAGTTTTTCAATAAAGATGTTGTATTTAATGTTTTAAGTTGTTATGTAATGATCTTAATCCCCAAGGGCACTATACATCTTGATCTTCTATGTTTTATCAAGTGAATTTTATGTAATAAATTATGTTTAATTGTGTAATAAAAAGTAGGGTTGTCATAGTTGGTATCAGAGGATAGGTTGAGTTATTTTTGGGATTAGGATTATAAGACCTTAGTAAAGCCTTAGAGACAAGACTATGTAAAATAAAAACACCCATATGTTTTAGTGGGCATTGAGTAAGTGGTTTATCAAGCAAATACTTCTCGGTCTGGATACAAGCTGTTAGAGGCGGCTCTGGCACTGATGTATCCTAGGGATAAAACCCGAAAACACCAATTGAAGGTAGCCTCGAATGGGATCTGGTGCACGATAATGGGCCTTTCTACAATCTTGGTTACGACACTCTGGGAGGATATGCTTTGGTAAATTCACAAGATTAGTATGAACCATTATTAGGAGACAAAAAATGACCTAAGAATATATGTTAGAAAGTTGACCATGGATAACATATACTAAAGTCAATAGATTCATATGTTCCAGAAATAAACGTTATTTATATGTCATCAGTTTTTCCCTTGGATTACCCATTATGTTTTACCCCTAACATTCCATTTATTCCAGCCTATGGACGATAATAAGAGGACCTAGGCTAACAACTGATGTAAAGATCAATGTGATGATTATACTAATGAGATGCCCAATCCAATGGGAGTCGGAATCATGATCTTTGTCATGCTTCTCTCTAAGATAACTCAAGATTTTTATAGAGGGATTCATGAGACATCAAGATAACTCAATAAGAACGTTCATACCCCCTAATAATGAACAAGTTTCTATCGACAGATTCATTAGGCAAATGCCTCATACTTTTAATGGATCATATGATCTCTCAATAGCTGAATAATGGATAAACTCCATTGAAAAGATCCTCTCCATCCTTCAATGTTCTGAACAAGATAAGGTTCTCCTGGATGCTTACTGTATGGAGGGTAAAGCTGATCAATGGTGGACATTGATCAAAAATACGAAGCCTGAGAGGGAGATCGAGGCTTTGGAGTGGAAGTATTTTCAGAAGAAGTTTTACGATAAATATTTTCCACACACCCTCTAGATTAATATGGAAAGATAAGTCCTTGCCTTCAAGAGAAAAGACGACAAATCTGTCGGAAAGTTCGAGGTAAAATTCACAAGGCTTGCACGATACACCTCCGGCTTTTTTGTTACCCTCGAATGCAAGGTTTACTGCTTCTTTGGTTTTCCATAACCTAGCCTGCAGAAAGCGCTGACGATCCGTGACTTTGACAGCTATGAGGAAATTTTCTGATTTTCCCTCAAGGAAAAAATGGAGATTGGAGAATCTCAGGGGTATCATGGGGAATAGATGCATATGGTGGAATTCAATGTCGGTGGTCCGATGGATAAATCCAACAGTGCTAAGAAGATCCAGCACCCCACTTATAAAAGGTGTGGAAAGAAGCACCCTAGAAACTACCTGAAGGGTATGAGGAAATTCTTTAGGTGGGGAAGAGAAGGGAACCTGGCTATTAATTATCAATAAGAAAGACCCATGGATGTGACAGAGGATAGGAATGCTTTTTTCGAACCACAATGTGTGGTTCATTGCTAAACTACAATGAACCATGGAATCATGAAAATCAGTGCCATAAGCCAAGGGGTTCAGAGGAAACGAACAACCTTCAAGGCAGAAAGGGCGAGCTTTTTCCCTCACTACTGCCGAAGTGAACCCCGACAATAAAGTGGTGACAGTAACACTAGTTATTCATTCCAGAATAATGAATGTAATTTTTGATTCAGGTTATATGCATTCATTAATATCTTAAATGTTTAGTAGAACAATCCCAACACCACCACAAATCATAGAAGTGAAGATGTCGATGAGTAAGACAAATTGGGAAATCATAGCATCCCATGAATATAACTCTTCCACTATCATAATCTGTGGATTAAAATTCCCAGAGAACCTCAGAAAACTCCATATAGTAGATTTTGATGCAATTCTTGGCATGGAACGACTTTCTTTATATAGAGCCAACCTAAATTTCCATGGGAGGGAAATCACTTTCCATGTGGAGATTCAATCCCCGATTATTTATCAGTGAAAGGAGGAAGATGTACCTTATTTAGCTCCATCATCTCAAGCGTGGATATTACTTCCCTATGAGATTGCATATCTAGCACAGATTATTGAGTCTAAAGACGAAACCATCCTAGAAGACATGCCTATTGTGAAGGAATTCACTAAAGTGCTTTCTGGGGAATTTCCTAGTCTTCCTCCTAGAAGAGATGTTGAATTTTCAATTGATATTATACCTGGGGCATTGACAATATCCAATACTCTGTATAGAATGGATGTTGTAGAGATTGAGGAGCTGAAGAAACAACTACAGGAGAATCTGGGTAAAGGGTTTATTTTCCCAAGTGCTTCATTATGGGGTGCACCAGTCATCTTTGTCAAAAGAAGTATAGGTCAATGTGCCTTTACATCGATTATCATGAGATTAACAAAATAACGATAAAGAACAAGTATCCTATCCCATGAATTTATGACTTGTTCGATCAGCTATGTGGAGAACAATACTTCTCTAAGGTGGATTTTTGGTTGAAATATTATCAAGTATGGGTGATAAATGAATATATCCCCAAGAATGATTTTTGTACATGATACGGGCACTATAAATTCATAGTAAAGCCTTTAGGACTCCCTAATTCCCCAGAAATCTTCATGTACTAGATGAATAGAGTCTTTAGAGATTTTCTAAACAAATTTGTGGTAGTCTTTATAAATGATATTCTGATATACTCCAAAACCATGGAGGATCATAAGGAGCATCTAATAACTATACTAGATACCTTGCAGAAGGAGAATCTCTATGAAATGTATAGATAGTGAGTGTTCTGGTTGAAGTAGGTCTCATTATTGGGCCATATCATCACAAGCAATGGAATATTTTTGAATCCCTCCAAAATAGATGCAATTGAGGGATGGTCATGGACATCATAGGAAATAGATATCTATAGATTCATGGGGTTATCTTAATATTATCGACAATTTGTGAGAACGTTCTCACGATTTTTCGACCCTCTTACCAAGATAACTCGGAAGGGAGTAAAGTTTAATTTAGGTGATGAATGCGAAGAAAGATTCAAGGAGTTGAAACAGAGGCTTATCACTGCACCCGTGCTCACATTACCCACAAGTGGAGAACTTTTTATTGTATTAAGTGATGCTTCGAAGAAGGGCCTGGGATGTGTGTTGATGAAAAATGACAAATTCATTACTTATGCTTCAAGGAAATTGAATGTTCATGAACAGAACTATCCAACACATGACCTCGATTTGGCTGCAGTGATCTTCTCTTTGAAAATTTGGCAGCATTATCTCTTTGGGGAGAATTGTGAAATATATACGAACCACAAAAGCCTTAAGTATATATTCACATAGAAAGAGTTGAACATGAACCCATGAATATGGTTAGAGCTAATCAAAGACTATGACTGCTCAATCCATTACCACCCTGGGAAAGCGAACAAGGTGGCAGATGCCCTAAGTAGACAGTATCCAGTGATTTTATCATTGATTAGAATTAAAAAGAATCAAATCTTCTTATATTTTATGAAAATGGGCATGTGAATTATAATGAATTGAACATCATCAATCCTTTCACAAATTATTGATCAACTATCACTTTTGGAAAGGTTAAATGATGCTCAAACGGATGATGTGGGAATTCAGAAAAAAGTTTAAGTTATCAGAAATGGCAAATCCTTGGAGATAAACTTTAATGAAGAAAAAATTGTGAGATTTGGTAAAAGACATTGTGTTCCATCATGTCCGGAGCTGAAGAAGGAAATTTTGGATGATGCACATAGTTCAAATTTCATAATTCACCCAGGAAACACAAAGATGTATTGAGATCTCTTAGAGAATTATTGGTGGGATAATATGAAGAAGGAGATCACTGAATATACATCAAATTGTCTGGTTTGTTAGCAATTGAAGGTAGAGAGGTATAAGTTTAAGGTAATGATGAAACTTTTGCTCATACCAGAATGGAAATGGAAGAACATCACCATGGACTTTTTCATCGTACTTCTAAAGACATCCAAATATAGCAATGCAATCTGGGTTATTGTGTATCATCTTACAAAATGTGAACACTTCATTTCTATTCAGGAGGATTTTTCATTGGATCCACTGGAATGGATATATATCAAGGAAGTGGTAAGTATTCGCTGAGTACCACTATCTATTGTATATGATTGAGATCCAAGATTCACATCTATGTTTTGGAAGAGACTTCAACATGCATTGAATGCTGAATTGAACTTCAGTGCAGCCTATCATCCTCAAACTGATGGCCAATCCGAACGGACTATCCAAACACATGAGGACATGTTGAGAGTATTCTCAATGGATTTTAAAGGAGGATGGGATCAACATCTTTCTTTGGTTGAGTTCGCTTATAATAACAGTTTCCACTCGAGCATCCAAATGGATCCATATGAAGCCCTTTATGGGAAAAGGTGCAGAATGCTAGCGTGTTGAGTTGAGGTGGGTGAGTGTAAGCTTCTTTGAAAAAAAATGGTTGAAGAAATGGTGGAGAAGGTGAAAATCATTTAGCAGCATATCAAGGCATCCCAGAGTTGAAAGAAGAGTTATGCAGATAACCTTCGATGAGACCTTGAGTTTAAAGTTGGAGACATGGTATTTCTACGCATATCTCTATGGAAGAAGGTCATGAGGTTCAGAAATAAAGGGAAGTTTAGTCCAAGGTACATTTTCCCCTTCGAGATTCTTGATCGTGGTGGGGTTGTAGCCTATCGACTATCACTTCCACCTAATATGGCCAAAGTACATGATGTCTTTTAGGTATCCCTATTAAAGAAGTACAAACCAGACCCTTCACATGTACTCTTTTTAGAGGTGGTACAATTAGAGGATGATATTTCTTATGAGGAGAAACCAGTGAAGATCTAATATCTTAGAGAAAAAGATATATGATATAAGAAAATTCCCCTCGTCAAGGTGTTGTGGAAAACCACAAGTTTGAAGAAGTGACATGGGAATCAGAGGAAATGATGAAACAAAGTTACCCAAATTAGTTTTAGTGTTGAAAATGGAAATTTTGAGGGTGAAATTTCCTAAGGGGGGAAAGATTGTGACAACCCAAACTTTAATAAATGGAAATCCCTCATGATCTAATTAAATGTATCTTTATGTAAAAACTTTATATAAAATTTCAACTTCTTTGGTTTTATATTTTTGGATTTTAAAATACTATTAAGAATTGTGACCATTTCTAATATAGCTGTTGGACAGTTATCACATGATTAGTATAAATATATGGTTTTAAAAAATCAAATTTACGCAGACAAAGGAAGCGATGGCCTCATCCAATAGACATGCCTTATACGAAGAACATTTTTCATCGGTCGAAATGGAGGTTGCATCTTTGGGATTCGCTCTTGACCAATTCCAATACAAGCATGAATATGTTAAGCTTGTGTGGGACCTCTTACGAGATAAGTGGAAGTTGATAGAGATTACCACCTGGGCAATGTTATCCGAGCCACCCCAAGAGTTTGTCACCATCACACGCCTTACTCTTCGGTCTAATGTGGGTGTTATAAGGGGTTATGTAAAAGTACCCTAGTACTATGGTTATTTACATCATTTTTTTATATAATAATGAATATACTTTCACAGTATTATTGTAACCTTGTAAATAGTTTTCAAAGAACAAATTGTATTTGTAGTTAATGTTCAATTAAGAAATCTATTTTGATGAATTAATGGATTTTTGAATTCAAAAATATTTTAAAAAATATTATTATTATTATTATTATTAAATTAAATTTTTTAAATCTAAATGATCGTATAATTTTATGAATGAAATTGTAATTTTTATTACGGTTTGAAAGCCATTTTTGTTAAAACCCATTAATTTTAGATAAATGTATGTTTTATTTAAAAGTAAAAATTTAAATATTTAGAAAAAAAATTTAGATAAAATGAATATTATTTCTGGAATCAGGATGTCAAAATTATCCAATGGTAAATGTTTCATAATTTTCTAAGACAATAAAATTTTTGGGTAAAAATTAAAAACCGTTTAAATATATAATATGTTTTATGACATCATAATGACCCAATAATGATGTAATAAAATACTATAAACATTATGTTCGGCCAATAAATGGTTTACCATTAAAATAATTTGATTTTAGGTTTGTTTGATTTAATTTACAATGCTTTAGTGGACCCTTCAAGACTTATTAAACATTTTCTCTTTTTAAATTGTTTTCCTTGAGAGTGTGACTCGCCTCGACATAAGAAAACCCATTATTTAAAGAAGTTCGGACTTTTTCCTTATAAAATATTTCTTCCACTTCCCTTTGGAAAACCCATTGAAAAAAACCACAGGATGGTTTGTGGTATGGATTAGTTTAATGTGAGGTGTCCCAAACCTAAATAATAAAGAATTCCCTCACCTTTACTATATAAACCCTCCCAAGATCCCACTTCCTCCTCACTCAAAGCCTTTGGATTTCATCCACCCTCTGAAATACTCTCCCTATAATCCTCCCAAGGTGACCCATGCTCCCAATAATCCTCTCTCAAACCTTTGTAATCACACTTCAATGTAAAGGTTTTTCTTCCTTTGTCATTTTTTCCAATATTCATTAAATTGTTATTCCCTTTTAATTTAAATTAAAAAAGTTAGAGTATAGTGTCTCACCTCACCCATACTACCCTATTAATGTTTAAATGATGGGAGACCCCTTTATCTCTAATTAAATGTCTCCCATGTACACCTGTTACTATGCTGAAATTCTGAAAGGAATTGCTCTCTCATTTACATTCAAGAAATTATTTTCTATCATGAATATAAATTTCATTACATTTGATGGGACATATATATATATGACCCCATTAATTTACATGTCACGTAAATATGATGACACACACCTTTCTCTCACATCAAAAATTTTTATTATTTCTTATGTCACGCCGTTATGCTGTCGAAATTGCATCGCGCTTTTCCATGCCAAAGTAATTATGTAGTGAATATCATGCCCAGTTCTCTATCAAGGGTATTTACATTTATTCACATTTAAATGTTGTTTAATGATTTTCATGTATGTATTTCACATTAGTTTATGGTGGAATAAAAGATTATGTTGAATGATTCAATGTTTTAAGATCCATGTGGCACACATATTCATGAAATAAAATGTTTATGAAGGGTGTGCCCTGATAACGCTCCAATGCAATGGGTAAAGTATAGTATCATGATATGTCATGTGAAATTGGTGTTTAATCATGCTAATTCTTATGAAACAAGGGTTTACTTGTATTCATGTGCATTGAGGGTTTACTCATTCTCCATTTGCAATGAGCCTTGGCTCATGCTAAATCCATGTTAAGTGTTGTTTCCACATTTCCATGTTATGATAATCATGCTTTATCATTTATTTATGTTTATACTTCTATTGATCTGTATTGATATGCCTATTGTATAACATGTATTCTATTCCTCATGTTATTCCATGATTATTCCCTTACTGGGCCTTTTAGCTCACCCTTTTCTTATGCATGTCCTCCGGTTATCCCATGCAATGCTAAGTATGAGGTAAATTAGTGGTCATGTAAAATAATGTTTCATTAAAAATGTTTTATTTCATGTTTTAAGTTATTATGAAATGATCTTAATCCACTAATACACTAGACCTCTCAATCTTCTATGTTGTATCAAGTGATGTTTATGTAATAAATTATGTTTTATTGTGTAATAAAAAGCAGTGTTGTCATATTTTAGGGTTCTGGTATGTACTTTCTTGGATATAATAAATACTTCATATATATGAAATAATTCGTAGACAGGAGATATGTTAGGTGGGAGTAAAATTCAATATTAGTTTTAGAAACCTTATAAAAATTTCTTTTGAATTCATAAAATTTATATGATCATTTAAATTTGATAAACATTATTTCATTATAATATTTTTTAAAAATATCATTTACTTCAAAATTCAATAAATTCAACAAAATAAATTTCTTAATTGAATTTTAGTATTACTCAAATATAAAATTTGTGTTTTATTATATGAAAATCAGAATTTTTTATTGAGTAATAATAGAATGTAAATATAACAATTATTATATTAAAAATAATATATATAATCATATTATTAGGGTATTGATACATATCTATTCAATACACATGAAAACTCCCTAATGTTTGTGCACATAAATATTTTCATGAGATGGTTTGATATACTTGGTTTGGGTCGTGATATCGATGAGCTTGAACTTTACCCTAAAACGGTTTTTCTAATGATTTAGTTGTTGGATCCCATCATGGGATTTCTCAAGGTAAAAAACCAATGATGTTATCTCCCTTAAATTCTGTAATAAACTGGATTCATAAGATATGATCCGACTAGTTTAAGCCATTAAATCATTTGTCTGTGTCAATTGGATTTATCAAAACCTAATATTTATACTAAAAATAAGTTCAATGTGAAAAAAATAGTATCTATGGTAATGATACATAACTATCATTTAAAGGAAATTCTATATAATGTAACAAAATAAGTTCATGTATTTTCTATATAGATAAAATATAATAATGAATTTAATTAAATCAAATGGGGTAATTTATTTCTAAAAGTTCAGGTCATTAAATGGGTTGGGGTTAGTAACATATATTATTTTTAATATTTTAAAAAATTGTTATTAAACTATATAAGACCTCATAGTATCCTATAATCTAAGAGACTTTAAATTATTATCCAGGTTCTAGGGTTTCCTTTAAGGTTCTATAATATCTCAACTTTTGTGGATTTTTTAATTTTAATTTGTAACATGGGATCACAATTTAGTGCACAACAAAGAGATGTTTACATTTCATATTGGGGAATTTTTCTCTCTAATGGAACACATGTTTCCTTTAATTTTATACATTGGCCTCTATGTATTATATATTACAATTGTAGGGTTCACATTAATGGAAATAGTTACAAGTCACTATTTATATTATAAGATGAGTATTGAAGTTAATTGTAAGGATTAATTTATTTTATTTCCATCACTTTTAGAGAGTTAAAAGTTTATTATATTACAAATTAAAAAATGATATATTTAAAATTTTTATCTTATATATATGAGATAAAAAGAAAAAGGAATCCCCGTTATAGCATTTTGAAAAAAAAATTAGGATGTACACATGGGAGAAAGAGAATTATTAACATAGGTAAATCTATTTTTAATATTTATTCATGTTATAGTGTTCATTTCTAGGATTCAGTGATATTGAAAAAAATATGAATTCTTTCTGGTAACTTCGTTGTTGAAATTTATATATTAGATGATTGAGAAATGGAAATTTTTTCTCTTGAATAACATCACTATGTTTTTTTAATTTATGTAATATGAGGGCCAAATTATTTGAATTCTTAAGAAAAATGGGATATATATATAATTTTTCATACTTCAAAGTCCTATAAATTAATAAAAATAAAATATCACATCAAGATCAGTCTGAAGATGAAAAATATCTAGTAAATTATATATAATATACATCCCTTTTCTCAATGAATTTTTATTAGGGGAAGGGAAATAATAGAGTAATGATTCACATATATATTTTTATCTATATAAAAGTTACTAGTTTATTTTAAAATTTTCAAAATAATGAAATGGAATATATTAATTAAGAACCTTAAAAAATATTCCGAGAAAATAAAAATAAACATAACATTTTATATGAAAAGTGAAAAATTTTAACTATATGGATTGAGAAAAATATATTGTGGATAAAAAAAGAAAACTAAAATAAATAAATTCAGATATCATATATATTGATGAATATAATTTTGATGTAGAGAGATTATAATATAAAAGTGAGAATGTACATATAGCTCACAAAAAATTACTAAAAAAGTTATTTAGTGATGATGATGATGTTATTAATGAATAAATGGAACATGAAATTGAATAATTATTGAATATAGAGGCTAAAATTTTCCTAAATATTATTTATAAATTTGACAAATAGAATTCCTTTATAAATAAAATTATAGTTTCGAAGGATTATGAGATATACTGATCAGAGATGGAAGTAAATTATTTAATTAAAATTGATATTTAAAATGTATTTTTTCAAGTGGAGATGATTAAGAAACGAAATTTCATAAATTAAGTTACATAATGAAGAATAAATAATAATTATTTATTCTCTTTTGATGAATACACAAACATTGATAAATAAATTCAAGATTCATTATGTGAAATATATTGAAAAATTAGGGGAGAGGTTAAACTCTCATGAGTATAAATTTATGGAATTAAGAAGAAATAAAATCATATAAACTAGAAAAGATCATATAATAGGAGAAATCAAGTGGTAATGTATTTTTTAAATATCTTTTCTTGTCAATTTGGACAAACAATTGTAGAATAAAATGTATAAAATCATATGAATGTTTTATAAAAATTATATTAATCAAATGAAAAAAAAACTATTATATATAAGAATAAAAAATTCTATAAAACTACATTTAATGGGATTGAGTGGATTCTATATAGAATTTTTTTAAAATGAAGTCTATCATGTATTTTGACAATTATAAAATCTAAAACAAGATTTTTTTTTATATATTTTTCATTCTTTGATAATTTTTTGTTTTCAAGTCCATCATTGGGGTTTCGATATGTTAAAAAAAATATTTTTTGATGATATAATATGAAAGATTCTATAAAAAGTATGGTCATGTAATCAATATGGAAACAATTTAATGAATAAAAATATTTAAACACAACAAAAGGAAATGATAGGGGTGAAGAACATGTTTTAGTATGTCATGAATTATTCCCATTAGATCCACAACCTTTTAGGTAGAAAAGATATTGTAAAGTCATAGATATCACTAAAAATATGAAATGAGATAGACACTAAAACCTAATCTATAAATAACACTATAAGGATTGAAATTACCTATATTCTTCTAAAAATGATAATATACAGTAATCAACTATTCATCCATAAATATAACAACACCCATAATCTACATATAATTCATTCATGTTCATAACAAAACAAAATAATATTTGTAGACAACTCCAAAACAAATTGCAATAATTAAATCAACTATGACACTAATTAATCACCAAACCACAATCTAGTAATGTATTACCCAACTACTAACACTATATTGAAAATATTTAATGTATTATATAGAATTAGGGTTGAGGAGAGATTTATAGTTAGTAGACTGATCACCACACACTCTAATGATAATTTGGAAGAAACATACCAAAGATTCGAAAAATAAAAAATAAAGATGAATCATTACTTATTCTGGGAAAAATACAATCCATATTATGAGGGAACACTACAAAGAATCATATACAAGTAGAATTATATTGCAATCATGAAAATATATCCACTATATACCTAACACCCACTTCCCTACTAATCTGGCCACCCACACATCCCAAAAATATTATTGGTCATTCTATTAAATTACATATCCTTAAACCACATCTTCATAAAACATTCATCATATCAACATACACATAACCATAAACACGTACCACATCAATAACCACATATTCAATTTAGTATCACAAGAATATATCAACGATAGATATGAAAATCACTATAACACAACTACATCAACACCCGAAGGAAGAAAGAGAGCGTGTATAGTGGTTATCCATTTATATCACCCACATCTTATATGATGGGGGTTCACTTAGTAACAAAAACCTCATATGGTTGTTTATCAGGTCGCATAATTTATGTGGTGATGCATAATAAATAAAAAACATAACAAAATATAATATTATACTAACCAGAACTACAATAAACCCCCTATTGAAAAAAAATATTACTATATCCCATTATCGTATCATCACTATTCCACAACATCAAATACCCCCACCTATAGACAAATAATAACCCAATACCATAACAATACAACAACAATAATAACACACAATTAATTTTATTTTATATATCATTACCAATTACACATTAATCATTTACTAACCTCTATAATTTTATATATATATTTATTTCAAGAACATATCCATTCATCATGAATGGATAATATCTTATCACACATCCCATATTTTTTATTATTTTACCACTAATTTAATTAACCACTTTATTCCATAGTATTCAATTTTATTTAGTTTTTAAAAATATTAATTCCTATTTCGTATTTTAAATTTTTTTTAATGAAATATAATTCCATATCCTCGATGAGATACAATTCCTTAACCACATAAAAAACATAAATATACAAAAACAACTAATAACATAAATACATCTTCCATAAAAATACTAACAATTACTCCAAACCCTCTTCCACTACCATAAAAATTGGGCGCAAAAACTCAATGTAAACAATAATCAAACAAATCATTTAATCATTACTTAATTATTAAATTATAATTTCTTGATAAAAAATTTAAGCCATTTATATATATTTATTTACATCACGGTGAAATAATATTAAAATTTATCAGAAATATTTTAAAATTTGATTCCACACATTAATATAAACTTTAATATCCAAATTATTCCGAGTAAAATATGAATTAAATAACATAAAATTGTGAATCATATAAAGAATATTCAATCCATCTCCCACTAGATTAAATTCGATTATTTTACCTTTTTACGGTCAATTATTATTTTTTACCAAATAAGAAAATAAGGAATTATTAAACCATATAAACATGGTAATGTAGATTATTAATCAAGAATACCATAACTGAAACAAAAAAATGGAATAATACAATACCAATGAGAGATGAAACCCAGTGATCAAATGAAAAATATCTCATAATAAACATCTAATAAACATATAGTGAAAAAGAATTCATCAATAAATTATGAATTATCTATACATATTGATCACTATTAACAAAAAATCTTTCTAAATAAAGAAGGAAAAAATAGAGTTAATATAAGGTAAATGAACCATCAATTATAAAAGCTTGATTTCACATGGTGAATCAACCAAAGATCTATCAATTATATTTAAAATCCATCAAAACCATGTATTTTTTCCAACTATGGTTATTAATATATAACGGAAACCAAACAAGGTAATTGCGTTATTAAAAATTATTAACAAAATTTGGGGTACCTAAATATAAAATGGAAATACTAAATAATATAATGGTTTATCTTGGTCAATACCAATATAATAAATGATGCTTGGAAACTGAGAGGATGAAATTTATATTATTCATTTACTTCATTAAAATAAAATTAAAACAAAACCACTACATAAAAACCAATAGATATGATAGTTTTATTCCATATTCCAAAAGACTCCTAAAAAACCCTGATTTTATGCATAACAATAAATTTTATTTTTCACTATAGTGGCAATGTAGTGTGTCCACCTCCTCCCAGTGGTAAAAATATGTTTCCTCAAAATATACCCTCACACCATTAATGGATAAACAGGGAATACACTAAACAATTTATTATAATAATAATGTCTATATACCAAAACCAAGGACACCTCCATGTAGAACTCATACCAGTTAGGATATAGTGGTGTCAAAACCACAATATCTGTTACTCAAAGAGTATAAAAATCATCTCTTTTATCTGATTAAAAATCCAATGTCACATTTACTATTTTCAACATAGAATAAATACAACATAAAATACTACAAAAATCACCCCATCTATATGAGTTTCTCAATAAATGATTATAATCCTTAAAAACAAAGGATATTAATAGAATTTGTTCATGAACCATACCCTAGACTCTCTTAAAGTAGATAACCCATATTGATGGTTGAGTGATTTATTAAATGTATTTTCTTTATCATCAAATATATGAATTTATATCTCAACTACCTCTAAAGTTTCCCATTCATCTCCTAGGACTCCTCGCTATCACTAAGATAAAGGTTCAATCATTTTGAAGTTGTATCTCCATTTAATCTAGCCACTAATGGAATAAAACTCTCATTTCATATATAAATAAAAAATTCAATCTCAATATCCTCAATCCACCTCTTCATCTCTATATGCATTATGGTCCCACATAATTCTACAAGATCAACCACTAAATCATATAAAATTACTTCCTTTGTGATTCCACCTCATTAAGATTATAAACATATGATTTAATTAATAATTTTTTATAACTTCATTGACATGGAGCATGCTAGGGTGTTTTATATAGTCCATATACAATAATAAAAACAAACTCTTATTCCCCTCGTAACACCTATTCCCAAATCACCCAAACTGTTCTTGAGTGAGGATTTTCACATGTCCAATGACATGCCACCCTATACTCTAAAAGAAACTAATTAGTTTTGATTTTCTAAGGTGGTCATGGGGAGACTATTCTAAATAATACAAGGCCTAAGGATCATGCTCATATCTATAAAAAAATCATCATGACCCATATATATATATTAAATCCCACAAAAATGTGGAAATGAATCCACTATGGCCCCAAAATATTGAATATGAAGATACAAACCATTTATATGATGCACAAAATATAAAATATTATCAATACATGATGTATCATTAACATTTAAATAAATGGATCAACGACCATTACATATTATGAAAAATTACTAAAAATAAATACACCACGCCTGGGTCCAAATAAAAAAATAAAACATATCAATTCATCAAAATCCATGACCTAAAAACTGTAACATGTATCTAGTTCAAAGATATACATATATCCTTAGAGAAAATAAGAATATATACTTACATATGTCAAGCCCCATGTTGTGTACATCGGTAGGCAGTGAGTTTAATGACTCACTAAGAAAACCCAATACCATCACCATACTACGTTTTATTATGATCACGTGAATGTGAAATAAACACATATATAGAAACTGAATTCGTTCCCATAAAATACAGATAAATAGAAATATGATATCCTTAGAACAAACAATCATACACATTGGTTTATTATTTGTTAACAATGATACCATGACACAAAAACACACCAGCGTTGGCCCCAATTTTAATGGATTATGTTCCCTCATAATAGATGATAACACATACCTACCATATTGGGTATGGTGTCTAACCCAGTCATCAACACATACAAAAATGTGAAGGTTAAGAGTATATGTTGAATCAAAACCACTACCCAAAATTTTATGGTAGGAATTTCTAATGTCCTAACCAATCACTTCCCACTCATTGGAGGGAAAAACAACCACCCATTTCACTACTTAAAACATAGTGGATTGTGAAAACGACATAATTTGGCCCGACCTTCACACTCAAGGGAGGCCACACATCTCATCTCAAGCTACACATTATCACTGAAGGTTATCCTAGCCATTATCCCCAAACTTGGACCCCATGTCTCCTATAGTACTGATACTAGTGTTATCTAACTCGTGGTGAGGCCAGGCCTTATCGTCCACCTCTCGTATCGACGTAAATCACCTATCATAAGTATATATTCAGGAACATAAGGGATAAAATAAACAACAATTAATCCAATATCATTACTCACCAACTCACAACTATTTTTCTAGTCACATTGGACATATCTTATTTCCTAACATCATTATAACGCCAATTTGGACCTTCTTGTAGGTATGTTCTATCATCATAGAATATCTCACCACCTTGATACAAAGATAAATGTTCTAAATAATACATAAAATAATGTATCAACAGGTTACAAGGAACACACATTCTAATCACAAGAAGGGGAATACACAAAGTATACATGCCTCAAAAATTAGGGAATCACTCACATGAGATCAAATATAACAAAAAACATAACTAATCACTTTTTTATTTAATTTGGAAACTATGTAGAGAATCATATTCTTAACCAATTTAGGAAATATAATTACAAGTATTCATACCCTTTCTTAGGACATGTATAGAATATAACACTATAATTGTAATTTCAATTAAAAAAAATATTAAAAAAAACTATTTTATCATTGATGTCCCATTTTTATTGAAATATATATAAATATATTTCAAAAGGGAAAAAAATTTATTTGAAAAAAAACTAATAATTACATGGAATCTATTATGTGGATCACCAACACCCAATCATCCATGGTACCACTATAAAAATATTTACAAATCTATTTGGTCCATGATTTATTTTAAGAAAATTGGATTCTATCCTAATATTTTAGAAAACCCTCAAAAATAAAGCAATATAAAGAAATACAAAAAATGAATGAATAAAAAAATAATATCTCCAAATAAAGATGAGACTAAAACAAATTCATTGATACCTACCTCAAACAACAATCAATAAATAATCATAGGCTTGTGCCAACCTCCTCTAAGTCTATGGGAACTTACGAATTTCATAAAAACTAGCAAATTAAAAAATCAAACAATTCCAACTGAATAAAAAAATTAGAATAATTGATGCTAAAACACATTGATTGATCTCACAACAATAAAGCCATAATAAATGGGGTGTAACCCACTCTTGATACACACATAGATCTTAGCTGTAGAAAAAAACCTAATGTACATCCCTAAATTAATGTCCAATATTGACCAAAATAGTTAAAGACACTAATTAAATACAATAGGAAGCATACTATAAAGAAATTGATGAATATTAGCTTAATTATCTTATCGGGATATATCTTCTATAAACTACACCCTATAACATCGTCAGGCATGATGATTTCACCCGGATCGAGTGAAATAAATTCTTGGAACCCTAAATGAGTAAACCAAAATATGGGGTAATAAATGAGAAGAATATGGGAAGTGATAGATGAATCGTCCCTTTAATCCAAATCAAATGATTCTCTTAAATAGTCTAGATAAAAAGTGCCCCATGTTTGGAATATTAGATAGATAAGAGATCTCATCCCATTTCCCTCACACATTTGGAGGCCAATGATATTAGGAGATTTCAAATAGAAACCCCTCTGAAGATAGAAAATAGAATATAAAAAAACACATTTCTGGATCATGGTGTGAACCTAGAGACACTCTAATTAGAACCCCCTTTTCCCCAAATCAATCCTAGCATAACCAACATGTTCCCTACGCTAACATACCCAAACAAGGGGCCCTTGACCATCCTCCGTCATAGTGTGACCATTCCCTAGTCATGAAATGACTACTCATATGCCTAGATTACACTCCTGAGGATAGCCCAGTCATGTAACCCCCCTATATGGTTATGGCGTGAGCTTCACCTATAAATTATATTTAAACTAATGGTCACCTTAATCTCTATCTAGAAAAAAATTCAGAATTCCTTTAAAATTTAAAAATTATACTGAAAAATACTTTATAAACACTATTATAAGGATTCTCATCATCAAGAATTCATAATAGTCCTTCTATTATCATACTCATCCCATCACGGTTTCAATTCAATATTAATGATCAATTTTTCTTCTCAAAACACTTGACACACTTCAATAATATAACTCTGATCACAACACCTAGATACACTAACATGTATCAAAATATTAGTATTAATCCCTAGAACACACTTTTATACCCAATACGATGATCCCAATTTGATATTTACTTTACCACATTAATTTTCAATGCCAAATCATTAGTCGGTCCATCCATGTATGAATTCTATAAAAAATATATGACCTCACCCACAGTTGCATCACCAGCCACCCAATCATAATGCCTTAACACTTAGTGAAACCAATGAACCATTCAAATACCCATATTAATGTACAAAACCATATCTATGGGTTATTACATGGTTGTATCCTCAACCGCCCCATTCAACCATAATTCTCAATCCATAAGCACCAATACACAAATGATTCAACTCACTCTCGCATTACAATACAATTATCCCAAGATTTTCATCAAAGAACAGATTCAATTCAACCCCCTTGTAAATTCATTAACTTTTTTCAAGAAATTAGATAATTAAATATTGCCTCATGAATTATTATTCTTCCAACACCATTATTTACACCAATAGATCTTACTACACCAATGGTGCTTCCAATATGAGGGTCTTTAACCCATGATCAAATTGATGCACCCTAAAAAATTAGTATCAATATCATATCATTTATAATCCAAAACATGTGATATTCATGACCCATACCCTTTGAATTTATGAACATATTGACTTGAAATGACTAATATACTCATGATTTAGTGCCAACCTAAAACAATGTCAACTAAATACCGAGGAAATGGTCAACCATGTCCACTAGTCCAACACACTAATGTTTTATCTTCCAATTCATCCAATGATTTATAGTGATAACTATTATAATATTATCTCAAAGAATATCATTACACCGAATAATAATTCCCATCATAGGATTCACCCCTAGAAAACAGATCTTAGACAATCCAAAAAAAACTAATCAAGGAAAACAATTGGATACTCATGCCCAATATCTATATCTATCTTCAATTCTATTACTTGTGGTAATAATGAATCATCAATAACATACCCATAAAAACCATGAGTTGACTCACAGGTCTCTCCCTGATCAACCACTGGTATCCAAGAAGAAAAGTTTACATAAGAACCAATTTCATCACACTCAACACACCAACCAATATCAACACACCCAGTAATCTCACATGATACTTTCATAGAAGACACAACATCCAAGATGAGAACATAGTTAAAGAACCCATGTAACTCCTAGTTGACAAACATGTATCCATGATATCCAGTTTCCCTTACTTCTAATTTTTTTTACAAAACAAATCTTAACATCAAAGTGTTTCAGAAAATCTAAAACTGAATCAAAACCCAACCTGGACGGTCCTTTTCAAAAAAACCAATCCTAGTTTTAAAACCATTTTAAAATTAAATATCAAAAATTATTTTCCTTACATTTCCTCAAAACATGAAAATATAATCTATTTTAAAATTAATATCTATGTGTTCTATATAATAAAATCACCTCATAAGACAATTTCACGAACAACATATTCCATTTCATGAGTTTTCCTTCAAGACAAACATTTCTTCTTGAAAAAGATTTTTTCTAAAAACCCAACTATATTGAAAATCATTTCTCTTTACTGGCCAAATAAGATCAATGAAAATAAATAACATATCCCCCAAATATCCATATTAATACAACTACTCTATTTAATGTAATTGTGAAATATTAATTATATTATATATTCAACCAATTAATAATGGATTCCAATAATGAGACATGTCATACCACACCACCCATAGTCTCATGTATAATTCTCTAAGAATATTACTATTATGATGAAAGAAAAAATCAGTAGCCCTTAGAAAAACAATATAACTCATGCTGAATATCATCCATCCCACTTGGGACACTCAGTCAAATACCACATCTATATCATCCAAGAGTACCTAATCTCAAAATTTTACAACCTCAAAAAATTTGGGTTTAAAATGTGGTCATGTTGGGAAGAAATGCACTTGACATACCTCCTGAGACCTGATATCATATCTCCCCCTCTAACTACACTACTTCATACCTCAATATGCTTTTATACTATTTTGTAATTTCCCAACTCATATCAATCAAGTAATTAACAGGAGGGTGTTATCATTTGACCTCAGGCATTCCGACTCATATATCAAAAAATTATAAATAGTGGCATTGTCCTAAGATAGACATGGGGGTACTATTTTATCTAAAATAATACATAAGTGTGATTCATAAATCAACTAAAAACTGGCTTGATTTTTTGGAATAATGGACATCCAAAAGTCTGATAGACATAGAATACAGAACCAAAAGGGACCCGACATTCCATAATAGGAAGAAATAAACAATAAACATGATACATAAAAACATAATAGAGTACTAATAGATAACATGACATAATCATACAAAACATTTTACAGTATCAGTTATAAATTATTAATAATAACTAAAAATATTACATTATAATAAATACAAAATTATAAAATATGAATTTTCGAATCCTTAGACGTCATGACTTGAAAACAAAACTATGTGTTTAGCTCTATGTGATACCTATGGATAAATAAAGAATTGGAAGATATTCCATGGTACATTGAAAACCATGCCCATTATATGGGTAGGGGTGAGTCTAATGAGCTAGTAAAAATCCCAAATTCCTTAACCACACTATGTGGAGGCATGATAAAATTTATACTCATAAAATTTATATATATGAAGTGAACTTGTCATCATGTAACACACCCATAATGAAAATTAATCCCCAATACACATATAGGCACACAATTCAGGTCATCATGTACTAAACAAAACCACCACAGTATATGACTATTCACTATTTGTATCCCCATTTAATGGAAGAAGTCACTCATACCATAACATGAAAAATAACTGAGAAACATAGTTGGGTATCAAACCAAATCTTCAAAGCATAACTAAAAATATAAGGTAGGGTGTCACACCGAATCCTGACCACAACCAAAATGTAAAAGGTAGGATATCCTCAATTACTGGCCCATCCCTTCTCGCTTAAGGATGGTCACAATCCAAAACCTAGGTCATCCCATCTAACTCAAGGAATTCCACATGTGAAGTACCCTAGACAAACCTTATAACAAAAGGGAGTCTTCACATCCTATCTCAAGCCACACTATATCATTCATGATTGGCCTACACATAAACTCAATGCTATGACCCTGTCACACTCATGGATATCCTACTAGTACCATCACACTCATAGGTACATTATACCTCATGATATATCTCTCACATCTATATCCTTAAATTATCAAACATACATCATTCTGAGCATGTAATAAATAGTATAATGTGTACACAACATGTCTCACAACTCACTCTTTCACAGATAGATCATTAGTCACTTTGGACCTATCCCCATGCCTCAAACTGCCCATAACACCCATTTCTACACTGAAATCTATTGATTCTATTCACATCGACCAACCAACAACTTTTATAAAAAAATAAATGTCATAAAAAAGTGATAATCATCCAACAAAATACAATAATTATTATATAAAAAATCATAGAAAAGGGAACCTTCAAAGAAATCATGATTTGGAAAACATGAAATTACTGATATATGGTCAAATAGAAAATAAATCATCTATGTCATCCAAAAAAACATTTAGAAATTGAGTTAAAATAATTATTTAAACCTACTTAGACAATTCATTACATTAATTCTTAATAATGTTATCCCATTTGATAAAATAAAACATTATTTGAAATTTCAATTCAAATTTTTTTTCCAAATTCATTATGTTTCTTTTTAAGTCTCATTTGTTTCAAACCCTTTGTAAAATTCACCTAAAAAAGACATCTATTTCATTGGAAACCAACTTTCACCACTATGATATTAAAAAATAGGGTTGTAAATTATTGTTCAATTAAGATAAAAACATTAATCAATTTTACATGCCAGGTTTTCCATGTTGAATATTAGGGCAACACAAATCTATCTCAATCTTTGGGGAACCCCACATAATTCCAGAAATATATATGGAATAACATTAATGATGTAATAATGACATAAAATCCAAATATTATTTGTAAAATAAAATAAATTCATGGCCACATACCTCAAGCAACAATCCATAAATAATTACAAAATTTTATCAAACTCTTTCATGTATACAAGAACCAATATCATCCACAGACATGAATAAATAGAAAAATTATATAGTTGAAACTAAAAACTAAAATCTAAAAGTTGGATATTAAACTCACTGGGAGAACTCAATGTATCAAAACCACAAGTACTATGGTGTGGTCCACTCCCAAAAAACATGAAAAAATAATCCACAAAAATCCCATAATTACAACACTAAATAAATGAACAATTTCACCCAAAATCCCACAACAACTTGTAAAATTCACTGCGTGAAAAAACTGAAGGAAAAAAGAATTACATCTTGATTATTTACTGATAAGACCTATTATATTAAAAAAACGTGAAATACCCATCATGGTAAGAAATTTCACAATAATCTAGTTAATTTATTTAGTATAATCTTAATCAAGTGAACAAAATATAGGGTAAAATGATGTAAATTGATAGGGGAAGAGAGGGAGGGATGAAACCTTAAATATGGGTGATTAAATCCTCATTAACACTCCATATTTAAGGGGAAATATGTGAAGAAAGAGTGAGACAAGTGATATCCTCCTCTCCCCCTCATGAACATAGAGGTTGAGGAATTGAGGGGACTCCAAATAGGAACCCCTGAGAAGCTACTATAAGAACCTTAAAAAGAACAAAATTCCGGGTAATGGTGTGAACCTATGGGCTTAGATTGTGAAACCCAAATTTTTTCCACATAAATAAGGTGTGACCATTAAGGTTTTAGTATACACCAACATAAATATACGGCCTATCCCTTAGAAATCCTATGTCATAGAATTACCAATATTTATGTAGTGTAAGATTGCCTCTAGGAAGAGATCTCATTCCGAAGGAAAGTATAGTCCTGGAGTTACCCTCTAGGGTGAGAATCAACATCCACCTATAGCTTTAATTTTAGTTAAATATCACCCTATATTTACACTAGAATGAAAAAAATTCTCCTTAGGAAATTCCCATGACATTTCAAAATGTGTTGTTACACCCAGGATAAATAATTTATCATTGAGATATTTAATTAGATTCTTTTTCCTTATGAATAAATTTCTTATTTGAAACAAAATTAAATAAACAAGTATTTTATATTTCATAAACCTAGTTTTATTCTCTAAAAGTTTTCTATTTTTTTTAACATAATTATGTGGTGATTAGAGTCTTTATGTTAGATCTATAGGTCCCTTCTACATTAAAACAATTATCTCATTTTTACATCACATATTGAGCATGAATGAATAGTTTTCCCACAAAATAAATTATAATACACTAATGAGGCATAATATTAACTTCATCTAAACTATTAAATGAAGAACCGATACTAATTATTTTCGAACTATACCCACTAGAACCCTCTTAGATTGGTTATGGAGACAATCACGACCCTTATCTCCCTTGGGAATTTGCACCAAATGTGTAAATCACACAATATGGGTAACAGTACCCCCCCCCCATCCTAGGAAAATAAGATCATCAAAAAATCAACACCATATACATGAATATAAAAAAATAAACATATATTATCAAAATGACTAAAAACCATGTAATGTCAGGCTAAAAAATATATTATCCTAAGATAATACAAATTAATGATTCTCATCTAGAACTAACTTTCATTCCAACTAAATACAATAGAATAAGCTAATAATGCTTAAATATACCACCAAATATATCCAATATATCTATAAAAATAGCATTGATAAGAATGGAAACGCATAAAAGTATACTCATTATGTCCTAACCAAAATATATCATTCCAATATGGAAAAAATATATTAAATCCTCAATGAATTATATGAAAAACTCGATCGATACCTATATAATGAAAAATAAAAACCATCTCAATAGGGAACAATCAGTAAATCTTGGTATAATTATAATAATATAGTAATCAATAATATATATAAATTAGGTACCCCATACCTATTAGTGTTGTTGGTACCTTAAAATAGAATACCAATCTTCCGTTGATTACATATATATTCATGGTGTTTTAATATAATATAGTTTCCTAGAACAACATAATTTTTATTATATGTGATTTTGAATGTGATAATGGTTTAATGGTACTTAATGCATAGAATTTACTTAATAATTCTACACTATAATGAGATACTTTAGATGCTATGATAGTATTCATTAAACTTGTGATCTATGAATGGATGATATTATCTGGAAAAAAAAATAGTACCTAATATCTAGTGTCAAAGGCTCATAATTTATTTAGAAAACATATCATATTATTCTTCCTTATTAATAAATAGTATGGTTGTTTTTGAGAGTGGACCCACTAAATGGAATTACATTTGTTTCAGGTTTCATTGGATAATTATATCTATGGAACTGTGTAATGATCCATTTAATATAAGATTATTATTATTGTGTGTGAATGATCACATTATTTTATGTATTTTATAAACCAAGATGATAACATTTCATGATAAATTTTTTCACATTGTGTGTGTTTAGATTGTCATAACATTAAGGAATAATGGGATATGTTATTTGTTTCTTCTGTAGGAAGTGGATATCTCATGTCCTTAGATTGAATATAACAACTAGGTTAATTGGAATTCCCTGACGATTTACGAGTGTACTCAGTTCCAGGATTTAAAAAAATGATATTTGAATATGTAGTTTAATAACATATGGCATTCAATATATTTTATGGTAGATATCATGGTAAGGATATTATATTAGAATGTAATGGTTTTTAGTATGTTGAATTCCATTATAACATTAACTCTTTTCATTATGGTTACATTGGTGTATTTTTAGTCAGTAAACATGTAAATTAGGTATGATAGCCTAATGACATAAAGCAAAGGTCATAGAGTGTCAGCCATTAAGTATATCAAAGAACCATAAATAAATTCTCTTTGATGTTAAAAAATAAATAAAAATATAAATATCATGTTTAATATATAATATTTAATCATGATTATTGATCGATATCATATATTTTTGTTTGTGTATAATTTAGTTATATTTGTTTAATTAATTAAATTATCATTATATATAGTTGAATAAATGGGGAGGATGATGTGCAGACCGTGTTATGTTCTAGTGAAAATGCAATATTATTTTTTTAAAAATATGAATTTATTTTTTTAGGAAAAATAATTTTTAATTAGTCCATAAGTTATGTGAATGTCAATTAAATAATAATAATAATAATAATAAATAGACATGGAGTCTGATAAGGGTCAAAACAATATTGAAGTGGTTTTTTAAAATAATATTCTTACTCTATTTATTTAAATACCTAACTATAGAATTCTCTTATAATGCAATAAAATGAGGATTTTTTAAGAATTTTTTATGAAATTTGGATTTTAGAGAGTTCATTAAACCTAAAGATATTACAAAAAATTATCTAAGTTATATGGTTGTTATAGATCCTCCTACTTCCTCTATGGTTGTTATGGAATGAATAGAATCAAAAATGCCTTGTCAGGATTCTACGGTGTGGTCTATAATGCACAACATAGGGCATAAGTACATCCACATTAGAATTTGAAGAACCCCACATCAATGTTTAAATATTCTATGTGAATGTACGGTTAACCACTTATTGGAATATACTATGTATTATATCCTCACAAGGATTGTTCAATAAGAATTTTAAATCGCATTCAACAATCTATCTTAATTAATTATAAATTACGCATGAGATATTATTTTCATAGATTTTGATATTGATATTATATCTTGTTTGGAGGATAAATATGAAGAAGATTATTAAATAAATTTTATTGGTCATAGGCCCAACCACATTAATTGGGCCCCAACACCTTCCAGTGGTATCAGTGTAGTTAGATGTTAATTTTAATTTATTTATTTTCATTGACAGTTTCACGATTTTCTTTGGATTTATATCTAGGTTATTTTCACTTCATATGACTATCGTTATTATAATTTTTTACAATTTCATACCCCATAAAAGGTTATACATCAATGAATAATATGTTGAAAAAATCCATTAGGAGTCATAGGAGGTTTGTCCGGTTGACATTGATTACACATGATGTAGTTAATTTCACCAAATCTTGATATAACAGGGGTACATGGCTCTCTATATAGAGTCAACACATCATTCAAGTATTAAATTCCATGTGTTGAACATCCAAAATAGAATGTTAATTATAAAATTACATAGTATGTATCTAGAATACACATCATTTATTCTTGATATTTTCATAGTGTAAATCACAAAATCCACTTGGTCAAAGACATGCCATGTATTTAACGCACTATGTATGGGAAAGAAATTATAGAAGTGTGATAATTAATATATATATACATGATGTATTTAATACTTATGAAATTTTGGGTGGGTAATTAATAAACACACAATTTATTTAATACAAATAAATTTATGTTCATTTAATTAATTAACATGTGGTCTAACACATATAATGTGGGAATAATTCACATTCGATGAAAAAAATAATAAACACATGGGGTATTTAACTCAAATGATTTATAATTAACTAATTTACACATGGTGTAATTATTAAACACATGGTATAATAAATTCACATATGGATTATTATAATACACATATGGGGTCTTTAACACCTGAAATGTAATTAATTAATTTTCATTGAAATAAAATTATTTTCTCCATTAAACCAATATAATGTTTTTTTAGAAATTGGTTAATGTATAGAAAATTCCTAATTAACTCTATATCTAATTAAGAACTAAATTTTATGTTACCATTAACTACATATCATAGACTTATTAAAAAAGATTTATATCCATTATTGTTTTGATGGATTATTAAGATAATATAATTAATTTATTATTTAATATGATAATTAAAATAATTATTTTTTTTAATTGAATATTAAAAAATATTAATGAATTGCAATGAATTCTATCTAGTGTGAAAATGTGTAATATTTTTTATAGATGATCATTATCTTAGACTATACTATGTATGGTTGGTTAATTATAATTTAATTAATTACTTGTTTTATTAATTAATATTATTAAATTAAAAATTATTGTATGCAATCCATACACTCCTCATTATTAGGTATGGACATGCATGCCTACGATTTATTTTATGAATCATCTTTAACCTATAATTGGGTTCATATCACCTTTGTGTGAGTAAATAAATAAATAATGGATGGCTATCCCAAGTCTGTGGAGGTGGTTCAAATTCCGTTCTAAAGGGAATGAAATCAAGGAAATAATTAGTTTAACAAGTGGGATGCTGCACCCTAAACTAATAACTGGCTCATACTGTATTTTCCCAAGGGTCTGTATTCGGTTTATCATCCACTTGATAAAAAACTATTATATATTTATCTTGATCATACCACTTTATTTATTTATTTTAATAAGTTTAATGGTTAATTATTTATTTTTAATTTATGTTTATTTTATTAAATAAATGAATTTACAATCATACATGATAAGAATAAATAAATTGTATAATGTTAAATTTTTATCATGACATCTTTTATCACTTAAGTGAAACCATCTTAACATTAAAACCCACATGGTTTTATAAAATGGTATTATTTTTGGAATTAGATAAAAAATAAATCCCACAAAAAAAAATTTAAGTTAGTTTATCCTTCAATTACTTGATTTAGAATTGAAAAAATAGATTCATGTTCTTCCCTAACCCTCACTGGGTTGCTTTTAACTAACATGAATTCTAGTTAATGGTTTCAGTTGACTTAAATTCATTTTTATCTAGTTTATCTATCCCAAAGTAGGCTTGGTATAAACCTGAAGCCATGTGTTGAGGAAATAAAAATCAAGTATTTCGGGATTGGAGAGTCTACTCAATTGATCATGGAGCTGCAAGTCAGTAGTTGTAAAAAGCATTCATACCTAAATACTTTCAAGTAGGATGAATTACACTCATTGGGATTATGAGAAGGAAAATATATATCCATTACACTATAATATCCATGTGTTATGATAAACTAGTTTACTTGGTTACAGATATAAAGACCTGATAAAATAGTGAGAAAATAGTAATTAAATTTATTACATCACACATTTATAAAAAGGTGAAGAGTACATAAATATATTTTTTATTTATCATAAAAATTATCATTATGATATATCCTAAATAAGGAGAAACTTCTCAAAGGTACCAATTTTCCAGAATGGTACAGATGCTTGCATATTGTATATTTCCATGAGTTTAAATTTTATGAGTTTAAATCTATAATTCTTCAACTACCTAGCAAAGAAGATATTGAGAACAAATTAACTATCTATGAAAAAATGTGGAAAATTCTTGTATTTGTATAGTGTCTAATTATATTTTTGACGTCAAGTGATATTTAAAAGCATAAAAAATCATTGATGTATTTAGTATGTTGTCCATGATCATTACTTGGAGAAACTAAGTTACACAATATTTTTGATTTTCAAGGCACTATTCTCAAAAAAACCATTGAAAATCAGCACTATTTATATAGATACCTAGGGTTTTCATAAATCCAAACTTCATCTTGATATGTGAATATGCAATGTGTTACAAAAAAATGATTGTTGTGTAACCTAATAGTTTAGTGTCATTGATAACATCCAACATAATATTCTTAATTTAGTGAAAGATCATTAATATCTCCCACAAACATATTCCCCTTTGGGAATCTTCAAAAACATTACCTACATAAATATTATTCATAACCTACAGATGTAAAACATAATAAATCATGCACTAAAATCCTTACTAAGGGTAATAAAGGGAGATATGTAATAATAACATGATCATAAGTGTATGAGGACATGATCATAAAATTTTAAAAACATACCCTAGATATCAAAGTTTATAATATTTAATCATGGAAAAATGATTGGAACTTCATAAAACATGAATCATAAGATAATCAATTAACGTGATCCATGTTAGCATAAAATTGGAATAATACTTGGTTGTGTGACATAAACATAAGCATAGAAAATAATTTCCATAATTGTGAAGGATAATTTCCAAAAATTATAAAGGAACTCTATGAGAGGACACACTTCTTGGGTGGGACACACCACCATCACCAATGGAATCATTTTCCTCACAGTATAATGGGTTCACTTCCCAAACCATCATAGTAATCAAGGTTTACACCTGAGATGATAATAATAGAAATATTTCCTCGTTGATCTATGTTCACTCCCTATTCTAGTATTGTCTATCTCATGAGGTATAAATCTTTACCCAATAAATTAGATAGTGATATAGGTTCCATCTATCTTTGGTTATAACAGAACCATCATCCTTTTTTATAACACAACCACTACCCTTGGTTATAATGTAACCACCATCAAATAAATAAAATCATAGATATGTGTGTCATAAAATCATATAAATTTCATCATATCATAACCCAAGAAATAAAAAGGGTTTTGTAAAAATTTTATCATATCATGACCATTGTAAAAGAGGTTGATTTGACAACCATTTCATCATTTCATCATAGAATAAACAATGAAAAGAAGTGGGTTTAATAAGTTGTTTATCATTTCACAACATGTGGAAGAGAAACATGTTTGATGAACATATTTTCAACATAATCCTAAACCATTCATAGAAATAATAATAATAGTTTCCTTGGCTTATATCCCCAGTAAAACATAAATTATATTAAATTATTTCAGCTTAGATGAGAAAGAATTTTGAAATACAACATGGAGTATTTTTTAAGGAAAATAAAATTTATTATAATATCATTTTTAAAACATTAAATATTTTCAAATTCGGTATCTTAGAAAATAACATTGAAAAATTATAAAAGAATGTTAAAAAATAATTTAGATATGTTCTAGATGAAAATATCCTTTTATATTAATTAATTCTTAAAATGTAAAACATTTTATAATCCATTTTTTGTAGAAATAAAATTGAAAACAAATAAAATATGCTTTAAAAATAATTAAAAACATTTCATGAGGAAGATATAAATTCTGATTTGAAAAACAATTCTTGAAATTTTAAATTCTTTTAAAATAGTCTTTTTTAAAATAATCTTGAATAAATATAAATGATGTTTTAATAATTATTTAAGACATTACATGAGATAAATATAATCTAATTATAAAAAAACTTATTAAATTTTTTTAAAATATCCAAATCATTTTATTTTAACATAACCGGGAAAACTTATAAAGTAATCTTTGAATCAATGATTAGTCTTGGTGTCAGAAATTTTTTTTCATGTCGAACACATTAAAAATAAGAATCCTTTCACATTATTGAAAAATTTTAAATGGGTATTGTTTAGAAAATGATATGAAGAATCCGTTAAAATAATTTACAATTCAAACATAGGATATATTTCATTTAATAAATCATTTGAATTTTTTTTAATTTTTTTAATTTTTTTATACAAAACATGGCTTTCAAAGAAATAATATTTTCCAAATAAAGAAACGATGTTTCATAAAAATATTATTTTTAACTCTTGAGTATATAATGATTTGAAAATTAGTGGAAAGAACTGATTCAAATTATATAACCATATTATAAGAAAATTAATGGGTTTCTAAATTTATATATTATAGTATTTTATATTTTGAAGTGTAATCATGTACAATATAGATAAATGAAGATATTGCAACACAGAACACTAACAATTTTAGAAACATTGAGTATTAAGAACAATGAAATAATAAACATAAAAGAAATCTAAGGTATAATAAAAATAAGTGCATTAATTATAAAAAATTTGAAAGGTACATTATATACATCTCATAGAAGAAGATAGGTTCCTAAAATAAGTTATGTCCCAAATAAAAAAATTGATAAATTAATCCCCGACCGCTTTGGTAACATCAAAACAGTAAATCCAAGAATTATAGATCATAAAATGGATACGTACGTAATGATATTTTTATGTAAACTAACAATTAAATAAATTTATTGGTTTTATATAGGTTACATAAAGGAAACATATTGTAAATATGTAATTTATCTCATAGAAAATAAAAGTGAGACGTAAATCCATTTCCTTAATTACAGAATTTTGTTATTCACATCAAACCTATTTTTTAATAAATATAATTTTATTAAAAATATATTAAATAAAAATATTCATATATAACATTCAATATATTATTTTATTATCAAAATTTATTTACTATTTATTAATAATTTCAAGTTAAAGTCACATTTTGTGCAATAACTACTTTTTTTCTATTATGTTTTAAATTGATATTTTTTTGTCCTATTACTTAGATAATGGTTTAATAATACCGATAAATTTAACCATTAAATAAATACTATAGATATTTATTTCATATTTGTCTATGTTTATTCATTAAATTTAGTGATAGAAAATGAAATACACTGTTCATGGTGATGGTAGGTCATAAGTACGCATGAATGATGTTTTATTTTTCATATTAGAATAAAATAAACAAAACTAAATGATATATTAAAATTATAGAGTCATTTTTATATCATATATATCAAAATTATGTGTTAAAACAATAATTAATACCTTTCCTAAAAATAGTGAACGAATCCCAATCTTCGTGGGGAGGTGTTTCGCCGTAAACATGAGCAACATTATTATATTCCAAAAAAATGGAGAGTATAAAGTAATGTGTGATAAAATAATTTCAGAATCATATTAAAATATCACATATCATATATATCATATATAATTAATTATTCCATCATTATAACCTTCCTTGAGAGATTGTAATGGAAAATAGAATGACATCTGTTTGTATGGGGATAGTTCTTCGTACACAAGAAAGATGATTTTGTAACCCATATGATGGAAGTGGATATATTTTTAGTTAAATTCTTTAAAATAAAAAAAATTAAATATATTTTACTTATTTATTTTTTTATATAATTGTTGTATAATAATAATATTATGGGTGGTGGAAGAAATAAAACAAAAACACACATTGATGAATTTACCTCTTCTTCGAGTATCCTTCTTAAGTTTTCACTAAAATACATACATGGAAAGATAAATTCAAAAAATATGGTTCCAAGTCTGAGTGGATGGATTTTAGGAAGTTATTTGGAATTGAAATTGACTTACCAAAATAGATTGATGTTTTGAATAAGAGAAGAGAGCAGGTGGCCTTTTTTAGTGGGGGAGAGGGAACACATGTTATTATTGAAAGGAAATGAGTGATACAACTTTTTCATATTTTACAAGGGTAACAATTGTCCATTATAGAACCTTATATGTATAGAGGTCAAACTATTTACATAAAATATTTTTTATTCATGTTTATAGGTCATCTCTGCCCTTATTTGTTTAGTTTAACCCCTTATTAAACAAATTTTATCTTAACTGCAGAAATAAATTTCTACTGTATTCGGTTTTAATATTGGTAAAAAATTATATTGACCTCAATAGATAATATTAATAATTATTATTAAAAATATTAAATCTTTTTTTCCTGAAATATATTCACATAAGTGGTAAAATTTGATTTAAATTTATCCCATAGATGTGATAAGAAAGAAGGGTTTTATAGAGAAAAATTAAAAATGATAACAATGTTTTAATAAGAAAATTGAATATAAAATTTATTCAAATGATGTAAATTGGTTTAATTGATGTGTTATTGAACTAATTTAACTTTAAAATAAATTTAAAATATAATTTACCTTTATACAAATAAAATTAAAATATTGTTTTCAATTAAAATTCAATACTCTTCACTATTCATCAAAAAATGAATTTTTTCAAAAAAATATCAAAAAACAACCCTAAGATAATTTTTATATTAGGATTTGAAAAATTAATACAATTTTTTTTTTTAAATATAATATTTTTGAAAATTAGTTTTAAAATAAGTGGGCCATATAAAGGAAAAAAACTACTTTTTAGTAACTGTTGTGTTTAAGCGTAAAATTGGATTTATATTTATATCACGGATAAAAAAGCATTAGATTAATTTTAAATAATATATTTAAAATAATATATATATATATATATATATCATTAAAATTTCTCAAAAAAAATGTGGTTCTTTATTTTATTGAGTTGGAACACATCTGTTTGTATAAAAAAGAGCCATTCAGAAAATAATTTCCTTTATTTACAAATAGTTTTTATTTTATTATCTAATTAATTGGTCCCTAAATCATTAGTTATAAATAAAATATTAAGCCATATTTTAATAATTTAGATAATATTATTCGTAACATCTATTATAATGGATTGGTGATAAATATCATATTAAAAAATAAAATGTTAATAATATGGAATAATCCATTTAATCTAAGTGTGATGTGTAATTGAAGATATAATCAGGATATTTTTGTAAAAAAATAAAAACTTATTTTAGATATTAACATAAAATATCAATGAGATTAAATATATTTGAAAAAATATTTTTCACAAAACCTCGGGGTGTTACATTCTTCCCCACTGAATCTCACCCTCAAAATTCATCTCAGAAATACATGATTTAACTCCGAGAAAGTCATTCAAATAAACCCACAAAATAAAAGGATTTAATAAAAATAATATTGAAAAAGATAAAGTTATTTGATATATTCATCTTGAATAAAACATAATTGGTTTCAAAATAAGAGAAAATAAATGGAGCATTATTATTTAGATTTGGCTGAAAAATATAAATAATTATAGAGAGTGATAGAGATCATTGATCATAAGAAAGTGGGTGATCCACCGAATGTTATAAAAAACCCACAAACCACATAGGAAAATAAAATTCCATTTATATCATCAACATGATGACAACATGATAATATTTAATTCCAAAATCCTTTTTCTTAATGTAAAACAATTCTCGTGAAAAGATATAATTACTTGATTATATTCAATTTCATAAGCACAATATCACCCTGGGGATATTACTTGATCAATTTCCACTTCATATATTACTCCAAGAAATGAAGTTGGATATTTTATGCTTAAAGCACTAATATATCATAAGATCCATAAATATAATGATAATTCATCATGTTTATATTTAGTTATCATCACAAAAAAATATGTAGCACCGGTTATCCAGTATGTATAACTCTTCATATGGTGAAGTAATACATTAATGTATAAAACCTGAAAAAAATTTGATCACAAACCATTATATAAACGGATAAACTTATAACCATTCCAAAATTAAATATTTAAAATTAGGCCACTAAATTTCTCAAAATCCATTTAACATTAATCCCCCTTATAACATAAATTATCTCTTGATATTACCATACCAATCATGTGAATACCATTATAAATTTCTTTGTTTAAACATGGTAATACTCTTAATTACCTTGTAACCATAATGAAAAAATAGCTATTCATCAATCCTTGGGTAAAAACAAATATTATTGTATATATTATATACATCCAAAGATGTTTTAAAATCCATCAATGAAACATAACAACTTTCTCAAAAAATCATTTATCAACATTGAGGTAATTATTCAATCCAATTTACATTATCCATATCAATTGTCTCTTTATCCTAATATAACACCATATTCTAAACATTTAGAACATATTAAGGGTGACCTTTCCATAATCATAATATCAACTTAACATTATGTCATGTTTTCACTCCTTCAATATCATACCACATATTCATTTAAATTATTATTGAAAATATTATAATGAACAATAATTATATATTTAATGATTCATATAAAATAATATCTGAATTCTAAAACCAAAAAACTTCATTCAACCCACTTACTTCTCAAAACATTAACTATTATTCATCATATTATTATATCTTTTTGAAATAATTTTTTTATTTTTATCAAATCAACTTTAGGGTTATAATGGGAACCTTAACATTCCCCAAAACACAAATATTTTAGTGGGTATATGATCATAAATTCAAAATTCAAAAAAACCGATTCAAAATGAAAAATGGACTGCTCTTTGTGGGATTGTCTCATCAATGAAAATATCCACAAATCATGTTATCCACTTGAGAAAATCTTGTATCAAGGTATATCACGTCGAGTCCACATTATCTTCCACATCATCTCCACCATCATTGCACCACTATCATCACCAGATTTTCTTATATATCCCCGTCAAATATAGTCATCATCAACATCACATGACATTGAGATGAAAAATCCTCTCATTGTAGCTCACTTCCATCATCGAAAAAACATATCATTTTTCACTGAAAAAAATCATGAAAAAATAATATCAAAACACAACAAGATCACCAAAACATACCATCATCATCAAAAACGCTGCAAGAAGGATCTCTACTTTTGACACAAAGAGGGTTAAACCCCTATCAGTTTCACCACCAAGAAACTAGTGAATGCACAAAAATTACATCCAAACACTTCCTTATACACCACTACACCAAACTCACAAGGAAGGGGTAATTTTACCATTACATGAGAGCATATTTGTAAAATGAAGGCCTCAGTAGAGGACCACACTATCAAAAGAACATCATCTCTTCTTTTAGGGACCCCTGCTAACATAAAAACACATAATAATTTCTATCAGTCATTTCCTACAAGATGAATATTGAACCAAGAAACACATAAACCAAATCTAAATGTAAATATGCAACAATTTATATCCAAAAAAACATTAAAAGAATAACAAATAAATTAAAAAACTAAAAAAAATCACTAAGATGAAACATTATGCGGAGAGAATTTAAATCTCAAGATATAAAATTCCAATTCAAATGAACAAAAAGAACTTATACCCCCACCAAACCCCTTCAACCCAATCCCATGATTCCCTAAAACCATCATCATGCCTCCATATAATGTGGTTGAGTGCAATGGGTTGGACATCATGGGAAGTTAAGGGGAAGAACACTAGATTCCACCACAAACTCTGACCCAAACCACCTGAATCACCATCCCCTAGACCCAAAGTGGAGGTCTGATGCATTAGGGTATGTAATGAAAGGGAGTTGCGGGAAGTATGACAACCCCACTAGTGACCAGAACTATTTAATATGGAGGAAGGAGAAATCAAGTCATGGAATAGGAATTGAATCCATGTGAACAAATGAGAGATATCACTACTAAATGAAATATAAATAACCTTTTGGGAAATTGATATCGATATAATAAAGGGAAATCTATGCCATGCTTTATTTTCCTCATCATTAATAATATAACCATTACTCATATATCCTAGCTGTTATTTATCACAAGCATTCCCTTTAGAACATCAATTTTCATATTTCCCTTACATTTAAAATTTAAAGAATTCAACAATCGATGATGTCTTAGGGAGGCCATTATTATCATCAATTACATTAATTTTTTTTTTCAATTTCCCCTTGAAGTTACATTGTTTGTTCTCTTCATTATCACAGTCAAAACAACTCCTTGTTTTTCTATGATATCCACTTACATTTTTCATCCCATATTCTCAACACATAGGAAATTGAATATTCATTCCTCCATGGTATCCAAAACTTGAACTCTTTGAGAACTATTTATTTCTCATCTTTAGTGATTCTAAGAGATGGATAAGGTACTCCGTATTAGTATTTTTCCATGAAAACTAATTAAGAATAATTACAATGTCTTTCACTCTAGTCATCTTCCCATTTGACTTCTCATCAGTAAATTGTTCATAAAACTAAGCATTTAAATGGTTTCTTTGTGTTCCATCTATTACATCAAACCAAAATCATAATGTTAGAAAGCCTAATTATATTGTGGAATAAAATAATCATGAAAAAACCCTTACATGAACTCTAAATCCTAACAACAAATTTAATCTATTATGTAATTTTTCATTCATAGTCATCATTTTTTTAAATTCTCTATGATTAATCATAGAGAGTTTGATATCTTCAAAATAATATCCTCTGAGAGTGTCAAACTAGTTGTATAAAATGGATCGTTGATGTACACCAGTACATAATTGATTCTAGCAAAATATATTTGTTTTAGGTATGTGACCCTAAGGTGCATCTATGGGAGTGAAACATCCAATTATACTATATAGAAAGTGTATTATTTCTTGAAAACCACTCACTATATCCATTATTAATATTCTAGGACATTTTCCTATACTTTTACTCATCCTTTTTCATATCATTAGTGACATCTGCACCTATACCCTTAGTTATACCCCTTGCAATCTAATTAATTGTTTCTCTTCCTAAGTTCTAAATGATAACTAAACATTTCCACTAATACCATCTATTGAAATATATGCTTCTTATAAAAGTATACTAAATTGTTTTAGATAAATATTCAATAAAATAAAAAAACACACACATCAAGACCATAAATGTTTAGTTCTATTAGAATCCTAGAAAAAGTTTTCTTAATTCGGAGAAATATCATTAAATTATCCCACAAACATCATCCCATTTGGTAATATTCAAAAACATACCATTAATAAATATTTATTCATAATGTGGGGAAATAAAACATATGAAAGGGTCAGATTGGATGCTCATTAAGTGTAAAAAAGGAAGATATGCAAATAGAACATGAGTATAAGGGTATGATAACATGAGCATGGCATTTGATATCCAATCCTTGAAAATCAATTATCGTAATCTTGACTCATATAATAAGAATTAGTATTTCATAATACATATATCAATTAATAATCAAAGAAAATTTTCGATGAGAACATAAAATTTATTTAAGGCTTGTATTTTTGACAAACACATAGGAATATAAAATAATTTTCTTAGTAGTTAATTCTCATTTCTCAAATTTATAATGGAATTATATGGGAAGCATCACCACTTGAGAAAAAAATCACAATCCCTAATAGATTAACTTTTTTTATAGTGGAATGATATCACTCCCCAAAACCATAATAGTATTCACATATCACTCCCAATACCATCATAGTGGAAAAAGTATCTTACTCATCTGAGTTCACTCCCCTTTCTATTCATTTCTATCTCATGGGATATAAATATTAAAAAAATTCATTAGAGGGAGATATAGGTCCCACCCAACTTTGTTTAAAACATAACTACCATCCTTGGTTATAACATAATAACTATCCTTGGTTAAAAAATGACCACCATTAAATAATTAAAATTGTACATATGTTTTCCATAAGATCATAAACAATTCATCACATCATAACCCATGAAATAAAATTGGTTTAATATAAATATCATCATATCATAACATGTTGAAAAGAGTTATATTATATAATCATATCATCGGAGCATAACATGTGAAAAGATATGGGTTTTATTATATTTATATCAGGTTGTATCCCATAGAAGATAATGTGGGTTTCTTAAACATATCGACATCATAAACATAATCCATTTACCGAAATAATAAAAATGATATTCTCAGTTCTTATCCCTATTAAGTCATAAATTATGACAAAGTATTTCATCTTATAATCATATGGATTTTGAAAAAAATGGATAATTTAATAATTAAAATAAAAATCTATTGAAAATAAATTTTTATAATAAAAAATATTCCCAGAATCCATTTATTTTATGAAAATTTTGAAACATTATAGGGGATGCCTTAAAAAATAATTTAAAAAATTATTGAGAAAAATATAATTTCTTCATTGAAAAAAAATTCTTAAAAAATAAACATTTTTAAAACAATTTTTGTGAGAATAATCTTAAAAACTGATGAATTATGCTTTAAAAATAATTTAAAAATGATTAAGGCCTCAGACAAGACGTCTGAAACATTTTTTCAAGGCCTCGACCAAAACCAAATATCAAATTAGAAAAGGCGTCGACCAATTCCACATCTAGTTGTCTCATGAGACCTACCGATGTATCAAGGAGCTATAGGAGGCTCCACCCAACACTTACTATATAACACTCCAAGATTCCATGGTATGTTTCTCTTTTAATAATACAGTAGTGTGTGTTGTACGCAACTTCAAGTTCTAATAGACACTACAACAAATTAAAGTAACCGTTATGAATTGTAATACCCAATTTTTGAAATTTTATAAATTTTATCTCTCAAAATGAACTTCATTTTTGGATTCGGAATATCTAATTTATCCTAGGGTGAAATTTTGGTACTTTTCGGATAACTTTTATATTTTGATGAATAGTGAAAATTACTATATTTTAATTAAAAACAAATTTTTTAATCAAAATAATTAACAGTGATAAATTATGAATTTGAGTGGAGTTAAAGTATATTTAGAATATATTTTTACTATTTAATACAATTTTTGTCATTGTACATAATTTCACAATTAAACTGGACCTAAACAAGTGTCAATCTTTTGATAGTTATTATTTCTTAAAAACACGATTTTTGTTTGGACAGCGGGAATTAATTTTAAATTAATTTCTGCCACTTACGTGTTTTGAATTTGGAAAAATTGATTCCATATTTGGAATCAGAAATTCCAAATTGTATAAATAGGAAACTATTATTTTTAGACATTTTGAATAATTACATCGGTAAATATTTTATTTACCATGATTAAATGGTAAATCCGGTAAATAAGGGTCAAAATAATATTATTATAATAATAAATTAACCTAAAACGTGTCTTAAACTTATTCATGGATACATGTCCGACCATGTAAATCTTCGGGTCGATTTTGGGACACCATGGAGCCATTTGTAGGTGACAGGGACACTTTATATTAATTAAGTTAAAGTAAATGCAAAAATGAAATAAGCATATATCTTTTAGTGAAACAATTTTTACATAGGGTTATATATGTTATCTCTTCGACTAAAAATATTCATTAGAAAGATAAAATTATTTACAAAAAATTATATTTTATTTATAATTTTTAGACATTAAATAATTGAATTTATTTATGACACAATTGTGATGCAGTAATTACCCAATTAATGAAATATTAAAATAATTGATATTATAAGTATTAAAATAAATGTAATTTGAGACTTTTTATGAATTACAATATTTTTCGAGGTTAATATGACATATTATTATTGGGTGTATAAATTTTTTCGAAGTAATAATGCTGTTATAAAATTATAAAAAACAAAATATCCAATAGTGTCAAAATTGACATAAAAGAGTTTTTAAAACAAATATTATATTATTAATTGATATTATATTCCAAAAAAATATACGGTTATACGAAATGGCTTATATCATGATAGGTGTATAATTAATGGACAACTTGGGGGTCTCTTGGTGGTATATAGTGAGTATATTTACTATATAATATAAAAATAAAAAGAGACATGGTAAATGTCAAACTATTTAACTAAGAATTAAATATAAATGATAAAGTTAATATAGTGACCAAAACCTGTCTACAATCTATTGGATGAAATTATTTCGACCCATAACCACCTTATACTTTTAATAATCCACTTTTGAGCCATTAAAAACCGAATATTAATTTATTATAAAATAATACTTTAAGTTTTCTTAAAGAGCCCCTCCTCCCCCTTATAAAAGGACACCACTTCTAACAAATTATCCACACCATAAAAGCCTTTTTGTTAATCCAAACCCTAATCAAATACTCTCTCAACTATCCTCCCTTCATCCTAGAGGCCTTCCTTTAGTCATAAAGCCAACCTAAGGAGCCATTTCGATCAAATCAAAATGAATGACCCGAATAAGAGGTAATGTTTTCACCACCCTCTTCCAAGTTCTATTCTTCTTCAACTTCTTCTTTATTTGTTATTAAAATTATAAAATAATAAATCCAGTATATTTTATATAATTTGGTGTTATTATAAATATGGTACAACCATATTCAGTATTTTATCCAACCTTTGAATGACATGTCACCATACATGTGTACGTATGGCTTACCATCTCCACGTCGTGGTGTAATTGTTATTCAAAATATTATTAGTTGGATGGATATAATAATGATGTTAAATTCATTTAAATAATAAATATAAAATTATAATGATTCTGTATATATGATATAATATCCAATTATATATTATTTTAATATCAAAATAGTGATATTGTTGCTAGTGCGTACGTATGGACTACCATCTCAACGAACGCGATGAGATTCATTCCCCATCGTATCCATTCAAGTATAATTCTCATTTGATGATTATAAATAATTTTTAAGAATTTAATATCATTCTAGATATGAATAATATACATACAATCCATAAAAAATATGGCTCACGTAACAAAGAATATAAAGAAAAATGAATCCTTTAACACCCGAAACGATGATAATACTAAGATATTATTAACAAACCAATGTTAAAAGATCATATATGATATCATATTAATGTATATGATTATTTTATAATTTAATAACAATTATCTAACCATTATACAAGAGGTTAACATACCCTCAACCAAGGAAAAGTTCAATGTAAGAGTTTATTTCACAATCTCTTCATTATCCGAAGTTGTTTATACGTAATTATCTAATGGGACCTCTTTATCATCCACATCCATGTTTCTTAAAAATTTATTTCAAAACATTCTTAATATTTTACAGAATATGGGTTAAAGTCATTAATACCCTTGTTTTACTTTTTATAAGATGTTTATAAAAGAATCTTTCCGTCGTTTTTCCAAACAAGGTCATTTTTAACCTTTTCGACAAAGTTAAGGTAAGAATGTATTTTTTAACTAATAAGGCGGGTACAGATATTTTATACCTATATAAACTTATCAAAGCTTCCCTTACAAGATTATAAGAAAATTTTCAAAATAAATAAATTATTTTATAATTATGTGACTCTTAAATGATTTCAAAATAGAAAGAGATATTTCTCTAAAAAGGGTTTTGATTTCATCTATGTCAACATCCTTTGATGGATTTTAAGTTTATATGGAGTTGATTTATTATGATACAAAACTTCCATATTATATTTAAGGTTTTGTGATATGTTTTACTGTTGATGTGCTATTTTTATCCCATTCATGATTTATGGTTAAAGTATTGACATTTCATATGCTAGTTTTAATACGAATGTTTATGATATGTTTAAACCTTTTCATATGAGGAATGTATTGGACTTAGTAAGTAATGGTTGGAGCCCGCTATATCTCATTGATTCATCGATAGGTCTCATGAGACAACTAGATGTGGAATTGGCTGAGGCCCTTTCCCAATTTTATTTATGGTTTTGGCCGAGGCCTTAATCATTTTTAGGCGTCTTGGTCGAGGGCTTGACAAAATGATTCAGAATTTCTGGCATTATACATCCCTCATTTTGAAAATAATATTGATGGTTCATGTGGTCATTCGAATAGTATAATACCCATGAATATGTTTTATTATGACATTATTTACTCATCTCATATTCTTTCCATAAAAGTATTCATGTTTTTTATTGGTAAAGGCATGTGGTTTCAATTATTTACCACACTTAATATTTATGTCATTTTCTGCTGTATTACTTACCCTTACTGAGCATTTGAGATCACCCCTATCTTATGTTTCATTTTCCCAGGATATGAAGAAGTTAGTTATGAGTGACCTGCAGCCAAAATCTAAGAGTCTTGGATGTTCCTAAAGAAATATATTTGTGTTGTATTTCTTTTCAAGCTGTAAAGTTGAACATATGTATAAATCTTGATTCTAATAATACTAAACTGATTGGTCTATTGAGACATGATTTCCTTGTGATCATGCCGATTTTATGTAATAATGCACCGACTCTGGGTAAATAGGGTCATGGCGTTACCGTTGGAATCAGAGGAAGTATAGTACAAACCATAGAAACTAGATATAGATTAACTATGATTAGATCACATAGCCCTAATATAGACATTGGGGATTAGTATAGAAGAACTTACTATAATTTTGGTATTGTAGATATTTTGTGTGTTTTCCGAGAAATACATCCCTGTCTAGATACGAGCAGGTAGAGGCGGCTCTGGCACATATGTACTTAGTGGTAAAACCCGAAAACATCGCTTTGAGCTAGACTTGAACGAGAACTAGTGCACAACAACGGGCCTTGCTGCACTGTTGGTTACGACACACTCAGGGGATATGATTAGAATAATTCTCATTTTATTTACAAACCATTATGAATGGTTTATGAGTATATACTTCCTCAAAGAAAACATTTTTTTATTATTGTGTGTTATATCCATAAACTGTTGAATTTATGTTAAGTGTTTTAAAAGTTTGGAATTATATATTTTGATTCATAAACTAATCTAGTTTATGACATTGTTTAGAAATGGAACCTAGTGGAAAAAATGGAAACCATATCAATGCACGCACTCAATGTATGTATTTCCCTCCTGCTCAAGATAATTATAGTGGAGCTAGTGATGCAACTGGTGCTGAACAAATAATCACTATAATGGGACAACTCACTCAGGTTATGTATAATAACCTTACCCGTATGGAGCACCTGGATCCACAGCATGGAGGATCAATGCTAGATCGCTTCATGAGACAACATCCACCATCATTAAATAGGATTACAAATCCCTTAGTAGATGAGCAATGGATAAATTCTTTAGAAAAAATATTCCATGCCTTGGGGAGTAGTGAAAGGGAAAAAGTTATCATGGAATTTTACCGCCTCACAGGAGATAATGATCAATGGTGGCCATTGATTCAAAACACAAAAGAAGATTATGAAGTATCAAATATGGAATGGAGGTTTTTCAAAGATCTGTTTTTAGAAAAATACTTTCCTCTTGACCATCGAGCAGATATGAAAAGGCAATTTCTGAGTCTAAGACAAAAGGAGTATGAGAATGTCACAAAGTATGAGGCTAACTTTACAAGGTTAGCAAGGTATGCTGCATATTATATACATAACCCAAGAAGTAAGATTTATCATTTCTTTGATGGGTTAAAACTGTTTCTCTGTTGAGCATTGGTCTCGCAATCCTTCTCGTCATACAATGATATCTTCTCATGTGCTATCAAGACAGAAAAATAATTCTTTAAGTCTTATGATTTTAAATCAAAGAAAGAGAAGAAGAGATTTTCTGAACACTCTGAAAAAAAAAGGAAACAGGGAAGAAGGTAAGAATTGAATTTCCACCTTGTGATAATTGTGGAAGGAAGCAACCCGGTGCCTGTCTAAAAGGAAAAGGAGTATGCTACAAGTGTGGATAGAAAGTCCATCGAGCTGGTGATTATAAAGTAAAGAAAGACACTACCAATGTTCAATGCTAAAATTGCAGGGAGATGTGACATTATGCAAATGAATGTCTTAATATTCAGGGAAACTTACCTTAGAAAAGGCCAAGGGATCGAGGACAAGCTTATGCTATCACTACTGCTGAGGTAGAAGTTCCGAAAGACGTGGTGGTAGGTAATTTAATGGTTTCCTCAAGTTTAGAAAATGCTTTATTTGATTCTGGATCATCACATTGTTTCATATCTTCCCAGTTTGCTAAGAGGATTAAATATTTACAATTTGATTTAACAAGGGAGTTGTCAGTAAAAACTCCTAAGGGAAGTATCATTGCAACAATGTTTTATGAATTAGTCCCCATTAGAGAACATAAATGTTCTTTATCCACTAATCTCATCGTCATACCTATGATTGAGTTTGATATAATCCATGGTATGGATTGGATTTCGGAACATGATGCGACGATTTATTGTAAGAAGAAGGAGGATATGATTTTTGAGGATAATTATAAGGAACACCTTATTTTTAGAGCAGAATTTTCACCACCTAATTTTTACATAGATCCACCACCAGTAGCTCAACTAAATTCAATTATTGGGGAGGAAGAGAATGAAATGACTTTGGGTGAGGAAAGTAAGGTTCAAATAGAGTATGTACCAATTGTGAGATAATATGTTGCTGTGTTTCTGGAAGATTTACCTGGACATCCTCCAGAATGAGAAATTGAGTTTTCCATGATTTAATTACTGGTTCAAGGCCGATATCGAAGACCCCTTATAGAATGGACACTGTGGAATTAGTTGAATTAAAGAAACCACTAGATTAATTGAATAATTAGTGATTTATTTTCCCTTGTGTTTCACCATGGGGAGCCACTGTCCTTTTTGTTAAGGAGAAATATGGATTTATGAGGTTATGTATCGACTATAGGGAAATCAACGCTATAACAATAAAGAACATGTATCCCCTATGTCGCATTGATTATTTATTTGATCAACTGCATGGATCTCAATACTTTTCAAAGATTGAATTTTGATCTGGATACCATCAGTTGTGTGTGAAGAAATAATACATTCCAAAGAAAGCATTTCGAACCAGGTACTGGCATTACGAGTTTACAATAATGACTTTTGGATTGACTAATGCACCCTCTGTATTCGTAAATCTAATGAATAGAGTTTTCAAGGAATATATCGATTATTTTGTAGTGGTATTTATTGATGATTTCTTGGTATACTCTAAAAGATACAAGGATCATGAAAATAATTTGCGCATTATCCTAAAAACTCAAAGAAGACATGAATTATATGGGAAGTTTAACATGTGTGAATTCTAGATTCTGGAGATTTCTTTTCATGGCCATATTTTCTCTATGGATGGAATCTCTATTGATCATTCTAAGACAAGATCAATCCAAGAATGGCCAGCACCGAAGATTATAATCGAGGTACGCAGTTTTATTGGATTAGCAAGTTATTATCGGAATTTCATCCAGAACATTGCTCGATTGGATAACCCATTAATGAAGCTCACACATAAAGGGGTTAAATTTGTTTGGAAAAAAGAGTGTGAAGAATTTTTTGAATAACTGAAGATAATATTTGTCAATGCTCTTATTTTGAATCTACCATCGGAAAATAATGGGTTTATTATTTATAGTAATTCATCAAAGAAAGGACTTGGTTGTGTTCTTATGTAGAATGATAGAGTTATTTCCTATGCATCATGATAGATGAAAATTCATGATAAAAACTATCCAACTCATGATCTTGAGTTAGCTGCTATAATATTTTCATTGAAGATTTAGAGACACTATCTCTATGGTGAAAAATGTAATATTTTACTAATCACAAGAGTTTGAAGTATATTTTCTCACAGAAAGAACTCAACATGAGGAAAAGGCAATGGCTAGAACTACTCAAGAATTATGATTGTATAATACACTACCACCCGGGGAAAGAAAATAAGGTGGCAGATGCTTTGAGAAGAAATGATCATTGAGTTTTGAACAAGATGAGAGTTGAAAAGGATCCTATATACATGGATATAGTAATGATAGATATGGGAATCACCATGGAAGTTGAAACCTCAATAATTTTTCAAATGGTTTCCAAACCATCTGTACTAGAAAGGATAAAGAGTTCTCAGACCGGTGATGAAGAGTTTCAAAAGAAGATTAAAGTTGTGAATGATGGGAGATTTAGTGACACTGAGTATGAAGATGGAATTTTGTAATTTGGGAAGAGGCTTTGTGTTCCCAATATACATGATCTAAAAAGAGATTTATTGGATGATGCTCATAGTTCCAATTTCTCTATACACCATGGGATCACCAAAATGTATATAGATTTGAAGGAACATTTTTGGTGTGACAACATGAAGTGGGAGATTTCTGATTTTGTGTCAAGATGTATGGTTTTCCAACATGTGAAAGATGGAAGGCAATAGCATGGAGGAGTCATGCAACCTCTTCCCATACCTGAGTGGAAATGGTATAATAGAATGATTTACATTATCATGGGACTACCAAAGACTCCTAGAAGGAATGATGCAATATGGGTTATTGTCGATCATCTTACCAAGTCACCACATTTTCATGCTATAAGGGAGTATTTACCACTCATACGCCAAGCAAGACTATATATTAATGAAGTTATGAGACATCAAGGAGTACCCCTATCGATTTTTTCTGATCGTGATCCCCGTTTTACTTCAAGTTTCTGGAAGAGTCTTCAGAAGGCCTTGGATACAGAACTTCATTTGAGCACTGCCTACCAACCTCAAACAGATGGAAAATCAGAACGGACTATTGAAACCTTATAAGACATGTTGATATCATGCTCACTTGACTTTTAGGGTATGTGGGATCAATATTTACCTCTGGAAGAATTTTCCTATAACAATAGATTCCATTCAAGTATTCGGATGGTACCATATGAAGCGTTATATGGAAATAGATGTCGCACAACAAGCATTTGAGATGACGTTGGTGAAAGAAAACCTGTAGGCCCAGAATTTGTGGAGGAAATGATGGAAAAGGTAAAGCTAATAAAAAACCACATCAAAGTAGCTCAAAGTAGGCAGAAGAGCTATGCCGATAACCGAAGGAAGGATTTGAAATTTCAGGTTGGAGAACATGTTTTCATGAAGGTATCTCAATGGAAGGGTGTTATATGTTTCGGTAAGAAGGGAAAATTGAGTCCCAGGTACATCAAACCATTCGAAATTCTTGAACTAATTGGGGTTGTATCTTACCATTTGGAAATCCCGCCAAGTCTCTCCAAAGTTCACGATGTGTTCTACGTATCACTGTTGAGAAAATACATGCCAGACCCAATGCATGTACTCACCTATGAAGAATTAGAACATGAACCTAATATTTCTTATTGTAAAGATCCCATCAGGATTCTTGATACAAGAGAACGAGTGCTGAGAAACCGGATGACTTTTCTGGTAAAAGTGCTCTGGAGAAACCATAAGATGGAAGAGGTAACGTGGGAACCCGAGAAACTTATGATGAAGAACCACCCAAGTCTTTTCATGCGGTAGTATTCTAGAAATTTTTAGGAAGAAATTATTTGAATGAGGGGAGAATGTAACACCCCAAGCTTCCATGGTATGCTTCTCTTTTAATAATACAGTAGCGTGTGTTGTACGCAACTTTGAGTTCTAACACACACCACAACCAATCAAAGTAGCCGTTATGAATAGTAATACCCACTTTTTAAAATTTTATAAATTTCAACTCTCAAAATAGACTTCATTTGTGGATTCAGAATATCGAATTTATCCTAGGGTGAAATTTTGGTACTTTTCAGATAACTTTTATATTTTGATGAATAGTGAAAATTACTAAATTTTAATTAAAAATAAATATAACAATCAAAATAATTAATAGTGATAAATTAAGAATTTTAGTGGTTTCAAAGTATATTTAGAATATATTTTTACAATTTAATACAATTTTGGTCATTGGAAATAATTTCACAATTAAACCTGACATAAAAAAGTGTCAATCTTTTGATAGTTATTATTTCTTAAAAACACACTTTTTGTTTTGACAGCAGGAATTAATATTAAATTAATTTCTGCCACTTATGTGTTTTGAATTTGGAAAAATGGATTCCATATTTGGAATCGGGATGTCCAAATTCGGTAAATAGGTACCTTTTATTTTTAGTCATTTTGAATAATTACTTCGGTAAATATTTTATTTACCATGGTTAAAGGGTAAATCCGGTAAATAAGGGTAAAAAATAATATTATAATAATAATAAATTACCCTAAAACGTGTTCTAACCTTATTGTTGGATACATTTCCGACCATGGGAATCTTTTAGTCTATTTTGGGACCCCATGGAGCCACTTGTAGGAGATATGGACACTTTATATTAATTAAGTTAAAGTAAATACAAAAAGGACATAAGCATATATCATTTAGCAAAAAAAATTACATAGGGTTATACATGTTATATTTCTTAGTATAAATATTCATTAGAAATATAAAACTATTTCCTACATAGTGGTATTTTATTTATAATTTTTCGACATTAAATAATTTAATTTATTTATGACACAATGGTGATGCAGTAATTACATAATTAATGAAATACTAAAATAATTGATATTATAAATATAATAATAATTGTAATTCCAGACTTTTTATGAATTACACTAATTTTCTAGGTTAATATGAAATATTATTATGGGTTGTATAAATTGTTTTTGAAGTAATAATGCGGTTATGAAATTATAAAAAAGAAAATAACCAAAAGTGTCAAAATTGACATAAAAGGGTTTTAAAAAAAATATTATATTATTAATTGATATTCTATTCCTAAAAATCTAAGGCTCAGTCAAAGTACTTATATAATGATAGGTGTATCATTGATGGACCACTTGGGGGTCGCTTGGAGGTATATAGTATGTTTATTAACTATATAATATAAAAATACAAAAAGACATGGTAAATGTCAAACTCTTTAACTAAGAGTTAAATATAAATGATAAGGTTGATATAGTGACCCAAACCTATCTAAATTATATTGGATGAAAGGATTTCAACCCATCCCCACCATAGAACTTAAATAATCCACTTTGGAGCCATTAGAAACCGAATATTAATTTATTATAAAATAATACTTTTAGTTTTCCTAAAGAGCCCCTCCTCCGCATTATAAAAGGACACCAATTCTAACCAATTATTAACACATTCAAAGCCTTTTGGTTCTGCCTAAACCGGCCCAAATACTCTCCCACCTATCCTCCATTCATCCTAGAGGCCTTACTTTAGTCATAAGCCAACCTAAAAATCCATTTTGATCAAATCAAAATGAAGAACCAGAAGAAGAGGTAATGTTTTCACCACCCTCTTTCAAGTTCCTTTCTTCTTCAACTTCTTCTTTATTTGTTATTACCATTCTAAAATAATAACTCCAGTATATTATATATACTGTGATGTTATTATAAATATGTTATAACTATATTCAGTATTCTATTCATCCTTTGAATGACATGTCACAATATGTGCGTACGTACGACTTACCGTCTCCACATCGTGCTATAATTGTTATTCAAAACATTATTATTTGGATGGGTATAACAATTCTGTGTAATTAATGTAAATAATAAATATAATATGATAATTATTCTGTATATATTTGATATAATATCCAATTATATATTATTTTAATATCAGAAGAGTGATATTTTCGCTCGTCCGTACGTACGGATTACCGTCTCCACGAACACGATGAGACTCATTCCCCATCATATCCATTCAAATATAATTCTCATTTGATGATTAAAAATAATTTTTAATAAGGTTATATCATTATGGATATGAATAATATACATCCCATTCATAACAAATATGGCTGACATAAAAAAGAACATAAAGAAAAACGAATCTTTTAACACACGAAACGATGATAATACTAAGATATTATTAACAAACCAATGTTAAAAAATCATATATGACATCATATTAATGTATATGATTCTTGTATAATTTAATAACAATTATTTCATCATTATAAAGGAGGTTAAAATACCCTCAACCAAGGAAAATTACAAGGTAATGTTTTATTTCACAATCTCTTCATTATCTGAGGTTGTTTATACGTAATTATCTACAAGGACCTCTTTATCACCCACATCCATGATTCTTAAAAATGTATTTCAAAAAATTATTACTATTTTACATAATATGGGTTAAAGTATTAATACCCTTGTTTTAATTTTTATAAGATGTTTATAAAGGAATCTTTCCATCGTTTTGCAAACAATTTCCTTTTTAACCTTTTCGACAAAATTAAGGTAAGAATGTCTTTCTTAATTTATACAGCTGGTGCGGCTATTTTATACCGTTATAACCTTGTCAAAGCTTACCTCACAATCTTATAAGAATATTTTCAAAGTACATGTTTTATTTTATAATTATGTGACTCTTAAATGATTTCAAAATAGATAGATATATTTCTCTAAAAAGGGATTTGATTTCATCTATGTCAACATCCTTTGATGGATTTTAAGTTTATTTGGAGGTGATTTATTATTATACAAAATTTCCATAATATATTTAAGGTTTTGTGATTTGATTGACTATGGATGTGATATTTTTACACCATTCATGTTTTATGGTTAATGTATTGACATTTCGTATTCTAGTTTTAATACGAATGTTTATAATTTGTTTAAACCTTTTCATATGAGGAATGTATTGGACTTAGTAAGTGACGGGTGGAGCCTGCTATATCTCCTCGATGCATCGGTAGGTTTCATGAGTCAACTATATATGGAATTGTGTGAGGCCCTTTCCCAATTTGATTTATGGTTTTGGATGAGGCCTTAATCATTTTTAGACGTCTTGGCCGAGGCCTTGAAAAATTGTTTCAGAATGTCTAGAATCATAATTTCCTTCATTATGGAAATAATATTGATGGTTCATGTGGTCATTCGACTAGTAGAATACCCATGATTATGTTTTATTATGGAATTATTTACTCATCTCATATTCTTTCTATAAAATTATTCATGATTATTATTGTTTAAGGCGTGTGGTTTCAATTATTTATCATGCTTCATATTTATGTCATTTTCCGCTGTATTACTTACCCTTACTGAGCGTTTGAGCTCACCCCTATCTTATGTTTCATTTTCCAAGAATATGAAGAAGTTAGTTATGAGTGACCTACATGCATAATCTAGGAGGCTTGGATGTTTCTAATGAAATATATTTATCTTGTATATCTCTTCAAGCTGCAAAGTTGACCATATGTATGAATCTTGTTTCCAATAATACTAAACGGATTAATATTTTGAGACATGATATCCTTGTGATCATGCCAATATTATGTAATAATGCACAGACTTTGGGTAACGAGGGTCGGGGAGTTACAGTTAGTATTAGAGGAAGTTTAGTACAATCCTTAGAAATTAGATTTAGATAAAATCTGATTAGAGCACATACCTCTAAGATAGACTTTGAGGATAAGTATGGAAGAACATCCTAGAATTTGGGTATTGTAGAGATTTTGAGAGTTTTCCAAGCAATACATCCCTTTCTGGATACAAGCAGGTAGAGTCGGCTCTAGCACAGATGTACCTAGGGGTAAAACCCGAAAACACCGCTTTGAGTTAGACTCGAACGGGAACTGGTACATGACAACAGGCCTTGCTGCACTTTTGGTTACGACACTCTTGGGGGATATGCTTAGGATACTTCTCATTTTCTTTACAAACCATTATGAAGGGTTTATGAGTATATAAATGATCAAAGAAAACATTTTTTTATGATTATGGGTTATATCCATAAACTATTGAATTTATGTTAAGTGTTTTAGAAGTTTAGAATTATATATTTCTATTCATAAACTAATCTAGTTTATGCTATTGTTTAGAAATAGAGCCTAGTGGAAGTAATGGAAACCATATCAATTCATGCACCCCATGTATGGATTTCCCTCTTCCTCAAGATAATTATAGTAGAGCTAGTGATGCAACTGGTGGTGAACAGTTAATCACCATTCTGGGACAACTCACTCAGGTTATGAATAATAGACTTACTCGTATAGAGCACCTTGATCCACAACGTGGAGGATCAATGTTTGATCGCTTCATGAGGCAACAACCACCAACATTCAATGGGAGTACAGATCCCTTAGTAGCTGAGTAATGGATAAATTCTTTATAGAAAACATTCCATGCCTTGGGGAGTATTGAAAGGGAAAAATTTATCATGGTAGTTTACTGCCACACTAGAGATGCTGATCAATGGTGGTCATTGATTCAAAACATTAAAGAAGATTATGAAGTATCAAATATGGAATGGAGGGAGTTCAAAGATCTATTTTTAGAAAAAATACTTTCCTCATGACCATCGAGCAAATATGGAAAGGCAATTTCTGAGTCTGAGACAAAAGGAGTATGAGAATGTCGCAAAGTATGAGGCTAAATTTACAAGGTTAGAAAGGTATGCTGCAGATTATATATTTAACCCAACAAGTAATATTGATCATTTCTAAGATGGGTTAAAACTGTTTCTCCATTGAGCATTTGTCTTACAATCCTTCTCGTCATATGAAGATATTTTATCGTGTGCTATCAAGACAGAAAAGGAATTCTCTAAGTCTTATGACTTTAAATCAAAGCAAGAGAAGAAGAGATATGCTGAACACTATGGGAAAAAAATAAAGAAACATGGAAGAAAGGATGAATTGAATTTCCACCTTGTGATAATTGTGGAAGGAAGCACACTGGTGCCTGTCTAAAAGGAAAAGGAGTATGCTAAAAGTGTGGAAATAAAGGACATCTATCTGGTGATTGTAATGGAAATAAAGATGCTACCAATGTTCAATTCTATAATTGGAGTTAGATGGGACATTATGCAAATGAATTTCCTAACCGTCAGGGAAACTTACCTTAGAAAAGGCCAAGGGATCAAGCCCAAGATTATGTTATCACTACTGCTGAGGTAGAAGCTCCGAAAGACGTGGTTGTAGGTAATTTAATGGTTTCCTCAAGTTTAGAAAATTCTTTATTTGATTCTGGATCATCACATTGTTTCATATCTTCCCAGTTTGCTAAGAGAATTAGATATTTCCAATTTGATTTAACAAGGGAGTTGTCAGTTAAAACTCTTAAGGGAAGTATCATTGTAACAATGTTTTGTGAATCAGTCCCCATTAGATAACATAAATTTTCTTTATCAGCTGATCTCATCATCATACCTATGATTGAGTTTGATATAATCATCGTTATGGATTGGATTTTTGACCATGATGCTAGGATTTCTTATTAGAAGAAGGAGGTTACGATTTTTGATGATGATGATAAGGTACACCTTATCTTTAGAGCAGAATCGTCACCACCTAATTCTTACCTAGATCCACCCCCAGTAGCTCAAATAAATACAATTATGGGTAGGAAGAGAATGAAATGACTGTGGGTGAGGAAAGGAATGTTCAAATAGAGGATGTACCTATTGTGATAGAATATGTTGATGTGTTTCCGGAATATTTACGTAGACATCCTCCAGAAAGAGAAATTGAGTTTTCCATTGATTCAATTCTTGGTTCAAGGCCTATATCGAAGACCCCTTATAGAATGGAAACTGTGGAATTAGTTGAACTAATGAATCAACAAGAGAAATTGAGTAATAAGGGATTTATTCTCACTAGTGTTTCACCATGGGGAGCCCTTGTCCTTTTTGTTAAGAAGAAAGATGTATCTATGAGGTTATGTATTGACTATAGGGAAATCAATGCTATAACAATAAAGAACATGTATCCCCTACCTCACATTGATGATTTATTTGATCAACTGCATGGAGCTCAATATTTTTCAAAGATTGAACTTTGATCTGGATACCATCAGTTGTGTGTGAAGAAGGAAGACATTCTGAAGATAGAATTTCAAAACAGGTAAAGGCATTACGAGTTTACAGTAATGCCTTTTAGATTAACTAATGTGCCCTCTATATTCACGAATCTAATGAATAAAGTTTTCAAGGAATATCTTGATGATTTTGTGGTGGTATTTATTGATTATATCTTGGTATACTCTAAAATCTATGAGGATCAAGAAAATCACTTGCACATTATCCTGAAGACTCTTAAAAGACATGAATTTTATGGGAATTTTAGCAAGTGTGAATTCTAGCTTCACGAGATTTCTTTTCAGGGCCATATTGTCTCTAAGGATAGAATCTCTGTTGATACTTCAAAGACAAGAGCAATCCAAGAATGGCCAGCACCGACGAGTATAACTGAGGTAAGCAATTTTATTGGCTTAGCAGGTTATTATCAGTGTTTCGTCCAGAACTTTGCCCGATTGGCTAACCCATTAACGACACTCACACGTAAATGGGTTAAATTTTTTTGGAAAAAAGAGTGTGAAGAATGTTTTTAAGAACTAAATAGAAGATTAGTCAATGCTACTATTTTGACTCTACCATCGGGAAATGACGGGTTTGTTATTTATAGTGATGCATCAAAGAAAGGACTTGGTTTTGTCCTTATACAGAATGATATAGTTATTTCCTATGCATCATGATAACTGAAAATTCATGAGAAAAACTATCCTAGTTAGGATCTTGAGTTATTTGTTGTAATCATTTCTTTGATGATTTGGAGACACTATCTCTATGGTGAAAAATATAAGATTTATACTGATCACAATAGTTTGAAGTATATTTTCTCACAGAATGAACTCAACATGAGGCAAAGTCGATGGATTGAACTACTCAAGTATTTTGATTGTACGATACACTACCACACGGGGAAGGAAAATAAGATGGAAGATGCTTTGGGCATAAAGGATTGTGGAGTTTTGAACAAGATGAGAGTTGAAAAGGATCTTGTATACATGGATCTAGTAAAGATGGATATTGGAATCACCATGGAAGGTGAAACCTTAATACTTTTTCAAATGGTTGCCAAACCATCTTTACTAGAAAGGATAAAGTGTTCTTAGACCGGTGATGAAGAGTTTCAAAAGAAGATTAAAGCTGTAAATGATGGGAGATCGAGTGACTTTGTGTATGAAGATGGAATTTTGAAATTTGGATAGATACTTTGTGTTCCCAATAGAACTGATCTAAAAAGTTAGTTGTTGGATCTTGTTTATAGTTCCAATTTATCTATACACCCCAGGAGCACCAAAATGTACAGAGAATTGAAGGAACATTTTTGGTGGGAAAACATGAAGAGGGAGATTGTTGATTTTGTGTCAAGATATATGGTTTGTCAACAAGTGAAAGCTGGAAGGAAATAACCAAGAGGAGTCATGCAACCTCTTCCCTTACTTGAGTGGAGATGGGATAATATTACACTGGACTTTATCATGGGACTACCAAAGACTCCTAGAAGGAATGATGAAATATGGGTTATTGTTGATCGGCTTACCAAGTCATCACATATTCTTTTCTATAAGGGAGGATTTACCACTCGAACTCCTAGAAAGACTATATATTAATGATGTTGTGAGACTTCATGGAGTACCCCTATCGATTATTTCTGATCGTGATCTTCGTTTTACTTCAAGATTCTAGTAGAGTCTTCAGAAGTCCTTGGATACAGAACATCGTTTGAGCACTGCCTACCACCCTTAAAGAGATATACAATCAGAACAGACTATTCAAACATTAGAAGACATTTTGAGATCATGCTAACTTTACTTTCAAGGTATGTGGGATCAATATTTACCTCTGGTAGAATTTTCTTATTACAATAGCTTCCATTCAGGTATTCAGATGGCACCAGATGAAGCGTTATACGGAAAGAGATGTCGCACACCAACCTGTTGAGATGACGTTGGTGAAAGAAAAGTTGTAGGCCTATAATTGGTGGAGGAAACAATGGAAAAGGAAAATGTAATCCAAAACCACATCAAAGTAGCTCAAAGTAGGCAGAAGAGCTATGCCGATAACTGAAGGAAGGATTTGGAATTTCAGGTATGAGAACATGTTTTCTTAAAGGTATCTCTATGGAAGGGTGTTATATGTTTCGGTAAGAAGGAAAAATTGAGTCCCAGGTACATCGGACCATTCAAAATTCTAGAACAAATTGGGGCTATAGATTACCATTTGGTAATGCCGCCAAGTCTCTCCAATGTTCACGATGTGTTCCACATATCACTGTTGAAAAAATACATTATTGACCCAATGCATTTAATCACCTATGAAGAATTATAATTGAAACCTGATCTTTCATATTGTGAAGAGCCCATCAGGATTCTTGATAAAAGATAACAAGTGCTGAGAAACCGGACGACTCGTCTGGTAAAAGTTCTATGGAGAAACCATAAGATGGAAGAGGCAACGTGGGAACCAAAGGAACATATGATGAAGAACCACCCAAGTCTTGTCATGCAGTAGTATTCTAGAAATTTCAAGGATGAAATTATTTGAAAGAGGGTAGAATGTAACACCCCAAGCTTCCACGGTATGCTTCTCTTTTAATAATATAGTAGCGTGTGTTGTGCGCAACTTCGAGTTCTAACACACACCACAACCAATAAAAGTAGCCGTTATGAATAGTAATACCCACTTTTTAAAATTTTATAAATTTTAACCCTCAAAATGGAATTCATTTTTGGATTCATAATATCTAATTTATCCTAGGGTAAAATTTGGGTACTTTTCGGATAACTTTTATATTTTGATGAATAGTGAAAATTACTAAATTTTAATTAAAAACAACTTTTTAAATCAAAATAATTAATAGTGATAAATTATGAATTTGAGTGGTTTTAAATTATATTTATAATATATTTTTACCATTTAATACAATTTTGGTCATTTGACATAATTTCATAATTAAACCGGATATAAAAAAGTGTCAATCATTTGATAGTTATTATTTCATAAAAACAGGCTTTTTGTTTTGACAGCGGGAATTAATTTTAAATTAATTTATACCACTTCTGTGTTTTGAATTTGGAAAATGGATTCCATATTTGGAATCAGGATTTCAAAATTGTGTAAATAGGTAACTTTTATTTTTAGACATTTTGAATAATTACTTCGGTAAATATTTTATTTACCATGGTGAAAGGGTAAATCCGGTTAAAAAGGGTAAAAAATAATATTACAATAATAAAAAATTACCCTAAATGTGTCCAAACCTTATTGGTGGATAAATGTCTGATCATGGTCAAATTTGGGTTGATTTTGGGACCCCACGTAGCCACTTGTAGGTGATAGGGACACGTTATATTAATTAAGTTAAAGTAAATACAAAAATGACATAAGCATATATCTTTTAGAAAAACAATTTTTACATAGGGTTATATATGTTATATTTTTGACTATAAATATATTCATTAGAAATCTAAAACGATTTTCTACATAATGGTATTTTATTTATAGCTTTTATAAATTAAAAAATTTAATTTATTTATGACACAATGGTGATGGAGTAATTACCTAATTAATGAAATATTAAAATAATTGATATTATAAACATTAAAATAATTGTAATTTGAGACCTTTTATGAATTACACTAATTTTATATGTTAATATGACATATTGGTATTGGTTTTATAAAAAAAATTTAAGTAATAATGCTGAATGAAATTATAAAAAAAAATACCCAATAGTGTCAAAGTTGACATAAAAGAGTTTTTAAAACAAATATTATATTATTAATTGATATTGTATTCCTAAAAATATAAGGTTCAAAAAAAGGACTTATATAATGATAGGTGTATCATTAATGGACCACTTGGGTGTCTCTTGAGGTATATAGTAAGATTATTAACTATATAATATAAAAATACAAAGAGAAATAGTAAATGTCAAACTATTTAACTAAGAGTTAAATATAAATGATAAGGTTAATATAATGACCCAAACCTGTCTAAAATCTATTAGATGAAAGGATTTAGGCCCATAACCACCTTATACTTTGAATAATCCACTTTGGAGCCATTAAAAACCGAATATTAATTTGTTATAAAATAATAATTTATGTTTTCCTAAAGAGCCCCTCCTACCCCTTAAAAAAGGACACCACTTCTCACCAATTGTTTACACCTTCAAAGACATTTTGTTCGGAAAAAACCTAACCAAATACTCTATCAAATATCCCACCTTAATCCTAAATTCCTTCATTTAGTCATAAATCCTTCCAAAGGAGCCCTTTTGATCAAATCAAAAGGAAGAACCCGAAGAAGAGGTAATGTTTTCACCACTCTCTTTCATGTTTATTTCTTCTTCAACTTCTTATTTCTTTGTTATTCGAATCCTAAAATAATAACTCCAGTATATTAGATATACTATTATGTTATTATAAATATGGTACAACCATATTCACTATTCTATCCATTCATTGAATGACATGTCACCATATGTGCGTACGTACGGTTTACCATCTCCACGTCGTGGTGTAATTGTTATTCAAAATATTATTATTTGGATGGGTATAATAATGATGTGTAATTCATGTAAATAATAAATTTAACATGATAATGATTCTATATATATGATATACTATCCAATTATATATTATTTTAATATTAAAAGCTTGATATTGTCTCTCTTGCGTACGTAAAGACTACAGTCTCCACGAACGCGATGAGATTCATTCCCCATCGTATCTATTCAAGTATAATTCTCATTGGATGATTAAAAATAATATTTATGGAGTTTATATCATTCATTATATGAAAAATATACATCCCATTAATAAAAAATCTGGCTCACATAACCAATAATATAAAGAAAACGAGTCCTTTAACACCTGAAACGATGATAATACTAAGATATTATTAACAAACCAATGTTAAAAGATAATATATGATATCATATTAATGTATATTATTCTTGTATAATTTAATAACAATTATTTAACCATTATACATGAGGTTAACCAACCCTCAGCCTAGGAAAAGTACAAGGTAAGGGTTTATTTCACAATCTCTTCATTATCCGAGGTTGTTTATACGTAATTATCTACTGGGAACACTTTATCATCCACATCCTTGTTTATTAAAAATGCATTTCAAAAAATTATTAATATTTTACAGAATATGGGTTAAAGTCATTAATACCCTTGTTTTAATTTTTATAATATGTTTATAATGGAATATTTCTGTCGTTATCCAAACAAGGTCTTTTTTATCCATTTCAACAAAATTAGGGTAAGAATGTCTTTTTTAACTTATATGGTGGGTGCGGCTATTTTCTACTGTTATAAACTTTTCAAAGCTTCCCATACAAGATTATAAGAATATTTTCAAAGTAAATGTTTCATTTTATAATTATGTGACTCTTAAATGATTTCAAAATAGAAAGAGATATTTCTCTAAAAAGGGTTTTGGTTTCATCTATGTCAGCATCCTTTGATGGATTTTAAGTTTATTTGGAGTTTATTTATTATGATACAAAAATTCCATATTATATTGAAGGTTTTGTGATATGTTTGACTCTGGATGTGCTATTTTTACACCATTCATGATTTATGGTAAAATTATTGACATTTTGTATGCTAGTTTTAATACGAATGTTTATGATATGTTTAAACAATTTCATATGAGGAATTTATTGGACTTATTAAGTGATGGGTGGAGCCCACTATATCTCCTCAATGCATTGGTAGGTCTCATGAGACAACTAGACATGTAATTGGCCAAGGCCCTTTCTGAATTTGATTTATGGTTTCAGCCGCAGACTTGATCATTTTTAGACGTCTTGGCTGAGGCCTTGACCAAATGTTTCAGAATGTCCAGCATTATACATTCCCACATTATGGAAATAATATTGATTGTTCATGTGGTCATTCGACTAGTAGAATACCCATGATTATGTTTTATTATGTAATTATTTACTTAGCTTATATTCATTCCATAAAAGTATTCATGTTTATTATTGGTAAAGGCATGAGGTTTCAATTATTTACCATGCTTAAAATTTATGTCATTTTCCGCTGTATTACATACCCTTACTGAGCGTTTGAGCTCACCCCTATCTTATGTTTAATTTTTCCAGTATATGAATAAGTTAGTTATGAGTGACCTGCAGGAATAATCTAGGATGATTGGATGCTCTTAATGAAATGTATTTGTGTTGTATTTCTCTTCAAGCAGTAAAGTTGAACATATGTATGAATCTTGTTTCCAATAATACTAAACTGATTGGTTTTTCGAGACATGATTTCCTTGTGATCATGCCAATGTTAAGTAACAATGCACTGACTTTGGGTAACTAGGGTCAGGACATTACCTACTAAGTCCAATACATTCCTCATATGAAAAGGTTGAAATATAATAATAAACATTCATATTAAAACTAGCATATGAAATGTCAATACTTTAACTATAAACCATGAATGGTATAAAAATAACACATCCACGGTGAAGAATATTTAAATACCTTCTATACAATATGGAATATTTGTATCATAATGAATCGACTTCAATCAAGTATAAAATCCATCAAAGGATGTTGACATATATGAAATCAAAACTATTTGAGAGAAATATATCTTTCTTTCTTTTTGAAATAATTTAAAGTTACATAATTATAAAAGAAAAAATTCATTTCTAAATCATTTATATAATATTTTAATGGATGCTTTGACGATGTTATAATGGTATAGAATAATCACTCCCTCCGTATAAGTTTAAAAAACATTCCTACATTAAATTTTTCGAAATGTTTAGAAAGTACCTTGTTTGGAAAATGATGGAAAGATTCTTTTCAAAACATATAAAGTCAAATAAGGGTATAAATTAATTTATTCGATTGTCTTGTAAAAAATATTTTGAAATAAATTTTTATGAAACATGGATGTGGATGATAAAGAGGTCCCAGTAGATACTTACATAAAAACAACCTCGGATAATAAAGAGATTATAGAATTAACCCTTACCTTGTAACATTCCTTGGTCAAGGGTAGGTTAAACTCATGTATAATGGTGAAATAATTGTTATAAAATTATTCAAGAACTATATACATTAATATGATATCATATATGATCTTCTAATATTGCTTTGTTAATAATATTTTAGTATAATTATCGTTTCGGGTGTAAACTAATTCCTTTTCATTTATATAATTTGTTACATAAGTAATGTTTGTTATGGATTGTAAGTATCTTATTCATATTCATAATGATATTAAGTCTTTGAACATTATTTTTAATCATATAATGAAAATTATTCTTGAATGGATACGATGGGGAATTAATCTTATCGCGTTCATAGAGACGGTAATCCATACGTACGCACGAGCGACAATATCATTTTTTTATATTAAAATAATATTTAATTGGATGGTATATCATATAAACAGAATAATTATCCTTTTATATTTATTATTTACATCAATTACACATCATTATTGTACCCATAAAAATAATAATGTATTGAATAACAATTACACCACGACGTGGAGATGGTAAGACGTACGTACTCATGTATAGTGACATATCATTCAAAGGATGGATAGAATAATGACTATAGTTGTACCATATTTATAATAACATAAAAATATATATAAGATACAGGATTTATTATTTTAGAATGGAAAAAACAATGAAATAGGAAGGGGAAGAAGAACGGAACTTGAAAGAGGTGATGAAATATTTACCTCTTATTCTGGTTCTTCCTTTTGATTTGATCAAAAGGGCTCAGTAGGTTGGCTTTATGACTAAAGGAAGGCCTCTAGGATGAAGGGAGGACAGTTGGGATGATATTTGGGTAGGTTTTGGCCGAACCAAAGGGCTTTGATGGTGTGAATTTGATGGAAGGGGGACAGCCCTTTTATAAGAGGGGTGAGGGGCACCTTATGAAAAGATAGAAATATTATTTTATAATAAAATCATTTTCGGTTTCTAATGGATCTAAAATGAATTATTTAAATTATATGGTGGGTATGGGTCAAAATCCACTCAACCAATAAATTTTAGAGAGGTTTGGTCACTATATTAACTTTATATTTTAGATTTAACTCTTAGTTAAAATGTTTGACATTTACCATGTCTCTTTGTATTTTTATATTGTAGGTTAATAAACTTACGATAAACATCCAAGAGAACCCCAATTGGTTCATTAATGATAAACCTATCATTATATAAGTTTTTTGGCCAAACCTTGGATTTTAGGAATATAATATCAATTAATAATATAATATTTGTTTTAAAAACTCTTTTATGTCAATTTTGATACTATTTGATATTTTGTTTTTTATAAATTCATAACAACATTATTACTTTGAAACAAATTCATCTAATCAACCCTAACATGTCATATTATCCTAGAAATTAGTTAAATTCATAAAAAGTCTCAAATTACATTTATTTGGATATTTATAATATCAAATATTTTAATATTTCATTAATTAGGAAATTACTGTATCATAATTGTGTCATAAAAAAAATTAAATTATTTAATGTCTAAAAACTATAAATAAAATTCCATTTTGTAGGAAATATCTTTATCTTTCCAATTAATACTTATAGTCGAAAATATGACTTATATAACCCTATTTAAAAATTTATTTACTAAAAAATATTTGTTTATGTCATTTTTTCTTTTACTTTAAGTTAATTAAAATAAAGTGTCATTATCATTTATAAGTGGCTCCATGGGGTCCCAAAATATACAGAAAGATGCCTATAGTGACCCGCTTATCCTCATTGGCTTGAGAGTACAATGATTCATTACTAGGCCATAGGCGACATCCCCAAGACGCCAAAGGCTGGCAATAAATGCCGAAGGGTTTCAATGTAAGTGGGGGATGATTTACCCTTTGATAAAAAAACCAACCAATCCATCACTAACAACCACTATATGATGCACGTTAATCCAAAAACCAACTAATGAATTTCAAAAATAGAACTAAACTATTACACCACAAATAAAAACCAACACAAAATCAGGGTACCAAGCGGAAGACTAAACAAAAGACCCAAAACAAGCAGAGACACTCTCCACGACACCACACGAGCTCCATGCACCAAGCACCACCACATATCCCAATCATCGCCGTGAACCACTATCAATAATATAATATTCCTTAACTTGTGTCCCAGAAGATGACATCTGCAAAAGCAACTAAGTTCAAAAGCAGAGGTGAGTATAAAACTCAGTAGGTTTTCCCCCCAATGACTTCCCTACTCATGCCACTAGTATAGAAAAGTTAGCCAACATTTATATAAAACAGTTTAATAAAACAATTTATCAAAAAAGTTTATAACAAGATATAAACAAGATTCCACAACCAATCATATCCAAAAACATCTAGGTTCATTCAAAACCAATTTCCAATGAGTTATTTTTTTCCCAAAAAATAACCAAACAATCTTTCAAACCATTTCACAAAATCACTTTTTGGCAACCCAACCATTTCAAAATATCATGAAATCAACAATGCATGCTTCGTTATGACAGTTTCATACTCATGATCGGTTTCTCATTGATATACCAAGTCGTCACAAGGTAATGGTTTCCCATGTGCCATTATACCTTTGGCACCGAGCACAAGGTCATATTTCAACCAGGCCTCATACTTAAAAGTCCAATGTGACATTAAAAGTTTTTTATTGAGTACATGGTCCTATTTCAACCAAGCCTCGAATATGAAACATGAACGCACACCACACATTCACAACAATCATTCCAAAACCATCCTTTCAATAAAACACCATTTATTGAAAACCATTTCCATAAAAAACAAGTGTGTTCACCCAATTCAAACCATTTCAATAAAACACCCCTTTTATTGGAAACCCATCTTTCATCAAACCATTTCCCATTCCAGAAAATCCATATTTAAAATCGACATTTTAAATTCAAAAATCCAAATTACTTTACACATCAATTCACCCATATTTCACAATTCCATAAAAATCATAAATCATCACTAAAGAATATTTATTCCATGCTTTTCACAATCAATTCCTTCCAAATAACCCAATTTGAAACTAATCCAATCAATTATAACAAGAGGAGTCAATAGTGAAGCCACCTACCTCAACACAATAGGCGAAACCAACCACGAACCGGGTCAAAACAGCACAGAACCTCCTTAGATTCCATCCCTTATCACCAACAAGACCACAACCAGACTTAATAGTCGTCCACTATCTTAGATTTACCCACCTTGGGTGTAGATCTAAGGATCTATCAAGAGGGAAGAAGGAGATCTAAGAAAACTCAAGGAAATGAGACTTACCTTGATCAACTAGCCTCTAAATGCCAAGGAAAACCTCCACATCGCTTCCAAAACACATATTAAGTGTTCTACCACCTTAACCAGAGAGAATTCCTAAGTTAGGGCTGTCTAGGAGAAAAAAAAAGGGTTTATAGATAAAATGGATTAAATCCATAAAAATAGGATCTAAGATGACTTCGTGCATGGTTAGTCTGCACGGTTAGTCAAATTGTGCGCTAACTGTGCGGTATTCACTACTTGGAAGGGGCGCTCCGCACGACCTCCTCGCATGGTTTGCCCAAACCGTGCGCACAATGTACGGTCTCCTTTTTCCAAGGTGACACCACTTGCATGGCTTTCGCATGGTTTGGGAAACCCATGCGAAGCCCATGGGTCACCACTTTTTTTCTCTTTGACCCTTTAAACGTCTCCAAACTTTCCCAACCATTTCTTCTATACTTCATGTACTTGAAAAGAATAAAACAAGGGATACATACCAGAAACCTGGGGTACTACATTCTACCCACAATTGGCCTTTTCATCCCTATAAAGTTGAAAACCATCGCTTTCTTGGAAGAGTTCTAGCCACTGCTCTTTCATTTATTTCTCACATTCCAAAGTCTCTTCCTGAATCTGACCATGTTTCCACAAAACCCGCACTAGGCCGATGCTTTTTCCACGCAAGACGTCCTCCTGTCTATCCATAATTCTCACCAAAATATGTACCAATGAAGAATCCGACTCTAGGTCAACGTGATCCCATCTGATCACACAGTCGGGATTGGGCCGATACTTCTTCAACTAAGATACATGGAACACATTATGCACTACACTGAACAATGGTGGTAATGCCAACTGATACGCCACCTCACCAACCCATTCCAGTATCACAAAAGGGCCTATATATCAAGGAGATAATTTTCCCTTTTTCCTAAAACGATGATGTCCAAGCCTTGGACTGATTCTAAAAACACATGATCACTCTCCACAAATGACAACGATCTTCGGCGATGATCCACATAAGATTTCTGACGACTCTGTGTCGTCTCCATCCTTTTTTTAATCAACTGAATCTTCTCCATTGTTTCTTGGACAATTCTCGGCCCAACTAGTGAAGTCTCACTTGTTTCCACCCAACAAAGTGGAGAACAACAAGGATACCCATACAATGCTTCAAATAGAGCCATGTGTATTGATTCTAATAACTGTTGTTATATGAAAACTCTACTAAAGGCACATGCTCTTCCCACAAGCCACGAAAATCTATTACACAAGCCTGCAACATGACTTCCAACATCAATATCATTCTTTTGGATTGTCCATCTATCTGAGGATGATATGTCGTACTCATATTCAACTATGTTCCCAGGGATTTCTGTAAGGATTGCCATAAATTGATGTGAACCTCAGATCTCTTTCTGACACAATAGACATTGGTACACCATGCCTCTTTACCACTTCTCAGATATAGATTTTTGAAAGATCTTCAACGGTATGAGTTTCACAAATAGGGATGAAATGGTCTGACTTGGTAAGCCGATCCACTATCACCCAAATGGCATCGTGTTTCTGGACCATTTAGGGAAGAGATGTAACAAAATCCATTGCTATCTAATCCCATTTCCACATTGGGATAGGTAAAGATTGTAACATACCAGCTAGTCTCTAATGCTATGCTTTAACCTTCTGACATGTTAAGTAGCGTGAGACAAACTCGTCCACCTTCCTTTTCATGCCGCTCTACCAAAACTGCACCCTCAGTGCCTTATACATCTTCTGTGTACCTGGGTGTACAACCCATCTTGAATGGTGGTAAGCATGAAGGAGTTGTTCCCGACCAATTAAAGGTACAACCATCTGATCTCAAAACCGCAAAACTGAACTCCCATCCTGCTTCCATCCCTCAATGGTCTCCCCACCATTGAGTTTTGAACTCATAGCAACACAGACCACATCAGATTCTTGTGCCTCTTTAACTATATCCACCAAATCAGGAACAAGCACAACTGGAAAGAAAACTGCTGCATCACCTCGGTCTTCACATTCCACATGCATGTCGCCACATCACCTTGGTCTTCACATCCTCTGCCTGAGATTTAAATCTCATTGTGAGAAAATATTCTACACACTCTTATGATCCGTAAACACAGTAAATTTCTCACCAAAGAGATAATGTATCCATGTTTTCAAAGCATGGACGACTACAGCTAACTCTATATTATGTGTTGGGAAATTCTTCTCATGCACCCTCAACTTCCTTGAACCATAAGAAACCAGATGGTATCCTTGCATTAGAACACAACCCAACCCTGTTTCTAAAGCATCATGATACACCACATACCCCTATCCTGATTCCGGAAAAATCAAGATGGGTGCTGATGTATGGCGAATGTTCAACTATTGAAAAGAACTCTAACATTCCTCAGTCCATTTAAGTGCACTATTATTCTTTGTCAATGTTGGAATAGGAAATGATATTCATGATAAGTCATGCCCAACGCATCGGTAATAACTGGCTAGACAAAGAAAACTTCGTATTTCAAAGACATTCTTCAGTGGTTTCCAAGAAAGAACAGCTTTTTTCTTTTCTAGAACCACTAAAAAACCATTTTCAGAAACAACATGTCCTATAAAATCTACCTCCTGTATCCAAAAATCCCACTTTGATAATTTGGCATACAACTGACAGTCTCTCAATATTTCCAACATTATTGCTATGTCTTGCTCGTGCTCATCCCTTGTTCTTGAATACACAAATATTTCGTCCACAAACACCACAACAAAAGAATCCAGATATCACAAAAATATCTGATTCATCAATTCCATAAATAATGTTGGTCCATTCATAAGACCAAAAGTCATGACTACATATTCATAGTGGCCATATCAGCTTCTGAAGGATGTCTTCAGAATATCCTCCTTCCAAACTCAAAACTGGTGATATCCTGCCCGCAAGTCAATCTTATAGAACCACTGATCTCCCCTCAAATGATCAAACAGTTCATCAATTCATGGTAGTGGATATCAATTATTTATCGTAACTTGGTTAAGTTTACGATAATCCACACATAGCCTTAAATTTCTATATGATTTTTTTTCAAACAAAATTGGTGCTGCCCACAGGGACACACTTGGCCAAATAAAACCTCTGTTTTCCTGTTCTTCCAACTACACTTTCAATTCCTTTAACTCCAGTGGTTCCATCCTATAAGATGGAAGTGATATAGGACTGGCCCTTAGAATGAGATCAATCCTAAACTCCAATTCTCTTACAGGTGGTAACCCTGAGAATTTTTCAGGAAAAACATCAGTAAATTGATCCACGCCTATTGGAAAACTGTTATTCACGATCTTGTCCCTAGATTCCATGTTTAACACGTGCAACTGGTAAGAGATTGTTTCCACTACTGGTACCAACAAGCCTGTAGCACCTTCCATCTCCACTCTTTCTTCTTTAAAGAGATGCTCGACGTCATCCTCAGTCGCGAAACTGATTGTTCTGCTATAACAGTCGATGTGATCCATAAACTCTGTCAACCAATCCATACCCAGGATTATATCATAGGCATCCATATCCAGCATAGTGAAATACCATTTCATCTCAGCTCCATAAATAGTTATTGAACATGCTCTACACATAAAGGCTCTACATTCTCTTTCACCGAGAGGTGTTTGATTTTTTATCACATAAGGCATCATTTCAAGTTTTAAGTTCATAAAATCGGCAATATGAGAAGCATGAAAAGAATTTGATGCACCAGTATCGAATAACACTTGCATGAGGGTGGAATTCAAGTGAATTGTACCTCTCAACATAGACGGTCTAGACTAGTCATCCACAATTACCTGTTCTTCGCCATACAATTGCTTTGTTTCTGCACTTTGCTCTTTATTGCCTTGTTGAGATTTCCATGCATGAGGAGTCATGGTATTCTTGGAATCACCATATATATCTCTATTCTACTAGCGAGAATGATTTTTTTGTCCTCTCCCTATCAACGAATAAGATGTCTACGACACCAGATAAGTGTCACGAACACCCGACCGTGGAGCACTACAACAATATCAATAAAGATGCCACATCTTGTTACAATTGTGGCATGCTCTTGGTGGTGTTGTACATCCTCTTTTCATGTGATCAATCGATCCACATTGAAAACACCTGGCTTTCATCATGGGTTGTGGAGGAAGATTCACTGATCCAACCGTTTGATTCCGATTCTCACTCCCACCTTGGAAGTAGGTGTCCCTCTTCCGCTTGTTCCCAGAATTATAGTTCCCACCTGTTCCCGTGGGTATCATCATACTTCCTCCTCCCATAACTTCAGAGATGTCACTTTTAGCTACTATTTCTATGTTTACCATCTCCGTATAATCCGTAATACAGATCACAACTATCTTCAAGCGAATCTCATGTCGCAACCCCGATTCAAAGATGTGTTCCTTCAACGACACACATGAAGAAAATTCCATTGGAAAGAGCACTAAATTCATGAATTTACCCGCATACTCTATGACAGAGAGATTCTCCTATTTCAGGATGAAAAAGTACGTCGTCCTATGGATCTTTAACATGTGAAGATAGAATTGTTTATTAAACAATTCCTCAAATTCCTCCTAGCCGGGGCCTTGATCCACCTTAGCCTGCACCACTATCTCCCACCACTATCGTGCAAGATCCTCCAGCATATACTTTGCCAACTTGACCTTGAGATCTGATGGTGTGCCGATGAAATCAAAGATACGATTCATCCTACTTAGCCACACCTCCACCTTTTTGGTTTCAGTATTACCACGAAAGGTTGGTGGATTCAACTTCATGAACTGGATGGTATGATCCACATGCCTTGGTTCCTTCCTCCAGTTCCACATATCCACAGCTTGAAAATCTTGGACAATAATCTGAACCAGCTCTTGGTTCACATGTAGTTCAGGTGCAACCACGTTCTCCGCAGCTTCTTCGAGTTGGTTCCAACAACTCCTACCGGGTGCTATTTTCTAAACCAACAACAACCTCCATCAATATCACTCTCTAGGAACTGATGTCTTAGTATTCATATTCTATCACATCATCTATCACAACATTATTCTCCAAACATCCTTTTTCCCATGTTCAAACTTTTTTTAAAACATTCAACATGCTTTTTGAAAATCAGCCCATTTTCAAAATACAACAATTACCGTGTTTTCAAAATCTTTTACTTGAAAAAAATTTCTGTATTTTTTTCAAAAATTCGCATCTTGCACAAAAGTCTTACTAATTCCTCACAATGAGATATGCAATCCTAGTGGGAAGCCATTCCTCTGTAATGCATGTCATGCATATCTAACTGGCTTAACCTATGACAAAGAGATTTCTAACATTCTAGAAGTGTATTCAAAACACTTATGTACACAACAACCTGGTAACTTGAAGTTCAACATTAACAGGTTAGCTACGCCCTTTTATGCTATACATTTCATGTTCTGAAAGTCCTACTCCTGTCTAAGATTTCAACCCAAGGAACAGACAAGAATGAATTTCAACTCTAGGACCAAGAAAATCGATGACCACTTATTAGGTGAGGAAAGAACAAGCTGATACCATTTGTAGTGACCCTCTTATCCTCATTGGCTTCAGAGTACAATGACTCATTACTAGGCCTTAAGTGACATCCCCAAGACGCCAAAGGCTGGAAAAAATGCCAAAGGGTTTCAATTCAAGTGGGGGTTGATTTACCCTTTGAGAAAAAAAATACAACCAAACCATCAGTAACAACCACTATATTATGCACGATAATCCAACAACCAACTCATGCATTACCAAAAGAGAACTACACTTTTCCACCAAAAATATAAACCAACAAAAAATCAGAGTACCAAGCGTAAGACTAAACAAAAGACCCAAAACAAGCCGAGACACTCTCCACGGCACCACACCGAGCTCCATGCACCAAGCACCACCACATCTCCAAAGAATCACCATGAACAACTATCAATAAGATTCTTTTCCTTTACCTGTGTCCCGGAAGATGACTCTACAAAAGCACCAAAGTGCCAAAGTAGGGGTGAGTATAAAACTCAGTAGGTTTTCCCCAATGACTTCCCTTGTAATTCCACTAGTATAGAAGAGTTATCCAACATTTATTTACAAAAGTTTATATAAAAAAATTTCTCAAAACAGTATATAACAAGATATAAACAAGCTTCCACAACCAATCATATCCAAAAAAACCCTAGTGCATTCGAAACCAATTTCCTACGACTTATTTTTTCCCAGAAAAATAACCAAACAATCATTCAAACCATTTCACAATATCCCTTTTTGGCAACCCAACCATTTCAAAAATCTGTGAAATCAACCATGCATGCTTTGTTATGCTAGTTCCATACTCATGAGCAGTTTCTCATCAATCTCCCAAGTTGTCACAAGGTAATTGTCTCCCATGTTCCATTATACCTTTGGCACCGAGCACAATGGTCATATTTCAACCAAGACTCGTACTTAAAAGTCCCATGTTCCATTAAATATTTGGCTCCGAGCACAAGGTCCTATTTCAACCAAGACTCGTATATGAAACATGAACACACACCACACATTCACAACAATCATGCCAAAACCATCCATTCAATAAAACACCATTTATTGAAAACCATTTCCATCAAAACCAAGCATGTTCGCCCAATTCAAACAATTTCAATAAAACACCCCTTTTTATTGAAAACCCATATTTCATCAAACCATTTCCCATTCCAGCAAATCCATAATTTAAAATCGACATTTTAAATTTAAAAATCCAAATCACTTAACACAACAATTCACCAAGAGTTCACAATTCCATCAAAACCATAAATCATTACTAAAGAATATTTATTCCATGATTTTCACAATCAATTCCATCCAAATAACCCAATTTGAAATTGAGCCAATAAATTCTATCAAGGGGAGTCAAGAGTGAAGCCACCAACCTGAACAATATAGGCGAAAATAACCAAGAACCGGGTCGAAACACCACGAAACCTCCTTAGATTCCTTCCCCTATAACAAACATGACCAAAACCCAACTTAAAAGTAGTCCACTATCTTAGATATACCCACCTTGGGTGTAGATATAAAGATCCATCAAGATAGAAGAAGGAGACCTAAGAAAACACAAGGAAACGAGACTTACCTTGATCAACCTGCCTCTAAATTCCAAGGCAATCCTCTAGATCGCTTCCAAAATGCCTGGTAAGTGTTCTCCCACCTTCACCAGTGATAAATCCCGAGTTAGGGCCATATAATAGAAAAGATGAGGGGGTTTAAAGATAAAATGGATTAGATCCTTAAAAATAGGATCTAAGTTGACTTCGTGCATGGTTAGTCCAAACGGTTAGTCAAATCGTCTGTTAACCGTGTGGTAGTCACTGGTTGGAAGGGGTGCTCCACATAGCCTCCTCGCACAGTTTGCTCAAACCGTGCACACACCATGTCGTCTCCTCTGTCGAAGGTGAAACCACCTACATGGCTTCCTCATAGTTTGGGAAACCTATGTACAGACTATGTGTCACCACCTTTTTCCCTTTGACCCTTTAAAAGTCTCCAAACTTTCCCAACCATTTATCCTAGGCTTCATGTACTTAAAAAGCATAAAACAAGGGTTACATACCAGAAACCGGGGGTACTACAATACCCATGGTCATCCATGACTCATCCAATAAGGTTAGAACAAGTGTTAAGATAATATTGTAATATTATAATATACTTTTTACAGTGAATTAAACTATTTACCTTTAACCGAAGTAAAAAAAAGTCAAAAGTTACTATTTACCAAAAATTATTTTCATCTTATTGATCCACATTTTACTTACTAGTGTTAACTGTGTCTCTCAGATTTTCGAAATTACACTCACAGAAGCGGTAAAATTATGTTTTATCAGAATTTGTAAAATCTCTTAGGAGGTGGGTAAAAGTGGGTGAAAAGTTCATTAAATTTTTTATATATATCTAAACTTTTTATAAAATGACTCCAATGAATTATATTATGCATATAAATGTATTATGTATCTATTTTGACCTAAAATAAATAATTATTTAAATAAAAAGTCTGTTTTAACCAATAACTCAGTGTTTTTCACTATTCGTCAAAAATTGAATGTTTTTAGAAAAATATCAAAATTTCACCCTAAGATTATTTTGATATTCCAAATTCAAAAATGAAGTCCATTTTACCGAAATCAAAACATATAAATTGAATTTATTAATTTAAAATTAATTCCCGTTGTCAAAACTATAAAGAGTATTTTTAAGAAATAATAACAACCAAAAGATTGACACTTGTTGATGTCCAATTTTAAAGTGAAATTACTTCCAAAGTCCAACATTGGATTAAACAATAAAAATATAATTTAATTACACTTCAAAATCATTTAAATTTATAGTTTAGAACCCTAAATTATTTTGATTCAAAATGTAGTTTTCAATTAAAAGTTAGTATTTTTCACTATTCACCCAAATATGAATGTTATCATAAAAACACCAAAATTTATCAAAACTAAATTTTCATGTCCCGATTATAAAAAATAGTTTTTTTGTCAAATTTGATATATAAAGTTTAAAATATTGGATTAAAAAATGGTTTTCCATTAAAAGGCGGTAAAATTTCATTTAAAAAAATACTTATTTTATCTGAGAAAATGAATTTGTTCTTATATTATGTCTAAGAAACTCATAATATATATTCTAAAATTATAAGAAATATATAAAATTCAAAATTCAGTTAATAATATTCATAACTACTTTCGAAAGGCTAGTTTGGTAAGTCTTGGTGTACTTGAGCTCAGTGTTGCGTGTGGTGCAAGTTATTGATTTACATTAAAGAAATAATGTACTATGAAATCATGGGGTGTTACAATCCCTATAGTTGACCAAAAAACATTCTAAGAGTATGGTGTGTGAAGGTGATATTGTCCTGAGGTGGATCAATGTAAAATGTTTGGTTTGTGATCTTGAGGCGCCTGAAATTATCCGATAAATGGTTTCTATTATGCTTTAGTTGTTACATCTCAACATGGTCCTGATCAAGGGAATTTCCCAATGATTATATATCTTTCGAAAGAACCCATAATTGGGCCTCCTAGGGTATTGTCTTACAGGTTGAGTAGATTATATCCTTTGTCTATATCAATTAGATTTATGAAAACCGTATATTTATATAAATAATATGATCGTTGTTCAAAATCTATATTATCAACCCTAAGGATACTTAATGTTCCTTTAAAGAAAATTGATTTTTACAAAACCAAATAATTTCATGTACTTTCTATATCCATAAAATATATTAATACATTTAATCTAATCACCAAGAGAAATTAATTTATAAAAGTTCAGGTTATAAAAATCATCCCCCTTTATATATTTCACCCTCAAAATTTTCATTTCACACACTAAAACAAATGAGGGTATTTACGTTTCGTCATCTCCTATGGATCCCAAGTCAGATTAAAATACTTTTGGTTTCTCTATAGCACATTAACAAGGTGAATTGTCTTAATCTGTAGAACATTGTCTCTATACTGTAAGATATTCACAGGCTTCTCCTCACATGGAATATCATTTCCCAATGGTACCTCCTCTTGATTGAGTACATTTAGTGTAACAACCCAAACTTTCATTAATGGAAATCCCTATTGCTCTAATTAAATGTATCTTTATGTAAAATGTTTATATAAAATGTCAACTTAATTGGTTTTATGTTTTTGGTTTTCAAAATACTGTTAAGAATTGTGACTGTTGCTAATATATTGGTTGAACAGTGATCCCATGATTAATATAAATTTAGGGATTTAACAAATCCAATTTACTCAAACAAAGGAAGTGATGGCCTCATCCCATAGACATGCCTCATATGAAGCCCATTTGTCATAGATCGGAAAGGAGGTTTCATCTTTGGGATTCGCTCTTGACCACACCCAAGCCGAGCATGAATATGTTACGCTCGAGCAGGACCGCCTACGAGAGAAGCGTAAGTTGATAGAGATCACCACACGAGAAATGTTATCCAAGACACCAAAATAGTCTTTCATAATCAAAAACCTTACTCTTCAGACTTATGAGGGTGTTATAAGAGGTTATGTAACAAGACCCTATTACTATGGTTATGTACATAATTTTTTTACATAATAATGAATACACTCTTATTGTATTATTGTTACCTTGTAAACAGTGTTTAAGGCACAAATAATATTTTTATTTAATATTCAACTAATAAATCTATTTTTATTAATTAATGGATTTTTGAATTAAATAATATTTTAATTAAATATTATTATTACTATTATTAAATTAATTTTTATTGAATATAAATTATCATATAATTTTATGAATGAAATTGTAATTTTTATTAATGTTTGAAATCCATTTTGGTCAAAACACATGAATTTTGGATGGATGTTGGTTTTTATTCTAAAAGTTAAAATTAACATACATAGAAAATTATTTATATAAAATTATTATTATTTATGGAATCTAGACATCGAAATTATCCAATGGTGAATTTTTCATAATTTTCTGAGACAATAAAATATTTGGGTAAAACAAATACCGTTTAAATATATAATGTGTTTTATGACATCAGGAGGACCCAATAGTGATGTAATAATATATTAAAAACATTATTTTCATCCAATATATGTTTTACTAATAAAATAATGTGAATTTGGGTTTGTTTGATTTATTTTACAATGCTTTAGTGGACACTTCAATACATATTAAACATTTTGTCTTTTTAATTTGTTTTCCTTGGGAGTGTGACTCACCTCCACATAAGCAACCCAATTATTTTAAAAAGTTCGTACTTTGGCCTTATAAAATATTTTTTTCACTTCCCTTTTCCAAAAACCATGGGAAAAAACCAAGGGATGGTGTGTGGTTTGGATTAGTTTAATGTTAGGTGTCCTAAACCTAAATAGTAAAGAATTCCTTCACCTTTCCTATATAAACCCACCCAAGATCCCACTTCCTCCTCACTCAAAGCCTTTGGAGTTCATCCAACCTCTTCCCTCCTTTATCTATAATCCTCCAAAGTTTCCCCAAGCTCCCAAGAAGCCTTTCTCAATCCTTTGGAAGCACACTTCCAAGTAAGGGATTTTCTTCATTTCTCATTTTTTCGAATATTCTTTAAAAAAATTTTACCTTTTAATTTAAATTATAAATGTTAGGGTATGGTTTCAAAAGTACCCCATACATTCCTATTTATGTTTTAATGATGGGAGACCCATTTCCCTCTCATTAAATTCCTCCCATGTACACCCGTTACTATTACTAAATTCCAAAAGAAATTTCTATCTCCTCATTTACATTGAATCAATTGTTTTGTATCATGAATCTAAATTCCATTACATTTGTTCAGAAATGTATCTATATAACACCCTTATTAACCATGTCATGTTAATATGATGAGACAACCCTGTATCTCTCATCAGACATTTTTATGAGTTCTTATGTCATGCCGTTATGCTGCTGAAATTGCACCGTGCTTTTCCAGGCCAAAGTAACTGTGTAGTGAATACCATGCCCATTTCTCTATCAAAGTTATTCACCTTCATGCACATTTACTTGTTGTTTAAATAGTTTCATATATGTATACCACATTCTTTTATCGGGGAATAAAATACTATGTTGAATGATTCAATGTTTTATGATCCATGTGGCACACTTATGCATGAAATGAAACGTTTAAGAAAGGTGTGCCTTGATAGCGCTCCAATGCATTGGGTAATGTATAGTATCATGATAATTCATGTTTAATGGGTGTTTACTCATTATAATTTATGTGCAACTAGGTTTTACTCATGCATCATTTACAATGAGGGTTTACTCATGCTCCATGTGTAATGAGCCTTAGCTCATGCTAATTCCATGTTAAGTGTTTTTGACACATTTCCATGTTATGATTATCATGATTTATCATGCCTTTATGTTTATGCTTCTATTGTGCTATATTTATATTCCTATTGTATAACATGTATATTATTTGTCATGTTAATCCATGATTATTCCCTTAATAGGCCTTATAGATCACCCTTTTCTTATGCATGTCCTCAAGTTATACCATGCAATGCTAAGTATGAGGGAATGCATTACACATGTAAAAGATATTTTCAATAAATATGTTGTATTTCATGTTTTAAGTTGTTATGTAATGATCCTAATCCCTAATGACACTAGACATATCGATCATATATGTTATATCAAGTGAAGTTTCTGTAATAAATTATGTTTAATTGTGTAATAAAAAGTAGGGTTGTCATAGTTGGTATCAGAGGATAGGTTTAGTTATTTTTGGGATTAGGATTAGAAAACCTTAGTAAATCATTAGAGATAAGACTATGTATAATAAAAAAACCCCTAAGTTTTTTTGAGTATTGAGTAAGTGGTTTATCATGTAAATACATATATGTCTGGATACGAGCAGGAAGAGGCGGCTCTGGCACTGATGTATCCTAGGGATAAAACCCGAAGACCCCGCTTTGAGCGAGACTCGAATGGGAACTAGTGCATGAAAATGGGCCTTTCTTCACTCTTGGTTATGAAAATATCAGGGTATATGTTTTGGTAAATTCACAAGCTTAGTATGAACCATTATTAAGGGACAAAAAAATTCACTAAGAATATATTTTAGAAAGTAGACCATGGATAACATAGACTAATGCCAATAAATTCATATGTTAAGGAAATAAAAGTTATTTATATGTCATTAGTTTTTCCATGGATTACCTGTTATGTTTTACCACTAACATTCCATTTATTCCATCCAATGGTCGGTAATAAGTGGACCCCGGCTAACAACCAATGTGAAGATCAATGTGACGACTGTACTAATGAGATGACCAATCCAATGGGAGCAGGAATCGAAAACCTTGTCACGCTTCTCTCTAAGATAACTCAAGCCTTGAATGAAAAAATGGGCCAATAATAATTTTCAACCCCCCCCCCAAGAAAGAACGAGTTGCTATCAAGGGATTAATGAGACAAAGACCTCCTACTTTTAATGGATCATCTGATCCCTCAATCAATGAATAATGGATCAACTCCATTGAAAAGATCTTATACATCCTTCAATTTTATGAAAAAGAGAATGTTCTCCTAGATTCTTATAGTATGGAGGGTAAATTATATCAATGGTGGAAGTTGATCAAAAAAATGAAGCTTGAGGAGAAGATCGAGGCATTAGAATGGAAGGATTTCCAGAAGATTTTTTAAATAAATATTTTCCACTCACCCTCTAGCATAAGATAGAAAGATATATCCTTGCCCTCAACAAAAAAGATGAAAAATATTTCAGAGAATTCGAGGTAAAATTTACAAGTCTTTCACGATACACCTCAATCTTTTTCATTACCCTCGAATGCAAGGTTGATCGCTTCTTTGGTGGGCTAAAACCTATCTTGCAGAAAGCGATGGAGATCCATGAATTTGACAGCTCAGTGGAAATTGTCTTATGTGACCTCAAGGTAAAAATAGAGATTGAAGAATCTCAGGTATATCATGGGGATAAGAAGCATAAGGTGGAATTCAATGTTGGGGATTCAATGGATAAATCCAACGGTGCTAAAAAGATCCATCACCCCACTTGTCAATGGTTTGGAAAGAAGAACCTCGGAAACTGCCTGAAAGGGGACGAGGAAATGCTTTAGGTGTGGAAGAGAATGGCACCTGGATATTAAATGTCAGTTGGAAAGACCCATGGATGCGATAGAGGAGAGGAATGTTCCATTCGAACCTCAATGTGTGGTTCATTTCTACAACTACAAAGTTCCAGAGAATATTACAAATTAGTGTCGTAATACAAGGGTTTTCGGAGGAAACAAACAACCTCCAAGGCAGCAAGGGAGATCTTTTTCCATCACTACTGCTGAAGTGAACCCCGTAAATGAAGTGGAGACAATAACACTAGTTATTCATTCAATAATAATGAATGTAATTTTTGATTCAGGTTCTACACATTCTTTTATTTCTCGAATGTTTAGTATAATAATCCCAGCACCACCACAAATCATGGAAGTGAAGATGTCGGTGAGTAAGTCAAATGGGGAAATCATTGCATCCATTGAATATAACTCACCCCCTATCATAATATGTGGATTAAAATTCCCAGTGAACCTCGTTATACTTCATCTGGTGGAATTTAATGCAATTCTTGTCATGGATTGTCTTTCCTTATATAGAGCCAACATATATTTCCATGAGAGGGAAATCAATCTCCATGTGGAGAATCGACCCCTGATTATTCATATGTGTAAGGAGGAAGATGAAACTTCTTTAGCTCCATCATCTCAAGAGTGGATATTACTACCTTATGAGCTTGCGTATCTAGCTCATATTATTGAGTCTAAAGAGGCAACCATCCTAGAAGACATGCCTATTGTGAGGGAATTCACCGAAGTTTTTTCCAAGGAATTGGCTAGTCTTCCTCCTAGAAGAGATGTTGAATTATCAATTGATCTTATACCCGAGGCATTTCCAATATCCAAGACTCCATATAGAATGTCTGTTGTGGAGCATGAGGATCTAAAGAAACCACTATAGGAGAATCTGGATAAAGGGTTTATACGCCCAAGTGCTTCACCATGGGTTGCACCAGTCCTCTTCATCGAGAAGAAGGATGGGTCAATGTGCCTTTGCATCGATTATCATGAGATTAACAAAATCATGATAATGAACATGTATCCTCTCAATTGAATTGACGACTTGTTCGATCAGCTGCGTGGAGCATAATACTTCTCCAGGGTGGATTTGCAGTCGAAATATTATCAAGTAAGTGTGAAGAAGGAAGATATCCCCAAGAATGCTTTTCGTACATGATATTGGCACTATGAATTCATAGTAATGCTTTTAGGACTCACTAATGCTCCAGAAATCTTCATGAATTTGATGAAAATAGTCTTTAGATATTTCTTCAACAAATTTGAGGTAGTCATTATTGATGATATTCTGATATACTCCAAAACCAAGGAGGATCATGAAAAGTATCGAAGAACTATACTAGAGACCTTGCGAAAGGAGAAGCAATATGCAATGTACAATAAGTGAGAGTTATAGTTGAAGTAGGGCTCATTCTTGGGCCATATCATCACAAGCAATGGGATATCTGTGGATCCCTCTAAAATAAATGAAATTGAGGGATGGTCATGGCCAACATTGGTAACAGATATCTGTATCTTCTTGGGGTTATCTTGATATTATTGACAATTTGTGAGAAATTTCTCCCGATTGTTCAACCCTCTTACCAAGCTAACTCAGAAGGGAGTAATGTTTACCTAGATTGATGAATGGGAAGAAAACATCAAGGAGTTGAAAAGGAGTCTTATCACTGCGCCCATGCTCAGTTTACCCACTAGTGGAAAACTTTTTGTGGGATTGAATGATGCTTTGAAGAAGGGCTTGGGCTGTGTGTTGATACAAAATGACAGTCATTGCCTATGCTTCATGGAAACTAAAAGTTCATGAGTAGAAATATCCAACACATGACATCGAGTTGGCTACAGTGATCTTCGCTTTGAAAATTTGGCGGCATTATCACTTTGGGGAGAAGTGTGAAATATATACGAACGAAAAAAGCCTCAAGTATATATTCACATAGAAAGATTTGATCATGCACTGAAGAGACCCAGTGCTTGACGTAAATAGACATTACATTACTGTTGCGGAATACTTAATACATAACAAAAACAAACACCCAAGGACTGTAATAGTTTAGTGTCTTTGGAAACTCAGAACATAATCTTCTAATCGTGGTGAAAGATCTTCAACATCTCCCATAAAGATCTTAACCTTTTGTTTTCATACCTAAAACCTTTCTTTATATCCTGGGGAAAAGAAAACATATAAAGGGTGAGATCAAATGCTCAGAAAGGGTAAGCATGGGGAAAATAAAACAAACTATATACATTTGAACATAAAAACATGAACATAATGTTTAAACATCAAAATCGTGAGCAATGACATAAAACATGTCAGTACGTAAGGCATATATCATAATAGAACATCAATAATGATTAAATATATTGGAAATAAAACTTGTAATTGTGGAAAAACATTAATCACATGATATGATTTCCATAGTAGCCAAGACATTTCTGCCAAGACCATCTTAGTGGACAAAGTCCCTTACTGAATCGGGTTTACTTGCCGTTCCAGCCCTGTATTACCGAACCAGATTTACTTTACATTTCATCCATGTCTATCTAATGAGATATAAATCTTTACCCAATTCATTGGAGGGAGATATAGGTCCCACCCATCTCATAATGAAATCATTCTTACTTGTGCCATAAAATCATAATTCATAGCATAACCCATGTAATAAATTGGGATTCTTAAACATCATACCATCATAACATAATCCATATAAAACAAATGGATATCATTTCATCATAAGAAGAATCATACCATGTAAATAATAGAGACATTATAAATGAAACATACACATATGAAATAAGGTCATCATAGATGGAAAATAGTTTTGATAAAGCACTTGAAATGAATTCTTGAGGAAAATATCTTTTCTTCTTGAAAATCATTTTCTTTTCACAAAATGCCATTAAATTTTAAAAGAAAATGATTTTGTTGAAAATATTCATGAAATATTTCAGAGTAATCTTCATTATAATAATGCGTTATGAAACCGTAAAAATCCATTCATGCCGTATAAGTTAAAAAAACTTTCTTCTCTTACTTTTGTCGAAAAAGTCAAAAAGTACCTCGTATGGTAAACAAAAGAAAGATTCATTCCATACGATGTGGTAAAAGTAAAAAAAAGGTAAAAATGACTTTAAACATACATGGAAGAAAATTAAACATTTTATGAAAACATTTTGAGAAAAAATGGACATGGATAATAAACATAACCCCAGTAAATACTTACGAAGAAACAATCTCAGATAGGAATGAGATTGGAATAATTATCCCTTACCTTATGTCTGATATGCTTCATATGTATCCGAACCTCCTGTATAATGATTTAAATAATGTCATTGACTTATTACAGAATCATATTCAATGTTATGATATCATATATGGTTCACTTATGACTTTATATTACCCGTTCTTTTGTAAATTCCATGTTAAAGCAGCGTTTTGGGTAAAATCGTTTCATTTATCGTCCGTGTTTTGACTTGTAATTATTAATATGATTACATAGATCATGATTACTTAATTACAGAATATTAAACATGATTTATATATAATATATATTCCAAATATATATATATATATATAATAGATCGATAAATGGAAAGAAATACACCGTTCATGGAGACGGTAGGCCATACGTACGCATGAACGATGTTTTCGTTTCCTTATTGAATTGAATGGAATTAAGTAGATGAAATAAATATATATATATATATATATAATGTAGTATTATTATTTCATATATTTCAAGATTACTTATTATATATACTTTATAATGATTCTGGAATTGTTAACATGGAAAATGAATCTCATCGCGTCATGGAGACGGTAATCTGTATGTACGCACGAGCCATGATATCGTTCCTATATTTATTGAATGGAATTGGAGTGAATGATATAATATCTTAGAATTAGTATGATGTTATAATAATCATATTTAGTTATTCTTTACACCATTATACCCATCCACGTAAGGTGGTGGTGGAAAAACAGATTACACCATGGCGTGGAGACGGTATTCCGTACGTACGCACACACGGTGATTTCATTTTCCTTAGGATGGATAGAAGGTGAAATACGGTTGTATCATATTTATAATAACATATCATTATAAGAGTGATACTGATGTTATTAATTCATAATGTAACAAGTAAAGAAGAATAATTAGAAGAAGAAATAAATTTGAAAGAATCAGTAACGGATATTACCTCTTCTTCGACACACCTCTTTGAAACCTCCTATTAGGGCACTAAAATTAGACTTTGAAGAAGACTATGACCTCTAGAATGTTTCTAAGGAAGATGAGAATGGAAATGGTCAGTGTTATTCTGAGCTTGAGGGCTCAAAAATGTGTAAGGAGGAGAGAGAGGATGTGCCATTTTATAAGGGAGGAGAGGGGCACTTTTGGAATTATAAGAAATATTAATTTATAATAAATTCCAACCCCACTTAAAAACCTCCAAAATTACTCAAATCAGAAGATTAGATGAGATAGGGTTGTAATCTAATCAACCAATAAGATTTATACAAGTTGTAAATTTATTTTAAACATTATCAACTCGAATTATCCTTATATAATCTATTTAATTTTATTTGTGGTAATAATATTTGAAATTCTAAATCATTATAAATAATTACTTATATGTTGTGAATTGTCCATTATTGTATGATTTATTATATTTTAGACCATATAAATTTTAATTTATAAATTTTAAATATTTTTTTTATTTTTAAACAATTTTATAATATGTAATTTTTATAAAATAACAATAGTGTCAATTTTAACACTATTCATTTATTAGAATTTAAATAAAATACCTACAGAAGAAATGTTCTAAATAAAAGCTTTAATAGATTCATAAATTTCATATTTATCTAAAAAATTAGTGTATCACATTAAATAGTTCATATAATATTTATTTTAAAATTTTTAAAACCTTTTATTTGGTATATCTCTTAATAAAATAATTACTACAACATTTTTGTATAATTATTTAATATACTTATTTTTTTACAAAATTTAAAATAAAATAAATTGATGAAGATAAATATAATAACATTCATAATAATATTATTACTTGAATTTATCATCTTAAAATCACATCATTTAAATTGTTATATTTATTAAATTATGAAGGTGACATCTTTGACATCATTGAAAATAAAATAATATAAAGGTCATAATCGGTTTTATAAGGCTCCAAATGGTCCAAAAATAGACCCTTGGATGCATAGGGTAAATATATACTCAACCAATAATGTTTGGTCAAGTTTCTGGTCTTTTTGATAGGTATTTTTATTTTAATAAAAACAATATTATTGATTTTTCACTAAATAAACAATTTCTGCATCACTATTGTGTCACCATTAATAACAATTATTTAATCCCTAAAAATACTAAATAAATTATCATGATGTAGATAATTTTGTTAGATTTTTGGATACTATTCATTTTCTAAGTTTAATGGAGTTTATCACTAAATTGAAATTATTATACTTATAAGATTTAAGAGAGTGACATGTTGTAACTTTCTTTGGTTTTAATAATAATTAAATTATTTTCATGGTAAAAAGTCCATAAAATGAAAATAATCCAACCCTTAGGTGATATGGGTCGACTTTTAGTCATCCAATATAATTTTGTCATGTGTTAGGGTAATTTTATAATCTTAGGTTTACCCTTAATTACCCGATTTATCTTTAACTGAAGTAAATAAAAATTATCGTAGTTACTATTCATAGTGCCTGAAAATAAAAAGTAGCCTATTAACATAATTTAGACCTAATGATTCCAAATATGGAATCAATTTTTTCAAAATTCAAAACACATAAGTTTCAGTAATTTATTTAAATTTAATCCCGCTATTAAGAAAATGAGTTTTAAAAGTTAAAACATTGCAAAAGATTGAAATGATTTTACCTATGAACTCAATGTAAAATAAATGATAATGAAATTCATTATATTAAATGGTAAAAATATATTCTATTTATACTTTAAAACCATTAAATATTATAATTTAACCATCTAAATTATTACGATGAAAAATGTTGTTTTTAATTAAAATATAGCGTGTTTTTACTATTCATTAAAATATAAAAGTTTTCAGAATAATATGAAAATTTTATCCAAAGTAAATTTTAATATCCTGATTCCAAATAAGAATTTTATTTTTTCAAATTGAACTTATAAACATTTCAAAAACTATATTTAAGGTGGGTGTGCCATCAAAAGGCGACACATTTTTTTAAAAATACTTATTTTACCCGAAAAATTTATTTTATTCTTATACCATGTTCTAGAAAATGTTTAAGATGAATAATAATGTTATAAAATTCAAATTTTAGTTAATACTATTCATAACGGCGAGTTCATAATAATATTATAATAATATATCATTGTTTAGTGAAACTCGGTATTGCGTACAACACACGCTATCGTGAAAGGTCGCGATTGCGTGTAAGGCAAGCCAAGTCAGGGTTGCGTATACTGCAAGCTAATACGGTGTTGCATATAGCGCAAGATAATCTTGGTGTAGCGTATAGTAGAAGACACCAATGAAATTAAAAAGAATATTTTTCATAAAATCTCGGATTGTTACATTCTACCCCCCTTAAAATGAATTTCACCCTCAAAATTCGCCGGGGTTATAAATAGTTTACTAATCGAAAGTTTCTTTAATAGAAAACCACTTCGTAAAAAGGAATACCAGAACTTATCTTTAAAAACTAAAGTATTAAATGTAATGTTTACCCAAATTAACTAATCACTAGTTTTCCACATAGGAGAACATAGGTGAAAATATTGATATGGAAGAGAAATCTAACCATCATGTTCTGATAGAGAGTGGTAGAGAACATGGCTATGAAAAAGACAACAATCACAAAGCCATAAATTTGTGATGATCTAAGGTACCATCTGATTCATCAGATATAATAGCACTAGGACAACGTTTATGGTTTTCAATATCATTTCCCTAAAGTTGAAAATTATGAATTAGAAGAAATACTTACTTGATTTTGGTAAAGTCTCACTATTGTTTGTGCCTTTAACAATTTCCAAATCATCTCTTAAAGAAATGAAGTTGAATTTGTCATTCTTGAAGTTTTAGAAGATCATGTGATAGAATGATGGGTCATTCCATCTATCCCAAAAAAAGGTTAACAAAAGTTATTAAAAATACATAAGTCCATATATGGTGATATAAATCGTATATGATTCCAAAAATGGACTTATTATTCATCTATCATACCACTTAATAAAATAAAACTTATTTCTACTAACTAGGGACTTCTAGTAGGCCAGTGGTAGGTGATAAAGGCTTGTTGCACTTCGGGTGTGGGTTCGATTCCAACACCCTTTTCCAACGTGACGGGTTGTCGCCCGTCCTACATGTTTTCCTTTTTCTAAAACTATACTATTATGACATAACAAAAAGTTATCGACTTAAAAAATACTATCTGATGTATAAATTAATCGATTCCAATCTTTAGGTTTATCCAAAATACTTCTGTCCAATCTCATAGTATAAATAAAACAATTACTAGAATGGTCATATAACAAGCACGTGAATACCATAATTTATCCCTTATATATCATAAGATATATCTTTTTGGTCACATTCCAAACATGTGAATACCTTAATCATGTATTATCTTAAAAAATGAATACTCATTAAACCTTAGTGAAAACTTGAATGATGTCAAAAGTTAACTCTTTCCACATACCAAAAATCAAAAAAAAATTGATATACTCAAAACATGATATCACTTTGTCTTTATATCAATCATGAGCTCAAGAATACTACCAAACATATTATTTTTTCCTTATCCCTTCATTATGCGCATATCATCTGCATTCCAAAAATATTTCAAACACTTTTCATGGTTACCTGTACCATATAAATATTGAAAACCAGAATTAACCAATACAGAGATATTCCAATATTTCATGAAAGTACCTCAACAACATTATTCTTGAATACCAATACATAAACACTTCAATCCATCCTCTTCAATTATTGTCATGTAATAAATCCTTCCTTGATTTAGAAGTAACCTCTTAGGTCCGGGCATTGATTTGGGTAATGACCGTGTTCTCCACAAATAAGACATTGAACTCCATGTCAGTCTATCACTCTGTGACCCTTTTCCCCACACAGAAAACATCTTCCCCTCCATTTTAGGTATTCCTCAAGGTTCTTCTTCCCCTCTTTAGAAATCTCAATCTTCCTTTCTCTATGCTACTCACTATGAGAACATGCATAAAATTCCAACTTCCTCTTATTTGATGACTTAGAAATACCACAAAAGTTCACCTTGTTAATCATATATCATGATGACTGATTTTTCATAATCACAATATCTTTCTCTCTAGGAATTACACAATTTTGTTGATCACAGTCACCAATTAGTCCTTTGGAATCAACTTTAACTGAATTCATTCTCGTTCCCTCCATTGACTAAAACTAGAAACCATAGTGTAAGAAATAATTAAAATAACGAGGAACCACATAATCCTTAAAAGTCATATATGGGATGTCTAACTTATCACACATTCTTTAATCCATGACACCATAGGTTCACCCTAGGTTATTCATGATTGTAAACATAAATCTAGGACCGTAACCTATAGTTATACCAAACCTTAGGGACATCCCTAGACATACCGTAGAAATATCTCTAGGGATCTCACTAAATTTTTCACATCCTAGTTTCCAAAGGTTGACTAAACCTTTCCTATGATACCAACTGTAGAGACCCAAAGATTTACGTACATAGACATTACATTAATTTTTCACAATAATTAATACATAATAAAAACAAACACTGAAGGACCATAATAGTTTAATGTCTTTGGTAACTCAGAACATAATATTCTAATAGTGGTGAAAGATCTTCGACATCTCCCATGAAGAACTTACCCTTTTGTTTTCTTACCTAAAACCTTTATTTATATCCTGGGGAAAATAAAACATATAAAGCGTGAGCTCAAATTCTCATTAAGGGTAATCATGGAGAAAATAAAACAAACCATATACATTTGAACATAAAAACATGAACATAATGTTTAAACATTGAAATCATGAGCAATGACATAAAACATGTCAGTACATAAGGCATAGATCATAATAGAACACCAATCATGATAAAATATCATGGAAATAAAACTTATAATTGTGGAAAAACATTATGCACATGATATTATTTCCATATCAGCCAAGGCATTGCTTCCAAGACCATCTTAGTGGACAACGTCCTTTACTGAACCGGGTTTACTTTCCATTCAAGACCTGTATTACTGAACCAGATTTACTTGACATTCCATCCATGTCTATCTTATGAGATATAAATCTTTACCCAATGCATTTTACGGAGATATAAGTCACACCCATCTCATAATTAAATCATTATTACTTGTGCCACAAAATCAAAAATCATAGCATAACCCATGTAATAAATTGGGATTCTTAAACATCATTTCATCATAACATAATCCATATAAAACAAATGGATATCATTTCATCATAAGAAGAATCATACCATGTAAATAATAGAGACATTATACTTGAAACATACAAATATGAAATAATGTCATCTTATATGGAAAATAGTTTTGATAAATCACTTGAAATAAATTCTTGAGGAAAATATCCTTCCTTCTTGAAAATAATTTTCTTTTCCCAAAATGCCATTCAATTTAAAATGAAAAGGATTTTGTTGAAAATAGTAATGAAATATTTTAGAGTAAGCTTCATTAAAATAAGGCGTTATGAAATCGTAAAAATCTGTTCATTCCGTATAAGTTAAAAATACATTCTTCTCGTACTTTTTCTAGAAAAGTCAAAAAGTACCTCGTATGGTAAAAAAAGAAAGATTCCTTCCATACGATGTGGTAAAAGTAAAAAAATTGTAAAAATGACTTTAAAAATACATGGAAGAAAATTAACCATTTTATGAAAATATTTTGAGAACATATGGACATGGATAATAAACATAACCCTAGTAAATACTTACGAATAAACAATCTCGGATAAGAATGAGATTGGAATAATTATCCCTTACCTTATGTCTGATATGCTTTGTATGTATCCAAACCTTCTGTATAATGATTTAAATAATTTCATTGACTTATTACAGAATCATATTCATTGTTATGATATCATATATGGTTCACTTATGACTTTATATTACCCATTCTTTTGTAAATTTCATGTTAAAGCAGCGTTTTGGGTAAAATCATTTCATTTATCGTTCGTGTTTAGACTTGTAATTATTAATATGATTAAATAGATCATGATTAATTAATTACAGAATATAAAACATGATTTATATATAATATATATTCCTAATATATATATAATAGATCAATAAATGGAAATAAATACACCGTTCATGGAGACGGGAGGCCGTACATACACATGAATGATCTTTTCGTTTTCTTATTGAATTGAATGTAATTAAGTAGATGACATACATATATATATATATATACATAAATCTAGTAGCATTATTATATCATATATTTCATGATTACTGATTATATATACTTTATAATCATTCTTGATTTGTTAACATGGAAAATGAATCTCATCGCGTCGTGGAGACGGTAATCTGTACGTACACACGAGCGATGATATCGTTCCATTATTTATTGAAGGGAATTAGAGTGAAAGATATAATATCTTAGAATCAGTATTATGTTATAATAATCATATGTAGTTATTATTTACACCATTATACCCATCCACGTAAGGTGGTGGTAGAGAAACAGATTACACCACGGCGTGGAGACGGTATTTTGTACGTACGCACGCATGGTGATTTCGTTTTCCTTAGGATGGATAGTAGGTGAAATAGGGTTGTTTCATATTTATAATAACATATTAGTATATGAGTGATACTGATGTTATTAATTCATAATGAAACAACTAATGAAGAAGAATTAGAAGAAGAAATAAATTTCAAAGAATCGGTAACGGATATTACCTCTTCTTCGACAGGCCTCTTTGAAACCTCCTCTTAGGGAACTAAAATTGGTCTTTGAAGATGACCAGGACATCTAGAATGTTTCTAAGGAGGTTGATAAGGGAAATAGTCAGGTTTTGTCTGAGCTTTAAGGCTCAAAAAGGTGTGAGTAGGAGAGGGAGGAGGTGCCCTTTTATAAGGGAGGAGAGGGGCACCATTAGAATTATAAAAAATATTAAATTATAATAAATTCCAACCCTACATAAAAACCCCCAAAATTACTCAAATACGAAGCTTATATGAGATAGGGTTGTAATCGCATCAAATAATAAAATTTAGACAGATTTTGAATTTATTTTAAACGTTATCAACTTGAATTATCCTTATATAATCTATTTAATTTTATTTTTCATAATAATATTCTAAATTTTAAATCATTATAAATAACTACTTATATGTTTCTAATTGTCAATAATTCAATGATTTATTACATTGTAGACCATATAAATTTTAATTTATAGATTCTAAATATTGTTTTGATTTTTAAACAATTTTATAATATGTAATTTATATAAAATAACAATAGTGTCAATTTTAACACTATTCATTTATTTGAATTTAAATAAAATCCTCAAAGAAGATATGTTCTAAATAAAAGATTTAATAGATTCATAACATGTCATATATATATAGAAAATTATTGGAGCACATTAAATAGTTCATATAATATTTATTTTAATATTTTTAAAACCTTTTATTTGGTATATATCTTAATAAAATAATTACTACAACATTTTTGTATTATTATTTAATATACTTATTTTTGCATAAAAATTTAAAATAAAACCTTTGATGAAGATAAATATAATAACTTTCATAATAATATTCTTACTTGAATTAATCATCTTAAAATCACGACATTTAAATTGTTATATTTATTAAATTATGAAGGTGACATCTTTGACATCATTTAAAATAAAATAATATAAATGTCATAATCGGTTTTATAAGTCTCCAAATGGTCCCCAAATTGACACTTGGATGATTAGGGTAAACATATACTCGACCAATAATGTTTGGTCAAGTTTATGGTCCTTTTGATAGGTATTTTTATTTTAATAAAAACAATATTATTGATTTTCCAGTAAATAAACAATTTCTGCATCACAATTGTGTCACTATTAATGACAATTATTTATACCTAAAAATAATAAATAAAATCTCCTAATATAGATAATTTTTTTAGATTTCTGGAGACTATTCATGTTCAATGTTTCATGAAGTTTATCACTAAATTAAAATTATTATACTTATAATATTTAAGGGAGTGACATGTTGTCACTTTCTTTGGATTTAATAATAATTAAATTATTTTCATGGTCAAAAGTACATAAAATGAATCCAATCTGACCCTTAGGTGATATGGGTCGACTTTTAGTCATCCAATATAATTTTGGCATGTGTTAAGGTAATTTTATAATCTTAGGTTTACCCTTAATTACCTAATTTATCTTTAACTGAAGTAAATAAAAATTACCGTAGTTACTATTCATAGTGCCCAAAAATAAAAAGTAGCCTATTAACATAATTTGTACCTCATGATTCCAAATATGGAATCCATTTTTTCAAAATTCAAAACACAAAAGTTGCAGTAATTAATTTAAATTTAATCCTGCTATTAAGAAAATGAGTTTTAAAAGTTAAAACATTGCAAAAGATTGAAATGATTTTACATATGAATTCAATGTAAAATAAATGATAATGAAATACATTACATTAAAGGGTAAAAATAAATTCTATTTATACTTTAAAACCATTCAATATTATAATTTAACCATATAAATTATTACGATGAAAAAAGTTGTTTTTAATTAAAATATACCGTGTTTTTACTATTCATTAAAATATGAAAGTTATCAGAATAATATGAAAAATTTATTCGATGTAAATTTTAATATCCTGATTCCATATAAGAATTTAATTTTTCCAAATTAAACTTCTAAACATGTCATATACTAGATTTACGGTGGGTGCGCCATCAAAAGGCGGCAAAACTGCATTTTTTAAAAATATTTATTTTACCAAAAAAATTTATTTTGATCTTATACCATGTTCTAGAAAATATGTAAGATGAATAATAATTTTATAGAATTTAAAATTTAGTTAATACTATTCATAACAGCTAGTTCATAATAATATTATAACAATATATCGTTGTTTAGTGAAACTCGGTATTGCGTACAACACACGCTATCGTGGAAGGTCGCGACTGCGTGTAATGAAATCCAAGTCAGGGTTCTGTATGCTGGAAGCTAATACGGTGTTGCGTATAGTGCAAGGTAATCTTGTTGTAGCGTACAACAGAAGACATCAATGAAATTAAAAAGAATATTTTTCATAAAATCTCGGTTTGTTACATGCACCAACAAAGATGGTTAGAGATGATCAAAGACTATGACTGCTCAATCCATTACCACTATGGGAAAGTGAACAAGGTGGAGGATGCCCTAATTATAAAGGACCCATCAATTCTATCATTGATGATAAATTAAAGGGATCCAATCTTCGTAGATTTGATAAAGATGGACATGGGAATCATAAAAAATAGAACATCATAAATCCTTTCATAAATGATTTCTCAATTGTCACTTTTGGAAAGGTTAAAAGATGATCAAAAGGATGATGTGGGAATTCTAAAAAAAGTGGAAGTTATCAGAAAAGGGAAATCCTTGGAGTTTAATTTTAATGAATAAGTAATTGTGAGATTTGGTAAAAGACAATGTATTCCATCATGTCTGGAGTTGAAGAAGGAGCTTTTGGATGATGCACATAGTTCAAATTTCTCTATTCATCCAGGAAACTCAAAGATGTATCGATATATCTGAGAGAATTATTGGTGGGATAATATGAAGAAGGAGGTCGCTGAATATACATCAAAGTTCCTGGTGTGTCAGTAAGTGAAGGAAGAGACGTAGAAGTCTAAGGGGATGATGCAACCATTGCTCACACCAGAATGGAAATGGGAGAACATCACCATGGACTTTGTCACTGGACATATGAAGACATCCAAAGGCAACAATGAAATATGGGTTATTGTGGATCATCTTACAAAGCTTGCACACATCATTGTTATTCAGGATGGTTTATCATTAGATCAACTGGCATGGATATATATCAGAGAAGTGGTAAGGCTTCATGGAGTACCACTATCTATTATATTTGATCAAGATCCAAGATTCACATCTATGTTTTGGAATAGTCTTCAACATGCTCTGAATATTGAACTGAACTTCAATGCAGCATTTTATCTTCAAACTGATGGCCAATCCGAGTGGACTATCCAAAAACCTAAGGACATGTTGAGAGCATACACAATGGACTTTAAAAGAGCATGGGATCAACATCTTTCTCTGGTTGAGTTCTCTTATAATAATAGTTTCCACTCAAGCATCCAAATGGCAGCATATGAAGCCCTATATGGGAAAAGGTACAAAACACCACTGTGTTGGGATGAGGTAGGTGATTGTAAGCTTCTTTGATTAGAAATGGTCAAAGAAATGGAGGAGAATGTGAAAACCATTTAGCATCGTATCAAGGAATCCCAAAGTCGATAGAAGAGTTATGCAGATAACCTTCGACGAGACCTTGAGTTTAATGTTGGAGAATGGTATTTCTACGCATATCTCCGTGGAAGAAGGACATGAGGTTTAGAATGAAAGGTATGTTAAGCTCAAGGTACATCAGCTCCTTCGAGATTCTTAATCATGTTGGGGTTGTGGCCTATCGACTAGCACTTCCACCTAATATGGCCAAAGTACATGATGTCTTTCATGTGTCCCTCTTAAGGATGTACATACCAGACCCTTCACATGTACTCTATTCTGAGGTGGTACATTTGAAGGATGATCCTTCATACGAGGATCATCCATTGAATATCTTAGATCATAGAGAAAAATATCTATGAAATAAGACTATGCCCCTCGTCAAGGTGTTATCTGAAAACCACAAGTTTGAAGAAGTGACATGGGAATAAGAGGAAATGATGAAGCAGAGTTACCCACATCCGTTTTAGTGTGGAAAATTGAAATTTTGAGGGTTTAATTTCTTAAGGGGGGAAGATTGTAATGGCCCAAAGTTTCATTAATGGAAATCCATCTTGATCTAATTAAATGTCTCTTTATGTAAAATGTTTATATAAAATTTCATCTTCTTTGGTTTTATATTTTTGGATTTTAAAATACTGTTAAGAATTGTGACCATTTCTAATATAGCCATTGAATAGTGATCACATGATTAGTATAAATATAGGTCTTCAACAAATCCAATTTACTCAGACAAAGGAAGCGGTGGCCTCATCTGATAGACATGCCTCATACGAATCCCATTTTTCATACCTCAAAAAGGAGGTTGCATATTTGGGCTTCGCTCTTAACCAAGACCAGGACGAGCTTGAATATGTTAAGCTCTAGTTGGTCCTCCTATGAGAGAAGTGGAAGTTGATAGAGATTACCACCCGAGCAATGTTATCTGAGCCACCCCAAGAGCCTATCACAATCACACACCATACTCTTTTGTCTTATTTGGGTGTTATAAGGGGTTATGTAACAAGACCCTCGTACTATGGTTATGTACATTATTTTTTTATATAATAATGAATATATTTTCATTGTATAATATTTACCTTGTAAATAGTTTTTAAAGCACAAATAGTATTTTTAGTAAATGTTCAACTAAGAAATATATTTTGATGAATTAATGGATTTTTGAATACAATAATATTTTAATAAAATATTATTATTATTATTAATTTAATTTTTATAAAATTTATATGATCGTGTAATTTTATGAATAAAATTGTAATTTTTATTAAGGTTTGAAAGCCATTTTTTTTCAAAACCCATGAATTTTGGATAAATGTCAATTTTTATTTTAAATTTGAAAATTAACATACATAGAAAATTATTTAGATAAAATGAATTTTATTTTTGGAATTAGGATGTCAAAATTATCCAACTGTAAATGTTTCATAATTTTCTGAGATAGTCAAATGTTTTGGTAAAAATTAAATACCGTTTAAATATGTAATGTATTTTATGACATCATAATGACCCAATAGTGATGAAAAAAATACTCTAAACTTTATGTTAGTCCAATACATGTTTTAACATTAATATAATGTGATTTTGCATTTTTTTATTAATTTTACAAAGCTTTGGTGGACCCTTCAAGACTTATTAAACATTTTTCCTTTTTAGATTGTTTTCCTTGGGAGTGTGGCTCACCTCCACATAAGAAACCCCATTTTTTTAATAATTTCGGACTTTGGCCTTATAAAATATGTTTTTCCACTTCCATTTTCCAAAACCCATGGGAAAAAACCATGGAATGGTTTGTGTTTTTCATTAGTTTAATGTGAGGTGTTCCAAACCTAAGTAATAATGAATTCCATCACCATTCCTATATAAACCCACCCAAGCTCCCACTTCCTCCTCACTCAATGCCTTTTTAGTTCGTCCAAACTCTTATATCCTCTCTCTATAATCCTCCCAAGGTGCCCCAAGATTCCAAGAATACTCTCTCAAGCCTTTGGAAGCAGACATCCATATAAGGGTTTTTCTTCCTTTTTCATTTTTGCCCAATATTTTTTAAATAGTTATAACCTTTTAATTTCAATTGGAAATGTTAGGGTATGGCTTCTCACCTCCCCCATACTTCCCTCTTTATGTTTAGATAATGGGATACCACTTATTCTCCCATTAAATACCTCCCATGTATACCTGTTGCTATGCTGAAATTCTGAAAGGAATTTCTCTCTCATTTACATTCAAGAAATTGTTTTGTATCATGAATATAAATTTCATTATATTTTTTGGTACATGTATCTATATTACCCCTTTACCTTCCATGTCATGTAAATATGATAAGACACCCCTTTCTCTCTCATCAACCATCTTTATGATTTCTTATGTAACACCGTTATGCTATCGAAAATACACCGCGCTTTTCCAAGACAAAGTAATTATGTAGTGAATACCATGCCTATTTCCCAATCAATTTTATTCAACTATATGAACATTTACATGTTGTCTAATGAGTTTCAGGTATGTATTTTACATTCGTTTATTGTGTAATAAAAGATTATGTTGATTGTTTAAACATTTTATGATCCATGTGGCACACTTATTCATGAAATGTTTAAGAAGGGTGATCCCTAGTAACACTCCAATGCAACGAGTAAAGTTTAGTATCAGGATAATTCATGTGCAATGGGTGTTTAATCATGATAATTCATGTTCAACAAGGGTTTACTCATGCTTCATATGCAATTAGGGTTTAATCATGCTCCATGTGCAATGAGCCTTGGCTCATGCTAATTCAATGTTAAGTGTTGTTTCCACATTTCCATGTTATGATTATCATGCTTTATCATTTCTTTATTATTATGCTTATAAATTTATCTATTGATAAGCCTATTTTCTAACATGTATTGTATTCCTTATGTTATTCCATGATTATTCCCTTACTGGGCCTTATAGCTCACCCTTTTCTTACGCATGTCCCCAGGTTATCCCATGCAATGCTAAGTACAAGAGAATGCAGTGGTCATGTAAAGGATTTTTTAAATAAAGATGTTTTATTTCATGTTTCAAGTTGTTATGAAATGATCCTAAGCCCTGAAGACACTAGGCCTCTCAATATTCTATGTTGTATCAAGTGAAGTTTATGTAATAAATTATGTCTAATTGTGTAAGAAAAAGCAGGGTTGTCATTTTTTATGGTTCTGGTATGTACTTTCTAGGATATATAAAATACTTCATATATATTAAATAAATTATATATATGAAATACTTCATATAAATGAGATAGGTTATGTGGGAGTACAATTCAACATTAGTTTTGGAAACCTTATAAAAAAATCATTTGAATTCATAAAATTTATATGATCATTTAACCTTGATAAACATTATTTCATGATAATATTTTTAAAAAATATTATTTACTTAAAAAATAAATTAATTTCACAAAATAAATTCCTTAATTGAATTTTATTATTACTCAAATATATAATTTTTTTTTAATATATGAAAATCATAATTTTCTAGAGTAATAATTGAATGTATATATAACCATTATTATATTAAAAATAATATATAATCATATTATTAGGGTATTGATACATATCTCTTTAATAAATAGAAAAAATCCCTAATATTGGTGTACATCATATAAATATTTTCCTAAGATGGTTTGACATACTTTGTTTGGGTCGTGATCTCGATGTGCTTGAACATCACCCTAAAACGATTTTCCTAATGATTTAGTTGTTGGATCCCATCTTGGGATTTCTCAATGGAAAAGACCAATGATGTTATCTCCCTTAAATTCTCTAATAAATGGGATTCATAGGATATGATCCTACTAGTTGAGGCCATTACTTCCTTTGTCTATGTCAATTGGATTTATCAAAACCTAATATTTATACTAATAATAAGTTCAATGTGAAAAAAATATATTATCTATGGTAATGATACTTAACAATAATTTAAATAAAATTTGATATAATGTAACCAAATAAGTACACGTGTTTAATATATAAATAAAATATAACAATTGAATTAATTAAATCACAAGGGGTAATTTATTTCTAAAAGTTCATGTCATTAAATGAGTTGGGGTTAATAACATATATTATTTTTAATGTTTTAAAAAAAGGTTATTAAACTATTTAAGACCTCATAGTATTCTATAATCTAAGGGACTTTCAATTATTATCATGGTTCTAGGTTTTCCTTTTAGGTTCTATAATATCTCAACTTTTGGGGATTTTTTAATTTTCATGTGTAATATGGGATCAAAATTTAGTGCACAATAAAGTAATGTTTACATTTAATAGTGGGGGATTTTTCTCTATAATGTAACACATGTTTCCTTTAATTTTATACAATGTCCTCTATGTATTATATATTAAAATTGTATGGTTCACATTAATGGAAATAGTTACAAGTCACTATTTATATTATAATATGAGTATTAAAGTTGATTGTAAGGATTTAAAATTTTTTATTTCCATCACTTTTAGGGAGTTAAAAGTTTTTATATTACAAATTAAAAAATGATATATTTATAATTTTTCATCATATATATATGAGATAAAAAGAAAAAGAAATCCCTATTATAGCATTTTGAAAAAAAAATAGGATGTACACATGGGATAAAGAGAATTATTAACATAGGTAAATCTATTTTTAATATTTATTCATGTTATGGTGTTTATCTCTAGGATTCAACATTATTGAAAATATATGAATTCTTTATGGTAACGTCATTGTTGAAATTTATATATCATACGATTGAGACATGGAAATTTTTTATCTTGAATAACATCACTATGTTTTGTTAATTTATGTAATATGAGGGGAAATTTATTTGAAGTATTAGAAAAAATGTTATATATATATATATTTCTTCATCCTTAAAATTCCTATAAATTAAAAAAAATAAAATATCACATGAAGACGAGTCTGTAGATGAAAAATATCTAGTGAATTATATATAATACACATCCCTTTTCTCATTGAATTTTTATTTGGGGAAGGGAGAATAAGAGAGGAATGATTCACATAAATATTTTAATATATATAAAAGTTAGTAGATTATTTTAAAATTTACTAAAAAATGAAATGGAATATATTAATTAATAACCTTCAAAAATATTCCGTGAAAAAATAAATAAACATAATATTTTATAAGAAAAGTGAAAATATTTAACTATATGGAATGAGAAAAATATATTGTGTAAAAATAAAAGAAACATAAAATAAATGAATTCAGATGTCATATATATTGATGAATATAATATTTAAGTAGAGAGATTATAATATAAAAGTGAGAATGTACATATAGCTCATGAAAAATAACCAAAAAAATCATTTAGTGGAGATGATGATGTCATTGATGAAAAAATTAAATATAAAATTGAATAATTATCGATTATAGAGACAAAACGTTTCCTAAATATTATTTATAAATTTGATAAATATAATTCCTTTATAAAGAAGAATATAGTTTTCAAGGATGATGAGATATACTGATCAGAGATGGAGGAATATTATTTAATTAAAATTGATATTTAAAATGTATTTTCTCAAGTGGATCAGATTAAGAAATGAAATTTCATAAATTAAGTTACATAATGAAAAATAAATAATAATTATTTATTCACTTTTGATGAATACACAAACAATGATGAATAAATTCAAGATTTATTATGTAAAATCTATTGAAGAATTAGGGGAAAGGTTAAAATATCATGAGTATAAATTTATGGAATTAAGAAGAAATAAAATAATATAAACTAGAAAAGGTTACATAATTGGGGAAATCAATTGGTAATATATTTTTTAAATATTTTTTATAGTCAATTTAGAAAAAAAGTTATATTTTTGGTAGAAGAAAATATAGAAAATCATATGAATGTTTTATAAAAAATATATTTATCAAATGAAAAAAACTATTATATATAAGAAGAAAAATTTCTAAAAACCATACTCAATGGGATTTAGTGGATTAAATTTATAATTTTTTTAAATAGAAGTATATCATGTTTTTAACGATTATAAAATATAAAATAATGGATTTTTTGATATATTTCTCATCCTTTGAGAATTGTTGGTTTTCAAGTCCATCATTGGTGTTTCGATATATTAAAAAATAAATAATTTTTTTGATGATATAATATGAAATATTTTATAATAACTATGGTCATGTAATCAATATGTGAACAATTTAGTTAATGAAAATATATAAACATTACAAAATTAAATGGTATGGGTGAAGAACAAGTTTTAGCAAGTCGTGAATTATTCCCATTACATCCACAACATTATAGGTTTAAAATATAGGGTATAATCATGGATATCTCTAAAAAAATGAAATGGTATATACACTAAAACCTACGGTATAAATAACAATATAATGAATGAAATTCCCTATATTCTCTAAAAAATTAAAATATATAGTAATCAACTATTCCTCAATAAATAAAACAATACCTATAATCCACATATAATGCATTCATGTTCATACAAAAAAAATATTATTTATAGACAACGCCAAAAATAAATTGCTATAATGAAATCAACTATGACACCAACTAATCACCAAACCACCATCTAGTAATGTATTACCTAACTAATAACACTATATTGAAAATGTTTAATGTATTATATAGAAGTTGGGTTGAGGAGAGATTTACAGTTAGTAGACTGACCCCCCTAAACTCTAATGATAATTTGAAAGAAACGTACAAAAGACTCAGAAAATAAAAAATAAATATTAATCATTACTTATTCTTGGGAAAATACAACCCATATTATGAGGGAACACTACAAAGAATCATAAACAAGTAGAATAATATTGCAATCATGAAAATATATAAAAAGTATATACCCAACACCTGCTTCCCTACTAATATGGCCACCCACACATCCCAAATATATTATTAGTCATCCTATTAAATTTCATATCCTCAAACCACATCTTCATAAAACATTCTTGATACCAATATACACATAACCATAAACACATAACACATCAATAACCACGATATTCAATTTAGTATCACTATAATATATCAGCGATAGATATGAAAATCACTATAACATAACTAAATTAACACCCGAATGAAGAAAGAGAGCATGTCTAGTGGTTATCCATTTGTATCACCCACATATTATAGGTTGGGGGTTCACTCAGTAACATAAACATCATATGAATGTTGATCAGGTCACATAATTTATGTGGTGATGCATAATAAATAAAAAACATAACAAAATATAACATTATAGGAACCCAAACTACAATAAACCCCCTATTGAAAAAATATATTACCATATCCCATTGTCATATAATCACCATTCCACAACATCAAATACCCCCACTTATAGACAAATAATAACCCAATAACATAACAATACAATAATAATAAAAACACACAAGTAATTTTATTTTATATATCATTACCAATTACACATTAATCATTTAATAACCTCTATAATTTTTTATATATATTTATTTCAAGAACATATCCATTCATCATGAATGGATAATATCTTATCACACATCCCATATTTCATATTATTCTGCCACTAATTTAATTAACCATCTCATTCCATAGTATTCAATTTTATTTAGTTTTTAAAAATATTTATTCCTATTTCGTATTTTAAAATTTTTATTAATGAAATATAATTCCATATCCTTGATAATAAAAAATTAATTAACCACATCAAACACATAAATATACAAAAAAAACTAATCACATAAATACATCTTCTATACAAATAAAAACAATTACTCCAAACCCTCTTGCATTACCATAAAAAATGGGCGCAAAAACTCAATGTAAATAATAATCAAATAAATAATTTAATCATTACTTAATTATTAAATTATAATTTCATGCTAAAATTTTTAAACCAATTATATATATTTAACTACATCATGGTGCAATAATATTTAAATTTATCAAAAATATTTTAAAATTTGATTATACACATTAATATTAACTTTAATATCCAAATTATTCCTAGTAAAATATGAATGAAATAACATAAGATTGGGAAACATATAAAGAATATTCAATCCATCCCCACTAGATTAAATTCGATTATTTATTCTTTTTACAGTCAATTATGATTTCTTACCAAATATGAAATTAGAGAATTATTAAACTATATAAACATGGTAATGTAGAATATTAATCAGAATACCATACCTTAATAAAAAAATAGAATAATACAATACCAATGAGAGATTAAACCCAATGATCAAATGAAAAATATCTCATAATAAACTTCTAATAAACATGTTGTGAAAAAATAATTCATCAATAAATTATAAATTATCTATCTATATTGAGCACTATTAACTGACATTCTTTCTAAATAAAGAGGGAAAAATAGAGTTAATATAAGGTAAGTGAACCTTAAATTATAAAATATTTATTTCACAAGATGAATCGATAAAAGATCCATCAATTTTATTTAAAAGCCAACAAAACTAAGTCTTTCTGCCAACTATGGTTATGAATATATAAAGGCAACCAAATGAGGGAATTGCGTTCCTAAAAATTATTAACAAAATTTGGGGTACCTAAATATAAAATGGAAATACTAAACCATATAATGGTTTATCTTGGTTAATACCATTATAAGAAAATGATTCTTGGAAACTGAGAGGCTGAAATTTAAATTATTCATTTACATCATTAAAATAAAATGAAAACAGAACAACTACATAAAAACCAATAGATATGATAGTTTTATTCCATATTCCTAAAGACTCATCCAAACAACCATGATTTTGTTCATAACAAGAAATTTTATTTTTTCACTTTGGTGGGAATGTAGTTTGTCCACCTCCTCCTAGTTGTAAGAATATACTTCATCAAAATATATCGTCACACCATTAATAGAAAAACAATGAAAACACAAAACTATTTATTATAACAATAATGTCTATATACCAAAACCAAGGATACCTCCATGAGGAACTCATTCCAATCAGGATATGGTGGTTTCAAAACCACAATATGTGTTACTCGAAGAGTATAAAAATAATCTCTTTCATCTGATTACAAATCGAATGTCACATTTACTATTTTCAACATAGAATAAATACAACATAAAATACTATAAAAATCACCCCATCTATATGAGATTCTCAATAACTGATTCTCATCCTTAAAAACAAATGATATTAATATAATTTTTTCATGAACCGTACCCTAAACTCTCTTAAAGTAGATAACCCATTTTGATGTTTGATTGATTTATTCAATGTATTTTCTTCATCCTCAAAGATATGAATTTATCTCTCAACTAGAACTAATGTTTCTCTTTCATCTCCTTGGACTCATCATTGTCACTAAGATAATGGTTCGACCATTTTGAAGTTTTATCTGCATTTATTCTATCCAATAGAAGAATAAAATTCTCATTTCACATATAAATAAAAAAATTCAATCTCAAAATCCTTAATCCACCTCTTCATCTCTATATGCATGATGGTCCCACATAATTCTAAAATATCTACCACTAAATCATATTAAAATACTTCATTTGTGATTCAAACTCATTAGGATTATAAACATATGGTTTAATTAAAAATTTTGTATAACTTCATTGACATGAACCATGCTAGGGTGTTTTACATAGTCCATATCCAAAAATAAATACAAACTCTTAATCCTCTCGTAAAACCTATTCCAAAATCACCCAAACTGTTCTTGAGTGGGGATTTTCACATGTCCAAAGGCATGCCACCCCATACTCTAAAATAAACTAATTAGTTTTGATTTTCTAAGGTGTTCATGGGGAGACTATTCCCACTAATACAAGGCCAATGGATCATTCCCATTTCTACAAAAAAAATCATCATAACCAATATATATAACTAAAATCCCAAAAAAATGTGGAAACAAATCCACTGTGGCCCCTAAAATATTGAATATGAAGAAACAAACCATTTATATGATGCAAAAAATATAAAATATTATTAATAGATGAAGTATCATCAAAATTTAAATAAATGGATCAACAACCATTACATATTATAAAAAATTACTAAAATTAAATACACCACGCTTGGGTCCAACTAAAAAAATAAAACATATCTATTCATCAAAATCCATGACCTAAAAACTGTAACATGTATCTAGTTCAATTATATACATATATCCTTAGAGAAAATAATAATATATACCTACAAACTTCAAACCCCATGTTCTGTACATTAGTAGGTATTGAGTTTAATGACTCAGTAGTAAAACCCAATACCATCACCATACTGAGTTTTATTATGATCATGTGAATGTGAAATAAACACATATATAAATACTGAATTTGTTCCCATGAAATACATCCAACTAGAAATATGAAATCCCTAGAACAAATAATCATACACATTAGTTAATTTTGTGCTAACAATGATACCATGAAACATAAACACACCATATTTGGCCCCATTCTGAATGGATTATGTTTCTTCATATTACAACCTAACACATACCTACCATATTGGGTAGGGTGTCTAACCCAGTCCTCAACAAATACAAAAAGGTGAAGGGTAAGAGTATATGATGAATCAAAACCACAACCCAAAATTTTATGGTAGAGAGTCCTAACATCCTAAACAATCTCTTCCCACTCATTGGAGGGAAAAAACCACCCATTTCACTCCTTATAACTTATTGGATTTTGAACATGACATAAGGTGGCCCGCCATTCACACTCAATGGAGGCCACACATCCCATCTCAAGCTATACATTATCACCGGTGGTTATCCCAGACATTATCCCCGAACTAGGACCCCATGTATTCTATAGTACTCATACTAGTGTTATCTAACTCGTGGTGATGCCAGGCCTTATAGTCCAAGTCTCGTATTGACATCAATCACTTATCATAAGTATATATTCCTGAACTTAAAGGATCAAATAAACAAGGAATTCATCCTATATCATTACTCACCAACTCACATCTATTGTTCTTGTCACATTGGACATATCCCATTTCCTAACATCATTATAATGCCAATTTGGACCCTTTGGTAGGTATGTTCTATCATCATAGAATAGCCCACCACCTTCATACCAAAATAAATGTTCGAAATAATACATTAAAATCATGTATCAACATGTTACAAGGAACACACATTCTAATCACAAGAAGGAGAACACACAAAGTATCCATGCCTCAAAAATTAGGGCATCACTCACATGAGATCAAATAGAACAAAAAACATAACTAATACCTTTTTTATTTACTTTTTAATCTATGTAAAAAATCATATTCTTAACCAATTTTAGAAAATTTAATTACATATATTCTTACCCTTGCTTTGGACATGTACAAAATTTATCATTATTATTTTAATTTCAATTAAAAAAATATTACTATAATCACTATTTTATCATTGATTTCCCATTTGGATTGAAATATATATAAAAATATTTTAAAATGGAAAAAACTTTTTATTTCAAAAAAACCTCAGAATTCCAAGAAATATTAAGTGGATTACCAACACTCAATAAACCAAGGTACCACTATAAAACTATTTAAGAATCTATGTGGTCCATGTTTTCTATTAGGAAAATTTGATTCTATCCCAATATATTAGAAAACCCACAAAAATAAATCAATATAAATAAATAGAAATAATTAATGAAGAAAAAAATATTATCTCCAAATAAATATGAGACTAAAACAAATTCATTGCTACCTACCTCAAACAAAAATCAATAAATAATCCTAGGCTTGTGCTAACCTCCTCTAAGACCTTGGGAACTTAAGAATTTCATAAAAACCAACAAATTAAAAAATTAAACAATTCCTAGTGAATAAAAATATTAAAATAATTGATGCTGAAACTCATTTATTGATCTCACAACAATAAAACCAAATTAAATGGGGTGTAACCCACTCCTTATACACACATAGATCTTAGCTCCAGAAAAAAACCTAATTTACATCCCTAAATTTATGACCAATATTTCCCGAAATTGTTAAAGACACTAATTAAATACACTAGAAAACATACTATAATGAAATTGATGAATATTGTCTTAATTATCTTATTGTGATATATCTTCTATAAACTAAACCCAATAGAACCATCAAGCATGAGGATTTCACAATGATCTAGTGAAATCAAATCTTGGAACCCTAAATGAGTAAACCAAAATACAGGGAAATTAATAAAGAGAATAAGGGGAATGAATTGATGAATCATACATTTAATCCATATGAAATGATTATACTAAAATGTATTGATAAAAAGGGCCCCATTTTTGGAAAATTAGAGAGATAAGAGATCTCATCCCATCTCCCTCACACATTTGGAGGTCGTTGAATTTAAGAGATTTCAAATAGAAACCCCTCAAAAGTTAGAAAATAAACTATAAAAAACCCATTTTTGGAACATAGTGTGAACCTAGAGAGACTCTATGTAACACAACATTTTCCCCCAAATCAATCCATGCATGACCAACATGGTCACTATGCTAACATCCCCAAACAAGGGGCCATCAACCATCCTCCATCATAGTGCGACCATTCTCTAGTCATGAAATGACTACTCCTAGGCATAGATTCCACTCTTGAGGATATCCCAATCATGGAACCCCATAGATGGTTATGGTGTGATATTCACCTATAAATGAAATTTAATCTAATGGTCACCTTGATCTCTATCTAAAAAAAATCAAAATTCCATTAAAATTTTAAAATTGTACTGAAAGAAGACATTATAAACTCTATTATAATGATTCTCATCATCAATAATTCATTATAGTCCTTCTATTATCATACTCATCCCATCACGGTTTCAATTCAATATTAACGCTCAATTTTTCATCACAAAACACTTGACACACTTCTATAATATAACTCTGATCACGACACCTAGATACACTAACATGTATCAAAATATCAGTATTAATCCCCTAAACACACTTTTATACCCAATATTATGATTTCAATTTGATCTTTACATTACCACATTAATTTTCATGCCAAATCACTAGTATGTCCATCCATAGATGACTTCTCTAAAAAATCTATGGCCTCACCCACAGTGGCATAAACACCCACCCATTCATAAAGACTTAATACTTAGTGAAAGAAATGAACCATTCAAATACCCATAGTAAAGTCCAATCCCATATCTAGGGGTTATTCTATAGTTGTATCCTAAACTGCCCCATTCAACCATCATTCTCAACCCATAAGCACCAATACACAAATGATCCTACTCACTATCAAATTACACTAAAATTTTCCAAATATTTTCATCAATGAACAGATTCCATTCAACCCCCTTATAAATTCATTATTTTTATTCAAGATACTAGATAATTACATATTTCCTCATGTAATTCCCCGGACCTCTCTGGCCCATTCCATTGTCAAAAAGAAGGTCAAGAAGTGTTTTGGATGGTAAAATGGACTTTTCCCACACTTTCCAGAATTTTGAAACTACATGTCGTGTAGTTTGAGTACACGCCGTGTACCCCCTTACTGGGTATACCCCGTGTTGTAGGTCGTGTCCTCCCCATGTGAAGTAAATGAGTACACGCCATGTAGTGTAACTACACGCCATGTACCACCTTGTCGGGTATACCCCGTGTTGAAGGTCATTTCCTTGCTGTGTGAAATAATGGGTGCACGCCGTGTGTCCAGTACTACACGTCGTGTAGTCCTTCCCTGCATACGCGTTACCGGTCAACGGTTGTGTGCTATGTTGAAGGTTGTGTCCTTGCCGTGTGAAGTAAATGGGTGCACGTCGTGTGTCCAGTACTACACGCCGTGTAGTCCTTCCCCGCGTACACGTTACCAGTCAACGGCCATGTGCCATGTTGAAGGTCGTGTCCTTGATGTGTGAAGTAAATGAGTACACGCCGTGTGTCCAAACTACACACTGTGTAGTCCTTCCCCGCGTATGCGTTACCCTCAAACCATGTGTTGACTAGTCAACGGCCGCGAAGCCATATTGGGATCCGCGTGGAGACTGTGTGAAATAACCGAGTACACATCGTGTATCATAATGTACACACCGTGTACTTTTTCTTTTCTCACCTATAAAAGGATGGGTCCCCTCCTCCTTTTAACTCACTCCTCTCCTCCCCTTTCCGTTGAGTAGAGTTCTCCCAAGAGACACGAAGGCTCTTTCTTCCATAACTTCTTCGTCTGAGCTCTGATTTCCGATATGTTAGCGGCCACAGGATCATAACGAAGAGCCAGAACTTCCGAACATGGATCTGTTGTCTTTCCTTCAGCCTTTCCTTTCCGACATCCACCCGAGGAGGTTTTTTCGGGACTTGACGGAAGTGATGGACACTGACAGATGTCTTCTAAAGTTGATCCGGGGGAGCATTGTGATCAGAACCTATTGAGGTAGGGATCTTACCTTTGTCTCTCTAATTTTTGCATCATACGGGGTGGGTATTCTCTTCTTTTTATAAGAAACAGTTGAACCATTAAATAAAGATAATAACGGGTTAATGAACGGGGATGGAGAAGTTGTTATGTTTATCTTTACTTATCCTTTTGATATGTTATGAATTGAATAGGATTATTCCTACTGAAAATCACGGTCGTTGGGGGGCTTTGCTTGTGCAATTAAATGTTGACCTATCTTTGTAGACCGTTTTGTGGATGGAAACTTTGTGGAATGTGGAAATTGGTTAACCACGTAAAGTTGGCTGTTTAAAATCTGGAACCCTTGTGTGATAACCCTGGTTAAGCAAATGGAATAATGAACATATGGGTGTTGGCTTGGTTACGTGGCATGTGATGGGGGTGTGTTGTGGGTTTTTGTGGATAGGGTGAGCAGCGGGGATGCGGTTGGCTTGGTAGTTGGTTGGTGTAAATGTTATGTTGTTCAGTGGCAGCTGGGCTACGATAAATGGTATCAAAGGGATAATAATGTACGGTGCGGTTGTGGTTTTGGTGGTTGGCAGCGGGGCTGCAGGGATGGGTTGGAATTTGAATGGACTATGGGTTGTGAATGAGAAATAAAAAGTGGAAGAGTTAAATAATGGTGGGTCATGGTAATGGAACAATATTAATAATCAATGGGTTGGTTGGTTGATAACAAGGACCTGGTTGTGTTGCTTGTGTTTCCTAACTTGACTTGTGGATGGCAGGAATATGTTTTATGAACGATCGATGTGGTTGGTTGTGGATAGTTACCTAGTAGTTAAGGAACTAAATAAACTAATTCTGTTGAAACGTGAAAACCTAAATGGGGTTGGGGTTGTTTTTTGTATGTATGCTTCGTATTAGCAGTGCTGAGGCACGTGCCCAGTTTCTCTATTTAAAATCCATAGGTTGGGCTGTGTGTTTGGTATACATTTATATATATGTATCATTTTTGTTTTATCTCACCCCACCCATGTTGAGCACTTACTGCCAAACACTCCCATTTCATGGGAGAGGGTGTCTTTCCCTTAGTTACTAGCTCCTTCTTGTTCCTTCTCCCCTAGGCTATGATGGCTTGAGGCGACCTTACATCTAAGACTCTTCAGGTACGTTTCTGTTGGGGTGGTTTTAGCCCATGACTCTTCGGGCATGTTCTACTTTTTCCCAAGAATCATTGGGATGATTCCCAGGTGTGTGCGGGCGGGATACGTAGGTTGTGAGGCCCAGGTGTGTGTGGGCGGGATACATGGTTGTGAGGACGAGGTGTGTGTGGGCACGATACGTGTTTGTGAAGCCCAGGTGTGTGCGGGCGGGATACGTGGTTGTGAGGCCCAGGTGTGTGCGGGCGGGATACGTGGTTGTGAGGCCCAGGTGTGTGCAGGCAGGATACGTGGTTGTGAGGCCCAGGTGTGTGCGGGTGGGAAGAGTGTGGCAGTGTCCGGACTTTCACCGTTAGGAAGAGTAGCTAACTAAAGGAAAATATTGCGGGGTACCCAATACTCTTGTTCCTATATACTACTACCTATTGTGATTGTGTTTTTGGTGAGTGTGGCTAGTGAGGTTTGGTGGATAGAATTCCTTGCTAGGTTTCTTCTATTGTTCTCACGGGAAATTAGGATGTCTCCCCACTTGTGCACGAGAGCTTTAGGTTTCCCTACTGAGTATACTTATATGCTCACCCAACATTTACTTTCAGGTTTCCAGGAGGACTACCAAGGCCGTGCGGGACCCTACTAGTTGGACAGTTGGAGTTGTTGCAGTTGGTGTACTCTTGTTTTCTTTTGGTATTGTACGTTGAGCTTTCTTGTACTTGTACCTTGTTATAAAATTGTTTAAACATGCATGTGGGCTTGGTTTGGGTTTATTTCTATACACATGTTCTTTTCCTTTTTGGTGGTTGACTTGTCCTATTTCCCGATCCAAAATAATAATAATAAAAGTTTAATGACTCCCATATTTGTGAAAACTTATACCCTTGGTGCTAGTCACCACCCCGGGGCCTACTGGAGGCGGGACTCAGGGGTCATTATCCCCCTTTCACCATTGCCAACTCAGGAGGGACATCTTTGGTGGGAATGGGTCATGATAGAATGGTATCAGAGCTGATGGTTGAGAGATAGGATGGAGTCTGAAGTTAGGCACATTGAGGATTGCATGGGATGGATGGGAAACAATGTTAGTTAATCATGGTGCGTGACATAGGCCAGGGAAGACCGGCTAGGACCCAGAATTTTAGGGCCCCCCATGATCCGATGCAAGGAATATGAGCCTACCTAATGACCAAGTGAGACTACATTGATTGCGTGGTAGAGACCCTAGGGAAGGTACATGCATCATCATGATTGTGTTTTACTTGATTTGGGTGTTCTGGGAAAGAAATTGAAATAAAATGATAAAAATAAAACATTGATTTTTTTCTTACTACTTGGGCTTAGGTGATCTTGTTTACTGTACAGTTATGGCACCTGGACGTCGTCCCCGCGTGGCTCAGACGGCCGAGGCCCAGCAGATTCATGCGGTCTATCAGTTGAGGATTGACCGAGAGGATGAAGATAGCCAGTGGAAGAAGATTCTCGATTCCTTTCAGCGGCAGACCCTCAAGAAGCACGAGGGTAGTACTTCAGATACGGAGACGGAGGGGTGGCTTGAGGATCTAGGGATCTCTTTTACCTTGACCCGTGCTCCGAGGGAGTACTGTGTTCCCCTAGTAGTAATTCAGCTAAGAGGTGTGGCGCGACAGTGGTGGATGCTCTACCTCTGAGAGAGGATAGAGGCAGAGGTTCGGTGGGCTGACTTTGAGAAGGAATTCTGAGAGGAATTCCTTTCTTCCATGATCAAGGCGGAGAAGCGGCAGGAGATACTGTCCCTTCAGCAGGGGAGTATGTCAGTAAGAAATTTGGGGATGAATTTCATGGATCTCATGTGCTTTACTCTGGATCTCTTTACGGATGAGGAGTCTCAAGCAAGACGTTTGGAGGAGGTGCTTCGTCCTTCACTCCAGTATGCTATCACCCCCTTCACCCTTCCGACGTACTTGGTGGTACAGAAAAAGGCAGATGTTGTAGAGAGGATGCACTCTATGGGAGGTGCACCCCGAGAGGGGATCCAGTTGGGCTCGTCGAAGGGGAAAGTAGTCAGTAGCAGGTCTCCTACGACGAGACCTTCCAGGTTCATACCAGTGGGAAGCAGGCCCCAGCAGTTCTAGTTCAGTTCTTCGGGTCGTCATCCCTTTTTCATGAGCCCGGGACTGAAGTGTTTCTCTTTTGGATGTTTCGGGCACGTTCAGAGTCGGTGCCATACCCGATCTCAGTACGGTGGAGGTGGGCAGGTTCAGCGCCCACCTCAGCAGCACCATTTTCCAGCGAGGCTTTTCCAGCAGCAGTAGGACCATGCTCCTCTGAGGGCAGACTTTGCGGGAGGAAGCCGACCTCAGGGTGATACTCAGGGACCTCGACCAGGGCATGGTCGGGGAGGTGGATGACATTAGATAGGCAGAGGAACTGGGTGTGGACAGTTGCACGCAGCAGAGTTGACAACTCGAGTAGGACCAGAGGTGGTGCGAGGTATGATTTGTTTGATCAGCACTCTTGTTTCTGCTTTGTTCGATTCGGGAGCTTCGCTATCCTTTGTTTCACCTGGTATAGCCCATTCTTTTAGACTAGACGTAGAGAGACTTTTCGTACCACTGGTGCTGAGTACACCTGTTGGAGGACAGAATAGCGTATCTTGTGTTTGCCGGGGATGTGGGCTGACGGTGGGACTACATCATTCTAGTGGGGACCTTCTTCTATTACAGATACAACCATACGATGTTATCCTAGGCATTGACTGGTTGTTTTCTGTTAGTGCCGTTATCGACTGCTTCCGGAGATGAGTCGTGTTCTCCAACGTGGATGGTCAGCGCATATCTTTTTTTGGCGAGAGGAGCTATCAGGTGGGAAGTCAGCGTCTAGAACCTCTCCTTTCCTTGTTAGACGAGTTATCAGTGTTTCCAGATGATACAAAGATGATGGATGTCTCGGAGGTTGTTGGGTATTTCCTCGATGTTTTTCCTGAGGAGGTTTTGAATCTACCCCCCCCCCCCCCCCCCCGACGTGACGTTGAGTTCGGGTTAGACTTACATCCTGGTGCCCATCCGATTTTGATGGCCCCTTATCAGATGGAACCTTAGGAGTTGTGGGAGTTGCGGATTCAGATTGATGATCTGATGGAGAAGGGTTTTTTTCGACCCAGTGTATCGCCATAGGGTTCTCCAGTTTTGTTCGTGAAAAAGGTAGATGGTGGTATCAGGCTATGAATAGACTACCGAAGGTTGAACCAGGTAACGGTCAAGAACCGTTACCCCATTCCAAGGATAGATGATCTCTTCGACCAACTAAGGGGAGAAAGTTGGTTTTCCAAGATTGATCTACTATCTAGATATCATCAGCTGAGGGTAAAGGACAGTGACATCTCGAAGACGACTTTCAGGTGAAGGTATGGGCACATCGAGTTTTTAGTGATGCCGTTTGGAGTTACAAATGCACCGGCTATGTTCATGTGACTTATGAACTTTGTCTTCCGAGAGTTTTTGGACCGATTCATCGTTGTGTTTATCGATGACATCCTAATCTACTCAATATCAGAGGAGGATCATGTTAATCATCTCAGGGCGGTCTTAGAAGTCCTTCGATACCACTAGCTTTAAGAGAAATTTTCGAAGTGTAAGTTCTTGATGCAAGAAGTACACTTCCTTGGACACATGGTGTCTCAGCATGGAGTGTCAGTGGACCCGTCGAAGGTGGAGGCAATTGTTTCTTGGTCAGCACCCAAGATCGTGGAAGAAGTTCATAGTTTCTTGGGGTTAGCAGGTTACTATTGGAGGTTCGTTTTGGACTTCTCTCGAGCTGCTGCTCCATTGACATCTTTGACTAGGAAGAACCATGTCTTCCTATGGAGCGATCAATGCCAGAAATCTTTCAAATACCTGAATGAGAAGTTGGTCAATGCTCTTGTACTCATGTTGCCAGTGGAAGGGTTGTTGTATGAAGTGTTCTGTGATGCCTCTGGTCTTTTTCTGGGGTGCATGCTGATGCAGAAGAAGGGAGAGATCTGTTATGGGTCTAGGTAGTTACTCCCTCACTAGCGTAACTTTGCCACCCATGACCTAGAGCATGAAGCAGTAGTGTTCGCACTGATGTTGTGGCGACATTAACTTTTTGGGGAGCGCTTTGTGGTCTTCTCATATCACAAGAGCCTATGTTATATCTTCTCCCAGCGTGACCTGAACTTATGGTAGCGGAGATGGGTCGAGTTCCTCCAAGACTATGACTTTGAGATCTCATACACTGAAGGTAAGGGAAACGTTGTGGCTGATGCCCTAAGTAGGAAGTCTCATCAGGAAGTGGTTTGGGAATCCGTTGATTCTTAGAAGGTGATGGGAGAGTTGGCTGCCTTGGAATTAGATGCAAGGGAAGAAGGTGTTAGAGGCTGTTTGTTTCAGATGACGATGCATTCCTCCTTGTTGGAGCAGGTGGAAGAGTCTCAGTGGGGGGAATCCAAGGCAGAAGTGATGCAGGATCGTTTCGATCAGGGGAATGCTCCAGAAGGATGGTCATAGGACATCTAACATTGGATGCTTTTACATGGAAGGTTTTTTTTCCTAGAGACAATGCATGAGGGAGTTCTCCGTGAGTTCCATATCTTAGCCTTGGCGGTACATCTAGGAGTTTCAAAAATGTACCAAGGCCTGAGGGAATAGTTTTGGTAGCCCGGGGTGAAACGGGCAGTGGTAGAGTTTGTGGATAAATTCCAAGTGTGTCAACAACTGAATGCTGAACACCGTGTTCCCAGTGGTTTGTTTCATCCTTTAGATGAGGTTGTGCAGTTGCATGGAGTCCCAAAGACTATCATCTTAGATCGGGATACTCGGTTTACCTCATGATTCTGGAGGGGGTTACAACATGCTTTTGGCACCCAGCTATGCCTTAGCACTGCTTTACACCCCCAGACCGATGGGCAGACAGATCAGACTATCCAGACATTGGAGGACATGCTGCGAGCATGCGTTTTGGATTTTGGAGGATCATGGGTACAAAACTTGCCTTTAGTAGAGTTCACCTACAACAAAAGCTTCCACTATACTATTGGTATGGTACCGTTTGAGGCTTTGTATGGAAGGCCATGTCGTTCACCCATTTTCTGGGCATAGGTTGGTGAGGCAGGTGCTCTTGGACCAAAGGTAGTGCAGAGCACCACAGAGAAAGTGCAGCTTGTACGTGAGAGGATGAAAGTGGCTCAGGACCGACAGAAGTCTTATGATGATCGTCGGAGGAGGCCCTTGGAGTTCGAGGTGGGAGATCATGTGTTCTTGAAGGTATCCCCTCGATGGGGGCAGTAGAGTTTTGGGAATGGGAGCAATCTCTAACCTAGGTTCATCAGAAATTTGGAGGTGCTGAGGCGAGTAAGCGAGGTGGCATATCAGCTGGCCCTGCCACCTCAGTTGGAGAAGGTTCATGACATCATCCATGTCTCCTGGCTTCATCGGTACTTACACGAAGACTCTCACGTTATCGACTAGGGAGAGTTAGATATGGGAGACGATGCGACCTTCAAGGAAAAACCAGTCCAAATCGAGGATCGTAAAGAGAAGGTGCTCCGTGGATGAACCATTCCATTGGTTCGTGTGTTGTGGAGGCGTGGAGGCATAGCGGCCTCGAGGAGATCACTTGGGAGCGGGAGATTCAGATGCATGCATAGTACCCGGAGTTGTTTTTACTTGTTTTTTCCCTTGTTCTTCTGAGATTTGTGTTGATGTTGTACTTTGTACCTTTGATATATGGAAAGCTTGGCTTGTCAGTTGTGAAACCTTTTGTTTCATTGTACTCTGGAAGTGTGTAGCCTGTCCGGATGTGTGGGGAAAGGTTAAAGACTGACTCTTAAGCGAGATGCATTAATGAGGATGTGATTGAACCCGTGCGGGCGAGTCAGTGCTGCCTAATGCAGATAATATCTCGACATAGAAGAAGGAATTTTCCTCAAACCATATGTTCGGGGAATTTGTGGGTTGTACGGTGTTAGGGGCAGTGTAAGTTGGAAAATCATAATGTATGAAAGTGGGAAGACCCAATTCTTAATCGAGACACATTAATGAGGATGCGATTAAACCTATGCTGGTGAGTTAGTGCCAGCTAAAGCAGATAATATCTCGACATAGGAGAAGGAATTCCTAACACATATGATTAGGGTTGTTGGTTGGGTTCCTGTTATAACAAAAACCCTAAGAGGTATCTTGTTGGGTTTCCTCTGGGTTGGTTTTTGAATTCTCAGGGATGATAATGTCTTAAGAGGTATATGATGTAATGGCCCGGACCTCTCCGGCCCATTCCTTTGTCAAAAAGAAGGTCAAGAAGTGTTATGGAGGGTAAAATGGACTTTTCCCAGACTTTCCAGAATTTTGAAACTACACGCCGTGCAGTTTGAGTACACTCCGTGTACCCCCTTGCCGGGTATACCCCATGTTGCAGGCCATGTCCTCGCCGTGTGAAGTAAATGAGTACACGCCGTGTACCACCTTGCCGGGTATACCCCATGTTGAAGGTCATTTCCCTGCTTTGTAAAATAATGGGTGCGCGCCATGTGTCCAGTACTACACACCGTGTAGTCCTTCCTCGCGTACGCGTTACCAGTCAACGGCGGTGTGCCGTGTTGAAGGACCTGTCCTTGCCGTGTGAATTAAATGGGTACATGCCGTGTGTCCAGTACTACACGCCGTGTAGTCCTTCCCCGTGTACGCGTTACCAGTCAACGGCCATGTGCCGTGTTGAAGGCCGTGTCCTTGCCATGTGAAGTAAATGAGTACACACCGTGTGTCCAAACTACACGCCATGTAGTCCTTCCCCGCGTATGTGTTGCCCTCAAACCGTGTGTTGACCAGTCAACGACCGTGGAGCCATGTTGGGAGCCGCGTGGAGACCGTGTGAAATAACCGAGTACACGTTGTCTACCATAAAGTACACGTCGTGTACCATAAAGTACACACCGTGTAATTTTTCTTTTCTCGACTATAAAAGGTGGGGTCCCCTCCTCCTTTCGACTGACTCCTCTCCTCCACTTTCCACTGAGCAGAGTTCTCCCAAGAGACTCGAAGGCTCTTTCTTCCATAACTTCTTTGTCCGAGCTCCGATTTACGATCCGCAGTGGCCATGGGATCGTTACGACGAGGCGGAACTTCCGAGCTTGGATATGTTGTCTTTCCTTCGGCCTTTCCTTTCTGACTTCCACCCGAGGAGGTTTTTCCGGGACTCAACGGAAGTGACGGACGCCGACGGATGTCTTCTAATGTTGATCTGGGGGAGCGTTGTGATCAGAACCTTTTGAGGTAGGGATCTTACCTTTGTCTCTCTAATTTTTGCATCATGCAGGGTGGGTATCCTCCTGTTTTTATGAGAAACAGTTGAACCATTAAATAAAGATAATAATCGGTTAATGAACGGGGATGGGGAAGTTTTTTATGTTTATCTTTTCTAATCCTTTTGATATGTTGTGAATTGAATAGGCTTATTCCTACTGAAAATCACGGTCATTGGGGGCCTTTACTTACACAATTAAATGTTTCCCTATCTTTCTAGACCGTTTTCTGGATGGAAAATTTGTGGAATGTGGAAATTGGTTAATCACGTAAAGTTGGGTGTTTAAAATCTGTAACCCTTATGCAATCACCCCGGTTAAACAAAATGAAATAATGAACATGTGGGTGTTTGCTTGGTTACGTGGCATGTGATGCGGGTGTGTTTTGGGTTGTTGTGGATAGGGTGAGCAGCGGGGTGGTGGTTGGCTTGGTTGTGGGTTGGTGTAAATGTTATGTTGGTGACGTGAAGCAGGGCTACGATAAATGGTATTAAAGGGATAATAATGTATGGTGCGGTTGTGGTTATGGCGGTTGGCAGCGGGGCTGCAGGGATGGGTTGGAATTTGAACGGACTATGGGTTGTGAATAATAAATAAAAAGTGGAAGATTTAATGAATGGTGGGTCATGGTAATGAAACGAGATTAATAATAAATGGGTTGGTTGGTTGATAAGAAGGACCTGGTTGCGTTGCTTGTGTTTTCCTAACTTGATTTGTGGATGGCAGGAATATGTTTTACGAACGATCGATCTAGTTGGTTGTGGATAGTTTCCCAGTAGTTAAGGAACTAAATAAACTAATTCTGCTGAAATGTGAAAACCTAAATGGGGTTGGGGTTGTTTTTTGTATTCATGATTTGTAGTAGCAGTGCCGAGGCATGTGCTCAGTTTCTCTATTTAAAAGCCATAGGTTGGGCTATGTGTTTGGTATACATATATATATCTGTATCTTTTTTGTTTTATCACACCCCACCCATGTTGAGAACTTAGTTCTAAACACTCCCGTTTCATGGGAGAGGGTGTTTTTCCCTTAGTTACTAGCTCCTTCATGCTCCTTCTCCCCTAGGCTGTGATGGCTTGAGGTGACCTTACACCAAAGACTCTTCGGGTAGGTTTCTATTGGGGTGGTTTTAGCCCAAGACTCTTCGGGCATGTTCTACATTTTACCAAGAATCTTCAGGATGAGGCCCATGTGTGTGCGGGCGGGATACGTAGGTTGTGAGGCCCATGTGTGTGCGAGCAGGATATATGGTTGTGAGGCCCAGGTGTGTGCGGGCGGGATACGCGGTTGTGAGGCCCAGGTGTGTGCGGGTGGGATACGTGGTTGTGAGGCCTAGGTGTGTGCAGGCGGGGAGAGTGTGGCAGCGTCAGAACGTTCGCCGTTAGGAAGAGCAGCTAACTAAAGGGAAATGGTGCAGGGTACCCAATAATCTTGTTCCTATATAATACTACCTGTTGTCATTATGTTTTTGGTGAGTGTGGCTGGTGAGGTTGGGTGGATATAATTATTTTCTAGGTTTCTTCTGTTGTTCTCACGGGACATTAGTATGTCTCCCCACTTGTGCACGAGAGATTTAGGTTTCCCTACTGAGTATACTTCTATGCTCACCCTACATTTACTTTCCGGTTTCCAAGAGGACTACTAGGGCCGTGCGGGACCCTACTAGTCGGACATTTGGAGTTGTTGCAGTTGTTGTACTCTTGTTTTCTTTTGGTATTGTACTTTGAGCATTCTTGTAATTGTACCTTGTCATAAAATTGTTTAAACATGCATGTGGGATTGGTTTGGGTTTATTTCTATACACTTGTTATTTTCCTTTTTGGTGGTTGACTTTCTATGTTTCCCGATCCTAAATAACAAAAAAAGGGTAATGCCTCCCATATTTGTGAAAACATATACCCTTGGTGCTAGTCGCCACCCCAGGGCCTACTGGAGGCGGGACTTGGGGGTCATTATCTCTCTTTCACCATTTCCAGCTTGGGAGGGGTATCTTTGGTGGGAGGGGGTCGTGACACCTCAAGAATTAGTATTCCTCCAACACCTTCATTGTACAATAATAGATCTTACTACACCCATGATGCTTCAAATATGAGGGTCTTTAACCCATGATCAATTTGATGCACCCTAACAAATGAGTATCAATATCATCCCATTTATAATCCTTAACATGTGATATTCATGACCCATACCCTTTTAATTTATGAACATATTGACTTGAAATGACTAATATACTCATAATGTAGTGCCAACCTAAAACAATGTCAACTAAATATCAAGGAAATGGTAAACCACGTCCATTAGTCCAACACACTAATGTTCTAACATCCAATTCATCAAATGATTTACAGTGCTAACTATTATAAGACTTATCTCAAAGAATATCATTACACTGAATAATAATTTCCATCATAGTATTCACCCATAGAAAACAGAATTCAATGAATCAAAAAAAACCAATCAAGACAAATAGTTGGATACTCATTCCCAATATCTATATCTATCTAAAAGTCTATTACTAGTGGTAATACCGAATCATCAATAACATACCCACAAAAAACATGAGTTGAATCACATGTCTCTCCCTGATCAACCACTGGTATCCTAGAAAAAATGTTTACATAAGAACTAATTTCTTCATACCCAACACACCAACCAATATCAACACACCCACCAACCTCACGTGATACTTTCAAAGAAGACACAACATCCAAGATGAGAACATTGTTCAAGAAACCATGTCACTCCTAGTTGAAAAACATGTATCCAAGCTACCCAGTTTCCCTTATTTCCATTTGTTTTTAGAAAAACACATCTTATCATCCATGCATTTTCACAAAATCTAAAATTGAATAAAAAACCAAACCTGGTTTATCCTTTTTAAAAAAACTGATACCAGTATTAAATCCATTTTAAAATTAAATATCAAAAACTCTTTTCCTTACATTTCTTCAAAACATTAAAATATAATCTATATTAAAATTAATATCTATGTGGTCTATTTAAAAAACCATCTCATAAAAAATGTCACGAACAAAATATTCCATTTCATGAGTTTTCTTTCAATAAAAACATTTCTTCTTGAAAAATATTTTTTCTAAAAAACCAACTATCTTGAAAATGGTTTCTCTTTAGTGGAAAAAAAATAAATAAATAACTTATCTCCCCACATATCCATATTAATATAACTACCCTATATAATGTAATTGGGAAATATTAATTATATTATATATTCAATAAATTAATAATGGCTTCCAATAATGAACCATGTCATACAACACCACCCATAGGATCATGTATAATGCTTTAAGAATATTACTATTATGATGAAAGAAAAAATTAGTAGCCCTTGGAAAAACTATATAACTCATGCTTAAATCATCCATCTCACTTGGGACTCTCAGTACAATACAACACCTTAATCATCCTAGATTACCTAATCCCAAAATTTTACAACCTCAAAAAATTTGGGTTTAAACTGTGGTCATGTTGGGTAGACATGCACTCGACTTACCTCTTGAGACCTGATATCATATCTCCCCCTCTAACTACACTACTCCATCCCTCAATATGATTTTATACGATTTTGTAATATCCCAACTCGTATCAATAATGTAATTCATAGGAGGTGGTTATCATTTGACCATAGGCATTTTGACTCATATATTTAACAATTATGAATAGTGGCATTGTCCTAAGATAGTCACTAGGGTACTATTTTCTCTAAAATATGATATAAGGGATATTCATAAATCAACTAAAAACTGGCATGATTTATCTAAATAATTGACATCCAAAAGTCTGATAAACATATAATACATAACCAAAAGGGACCTTCCATTCCATAATAAGATGAAATAAACAATCAATATGATACAGAAAAACATAACATAGTACTAATAGATAACATGACACAATAACACAAATAAATATTACAGTATCGGTTATAAATTATTCATACTAACTAAAAATAAATACAATGTTCTAAATCCAAAATTATAAAATATGACTTTGCAAATCCTTATACTTCATGACTTGACAACTGAAATATGTGTTTAGCACTATTAGATACCTATGAATAAATAAAAAATAGGAAGATATACCATGGTACATTGAAAGTTGTGCCCATTACATGGGAAGGGGTGAGTCTAATGAGCAAGTAGGAATCCCAAATTCCATAACCACACTAAGTTGAGGAATGATAAAATTTATGCTCATAAAATGTATATATATGAAGTGAATTTGTCATCATGTAACACACCTACAAAGAAACTTAATCTCAAATACACATATAGGCACACTAGTTAGGTCATAATGTACTGAACAAAACCACCACAACATTTGAATATTCCCTATTTGGATCTAAATTTAAAGGTAGAAGTCACCTCATACCATAACTTGAAAAATAACAGAGAAACATAGTTGGGTATCAAACCAAATCATTAAAGCATAACCAAAGGTATAAGTTAGGGTGTCAAACTAAATCCTGACCACAACCATAATGTAAAAGGTATGATATCCTCAATTACTAGACCATCCATTCTCACTTAAGGATGGCCACATTCCAAAACCTAGGTCATCTCTTCTAAATCAAGGAATTCCACACTTGATGTACCCTAGAAAAACCTTATCACAATAGGGAAGCTTCACATATTTTCTCAAGCCAAACCATATCATTCATGATTGTCCTATAAATAAACTCAATGTTAAGACCCCTGTCACTCACATGACTATTCTACTAGTTCCATCACACTCATAGAGAGGTTATACCTCATGATCTATCTCTCACATCGATATCCTTCACATATCAAACATAAATTATTCCGACCATGTAATAAATAGTATAATGTGTACACAACATGTCTCACAACTCACTCTTTCACAGATATATCATTAGTCACTTTGGAACAAGCCCCATGCCTCAAACTCCTCATAACAACCATTTCTACACTCCAATCTATTGGTTCTATTCACATGGACCTACCAACCAATTTTATACTAAAATCAATGTCATAAAAAAGGGATAATAATCCAATAACACACAATAAATATTATATAAAAAATCATAGAAAAGGGAACCTTCAAATAAATCATTTTTTGAAAAACATGAAATTATCAATATATGGTCAAATTGAAAATAAATCATCTATATTATCCAAACAAAAATTCGGAAATTGAGTTAAAATCATGTTTGAAACCTACATAGAAAATTCATTTCATTCCTTCTTAATAATGTTATCCAATTTGTTAAATCAAAACATTATTTGAAATTTCAATTCAAAAAAGTTTTCCAAAATAACAATTTTTTCTTTCAAGTCTCATTTGTTTCAAACCCTTTGTAAAGTTCACCTTAAAAAGTCATATTTTTCATTGGAAACCAACTTAAACCACTATGATATGAATAAATAGAGCTGTAAATTATTTTTCAGTTAAGATAAAAACATTAATCAATTTTACATGACATGTTTTCCATGTTGAATATTTTGCCAACATAAGTCTATCTCAATCTTTGGGGAACCCCACATAATTACGAAAATATAAATGGAATAATATTAATGATGTAATAAGGACATAAAATACCAATATTATTTTTAGAATAAAATAAATTCAAGGCCACGTACCTCAAGAAATAATCCATAAATAATTACAAAATTGTATTAACCTCTTTCATGTATACAAGAACCAATATCATCCACAAACACCAATAATTAAATAAATTAAATAGTTGAAACTAAAAACCAAAAATCTGAAAATTGGATATTGAACTCACTAAAAGAACTCACAGTGTCAAAGCCACAAGTACTATGGTGTGGTCAACTCTTGAAAAACATGAAAACATAACAAACAAAAATCTCATAATTACATCAATAAATCAATGAAAAATTTCACCCATAATACCACAACTTGTTAAATTCACTGAGTGACATAAATCAAGGAAAACAAGTATGACATCAATATTATTTTTTTCTAAGACCTTTTATATGAGAAAAACATGAAATCCCCATCATGGTGATAAATTTCACTATAATCTAGTGAATTTATTTAGTAGAATCCTAATCAAGCGAACAAAATATAAAGGAAAATGAAGTAAAATGATAGGGGAAGATAGGGAGGGATTAAACCTTAAATATGGGTGATGAAATCCTCATGAATACTTAATATTTAAGGGGAAATATGTGAATAAAGAGTGAGACTAGTGATATCCTCCTCTCCCCCTCGTGAACTTAGAGGTTGATGAATTGAGTTGATTCCGAATAGGAACCCCTAAGAAGCTACTAGAAGGACCTTAAAAGAATAAAATGTCAGTTAATGGTGTGAACCTATGGGGTTAGCTTGTGAGACCTCAATTTTTTCCACATAAATAAGGTGTGACCATTAAGGTTTTAGTATACACCACCTTAAATATAATGACTATCCCTTAGTCATCCTATGTCATATAATTTCCAATATTTATGTAGGGTAGTATTGCCTCTATGTAGAGATCCCATTCCTAAGGAAATAATAGTCCTGGAGTGACCCACTAGGGTGACAATGCAACATCCACCTATAGAATTAATTTTAGTTAAAGATCACACTAAATTTACTCGAGAATGAAAAAAATTCTTCCTAGTAAATTCCCATGCCATTTCAAAATGTGTCACTACACCTAGGATAAATAATTAATCACTGAGATATTTAATTAGATTATTTTTCTTTATAATTTTTTTTTATTTGAAACAAAATAAAAAAAAAGTATTTTATTTGTTTTAATCCTAGTTTTATTCCCTAAAATTTTTATATTTTTTCTAAACAAAATTATGTGGTTATTAGAGTCTTTATGTTAGATCCTTATGGCCCTTCTTCATTAAAACAATTATCTCATTTTTTCATCACATATTGACCATGAATGAATAGTTTCCCTACAAAATAAATTATAATACTACAATGAGACCTAATATTATCTTCATCTAAACTGTTAAATGAAGAACTGATACTAATTATTTGTGAACTACACCCACTAAAACCCTCTTAGTTAGGTTATGGAGACAATGATGACCCTTATTTCCCTTGGCAATGTGTACCAAATGTGTAAATCACACAATATGGGTGACAATACCCCCCCCCCCATCCTAGGAAAATAAGAACATCCAATAATCAACACCATCTAAATGAATATAAAAAAATAAACATATATTATCCAAATGACTAATAACCGTGGAATGTCATGCTAAAAAATAGATTATCCAATTTTAATACAAATATTAGGTCTTATATAGAACTAACTTTGATTCCAACTAAATACGATACCATAAGCTAATAATGCATAAATTTGCCACTATATATATCCAATATATCTATAAAAATTGCATAGATAAGTATAGAAATGCATACAAGTATACTCAGTATGTCCCACCCAAACAATATCATTCTAATATGGAATAAATATATTTAATCCTCAATGAATTATATGAAAAACTAGCTCAATACCATTATAATGAAAAATAAAAACCATCTCAATAGGGAAAAATCAATAAATCTTGGTATAATTAGACTAAGATAGTAGTTAATAAAATATATATAAATAAGTTACCCCATACCTATTAGTGTTGGTGGTGCCTAAAAATAATGTACCATTCTTCCTTTGATTACATATATATTCACGATGTTTTAATATAATATAGCTTCCTAGAACATCCGAATTTTTATTTTATGTGATTTTTAATGTGATAATGGTTTAAAGATATTTGATGAATCAAATGTACTTAATATTTCTACAATGTAATGATATACTTTAGATGCTATGATAATATTCATTAAACTCGTGATCTATGGATGGGTGATATTATCTGGAAAGAAAAAAATATTACCTAATATCTAGTATCAAAGGATTATTTTTTATTGATAAAACATATCATAGTGTTCTACCTTATTAATATATAATAATGTACTTTTTGAGAGTGTAACCACTAAAAGGAATTACATTTGTTTCATGTGTCATTGGATAATTCTATCTGTGGAACTGTACAATGATCCATTAAATATAAGATTTTTATTATTGTGTGTCAAAGATAAAATTATTATAGGTATTTTATAAACCATGATGATAAAATTTCATGATAAATTTTGTTACATTGTTTGTGTTTAGATTGGATTAACATTACGGAATAATGGGACATGGTATTTTTTTTGCCTTTGGTAGGAAGTGAATATCTCAGGTCCTTTGATTGAAAATAATAACTAGGTTAATTTGAATTCCATAACGATTTATGAGTGTCCTCAGTTTCAGGATTTAAAAAAATTATAGTTGAATATGTAGCATAATTACATATGGTATGAAATATATTTTATGATAGATATCACGGTAACGAAATTATATTAGAATGTAATGGTTTGTAGTATGTTGAATTTCATTCTAACATTAACTCTTTTCATTATGGTTACCATGGTGTATTTTTAGTCTGTAAACATGTAAATTAGGTAATATAGCCTAATGACTTAAGGAAAACGTCATAGAGGGTCACACACTAACTATATCAAAGAACCATAATTAAATTCTCTTTGATATTAACAAATAAATTAAAATATAACTCTCATGTTTGATAAATAATATTTAATCGTTATTATTGATCGATCTCGTGTATTTTTGTTTGTTTATAATTTAGTTATATTTTTTAATTAATTAAATTATCATTATAAGTAGTCGAATAAATGAGGAAGATGATGTTCAGACCGTGGTATGGTCTGGTGAGAATGCAATATTAGTTTTAAAAAAATATAAATTTATTTATTTTGGAAAAATAATTTTTAATTAGTCCACAAGTTATGTGCATATCAATTAAATAATAATAATAATAATAAATAGACATTGGGTCTGATTAGGGTCAAAATAATATTAAAGGATTTTTTTAAAATAATATTCATACCCTATATATTTAAATACATTACTATAGATTTCTCTTATAATGTAATAAAATGAGGATTTGGTAAGAATTTTTTACAAAATTTGGATTTTAGAGAGTCCATTAAACCTAAATATATTACCAAAAATTATCTATGTTATATGGTTGTTATAGATCCTCCTAGTTCTTCTCTAGTTGTTATGGAATGAAGAGAATCAAACATGCCTTGTCTGGATTTTGTAGTGTGATCTATAAGGAACAATACAGGGCTTAAGTACATCCACATTAGTATTTGAGGAACCCTACTTCAATGTTCAAATATTATATGTGCATGTACGGATAACTACTTATTAGAATATATTATGTATTCTATCCTCACAAGGAATGTTCAATAAGATGTTTAAATCACATTCAAGAATCTATCTTAATTAATTATAAATTAATCATGATATATTTTTTTTTCATAGATTTTGATAATGATATTATATCTTGTTTTGAAGATAAATCTGAAGAAGATGAATAAATAAATTTTATTGTTCATAGGCCAAACCACATTCATTATGCCCCAACACCTTCCAGTGGTATCAGTGTGGTATGATGTTAATTTTTATTTATTTATTTTCATTGATAGTTTCATTATTTTTTTGGATTTATTTCTAGGTTATTTTCACTTCATTTGATTATCATTATTATTATTTTTTACATTTTCATAACCAATAAATGGTTATAGATCAATGAATAATAAGTTGAAAAAATCCATTAGGAGTCGGAGGAGGTTTGTCCAATTGAAATTGATTAATATATATACATGACATATTTAATACTTACGACATTGTGGTCAGGTAATTAATACATACATGATGTATTTAATACAAATTAAATTATGTTCATTTAATTAATTAATATGTGGTCTAACACATAAAATGTGTAAATAATTCACATTCGATGAAAAGAATAATTATCACATGGTGTATTTAACTCAAATGATTTATAATTAATTAATTTCTACATGGTGTAATTAATAAACACATGGTATAATAAATTCACATACGGAGTATTATAATACCGGCATGGGGTCTTTAGTACCTAAAATGTAATTAATTAATTTTCATAGAAATAAAATTTGTCTCTCTATTAAACCAATATAAAGTCTTTTTAGAAATTAGTTAATGTATAGAAAATTTCTAAATAACTCTGTATCTAATTAAGAACTAAATTTTGTGTTACCCCTAACTACACATCATGCACTTATTAAAAAAATAATTACATCAATGATAGTTTTTATGGATTATTAAGATAATACAATTAATTTATTATTTAATACCATAATTAAAATAATTATTTTTGTTAATTGAATATTAAAAAATAGTAATGAATTTTAATGAATTCTATATAGTGTGGAAATGTCTATTATTTTTTTATGGATGATCATTATCTTAGACTATCCTATGTATGGATGGTTAATTTTAATATAATTAATTACTTGTTTTATTAGTTAATATTATTAAACAAAAAATTATTTTATACATGTCATTCACTCCTCATTATTAGGTATGGATGTGCATGCCTATGGTTTATTTTATGAAAACCCTTTAACCCATAATTGGGTTCATATCACCTTTTTGTGAGTAATTACATAAATAATGGATGGATATCCCAAGTGTGGGGAGGTGGTTAAAATTCCAATCCAAGGGGAATGAAATCAAGGAAATACATAGTTTAACAAGTGGGATACTACACCCTAAACTAAAAACTGGCTCATGCTGTATTTTCTCAAGGGTCAGTAGTCGGTTTATCATCTACTAGATAAAAAATCTATTATATATTGATCATGATCATACCAGTTTATTTATTTATTTTAATTAGTTTAATGGTTAATTATTTATTTTTAATTTATATTTATTTTATTAAATAAATGAATTTACAAGCATGCATGATATAAATAAATAAATTGTATTATGTGAAATTTTTATCTTGACATTGATTATCACGTAAGTGAAACCATCTTAACATTTAAAACCATATGGTTTTATAAAATGGTATTATTTAAGGAATTAGATAAAAAATAAATCCCACAAATAAAATTTTAATTCAGTATAGCCTTCTATTACTTGATTTAGAATTGAAAAAATAGCTTCAAGTTCTTCCCCAACCCTCATTGGGTTGCTTTTAACTAACATCAATTCTAGCGAAAGTTTTCGGTTGACTTAAATTCATTTATATATAGTTTATTTGTCCCTAAATGGGCTTGGTATAAACATGAATCCATGTGTTGAGGAAATCAAAATCTTGTATTTCAGGAATGGAGAGTCTACTCAATTGATCAAGGATCTGCAAGTCAGTAGTTGGAAAAAACATTCCTACCTAAATACTTTCAAGTGGGATGAATTACGCCTATTGGGGTTATGATAAGGAAAATATATATCCATTACACTATAACATATATTTGTTAGGATAATCTAATTTAGATGGTTATAGATATAAGGACCTAATAAAATAGTGATACAATAATAATTAAATTTATTACATCACACTTTTATAAAAGGGGAAGAGTATGAAATTTTTAGTTATTTATCATCAGCATTATCATTATGATATATCCTAAATAAGGAGAAACTTCTTAGAGGTACAAATTTTCCAGAATGGTACAAATGCTTGCATATTGTGCATTTCCATGAGTGTAAAAACTAATATACTAAATATTTTTTATTTTCAAGGCACTATTCTTAATAAACAATTGAAAATCGACAAGATTTATATAGATACATAGATTTTTCATAAATGGACACTGCATCTTTCTATATGAATATGCAATACGTTATACAAAAATGATTCATGTGTAACCTAATAGTTTAGTGTCTTTGATAACATCCAAAAAATATACTTAATTTGGTGAAAGATCATAAATATCTCCCACAAACATATTCCCCTTTTGGAATCTTCAAAAAAATTACCTATATAAACAATTATTCATAACCTAGGTATGGAAAACATAATAAATCATGCACTAAAATCCTTATTAAGGGTAAAAAATGGAGATATGTAATAATAACATGATCATAAGGGTATGAGGACATGATCATAACATTTGAAAAACATCCCCTAGATATCAAAGTTAATAATATTGAATCATGGAATAATGATTGGAACTTAATAGGATATGAATCATAAGACAATCAATTAACCTGATCCATGTGAGTATAACATTAGAATAATACATGGTTCTGTGACATAAACATAAGCATAGAAAAACATTTCCATAATTTTGAAGGATAATTTCCAAAAATTATAAGGGAACCCTATGAGAAGATACACCTTTTTGGTGGGACACACCACCATCACCAATGGCATCCTTTTCCTCACAGTGTAATGGGTTCACTCCCCAATCCATCATTGTAATCAAGGTTCACTCCTAAGATGATCATAATAGAAATATTTCCTCATTGATCTAAGTTCACTACCTATTCCAGTATTGTCTATCTCATGAGATATAAATCATTACCCAATAAATTATATGATGGTATAGGTCTCACACATATTTGGTTATAACATAACCACCATATTTTTTTGTAACATAACCACTACCCTTGGTTATAATGTATCCACCATCAAATAAATAAAATCATAGATATGTGTGTTGTAAAATCATATTAAATTCATCATATCATAACCAATGAAATAAAAATGGTTTTATAAAAATTTCATCATATCATGACCATTGTAAAAGAGGTAGATTTGACAACCATTTTGTCATTTCATCATAGCATAAACAATGAAAAGAAGTGGGTTTAATAAGTTGTTTATCATTATACAACTAGTGTAAGAGAAACATGTTTGATAAACATATTTTCAACATAAACCTAAACCATTAATAGAAATAATAACAATGGTTTCCTTGGATCATAACCCCAGTAAAACATAAATTATATTAAATCATTTCATCTTAGATGAGAAATTCTTTTGAAAGACCACATGGAGTATTTTTTAAATAAAATAAAATTTATAATAAAATAATTTTTAAAACATAAAATATTTTCAAATTCTGTATCTTATAAAATAACACTGTAAAATTATAAAGTAATCTTAAAAAATAATTTAAATATGTTATTAAGGAAAATATCAGTTTAGATTAATCACTTCTTAAAATAAAAAACTTTTTATAAACCATTTTATGTCAAAATAAAATTGAAAAAAAATAATAGATTCTTTAAAAATAATTAAAAACATTTCTTGATGAATATATAAATTCTTATTTGAAAAACACTTCTTGAAATTTTAAATTCTGTTAACAAATTGTTTTAAAAAAATTAACCTTGAAAACATAGAAATGATGTTTTAAAAATTATTTAAAACATTCCAAGAGAAAAATATCCTCTAATCATCAAAAAAACTTTTTAAAATTTTATAAAATATGAAAATCATTTTATTTTAACATAACTGTGAAAACTTATAAAGTAATATTATAATCAATGATTGGTCATGATGTCATAATTCTTTTTTCATGTCGAACAAATTAAAAAAATAATCCTTTCACATTTTTGGAAAAATCCAAATGGATATTGTTTGGAAAATTACTTGAATAATCCTTTAAAATAATTAGAAATTCAAACATGGGAAATAATTCATTTAATAAATCATTTGAATTTTTTTAAAAAAAATTAATTTTTTCTAAAACATGGCCTTTAAACAAAAAATATTTTCCAAATGAATAAATGATGATTCATAAAAATATTATTTTTATCTTTTGAGTACAAAAAGAGTTGAAAATGAATGGAAAGAATTGATTCAAATGATATAACCATATGAGAATAAAATTAATGAGTTTCTAAATATATCTATTATAGTATTTTATCTTTGGAATTATATTCATGAACAACATAGATAAATAATGATTTTGCAACACAGATCTCTAACCATTCTAGAAACATTGAATTGTAAGAACCATGAAATAATAAACTTAAAATAAATCTAAATTATAATAAAAATGATTAATTTAATAATATAACCCGTCAAAGGTACATTATATACATCTCATAGAAGAAGATAGGTGCATAACATAACTTATGTCCCAAATAAGAAAAATCGAGAAATTAATCCCTGACCGCATTGGTAACATTGAAACAGTAAATCCATCAATTATAGATCATAAAATGCATACTTACATAATAATATATATATGTAAAGTAACAATAAAATAATTTTATTGGTTTTATATAGGCTACATAAAAGAAACATATTGTCAATATGTCATTTGTCTCGTAGAAAATAAAAATGATACGTAAAGCCATTACATTTAGTACCGACTTCCGTTATTCACTTTCGCTCCTCATGAGTAATATATATAATTTTATTATAAATATATTAAATAAAAATATTCATATATACCATACAATATATTACTTTATTATTAGCTTTTATTTACTATTTATTAATAATTTCATGTTAAAGTCACATTTTGTGCAATAACTACTTTGTTTTTCTCTTATATTTTAAATTGTTGTTTTTTGGTCCTATTACTTAGATAATGGTTTAATAATACCCATAAATTAACCTTTAAATAAATATTATAGATATTAATTACATATTTGTTTATATTTATTCATTAAATTTAGTGATAAAATTTTAAATACACTGTTCATGGAGATGGTAAGTCATACGTATGCATGAACGTTGTTTTATTTTTCATGTCAGAATAAAAGAAATAAAACTAAATGATATATTATAATTATAGAGTCATTTTTATTTCATATATATCACAATTATGTAGTAAACCAATACTTAATGCCTTCCCTAAAAAAGAGTGAATGAATACCAATCTTCGTGGGGAGTTTTTTAACCGTACACATGAGCTAAATTATTATATTCCCAAAAAATGGAGAGTATAAAGTAATGTGTGGTACAATAATTTTAGAATCATATTAAAATATCACATATCATATATAAATAATTATTCCATCATTATAACCTTCCATGAGAGATTTTAATCGAAAATAGGATGACATTTGTTTGTGAGGGGATAGTTCATCGTATATAAGAAAGATGATTTTGTAACCCATATGATGGAAGTGGATATATTTTTAGTTTATTTCATTAAAACAAAAATATTTACATATATTTAACATATTTATTTTCTTATATAATTGTGGTATAATTATAATATTATGGGTTGTGGAAGAAATAAAACAAAAACGCTCATTGATGAATTTACCTCTTCTTCGAGTATCCTCCTTAGTTTTTCTCTAAAATACACACTTGGAAAGATAAATTAAAAAATTATGGTTCCAAGTATGAGTGGATGGATTTTGGGAAGTGATTGGGATTTTAATTTGACTAACCAAAATGTTTTGATGTTGTGAATAAGAGAAGAGAGCAGGTGGCCTTTTTTAGAGGGGGAGAGGGCAAACATGATATTATTGAAAGGAAATGAGTGAAACAACATTTTCATATGTCAAAAGAGTAAAAAATTTCAATTATAGAACCTTATATGTATAATGGTCAAACTATTTCCATAAAATATTTTTCATACAAGTTAATAGGTCATTTATACCATTATTTGTTTAGTTTAACCCCTTGTTAACCCATTTTTATCTGAACCGCAGTAATAAATTTTTACTGCATTCAATTTTCATATAGGTAAAAAATTATATGCACATCAATATAAAATATTAATAATTATTATTAAAAATATAAAATCTTTTTTTAATTATATTCACATAAGTGGTAAAATTTAATTTAAATTTATCCCACAAATATGATAAGAGAGAGGGGTATTAAAGAGAAAAATTAAAAATTATTACAATGTTTTAAAAATAAAATAGAATATATAATTTATTCAAATGATGTAAATTGTATTAATGGATGTGTTATTGAACTAATTTAACTTTAAAATAAATTTAAAATATAATTTACCATTATGAAAACAAAATTAAAATATAGTTTTCAATTAAAATTAAATATTCTTCACTATTAATCAAAAAAAATGAAATTTTTCAAAAAAATATCAAAAATAACCCTAAGATAGTTTTTATATTAGGATTTCAAAAATTAATTAATTTTTTTTAAATATGAATAATTTTGAAAATTAGTTTTAATACAAGTTGGCCATAGATATGCCAAAAAAATTCTTTTTAGTAAATGTAGGGTTTAAGCGTAAAATTGGATTTTTATTTTCATCTTGGATAGAAAAAACATTAAACTAATTTTAAATAATATATTTAAAATAATATATATATATCATTAAAATTTCTCAAAAAAAGTGGTTCTTTATTTAATTGATTTGGAAAACATTTTTTTGAATAAAAAATAGCCATTCAGAAAATGATTTCCTTTATTTAAAAATAGTTTCAATTTTATTTTCTAATTAATTGGTCACTAAATAATTCGTTTTATATAAAATTGTAATCCATATTTTAATAATGTAGATAATATTATTCGTAACATCAATTATATTGGTTTGGTGATAAATATCATATTAAAAAATAAAATTTTATTTATATGAAATAATCCATTTAATCTTAGTGTGATGTGTAATGAAAGATAAAATTAGGATTTTTTGTAAAAAAATAAAAAATTAATTTAGATATTAACATAAAATAAAAAAGAGATTAAATATATTTGGAAAAATATATTTCACAAAACCTCAGGGTGTTACATTCTTCCCCCCTGAATTTCACCCTCAAAATTCATCTCGGAAATACAAGATTTACCGCCTGGAAAGTCATTCATAAAAACCCACATAATCAAAGGATTTAATAAAAATAATATTGAAAAAGATAATGTTATTTGACATATTCATCTTGAATAACACATAAATTCTTTCCAAATAAGAGAAAATAAATTGAGCGTTATTATTTAGATTTGGATAAAAAATATAAATAATTATAGAGAGTGATAGAGATCATTTATCCTAAGAAAGTGGGTGATCCATCGAATGTTATAAAAAAACCATAAACCAAATTGGAAATAAAAAGGCCATTGATTTCACCAATATGATGATAACATGATAACATTTAATTCCAATATACTTTTTCTTAATGTTCAAAAATTCTCATTGAAAGATATAATTACTTGATTATATTCCATTTTATAAGCACAATATCACCCTCGGGATATTACTTGATCAATTTCCACTTCATATATTACTCTAAGAAATAGAGGTGGATTTTTTATGCCTAAAGCACTAATATATTATAATATCCATAAATATAATGATAATTAATCATGTTTATCTTTAGTTATCATCACAAAAAAATGTGTAGCACAGGTTATCCAAAATGTATAACTCTTCATATGGTGAAGTAATACATTAATGCCTAAAACCTGAAATTTTTTTCATATTAAACCATTATATAAATGGATAAACTTATAACCATTCCAAAATTAAATAATTAAAATATGGTCACTAAATTTATCAAAATCCATTTAAAATTAATCCCCTATATAACATAAATTGTCTCTTGATATTAGCATTCCAATCAAGTGAATACCATTATCAAGTTCTCTGTTTAAACATGGTAATAACCATAATTACCTTGTAACCATAATGAAAAATTACTATTCATCAATCCTTAAGTAAAACAAAATATTATTAAATATATTATATAGATCCAAAGATGTTTTAAAATCCATCAATGAAACATAATAATATTTTTTCAAAAAATCATTTATCAGTACTGAGGTAATTATTCAATCCAATTTACTTTATCCATATCAATTGTCAATTTATCCTAATATAACAACATTTTCTAAACATTTAGAACATATTAAGGTTAACCTTTCCATATTAATAATATCACCTTAACATTAAGTCTCGTTTTCACTCCTTCAATATCATACCACATCTTCATTTAAATAATTATTGAAAAATATATAGTGAACAATAATTATATATTTAATGATTCAAATAAAATAATATCCGAATTCGAAAACCATAACACTTCGTTCACCCCACTTCCTTCCTTATGAAAACATTAACTATTCTTCATCATCTTATTATATATCTTTGTAATCATTTTTTAATTTTTATAAAATCAATCTCAGGGTTATACTGGGAACCTTAACATTCTCCAAAACACAAATATTTTAGTGGGTATATGATCATAAATTTAAAATTCAAAAAAAACCAATTAAAAATTAAAAATGAAGTTTTGTTTTTGGGATTGTAGAATCAATGAAAATAGCCACAAATCATGTCAACATCACATGAAATTGAGCTGAAAAACCCTCTCACTATAGCTCATTTCCATCACCGAACAAACATATCATTTTTCACTGAAAAAGGAATCATGAAAAAATAATATCAAAACACAACGAGATCATATAAACATACCATCATCATCGAAAATGATGTAAGAAGCATCGCTACTAAAGACACAAAGAGGGTTAATCCCCTGTTAGTTTCACCTCGAACAAACCATTGACTGCACAAAAATTACATCCCAACACTTACTTATAGACCACTACACAAAACTCACAGGGAAGGGATAATTTGACCATTACATGAGAGCAGATTTGTCAAATGAAGGCCTCAAAAGAGGACCACACTGTCAAAGGAACTTCATCTCCTCTTTTAGGGACCCATTCTTATATAAAAACAAGTAAACATTTCTATCAGTCATTTCCTACCAGATGAATAATGAACCAAGCAAGATATCAACCAAATCTAAACGCATATATCCAACAAGTTCTATCCAAACAAAACATTAAAAGAATAAAAAATAAACAGAAAAACTAAAACAAATCACTATGAAGAAACTTTATGTGGAGATAATTGAAATCTCAAGATAAAAAATTCCAATTCTAATGAACCAAAATAACTGACTCCACCACAAAACACTTTTATCAAAATCCTAATATTCCATAAAACCATCATCAAGCCTTTTTAAAATGTAGTTGAGTGCAATGGGTTGGACATCATGGGATGTGGAGAGGAAGAACACTAGATTACACTACTAACTATGACCCAAACCACATGAATCACCATCCCATAGACCCAAATTGGAGGTCTGATGCATTGGGGTTGGTAAAAAGGGGTGTTGTGGGATGTATGGAAACCCCACTAGTGATTAGAACTATTTAAAATGGGGGAAGGAGAAAAAAAGTCATGGAATAGAAATTGAATCCATGTGAACGAATGTGAGATATCACTGCTAAATGAAATATAAAAAACATTTTGGTAAAGTGATATTGATATAGGAAATGGAAATCTATGCCATGCTTTATATTCCTTATCATCATCAATATAACCATTACTCATATAACCTAGCTGATATTTATCACAAGCATTCTATTTAGGACATCAATTTTCATAATTCCCTTACATTCCAAATTTAAAGAATTCAACAATCAATGATGTCTTTGGGAGTCCATTATTATCATCCCTTACATTAAAAAAAATATCCATTTTCCCCTTGAAGTTACTTTCTTTGTTATCTTCATTTTCACAGTCAAAAAAACTCCCTGTTTTTCTATGATATCCACTTACATTTTTCTTCCTACATTCTCAACACATTGGAAAATAAATATTAATTTCTCCATGGTATCTAAAACCCGAACTCTTAGAAAACTATTTATTTCTCATATTTATTGATTCGAAGATCCGGATAAGGTAAACCTTATTAGTATTTTTCCATGAAAACTAATTAAGAATAATCATAATGTTTTTTACTCTAGTCATCTTCACATTTGAATTCTCATCAGTAAATTGTTCATAAAACTAAACATTTACATGGTTCCTTTGGGTTCCATCTATTACATAAAACCAAAATCATAGTGTTAGAAACCCTAATTATATTGGGGAATGAAATAATGATGAAAAAATTATTATAGGAAGTCTAAATCCTGACACCCAATTTAATATATTATATCATTGTTCATTCATAGTCATCACCTGTTTAAATTATTTATGATGGATCATATAGAGTTAGCGAATTTCCAAATAATATCCTCTGGGAGTGTCAAACTAGGTGTATAAAATGGCTCGTTGATGTACACCAATACATAATCGATTCTAGCTAAATATGGTAGTTTCAGGGATGTTACCCTAAGGTGAATTTATGGGAGTTCAACATTCAATTATACTATATAGAGAGTGTATTATTTTTTGAAAACCACTCACTCTATCCATTACTAAAATTCCAGGACATTTTCCTATACTTTGACTCATACATAGAAATATCATTAGAGACATCTGTTCTCATATCCTTAGTTATATCCCTTTGGATATCACTAATTTTTTCTCTTCCTAATTTCTAAAGGTTAACTAAACATTTTCTTTGATACCATCTATATAAATATAGGCTTATCATAAAATGATACTAAATAATTTTAGATAAATATTAAATAAAATACAAAAACACACACATGAGGACCAAAATAGTTTAGTTCCATTAGAATATTGGAAACAATCATCTTAATTCATTGAAATATCTTTAATGTATCCCACAAACATCATCCACTTTGGTAATATTCAAAAACATACCATTCATAAATATTTATTCATAATGTGGGGAAAGAAAACATAAGAAAGGGTGGGATTGGATGCTCATTAAGGGTATGAAAGGCAGATATGCAACCATAACATCAGTATAAGGGTATGATAAAATGAGCATGGAATTTGAAATCCATTCCTTGAATATCAATTATCGTATTCTTGACTCATATAATAAGAATTAGTAGTTCATAATACATTGATCATTTTACAATCAAAGAAAATTTTCTATGAGATCATAACATTGCTTTAAGGCTTGGATTGGTGACAAGCACATAGAAATATAAAATAATTTCCTTAGTAGTTAATTCTCATTTTCCAAATTTATAATGGAATAATATGGGAAGATTAACCACTCGGGAAAGAAAAATCACCATCCCCAATAGATTTCTATTCTTCATAGTGTAATGATATCACTCCTCAAACTATAATAGTATTCATGTACCATTCCCAATACCATCATAGTGGAAAAAGTATCTTACTCATCTGAGTTCACTCCCCTTTCTAGTTATTTCTATTTAATGGGATATAAATATTCAAAAAATTCATTATAGGGAGATATAGGTCCCACCCATCTTTGGTTAAAACATAACTACTATCCTTGGTTATAAAAAAATAACTATCCTTTGTTAAAAAATGACTAACATCACATAATAAAAATTGTACATATGTTTTCCATAAGATCATAATCCATTCATCACATCATAACCCATGAAATAAAATTGGTTTAATAAAAATTTCATCATATCATTACTTGTTGAAAAGAGTTAAATTATATAATAATTTCATTAGAGCATAAAATTTGAAAACATGTCGATTTCATTAGATATTTATGAGGGTGTAACCCATGGAAGATAATGTGGGTTTCTTAAACATATCGACATCATAAACATAATCCATTTATAAAAATAATATAAATGATATCCTTGGTTATAATCCCTATTAAATCATAAATTATAACAAATAATTTGATCTTATAATCATATAGATTTTGAAAAACAAAATGGGTAATTTAATAAGTAAAATAATCATCTATTGAAAATGAATTTTTATAATAAAAAACAATATCAAAATCCATTTATTTTCATTAAACATTTAAAAATTATAGGGGATGCATTAAAAAATAATTTACAATAATTATAGGGGAAAATATCATTTCTTCTTTGAAAAACAATTATTATAAATATATACATTTCGAAAACCATTTTTGTGAGAATAATCTCGAAAACTTATGAATTATGATTTAATATTAATTTAAAACATTTCGTGATGGAAATATCATTTAATCTTTAAAAAACACTTCTTAAAAACTAAAACATTTTTATAACCATTTTCTTAAAAATAACATTGGAAAATTATAAAAGAATAATTAAAAATTATTTAAATCATTTCTTGAGTAAAATATACTTTCATCATTAAAAAACACTTCTTAATATGTAAATTTCTTTTGAAACCCAATATAATTTCAAATAAACATAAAAACATATCAATTAATTTTTGAATAAATAATTGGTCATGAAATTTGTAAATTCCATTCATGTCGTACATGTTAAAAGGAAGATACCTTTTACATTTACAGTAGACGTCAAATATGAATTGTTTGGGAAAATAAATCAAGAATAATTTCAAACAAATTGGTATAAAGATAATCATGGGTAAAACTTTCTGTAATAAATCATTTTAAAAATGTAAAAAAAATTGAAACTGTTTTAAGAAAACATGGTTGTGGATGAAAAATAATTTTCAATAGGAAACTTTCTCTTTCATAAAAAGATAATTTTGATCTTTTAATTACATAAAGAGATGGAAATGAAGGGATAAAATGAATTTTAATAAAATAAAAGGAGGAGAATAAAATTAATATGATTCAATATATTTAGATAATAATATTTCATTATTGGAAAAATATTCATAAACAATCCTGAAGAAGGAAGAGATTGTAACATAAAACTCTTACCATTTTGGTAGAATTGAATGAAAATCCTGATGAAATAATAAAATTAAATAATCCCTAAAATATAATTAACATATTTATATTCTTGACATAACATGTAAAAGGGAAATTATATACACCTCATATAAGAGGATTGGTGTATAACATAACTTATTTCCCAAATAATGAAAATTGAGACTAAAATACCTTGATAAAATGGTAACATTGAAATCATAAACCCGATGAACAAGATATCCTTAAATGGATATATAAATTAAAAAATATATATATAATAATCATAAAATAAATTCATGGGAATTATACAAACCACATTAAATAAACATTTGGTGAACATGGAATTTGTCTCACATAAAATAAAAGTGAGATGGTAATCCATTACTTTAAGTCTTGACATTACTTATTCACATTCAATCCTCATATATAATAAATATTAATTTTTTATAATAATATTAAATAAATATATTCATATATATCATACCATATATTATTTTCATATGACCTGTTATTACCTATTTATTAAAAATTCCATATTAAATTCCTGTTTTGGGAAATAACTACTTAGTTTTTCATATATGTTATAACATGTTATTTATTGGTCTTAATAGTTAGATAAAGGTTTAATCACATAGAAAATATTATCCATGTAAAAAATATCATATATATTCATTATATGTTCATTTAGTGTAACTCATGAGATGTAGTGGTAGAAAATTAAATACATTATTCATGGGGATGGTAGGCCGTATATACACATAAATGATTTTTTTGTTTTTGGGTCAGATTGAAAGAAACAATATTAAATGATATATTATAATTTTGAAAAAAATTATGTAATATATATCTAAAATTTTAATTTATCCCATCTTTAATACATTTAATGTAAAGTATGAACGAATCACATCGCTTCACGAGGTGGTAGTCCGCCATACAAACGAGTGACCTTATCGTATTCCCAAAAAATGGTGAGTGTGAAGGTATATGTTGTGTAATAACTAAAATATCATAATGAAATAATTAATATTTTATATATCATATATAAATAGTATATACACCATTACATCCTTCCTTGAGAGGTGGTAATGGAAAAATGAATGACATCGATTCGTGAGGTGGTAGTCCTCTGTACATAGGAATAATGATTTGGTAAAATATTTGATTGAAATGGAGACAATTGTAGGTCATTCCCATAAAATAAAAATATCACAGTATATATAATATGTTTAGGTTATTATATAAGTATTTTATAAAAATAATTTATGTGGTGGGGAATAAATAATAAAAAAATGCTCATTGAATAACATTACCTCTTTTCTGAGTATCCTCCTAATGATTTCACTAAAATCAATCGAAGTATGGACTTATTCCAAAAATAGGGATTCTAGGATGTGGATATGGATTTTGGGATGGTATTTTGAAAGTTAATAGATTAAAAACAATGTTTTATGGTGTGCATAGGTGGAATTTTTTTATTATGGGAGAGGACATGCATAGTATTTTCGAAAAGAAATGAGTTCTCACACATTTTTCATATTTCATTGAGGTCCAATATGGGCCGCTATCAAACCTTAAAGTTTAAGTGGTTTAAATATGGCCATAAAATTGTATTTATAAATGTTTATAGGTCGTTTTTAACCTTATAATTTATGTCTAACCCCTAGTAAGAAAATTACCATAACAATGATAATTAATATTCAAATTAGTAACTAGTCACATTGGTCAGAAATTAAGTTGGAAATATTATCTAATATAAAATATTATTATTCCACATATGGAATACATTTTTTAATATTCCCTAGAATGAATTGTGAAATTTTAATTTTAATTTAATCTCCCAGATTTGATGAGAAAGCGTGTTTTTAAAGAAAGAATGTTCAAAAGTTTACAACTTTATCATATTAAAATTTAATATATATAATGAATTATAATGATCTAAATTGCATTAATGGATATATAAGTGAATTAATTTAACATCAAAACAAATTTAAGATATAATTTATATTTATAAATAAATTAAATGAAAATCCATTTTTTAATTAAAATTCATTATTTTTTATTATTCATCAAAAAATGAATCATTTCACAAAACACCAAAATTTAAACCAATATAATTTTAATATTATGATTTTTAAAATGATGTTTTTTGAAAATAATTAGTTTTATAAGGTTTTAAGAATTATTTTTAATATAATATCTCAATAAAAAAGGCATAAAACTATTTTTAATAAAATACAATTTGTGACCATAAAATTGGACTTATTATTATCAATTATCGAGAAAACACCTAATATAAATGTCCAATCGTTCATTGAATATAAAATATATACATTTAATTAAAAGTTTTCACCGAAATTGGTTTCATATTATTGTATTGAGTGAGAACACATTGTTTTCCTTTTAAAAAAATTGTCTTCCAGAAAAATATTTCCATTACTTTCAAATTGTTTTTATTTTAATTTATAATTAGTTCGTTTACATATAATTAAATATATTTACAATTGTAAACCATATTTTCATAACTAATTTAATCATTTTCAAAATAGTCATTCCAGCATATTGGTGATAACTATCATATTAAATATTAATAATTTAATTGTATATCATTTTCCCTGTAAACTCGGTGTTGTTTGTAATGCAAGATAAACTCTGGAATCCAAAATTGGTGTTTCACAAAAAATAAAATATTTAAAAGATAAAATATATTTGAATATAATATTTCAAAAAATAAAGAGGTGTTATAATTTAAGCATTGTGTGGTCATGATGATATACTATATGGAGTTATCATTGAACCTAAGCTTTTTTCTCTAAGATGAGTTATGCACAACTCTTATTTTAACATCACTACCTCATATTTTTATAGAGTAATTATTAATTATAATATAAAAAATCTTGAGAAGTCTCTTCTGAAATTAATCATTATGATATGAAAATATGATAAGGACATGGGGAATAAGAAACCTTTAATTATTTTAGTAAATAAAGAGGAGTACAAGGAAAATGTACCAAATAATATCTCTAAGTATAATTCTTATTAGGAGAGACAATTAAAGATAAGAATGATCCAATGGAATACAAAAGAACAACATGGAAAATATTTTTCAGGTGGCAAGCTAAACCACATGAAGAATAACTATAACAGGAAAATGTAATGGGAATATTTAGGTACATTCATTATTGAGTGAATATTATCATTATCTACCAATTGGGTATGAGATACTTCTAGTTGTTCTAAAATATATTTCAAAATATATTAACCACATTGTTTTTGGAAGGATAATAAAGTAGATATTGATTTTTATATGATATTAGAACTTGGTCGGGTACCATGGCTATTTTAGATTACCACCTCAAACTACCTAAAAACCATATCTTGGTTTTTAACAATAATTATTATATTTCTAGTGTTACAATGAGAATCATATTAATTTTTAATCTTGATGTGATTTTTTTGGTTCTGAATCAATGAAGGTAATTTTAACAAATATGAAATTTTTTATGGTATGAAATGACTTAATAATTGACTTTATGTGTTAGAATATTAAAATCAAGCATTTTAGTTCAATAAAGAATTATATTCATATGACACCATTAACACTTAGTTGTGTAATAACTATCTAAATCATGTAAACCAAAATCACATGACAATGCTATATAAAGAAGGTTATTGATACTATTTTGATCTAAAACCACTTGAAAATTTTCTCACTTGTTTATAAGGAATGTTGAAAAAACCACATTTTATTATTATGTGTGAAAGAGATATAGACCTTATAGAATTAGTAAACACTAACATGTGTAGAAAATTTCTAGTAGAAGATATATGTGGTTTTTTAACCAACATTAATATAATTGTTGACTTGACAACATATATATTCATCTATATAATAAGTGAAAACAAAAAAAACTTTGTTAAATTCAAGGAATTCAAGATAGAAATAGAGAATAGTCTTTTCAAAAAGAAAAATAAAATTTTATTGGATTATGGTCATGAATGTAAAAACTAACATATTATAAAAAAAATCATGTGTGTGCACTCCTCCTTTCACAATGTAGTAAAATAGTGTAAGTGAATGGTGGGACCACACCTTGTTGTAGATAGTGAGTTCAATGAGGAGTTATGTTGATCTCCTATTAATATTTTCCAGATATGAATTATTGACTACAACGTATCACTAAATGAGGTTCTAATAAATGTGGAAAATTAAATGAATTATGTGTTAATGTATAGAAAGAAGTTTGTGTTGTAAAAATTATGTGTATGGGGTTGTGAGGGGTCAGTTAAGGCCACTTTAGGAAACAAAATGGAACCTCGTGGTATAAATTTTTACTTTATTGGATACCAAAAAACCCATGGGTTATTACTTATGTAAATCTATATAATAAAATGTTATATTGGTCTGGAAGGCCATGTTCTTTGAGTGGAAGCACGTCCTAAATAAGAATAGTGGGAATAATATGGAATTTAAAAATTTTGACACTTAGTATACGCATATGTTAGAAGAGTAAAAACTTATAACAATACCAATATAAGAAAATGTTATTAGCTTAAATTTACTAAATAAGAGCACAAATGATGATAGAGAAATAGTTCGTTATGGTATTTTGGTCATTGAAGATAGTGACTTATTATTACTAGAAAATGATGATCTTATTTCCATAGAAAGGTGTTAAAGAGATCAATAGCTATTGGATGTAAAGAAGACCTGAATTTTGAGATGGATTTAATGTATAAAAACCATGTATAGGTTTTGATCTATCTTGCAACTAACATATATCATTTTGGGATCATATGGGTGTTCAACAGAAAACATGACATATAGGGTAATTTGAGAACCAATAATGAATGTATTTTGGATAAATGATTTAAACTATGTCAATTATTTTACTACAATGATTCCATTACTCTAATTTACATGTTTAAATCCATTATAATTCTACTTTCTATATTATAATTCACTGACTTTGTGATTTTGAAATTGAATTACAAAATAGAAATCATGTATAGAAACCTTCTTGAAGATTCCTAGGTAAAAAAACATAAGGGTTTACTACTAAATGTAATTCCAAAAGGTTATAGAAGTTACATTAATCCATTTATGTATTAAAATAATAATCTATGTCATGGAATATTCATTTTGAAAAATCTATATGAGGGATTTGTTTTATAATGAATGAATATGAAATGTGTATATATTGACAGTTTAATGGGAATTTTGTTGTTTTCTTGGTAGTATATTTTCTTGAAATATTAATTTTTGAAATTATGAATCAATATTATAGTTAGTTAAAGAATGGTTGAAAAGTGTTTCTTTATGAAGAAATTAGGTGAATCAGCCCACATCATTAGGATTAAGATTCATCATAATAGATTAAATAGGTTTCTTGCCCGATGTCATGGTACATACACTAGTAGATATATAATAGATTTAATATGAAATAGTATAATGGGTATTGGTCCCAATATCACTTGGAACTCCTCTCTATATAATAATGTGTCCCTAGAAGCAACAGGAATGAGAGAGAGTTAGGATGAGTAGGTTCTCTTTTGAATCAATGATAGGATCAATTATGTATTCCATGTTATATTCTATGATTAGTGTTTCTTATTCTATAGTCATAAAAAATAAATATGAAGAAGGTCTGGGAGAATAAAATTGTGGTATTATTGATACTATCCCCTAGTATTTACAGAATACTAAGGAAAATTCCTAGTATATAGAGGAGAGGAGGATCTAGTCATCAGGGGATACAATTATTCCTGTCTCTACACTGAGTAAGATGACATGTGATCACAATTTGGATATTTATTCACTCTCAATGGATGAGATGTTGTCTTAAATGTCTCTAAAAACCTATTATGGCCAATTCTACAATGCTTTTCTAGTATGTTATGTCTTCTAGATGTAGCTAAGGAAGTAGTGTGGGTTCATATCTTCATATAGGGTATTGGTGTGGTTCCTAGTAGTACAAAACATATCATAGTATATTATGATAACACTATATTGGTGGTACTCGCAAAGGGTCCAATGTCTCAAAAAAATAATGAAGTACATACTTTATAAGTCTCATATATTATGGGATTTTTCTCAACAAGGAGAATTAATAGTGAGAATAGTTTCAACATAGTAGAACTTATATGATCCCTTGAAAAAAGTCATATCACAATAGAAGTATGAATATTATGTGAGATCTAGTAGGCTTAAAATTTTTAGTAGTTGGATTTAGCATAAATGGGGGTATATAGGATTTGGTGGTTCCATAAACCAACTTCCAATGTGCTTAAAATTACATTGTATATTCATGGTGTTTGAATATGATTTAATTTCTTATCCCAATTTAATTATTATTCTATGTTATATGGAATGTTATAATGTCCTAAAAATACAGATCGCATAAAATGTACATAGTAGTTACCCACTATGATGAGATACATTAGATGTTATGATAGTATTCCTTAAACTCATGTTATATGACTAGATTATATGGCATAACAGGAAAAAGATGATATAGTATATCATGGGTATAGGTCCCAGAAGACATTATTACACCTTCTCATGGTGTTCAACTTTGATAATCTCTAAAAAGGGTGGTTATGTGAATGGACCCACAAATTGGAATTGGTTATGTTCCATGTGTTTTTGAATATTATTTTCTATGGACTTCTGTACAGATCTGTTGACTCTAAAATTATTATTAATGTTTTTAATGACTCATGTGCTTAGAAATATATCATAAACCATGAATATAATAGTTCAATGTGATGATTGATGTGTTGGGTGTGTCTCAAATGTCATATCATAAATGAATAATATGATATAGGATTTTCCCCTTCCACCGGAGGTGAATAACATTCACCCATTAATGGATAGAACATCTGAGTTATGTCCATCTCCATGTAATTATATCATTGGGTTTAGTTACATATAATTAAGGAAAGATACTTGAAAAATATGTTAATAATATAAGCTATGTAGCCTATTTAATGAGATATATTGGGATAAAGGGATTATATTGCATAATAAGGGTTCATAGGAAGTTGAAAATCATTGCGCTGTTAATTCCATTCTATATGGGTTTCTTAGATTGTTTTTATATTCTAACCTTGGAATTTAGATTTATTATCCAAATCCCACTATGAAAAGTTCCCCTAGGGCTCCAAACTATGTATATCCAAAAACATCAGTTAAATTCTATATGTGTTTTCCAAAGATATTGAAATATTATTTATCATGTTTGAGGAAGAATAATTAATCATGTTTGTTTTTAGATCTTATATATTTATTCATTAGTTTATCATATAGTTAAATTCATAACTAGAAGTTGTGGTAGTTTTGATTAGTGAAATGTGATAGGATCTCATTGCAATTGACCCATGGATGAAAACAACATCGGGATATACTTTTCTACAATAGACCATTGCAACTTTTTTTTGACATAAGTCTGTCACATAGAAAATAGATTTTGACCAAATAATAAATATTAAAAATTGAACAAGGTTTAAAATAGAATAGGTTATTTACGATGGAAATAAATATCATTAAAAAATATCATATTTTTATTAATACCCTAAATCATTGTAATTAAACTATAAAAATTTAAAAATTTAAAACCGTAAAATAAATTTAACAAAATCATATATATATGATCTAGATATAATAATTAGTTTCCGAATTGATCATTATATTTTAATAGAAAAATCAGCATAATAAGTTGTTCAAAAAAATAAACCACTATGGAGGTGGAGGGAAAGCCATCCAAAAACCATTCACAAGTCATTACATGTAATTCATTTACTTCTCATGCTGGTAATCATTCAATTCATGCTAAAGTGGGTGGTGTTGGAAAAGATCCTCCAGATCTATACATAAGATCTCTATAAACACGTTCAAATATTGTAACATATCATCATACTCAATGGTTGAAAATATTGATTTTTCATGCTCTCTCATCAAACATGATTATGACCATGGAAGAGTTTAATAATAATAGGTAGGCATCTATCAAGAACGTATACCAACCAATCATAATTTCTTGATACCGTACTGAGTTTAATGAATCCATGATGCCTTATTATTTTCTATAATAATGGTGTCTTGACCCTTAGTATCTTCATGATCCTCATCCTGTGTGTGAGAATTCAAGGCCTTATATGACTCCATCAAAAGCAGTTATAAATTCAAAATAGATAAAATAATAATTTCAGTTAATTTTTTTGATATATATATATAAATCGATAATAATTGGATAATTATAGCCACCATTAATCACTTTTGTGGTAAGATCAGTGTATATCCTTTTAGAAACATCAAACATCATAAAATTTCGAATTTTACCTCCCAATGTATATATAAAATAAAAATTTACTTTTAAAGTACACATAAATTATTTAATAAAAAATATTACCATATTTATTTGATGAATACTAATTATATGACTACCATATCTATGTGTCACCTCATATCTCCCATGGTTATTCTAAATTAACAATTTTCTCCTTTTAAAACTGTAACCCATCCAGTATGGGTACAATCAATCCCAAACATAAAATGATATGAAATCTGGTTTAGACCTAAAGTAAGACTAAACAGGAACTGCAACTTCAAATTTCATTGTGGATCTGTTTCTCAAATTGTGCAAAAACAAACAACAAATTTCATACATACATCTATACCATGAATCCAAGATAGTAGATCTCATGCTATCTTCAATGGTATTATATAAACCCTACAAATATTTAACAATAACAAGTTATTAATTAAATAGATGTCAAAATAAGTATTATTTATTTCCATACCATCTAATGATCAGAAACTAGATGGATAAAATAAATGGGAATCTAATCCCATGTCACTGATGGTCTAGAAAATAATTTAATTGAATCATACCCATCCATCCAATAACTATTTGTGATATTTTGTGGAAAAAAATAAATAATTATCAAAAAATTACTACATGATTAAATAAATTAAAATTAAAGATAATTAATTAATATAATGTAAAATATAATATATATCATACCTATTCATATGTGGATAAGAATATATAGTTTTTTGTTGCTCAGGAATAAGGTGAGGAATTATTAATATTACTAGACCGTGACTCCTCTGATTTGATGATGAACTGGAAGAAACCTATGTGTTAGATGACAAGGCATAAGGATGGTCACTAGGAAGCAATGAAACATAAATGGTATGATACTTATCATCTAAATCATCTCCATCAAACTAAAACATGAAAAAAAAATCAATAGATAATTGAAAACATGTATTATATATTAACTATGACTATAACTATCATGTAATTACATCATTATTCAACATCTTCATCATGTTAATATACAAAAGTGTTAATATCATCATGTTACTCCTCAACATCATTAATTCCCATAGGTGTTTCAGCTTACTCATGTCTTTCTATTTCAAATTAATTTATTATATCTTAAACATTATCCAATCCATTGGTACATAAATATGGGGTTTCATCAGTGATATTTTTATCTCTTTATGTAAAAGATGTATTTGGAGTTTCTCTTGAAGAATTTCAATTCCTTATACTTATGAAAAACCAAATTCTCTTTTCATAAACTAATCTTCATGAGATATAATTTTTATAATCATCTACCATTATATTAAATATTTTAAAGTATCATAATTATTTGTATAATTAATTCCATAATCCTTAGGACCCAAAATAAATTGATTATTTAATGCAATAATGATTTTATAATTAATGTTAATGATTCCATGTCATTGATGAATAAACAAGACACTATATGTTTGAATCCAATTTCCTTTAATCAGTGTTACGTAATTATGTCCTAGATAAGATAACTAAATTATTTAATCCATAATTCCATAAAATTTAACTTTACTTTCTCTACAATGAGATCCTTTTATGAAAACACCACAAATAATTTTCTATTTCCTATATATAGCTTTTTGAAATCAAAAACCATTCACAAAATATATAATATAATATTTCAAAAATATTGATAGTGGGTTTATCATGAATGAAACATGATTATCAATTCTATCTATATATTTCATTAACTAAAAAATGGGAAAAAACTAGGAAATATAAAAATTACTAAATTTATTTCATATATTCAAACATAAACAATTTTCGTTACTATTCAATGAAACTAGTATGAATAATTACATTTTTAGCATTCTTAAAAAGGAGATCATTTAATTTTTGGAAATTTATTCTTGATATGATCATCATATAATCTAAAAATGATATGATATTATATAAATTTTACAAAATATAAAAACATGAAAACGTTTTAGTCATATTATAAATCATGTTATTTCATTAAAATTGAGTGACCAAGTGTATGAGTTTTTATTGTACTTAACCTAAAATTAGTCATTCATGGACTCTATCAAATGAATGTTTAAGATGATTAAAAAATATTTATTTATGGTTCTTTGAAACATAAAAATTTATCTTAGTATAAATCCTTTTGTTATGTTTAAAGAATATTCAGGAAAAAATAATGGGAGTAGAAAATGAAATTTCCCATTTCAAATATGTTTATGAAATTAAGCATTCAAATGATACTATATTATGAGAATTTTTATTTAATTTATATATTCATCTCTAATATGGGTACATCTATAGAACTAGTACTGGTCCTCCAGATTTTGTTTCATACTGAAAATATAATATTAAATATTCGATTGAATCATATAAAGTTTGTATATTTTTAACTAGTTTTCATAAAATTAAACAAAAATCATATTTAAGACTTCTCAGTGAATCATAGTCTTCAATATCTATAAAATGTTTAATAAAAACATGATATTTATATCAACAACTCCCAAATTTATGAATTTAATAAACTTCTTATGGAAAATCAATAGTATTATATCCATTATAAAATAGAAATCTTGAATTTATAATCTAGTAATATTTCCATTTTTAGCACATTGAGCCAAATTGAAAACATAACAATCTGGTAACATCAAATCCACAATCAACTAATATAATGAAAAAAATATTTAGAAATTTTATAAGTGGATTTTTTATTTATTAAATTCAATGATATTTTATTTTAAAATTACTAAATTTCTAAAAACCTATAAATTTTGAAAAATACCATTTTACTTTTACATTACCTTTTTCCATAAAGGTTTGTCCAGAACTGTAATAATTATGATATCAATATCGTTATTCCCAGTATTAATGACATCTAATATGTGACACACCATAAAATCAGACCAATGTGGAAGATCCCAAAATATACTCTATTATATCAAATTTGGATCTTTCCCAATTCCATATATTTTTTGTTTTTTACATGTAATTACACATATTTTCTATGTATTATTTTCAAATGTTATATATATTGATTTTGAGATCATGAATTGAGACAGAGTTCAATTCCATGGCCCAGTGTTCCGAGGGAATTTTTTTGGAAAATACTAAAATATTAAAGATCACGCGAGAAACATTTTCCTGAAGAATAACATCTAAATGAGATCTTGGATCATAAATCCAAAGGCACCATTGAGTTCTGGACATTGGATTTACCCTAGGTTATAGAAATCATTTGTTAGTGTGGGTTGATTGTGTAAAGTCATCACGGTCACTTAAATGGATAAAATAAAGTAAAAAATTTTATGTTATTTAATTGAAACAGAGAAACATCAAATTTTCTCATAAAATTTATCCCCATTACAGAGATCCAAGTTTAAAATCATAACCCTCAAATTCATTAGAGCCACTAGGAAAGTACCTCTAGAGAATCCTCTCGACAAATGATGAGACCTCATTTCAAATATCAGCGCACACCAATCATACAGATCTCTCCAACGACGATAACATGAAGACCATTATTTATTAGTGAGAAATAATAATCTAGGTAGGTCTTTTTATTTTATCCTTTATTACTTGTAATAGATTCATATGATGATCACAAACTATTCCACAAACAAATTAGCCCCCAAATCGATCAAATTTATGGGTCGAGATTATTTTACAGTTTTATGGGGATGATTTATTATTTTTCATTTGAACTGTTGATTGATTCATTTATCATTCTAATATTGAAGAACCAATATCTACACAAACATCAATTTATGCTCATCCCCTTCTATTTTTTGTGTTTTCCACCCAATGATTTTTGTGTTCCTCATGCTTATTCTCCATTACTCCCTGACATTAGAACCCTTCATGAACAATCAATCATTGTGCCTTTGATTCTTTGTTAAATGATCTGAAATGTATATTTGATATCTGGACAACCCAATGAAGGTGTGAGAGTTGGAGAGACAGTGGATTGAATGAAGGTGCGCGTTGAATTTGATTGTTTTGGTGGAAATAAAGAATTTCTACAATCACGTTTTTCAATAAAAAAGATGGAATGAATCTCATTAATTTTTTTTAGTTGAATAATGAGCTATGATATAGATTTTAGAGGAAAACTGAACACGAGAACATAATTTGGGGGATCAAAGGAATGAGCGGGAGGACAAAGACAGGTTTTTGGAAAAACAGATACACACGGTCTGTAGTATCTGACTACAGGGCATATAGTAATCCATGGATGGACTCAGTGTGTACATGAGAAGTATTCATACATGGGGTGGAGTACACTATTTTCATATACAATTTGTAATCCCCCACATGACATGACCAAGACCAACTACATGGGATTCTTCATGTACTGGTACATTGGAAGAGATACACATGTTGATTTTTTGTATTGGCACATGGTTAGAGTACATGGTATGACCTTTATGCAAGGACAGGTCATGTAATCCCTTATACATGGAGTTTACCCCACTTATACATGACATGGTTGGAATGAACTGATCTTTTGTACACTGGCAGTACTTGAGGTCAAGGAACATGGATCATGACCCTAATACATGTCGTCTACCCCTTATTATAAGGATTGAGCCACTTGTCCCCCAAATATTTTACATGTTTTGTTCGGGTGTATCCCCATATTTGTTTCCCTAAAACATAGTAAATATAATTTCATACTTATATAACAATGATCCCTTAAATAGGACATCCTAGATAGAGTTTTTAGAATTCTCTAAGAGGTCTGGAGCAGGATCCACTATTCTTTTCTTCGTTCCCTTGGTAGAGTTATTGGTATTGGCATATACAACACAATTAAAGCTCCAATCCTCTTCATATAAGGTTAATCCAGATTGGTTAGTTGGTATCACCCCATGGAATAATCTATGATCCTCATATATTGTATCATATCTCTCTTCAGATCTATAAGCATATATTTCTCATGGAGAGACTCAACAAGTTGTACCTCTGAGATGGATGTGATCAGTGTTGTCAGACTTTGGAGTGTGTTTTTCTAGATGAGTGCTTCGTAGAATATTCAAGATGAATTCCTAGTGCTGGTACAATTTTTTTGAAACATACCTTTAGATTATGTGTCTTTGATCATGTGTTTCTATAAATTCTTGTTATATGTGTTGTAGACATATACTCGTGTAGATCTAGTTGTACATTCCTTTTTTGAATTTCATTACTATTTCAGGCTATCCAACAGATTATTGTTATACACAACAGTATAAGGTCTTTTCTTATATGTGTCATGTCTTATATAGATGATTGACCTTTTGAAAGAGTCCTAGCTAGACTAGAACCAGACAGTGCTTTGTGAGATCAAATAGGCGGAGGTGTGTTCCTGTGGCAATAGACAACAGTCCCAGTATATTTTTCTTATAAGTTGGACTTATTTTATAGACTCTTTACGATGGGCTTGTATTTTGGCCCCGTTTACTGTACTATGTTTTCTTTTATACTCTTGATGTGGGGTATATTTGTATACATGAATTGGTTCCTTAGTGTCTTTTACATTTCATCATTCTATAGGCTTAGAGAAGTATGCTTGCAAATACGTACATAATAAATGATTCATATGTTAGTGATATACCTACTCGGTGCTAGTCAACATCCCCTAGCCTATTGAAGGTGGGCATGGGGAGTCCGGGAATGTGCCCCGCTAGAATGGGTCATCAAAAGTTTGTATCAGAGGTAGTCAATTAAACTTTAGGAGAGGGATTCTAAGATATTTGTTTGGGGAAACAGTGTTATGTGTTTTATGTTTGGCTTTTAGGCCAGGGACTCTAGTGTCAGTGTGGTGGATGACATATCCATACACCATGACTCTGATAACATTATTTTAGACTTAGTACATGTGAAAATTGGTTTCATGGAAAATAATGGCACATTAATCATATAAGAATGGGTTTTTCTATATCCTTCTTAAGTCAATTTTCCATATATAATCATTGACTATGCTACATTTTGTTTTGTTTTGGATGTCTCTATGACAAATACCATCCAGGGTTTAGTAGCTTGATCAAAAGTCTAACTTATAAAATGGTGAGGCTTCGATATAGGGAACTGTTCCCTTGATTTTACCTCCAGGTGGTGAACCATCCATACCGCAACTTGTTGAGAATCACATGGTACCTCTAGTACTAGTGGATAAGGAGGCCATGATAAGTGTTATTTATGAGTTTCAATGATAGAGAACCCTCGTATATTGAGGCAATACCATCCCACGGTTAGTTGAGGACTGGCTAGAGGTGGTGAATTAAGTTTTTTCTATAGTCATGACACCATAAAATAAAATGGTGGTCCGGGTAGCGATCCTTCTACATGACTCTGAAGGAAGGGGGTAAATATTGACTACCCACACATACGATTAGGTGACTATTTCAAGTACATTGTTTGAACACCTCATCAAAGAGTAGTTCTCACTAGTTATACTGAGAGTATTGCGGATCCAAAGCTTATTTAGCTCCATTATGGAATCATAACAGTGTATGATTATTCTTCGAGGTTTTCTAACCATTTAAGTACTCGATGGATATGGATTGAGATTCATAATTCAGGTATCAGACCATCGTCTGAGATCCGTGTCGAGACATAAGAGCCAGTGCAATCCCTATATTCATTCCTACATATGATGGAGTTCTTGAGTGGGATTTGGTGGTTGAAAGCTTTTTGGATGACCAGATTAAGCTAGTCATTGTCAGTAGTGGATTATCATGACTAGAGACCATGGTAGTAGGGATCCATCATTTGTCTCAAGGACTAGAATATGAGACACATTTTAAGAGGAAGTCCTAGGATATATGATCTACATTTAATGGCTCAATAGGTGGGCCCAATAATCATAGAGAGAGGTGTTTCTATTAATGTGATGGTATGGGACATATATCTCAAGATTTTTAATCATAATGTACTACTGATAGGGAGAATATAGATGAACTGATGAGGTAGAGATAGTGATAGGGTTAACAAGATCTTCATAGAGTCGGATGTTGTAGAGGATCTGGGAGAGAAGCATTAGGTGTCCAATGTTTTTACTTATTAATACCACCACCCCTATATGGTCTACACTAGGCACATGGAGATAAAGGATAGGTATGGGGACAATTGTATGTGGTGGAGGATTATGAGATTGGTGCTCTAGGAATGATTTGAGCTATGAACTTTGTTGTTTCTACTTAAGAATTCATTATGATAGGAAGAGGTTCTAGTCATTTCTTTCTCGCCACATATCTTGTATAAGACTTAGAGATTCTGGTTGAATCATTAACTAGGACATTATGATTTGAGAAACCTACAATAGAATAATTAGTGATCAAAAACCTATTCCAACAGTGTGAATGGCCCTTGGATGTGAGATTTTTGGTTAGAACCTCATGGTAGTGGCGTTGAGTCTTTAAGACTTAATTCTTGGTAAGGAATGGTTATCTACAATCCATGCCTAGACTGACTGTTTTAGGTAAAGGGTGTGGTGTGTCTATAGTGATGGATTGAGGTTTACATTTTTTAGTGAAAATGAAACCCAATAAGTAGATGATGGATTCAAGAATATGAAGGTTTTATGAAATTACTCATTTGTTGTCTATCCTAGCCGTTGGTGAAGTGGATGTTATGAATTTCTATTTTCCTGTACTACTAGAAAATTATGACGAAATATTTCATAAATATGTTTATAGTTTACCTCCCCACCAGGAGATAGACATAATAATTGGTTTAAGCCCTAGGATTTCATGGATATCCACACCAGCATATTGGATGGTTTCTATGGATCTTTGTGAGCTAAGGATGTAGTTGGAGGACTGTAGAGGAAGAACATTGTGAGATGTTTTTTCTCACCAAAGACGAACCCAATTTTTTCTAAAAAGGAAAATGATTTCTTGAGGTTGTTTCTAGACTACCAGTACCTGATTTGTATGGCCGTGAAGAATAGTTATCCACTACCGAGGACTGATGACCCCTTTGATCAATTTAGAGGGTCCCAATGGATCTCAAAAATTGAATTCGATCAAGATATCACTTGCTGTGAGTACGAAATGAGAATATGCCGAAGAAATAATTTAGATGTCGTTATGGTCATTTTGAGTACATGATGATACCCTTTTTTATAAAAAAATAATGTATTATTGTTCAAAGGACTCATGAACAATATCTTTCATCCTTACTTAGATCGTTTCATGGTAGTCTTCACCATTAAATATCCTAGTGTACTAGAAGTCTGAGGAGGAGCACGAGAGAAGCATAAATATTGTTATAGACGTACTATGAGAGAACCATAATTATGCAAATATATCAAAGTTATAGTTTGTGATTTTGTCGGTCAACATTCTTGGAAATTTTATCTCAGCAAATGTAGTGGTAGTGGACCTAGCCATGTTCAAGATAGTGTTAGTATGGGAGCCACGTAAGAGCATGACAGAGGTGTGGAGCTTCCATGGGTTAGTAGGATATTATTAGATATTCATACCTAATTTTTACATGATATCAGCATCTATGAATTATTTGACTTGAAAGGGGTACCCTTTCATGTGGATAGAGAAGTGCCAGTAGGATTTTCAGCAGTTGATGTAGATTCTGACAAGCAATATGATCATGAGATCATTGGGTAAAGGTGTTGAGAACATAATTTTCTTTGATACATTAAGAACTGGGCTTGGTTATGTCATGATGTAGAGGAATTTTTTGATTTATTATGGTTTACCCTTTTTGAGACAACATGAAAAGAATTAAATGACCCAAGATCTTGAGTTAGTAGTGGTAGACTTCTCATTTAATATTTGGCATAACTACCTGATGGGATATAGGTTTATCATCTACTCCAAAATACAAGTCTCAAGTATATCTTCTCTCAAAAGGATATCATCTTGAGACTGATGTGATGGCTAGAGTTCTTCCAATAAAATTACTATCAATACTCTTAGGAGGGGGAATGTGGTAGAAAATGGTCTTAGTAAAAGATCAAGTTCTCACTTGTAGGATGAGGAATCTAATCAGTTGGCATAGTTGTAGTTTTATGTTATAGATGAAGATTGAGAAACTTACCTCTAGTCGACAGTTTTCATCCCTCCAGTCTTATAGTGTGTCATGGAGATACAATGTGGGGATAAAAAATGTGATTCCCTATGTGCTCAGATGTCCATAGGGCATGCTCTTTATAGATATTACAATGGTGGGGAGCACATCGTTCTTTTTAGAGGATGAAAAATAGTACCATTGATGTTGTAGGATGAGGTTCTATGGGAGTTTCATACATCCAATTTTTCAGTACATCCATGTGTGGAAAAGGTGTTCCAGGACCTCCGAAGTTAGTTTTTGAGGTCGAGGATGAAGAAAGGAGTTGGGATTTTTTTCTCGATGCCATACTTGTCAGAAAATTAATGTTGGGAATCAAGTTCCTACAGTATTATCTGAACCCCTTGATGTGCCATAGTGGAAGTGGGATGGGATATCTATGGACTTCGTGATGGGTTTACCATGAACGTCTTGGGGGCTCGATTCCATTTGGCTGATCAGTGGGTGACACATCATGTCAGCCCAATTCCTTGATATCTGAGAGTATAATTTAGTAGAGAGAATAGGATGCCTCTACGTGCTTGAGATATTTTGACTCCATGGAGTTCCATAAATGATCATTTCAGATCATGTTTATCAATTTGAATCAATATTCTAGAACGGATTTTAAGAGAAATTTGGGAAGTAGTTTCTCTTGAGAAGAGCATTTCACCCACAAACTAATAACCAGATTGAGTAGACCATTCAGGTTTCAGTGGAAATTTGGTGAGATTTCATTTTAGACATTTTCTATAGTTTGGAGGATCACATCCCACTGTTGAATTTTGTGTACAAAAATATCTTCCATTCCACCATTGGATTCATTAAACCAATGACGATAAATCTCACTAATTTGAGAGACTGACATAAGAGAGTCAGCACTCTTGGACCCATTTTTGGGGTGAGATACTACAGAGAAGGGAAAGATCATCTAGGAGTGGATGAAGACTAAATAAAGTACTCGTAATTCTTATTATGATATGCTAAGGATTATTTTAGAGTTTGTGGGAGGAAACCATGTGAATCTATGGGTTTTGACTCGATGTGGATTATGGATATTTGATTGTGGTGGAAAGCTATCTTCAAGGTTTATCAGCCCTTTTCAGATACTACGTAGTGATGGTGAGGTGAAATACTTCCTTGCTCTATCTCTATAGTTAGACCGGGTACATGACATCTTATATGTGTGGTAGCTGAGTAGATACGTGTAGGACTTGTCGCACGTCATCGATTGGGGTGAGTTGGACTTCATGGATGGAGTGAATTATACTAAGTACCATGTAAAGATCGATGATCAGTGGGAGTGGATCCTTCATGGATTATAGATTCATTTGGTTCATGTCCAGTGGAAGCAAGAGATTCTATAGGAGATCACTTGGGAGTGGGAGGCTTAGATTCAGGATCAGTACCATCATCTTTTGGAGTAGCCTCTGTTTTGGCTTATCATGAATGTAAAGCCCCAAGGTGGGGAGAATTTAATGACTCAGTTTTTTATGTATTATTTTTAAATATTGTATGGATTTATTTCAAGACAATTCACTGGGATGACATGATATTTTGAGACCTGGTGTTTGTAGAACAAACTTATGAAAAATACTAAAATATTAAAAGGAATGCACACATAGTTTTTAAAAAAAAGTGTAATAACTTTTAATTGGGTTCCTGGATCATTAATACGAGGGAATTGATGGTTTAAGAATACTGTCTTTACCCTTTGTGGGGGTCTATTGTGGAAATTCATCAGAGGCACTCAAATGATTAAAATACATTAATTGAATTTATTTTATTTAGTTGATGCAGTGATACAATGATTTTTTTAAATATTTCCTTCTGTAAGAGATCCAAGGTTATCCTAATAACCCTTGAATACATTGGAGATGTTGGGAAGGAACCATTGGAGAAACCTCCCAACGAATGAAGAGACCTCAGATCAAAGATCAACATGCACCAATCATGGAAGATCTCACCAAAAATGAAAATGTGGTGAACATTCTTCACAACAGATTGATCTGAATTAAGGTATAGATTTTTATTTAATGTTTTATTCCTCATTATTGATTTCTATGATGAATGTAGACTAATCATTGAAAACATTAGCCCACAGATCGATCATATTTGTGGGAGGGGACTATTTTTCAGGTTATTAGGATGATTTAATCTTTGTGATTATAAATTTTGATTGATTAAATAACCATTCTAATAGAGAAAAAACAATATTGAAATGAACATTTCTTGAGGTTCAACCCCCTAAAAAAAATTTCCCTCCCCCCGGTTCTTATGTTCTTTATGTGTGTTTTTCATTCTTCTACATCTTTGAACCCCTTCATAAACAATCCTTTTTTCCTCCTTCTATTATTACTAAAATGACCTCAAATGACAAATACAACATCGGGGATGAACCAACAGGGGTGGAATTGTGGGCATGATAATGGATCAAATGATGGTGTGTGCTGAATTAGTGTTCTTCTATGAAAATTAATAACAACTATGATCATGTTTTTTAGCATATTGTAGGCTTGAATCCCATCGATTCAGTGTTAGAGTGGAAAAAAACTTGGATTTGGATTTTTGAGGTGAACTAAACAGTCGATTAGAATCTTGTAAGTCAGAGATAGGATTTGGAGTAAGAACGTAGGTTTATTAAAAACTCTATACACATATAATGTAGTCTGTAACTACACGATATGTAATCATCCTTGAAAAAACTCAACATGTACCTGGGAAGTACATAGATAAGGTGTGGAGTACATTGGTTTCCTATATAATGTGTAATCACCCACAAAACATGACCTTGAAAAAGTACCTAGGCTACCCCATATACTGGTACACTGGCAGAGATATATGGGTTGAATTCATGTACTGAAACATGACTGAAGAAAACGAGTAATCCTCGGATGCAAGGACACAGTGTGTACCACTATTCTTTATAACATAGTTAGAATGATATGATTTATTGTACACGAGAAGTACCAAAGTTCAAGAAACATGACGTGTAAACCTACTACATGCCATGTACCCATTCTTACATGGATTCAAACACCTTTCCTCGGTATTTTGTAAAAGATTCGTTAGTGCTAATCCAAATCCTTATTTCCCTAATGGTTTGTACAAATTGTTTTCGACTCATTGGACTATGATCCCTTCAGTAAGAATTCTTGGATAGAGTTGTTAGAAAACCTTGAGATGTGTGTACTAGGATCCTTAATTCATTTATTCACTCCCTAGGTGGAATTATTGGTATTTATGTGACCAACACAATGTGGGCGCCAATCTTATACATAGTAGGTTAATCCAGATTAAGTTGTTGGTTTGACCCCATATACATGGACATGATCATTATCTATATTATTGTATCACTTTTCATATCTATCAGTGTATCTTTCTCATTTCGATTCCCGATAATAAGTAACTCTCGAACAGACATCGTCAATTTTTTCTGGATCAGGAGCGTGTTATCCTGGATGAGTGCTTCATGGAATCTTTGAGATGAATTTGTAGTGATTGTATATATTGGTTGTGAAATACTTCTAAACTATGTGTCTTGGATTGAGAGTATCTGTATATTCTTATTAAATGTGCTATAGAAATATACCAACGTAGATATGATTATAATTTCCATTGATTTATTACATTATAGCTTCAGGGTGTCTTATTGAGTATTATTATAATCACCCATGCATGATCTTTTCCCGCACATGGCGTGTCTTATGTAGATGATCAACCTTTTGATAGAGTCCAACATGGACCAGGATCAGATGGTGCATTGTGAGGCTGTAAAGGCAAGGGTGTGCTCCTACAGCTACAAACAATAGTCCAAGTACCTTTTTCTAATAGGTTGGAATTCTGTTACAAAATCATTTTGGTGGGATTTTATTATGGCCTTGTTTACATTACTATACTTTCTATCATACTATAGTTGTGGGATATAGTTTGATGCATGCCTTGGTTATTTCATGGTTTTAACATTTAATAATTTTTTGGGATTGGAGATGTGTGCATGAATATTGTCACATATTCAATTCCCCACATGTTAGTTATATTCCTACTCGGTGCTAGTCACCAGCCCCTAGCATATTGGATGTGGGCTTGGGGAGTTAAAGCATTGCTCCCACTCTTATCGGTCATAAAATTACAAATTTCCCAAATGTAATAGGATTCAATGAGGATATAATGGATTATAAATTAATACCTAAGATAATTTATTGTGCTCAATATATTCTAATCAATAAAAAAATTTCTTATACCAATACATATTTATTGAAAGATAATTATATGTTCTTAAAAATGATCAATTCTAATAGATGCTATGTTTTATTAGTATAAAATCTTAATTCCAACACTTTTTTAACCAATAGATATATCTTTTGATATAGATCATTCAATACCGAAATAACATTTACCTGCAGTGGAATCTATTGCTTTATCATACTAAAACAATATTATTCTTACCAACACATGAATCTATTATTAATAACACTATTAACAAAAAATATGTCTCTATCTATAAAAAATATTAAAATAAACCATACAATAACAAAAAAAATATTTTATCGACAACCAATCAAGATAAACAATGTGTGTGTGTGTGTATTAGGAATAATATATAGTTTTATTTCATGGTGTTTTTTTAAAAACGTCTCATAATTTATTTTTAACATTCTACTTTCATAATAAACTTATTTTTTTCATTTTTTTAATATTTTTTATTTAGTTTTCTTGAAATATTAATTGTTTTTTATATTTTTCAATATTATTTTTTTAATAATAATTTTAATAAAATTACAAAAAAATAACACCACTAAAAGCCTAATTGGACTCTTCCTCATGGGAATCACTACCCCTTGTCCTGTGTTCAGCCTCACATCCCACTGCCTCACCTCACAACTTTCCACCAAAATATGGCCTCATCGCCCATCATCCCATGTCACATTTATCTTCCCTGTCTCACATTTCAACACACTCCCTCCTCAGTTATCTCTTCTCTCACATTTGGTGACAATTTTTTTCTTGTGATCCTATGTGGGGTCGGTCTTGTATAGTTATTTCAGTGTTATTTAGGTTTCTTATGGTGTTTTCTATTTAGGGTTTCTTCCACAAAATTTTAGATCAAACCTGGATTTTATCTTTCATATATCTGATTGGCATTAGGATATTTCAATTTACATTTCAACTGGTTTCAATCTAATTGTTTCATATATTGTTTCTATGGTAAGATCTCAAGGACCAATAGAGAGATAAACCAAAAGCTATAGTAGAGGATAACCATTTAAAAAATAGGGATATCACCAGGATTTTGGAAATTTTTCTACCACTCTCTCTTTCATTATCTTCAGTCTCCCCATCACAATCCAATCAGTTCATCCAATATATCTCATGAAATGCATGGATAAGAAACATTATATTAAAATAAATTCTAATCACTTGGTGGTCAGAATACTTCATGGTATTAATTAGTTTATGAATCTGGACATTGGAAACACTGTTGAATTGAATGAAATTGAAAACAAAATTGTAATGGTGGTGATTTTATGGAACAACATGGTGATTGTTGAGGATCTGGAACCGGTAGGTCAAAAGTAGTGATTGGATTTACTGATTTATTGTAATTTTTCTTAGTGGAATGTTTTTACTAATAAATTGAGTGTTGGATTTGATGTAATAACTACAAATTTTCTTCCTAAAAATCATATATTTTATTAAGCTGTGTATTTTAATAGATTTAGAATGTTTTTATAAGGAATTTTTGGTAATCTTGGTTTTGTGGTCAATTTACATTTTCTCCCAGTTTTAAATTTTTATAATAAAGTGTTAGTCCACCCCCGGTTGTCATTTTAGGTTAACCTACTAAGACATAAAGGGGTCCCCATATCTCAGAGTGGGATGGATCTATCCATATTGATCTGACATGTACCCAAATCATCATTATGCTCATGCTTCCTCGTAGGGAAGGGTTGACAGGTCAATTCTCAATTTAGGGTTTAAATTCTTCTATTTTTCACAATGCATTTAGCGAGGTGATTTGATAGAGGTAGTGTTCGATTGAGATTTAGTTTTCTTATTGAATTGATTTTGAAGTATATTATTTTTATATACTATATGATGATGTACATGTTCAATATTTTCCTCTTTTTGTTTTGATCTATGTTTAATTTCAAGGTTTCAGTTGTTCGTTTTGTTCAAATGCTATGGTCAGGATTTTCCTGTATTAGATGTAATTGAATAAAATAATACACTAAAGAAATGATGATGGATGTTACTCTATGATAGATTTGTGTTCTCTAGACTAGAGGTAATATTTGATATCTTCACAGGTTAAGGGAGTACAAATTTTGGAGATTTTTTGGTATATTGTAACTATATTAAATCAACCTTAGATATCATGAAGTTCTGTCTTTATATATAACATATATCTGATAACATATATTTGGATTCTAATATAATTCACATTCACTTCATTTGTTTATACTTCCATTTATTTTTATTTTGGTTTCAATTAATGTAGATATTTTTTGTGGATTTGTGGGATGAACTTTGGTATTGTGTGGTGTGGATCTTGGATCTTAAGGGTGTGTCATAACAACAACTTAAGGTTCCTCACGGGTACCAATGTGGACTTGATTTTTTAAGATGTCAACATAGATGACGAATGTAAAATTCAAATAATATGTAGATTAGTTTTTTTATAATTTCATTTATTTATATATTGTTTTTACTTGATGTAGATATTATTCATCGATTTTTGGGTATGCTCTTTAGTTTTGATTGGTGTAGATCTTAGAGCTGATGGGTATGACATAGCAGCAACTTCAAATTCCTTATAGGTAATTGAGCTGACTTGATTTATTGACACATAAATAGGGATGATTAAGGAAAAATAATCATTCTACGAATATAATTTTTTAATACATTCATTTTTTGTTTTGATTCATATAGATATTTTGATGATATTATTCATTATGATCTTTTGTGTTCATTTTAGATCTTGGAGATAAATGGTGTGGCGTAATAGTGACTTGAGGATCCTCACTGGAACTAGAGATAACTAGGTTTGTTTCCTCTAATGTCTTATCGAAGGGTGATGAATGATCTTTGGAAGAAGTAACTATTCTTCTACCATGATTGGTGCTGGATGATTGTAGTAATTGGACATCATTCCCTTTTTTCATTTGGGGGGGTGTGGGGGGGGGGGTGCAGAGGTGGTGGTTTCATAGATGGATACTGAGTTTTTTTTTGTTTTTCATGTTCATTTTAGGTATCAATCAACTTCAACTATGTATTGATTCATTTTGTATTAAAATTTTAATATAATTATTCTTTTTGAAAGTTTTATTTTTTTATGAAATTTGCCTTCAGTGTGATAATTAAAAAGTAGATTATTATCTATGATAAATTAAAAAAATACAATATGAAATTTTATTAGAAATGAAAAATTAGTAAGTTTATTTAATTTTAAATTATAAACATACATTATATTTTGGTAATATTATTACCAACAGATATATTTTTCATATTTATTCATTTATAAACCATTTAAAAAACATTTATATAAACTATAGGAATTATTATAACTATAACAGTTTAGTTTAATCTATCACAATAACATTTTGTGATAGAGTTTTTACTGACAGTTCAGTGATAAGGAAATTTTTATAGGTCAAAAGTGTTACCAACAAAAAATTCACTTTTACCAAAAGATATACCCATATTGGAAAAAGCTAAATATTTTACAGTGAATTGTACCTATCCTAGAATTATTAATGTTTCATAAAAAATTATGGTCTATAAGAAGAAATATGTTATAATATCAAAAAAATACATTGTTTTCTTCCATTAATAAGAATAAATTATTCTCTACCAATCATACAGTGATGACATGATTTTGGGTCATGTGTACTCTAGCCAGATAACAGTCCTTATGCTAGGAAGTCAGTAATTTCCCACATTAATATAACATTCATTATGATTTTTTCCCTAGAATCATATATAGTAACACCATTACACCAAACTGAATTCACTTCATTAATCAATGGCTTTAAATAGAAATCAATATTAATTTATGGATCCCATGAAATTAGTATGGTAAAAAAAATATAGGGTTAATTTATCAACATCCAATGTTGTATGTTGTATGGAGTTATAAAGATGGTCAAATAAGAATATTGAAAAATCTATGATTTATGTGGATAGAAACCATCAGTAGAAAGAAATAATTATATTTTATATGATTATAATGTAAAATATTGATTCACCTAATAATAATGTTCCCATGAATCATTATCACAAAGATGATTTACGATTTTACCATTGGAAATATTTCATTTTTTACATGTGAACACTGAAATTCTATTATTCAATAAAAATTAATGTTACAATCTAGTTATAAGTAGAAAATAAATTAATTATTTAATGGGCACCAATCTATAGTTCTCTTATTATGCCTCTTTGTACCTTTATTTTTCACTTGTAGTACTATTAAATTAAGGCTATATTTCACCATAACATAGGATGTAATAATTTTAATATTCTTGGATCTTCTGATAACCAAGAACCATATTTTGGACCAAAATGTTTATATTATAAAAATTTATTGGAAACTAATCTTGTTCAGGTAATATTTATTTAACAAAGGAGAATATATTCTCAAACCAACTATTTCAAATTCCATTATCTAATATAATAGGCCCAACTTTACTGATATATTCAAATTTTTTCTATCAAATAGGATAAAAGGAATCCTTAATATACTTCGTCAAGTCAAAAAATTGGAGATGGTTCTAACTCAGGAGCTGAATCATCATTCTATGTTTTTTTATGGAAAAGGTAGACTAGAAACCGATTGCAATAACAATTGAAATAATGATGGACCTTGAACTAATTTATATATATCTTATCTTTAATTTTATTAACCATGTTCATAAAAAACATAATTAATATAAAAATATTATATAGTTCAAACCCTATGCTATCAAATGTTTCAAATATACTATGATCATATTTCTTATATAGAAACATAATTTTTAATTCTAATAAAAAAAACTTTTTTTATAATGAAAATGATAAAAAAACATTCAACTAGTTGTATTGGGGAACTAATACTAAGTCGAGGAGATGTGGATTTAAACATTTTTTCATCACCATAGTGATGAAACATCATCATCTCTAGTGATCTGATACCTAGAAGAGGTCCAAGAATCTTTTATGAATTTAATATGAAAAAAATTAAAGTATGAATACCTCATTCGAATAAGTAGTGTGTTCGACTATCAGTATTTACCAATGATCATTGATTGAAGGATCCAATCTCAAACTCATATATATCATCCAAACAAGCTTCATTTATTTTCATAGATTCCAAATATTGAATTCTATATTCCATCATAGAGCTATAATGATTCCTTAAATGGTAGGTGTTCATGACTTAACATTTCATTGATGGGTTTTTGATATATTTTATGAATGTAATCCATTTCTACTAAATATGATCATACTATATCACCTCTCATACAACTTAACATGAATTAATAGAATACATTCATCACATATTTATTCATTTATTCGATATATTATTTTATGGGATTCCTATATACATGAAATTATAGAAAATAATAATCAATGCATAAATGAAAATAAATTACATTTCTAGTCTTGAGAATCTAAAAATGATTGATCAATTTAAATGCAATGGATCAACCATGAACTAGGGGCACCATATATATGTCTAATTATTATTCATATCATAGATCACCCCTAGTCTAGTGTTTTCACTTCATATCAATTATAGATCCTCATCTTAGTGTAGTCCTTGTATGAAATCATCAGCATCAATAGTATAAGTGTACTCTCACATTGGTGAGGGGGTATCTGGAAACTCAACATACATATACATAATAGTTAATTCAATGGACCATATATATTAAATAATGAATTAAAATTAATATAACATCAATAATAAAATAATTAGATATTACATGTATTTGATATAAGTGTTAAAACATTAAATAAAAATAAACCCATACATGCAAGGGATCAACCACTACTAATGATTAGTAAATAAGGAATATAAAAGTGTTATAAAAATAAATTGAATTGAATTAAAATCATGGTATATTTAATAAATTTGATGAATTAATTTAATTCAAATGATTTATTAATGATCAGTATGAAAATTAAATTATAATTAAATACTAAAATTAAATTAATTTGACTAATAATAAATCTATTATTACTTATTTTTTAATTCTAAAATTAAATTAATCCAATTGTGGATATTTAAAATTATTTCCATTGTCCTCGGAACCCGCCAAGACCCATGGTGGGTTTTCAAAATCCTTTTATTGTCTATTGAGGGACCAAAAGATACCATGAATGGAGGTATTGGGTTAAGAAGACCTTCCCTATCCCATTATGGGAATATCACACCCATTAGAGGAGGCTAGGAATCTTGACCAGGACAGGGTTTTCACTCCTAAAGGTCAAAACTAACCAATAGAGTACATGTGAAATTGATCTCGTTGGTTTTGGGATAATCAAGGTGGACGGTTTGATAAGGGCCTTGCATGAGGGGAACAAAATAAAAGGTGTAGGGAGGTGGTCTGGTGATCGTGATACGGTCTAGAGTGGGCAGGAGCATGTAGTCTAGATAGTGAAAATAGATGTTTGGGTCAAGCTAGGGGATGATGTTTTCAGACTAGATGAGGATGTAATAGTCGTATAGGAGGAGGTCTCTAGTGGTTCACTAGTGGGTGGGGAATAATTTGACATCACTATCTAACATTAGAGGGAGGTGATGATGTTCTAGGAGATAGTTTCATGAGGTTCATCAAGGGAGGTGACCAGTGGTGGTGAGAAAGATAGGGTTCAAGACAATTCTAGTGTGATTAGAGGAGTGGACAAAGATGTAAAAGGAATATCGGTCTACCAACTAACATCCCCTAGTATCTTAACCCACATCTTTGTATGTAATTTATTGATTTTATGGATAATCAAACACCTATACCCCTTTCTCTATTTGTCTATTTGTGGGTTTTTCAACACTCATAAGATATATCATTAATTTATTATAAAAATATAAAAATATGGACTTAGGTACCCTTTTTTTAGTTTATATAAATTTTCAAAAAACAAATTATTTTATGCAATTTTGTTTGTTTGGGAGAAGATTATATGGGATGAATACATCTTATCAGGAAAAAATATTTCTATCCAAAACTTGTCCATAACTGTATCTGTAGAAAAAAAACCAATAAAAAATATATATTTATATTTTTCTTCAACATTAATCCTCAAAAACTACATTTCTTATCCTTATTAAAAATTAGAGAAGGACATAAGAGTTTCATCTAGAAACAGATTGACATGTAGTCTACTCTATTGGGACTGAAATAAATTCATATAAACTATTTAATGTAAATTATTTTTTTCATTAATCAAAAAATTCAAGTGATTTCTTCGATACAAATTTTGGTACTATGGTTCACAAAGAATGTTGGTGGGATAAGGATTTAAAAAAAATACTCATTAGAGTGATGAAACTTTGTCATCTTTGATAATCTAAGATGTAGAAGAGGTATGGGGGTCTCATGTGAATTTAATAAGTACAAAAAAGATTAACTTGTTTGAATGAGAAGTATGTTTTAATGTCAGTAATTCTCGATGAATGTTGCATGAGGATCTAAGCCCGAACCCATCTTTATCATCACCAAAAAATTCAATAATCCATGTTGATACTAATTGTCAAATTTTGGGTGGTTGTTCGAATGTATGATAATTTCTTCGATGTCACGACAATCACCATGATCTCTTCCTTTTGATTCATGAAGCATATCAATGATCAAAATCATATATGTGAGTTTTCTCTCTCTTAGATGTGAGAAGAAGAGATAGTATCCCTAAATATATTGGAATTAATATTACTGGAAAAATTATTCTCTTCCTTTGACATAGTGTCTGATAAAGTACACAGAAATGGTTCCTTAGCCCTTGTATATAAAACAACCACTTATTAATCTATATAAACATGTTATAAAGAACTAATTATATCATGATTTCATTTATATTTTCATCAAATATTTTTTATATATATTAAATATATTACATGATAAAATTTATCCATTTACTAGACTCTTAATGCTCACAGTATTGAATGAAAATTGAATAATATTCGTTCAAATAATATCTTCCCATTAATATAATCAAATAAATGTAAATAATTTTAATATATTAATTAATACCAATTATTATATACTATAATAATAATGAATTTAATTATTCATTATTGATCATTAATACATGGAAAATACTCAGACCCCATTGCGGTACCCACCATTTCATACATACATATTCACCCTAATAATGTAGACTCTTGAATATGAAATAGTGTGTGACTATCTAGCCCCTTATCTCAAAAAAATTTAATATCATTCAAATATCATGAGATGAGTCATGCAACCCATTAAAGTCCCAAAAGACATAAGCACTAGTCTAAGGAACAATAACCAACCTTTGAACATGTATGGCATAATAAAATCTTCTTGTCATGTGATATATCATATAGTATTACACAAACTTGTGTTATTATCCTTTTCTTTGGTTTGTTATTCGTTGAACTTACTGGATCAACATACTTTATTCAATAATGACCATGGATTTAGTGAAGGTTCTACCAACCAGATCAATTAGGGCCAAGAAACCACTTCATCAACATTAAGGGATACATTCTACCCTGACTGTTCAACTAATGTCGTACCACCAAAGACACACCAAACATAAGCTACATAACTATGAAATAAATAACATTGTATTTTCCTTTAATCAAAGTACATGATCAAATGGCACACATTAATAATGATATCAAGTGAAGAAATCAATACCAATTTTCATAGATTCAAAAAGCAGTGAAACATGAATCATTCAGTTTTTCTTTTGGGGGTATGTCCTCATGATCTCACATACATGAGATCACAATGTTTGAACTTTATGAGGATAAATATCAATGCTTATGATCCCCCAGAACAAGATGGACACACATCATCTGTGTCCTGTCAATATAATATAACTGGAGAGAATGACATAATATTGATATTACTGTCATGGTATACCATGGTTCTAATGCTTTCCTAGGAATTGTTATATCCTTTTGATATGACATCTATTCTATTGACATTATGAAAAATATAGTGGATGCAGAAGTATCACCGTAAATCTGATAATATAATCACATGTACATATCAAACTGTATACATGTAATGGTAATCAAAGTACATACTTATATTGGGTTTATAAATCCCACTTAGACATCAACAAACGTAATTTATATAGAATTTATAACATAACCATTTTTATTTTTGTGATAATTTATCCAATCACGATCATGAAAGAATAATTATTTTCTACTTCATACTTCTTTAATTTTTTATAAAATATAAAAACCAAAAAATTTCCTATGATTAATCTTTTAGAAGGAAGTGATGATCTATGAAAAAAATAGAAAACAAAAAAATAAAAATTACATAAAACTATTACAAAAAATTTATAATTATAGATAATTATAACTAAATATAAGAAATTGTTGTTAACTATAAAAAAATAGTGAATAGAAATATTTCATATTGATTACTATAAATTAAGTAAATTATTCTATATTTTTAAGAATCACCACTAATTATCATCAATGACTATTAATTGTTACTAATTATAACTATTTATCATCAGTGTCTACTAATTATTAACAACTATTGCAATTTTTTACCAATTATCTTTTATTGTTACCATTTTTCAGTAATTATCACAAAGTAATGTTAATTTTCATAATTATTAGTAATTATAACAAATTATTATCATGTGTGTATAATTATTGTTAATTATTTATTATTATTTTTAATTATTGATCATTATTGATAATTTTCAAAAATTGTTTTTATCTATTTGCAATTATTTTTGATTTTTTAATTAATGGAAAATATTGTTATTTATTACAATTTATTTCTAATTTTATTATTTATTAGTAAATATTACTAATTATTGTAATTATTATTAATTATTAATAATTATTAACAATTATAAAGAATTCTCTTTTTTTGTTACTAATAGTATTTATTATTTGTACTTATGGATAAATATTGTAATTATTACTAAATATTTATAATTATTTATTATTATGTGTAATTATTACTAATTATTACAAGCCAGTTATTAGTAATTATTACTAATTGATGGCACTAATTACTATTTATTTATAGTTATTACTATGTTTTTACTAATTTTTACTAATTGTTATGAATTATTGTGAATTATTATTAATTATTTCTAATTATTTATAATTATCAGAAACTATTATTAATCAAACGCATAATCACTATTTTCCATATATTGTTTTTCCAATTTTAGGTAATTATTTTTTATTATTTTTAATGTTTAAAAAACAGTACTAATTATTTGTAATTAATAATAATAATTACTAAATATTGGTAATTATTAATAATTATTTCTAATGATTACAAATTAGTGTTAACAATTAATAATTATTGTCAACCTTTTCTAATTATAGATAATTATGATTAAGTATTTGTAATTATCAGTAATTATAACTAATTATGACTAATTATTACAAATTATGGGTAATTATAGGTAATTATTTTTAATTATTACAGATCATTACTAATGATTACTAATTATTACTAAATTTTCTTTATTATATTTAAGAATTACTATTTAATTGTAATTAATTATAATTTTACTAATTATTTGTAATTATTTTTAATTGATACAATTTATTGATAATTATGAATAATTATTTAAATTTGGATTAATTTTTACTAATATTTACCTATAATTAGTAATTAATTTTAATTGTTACTAATTATTAGAAATTATTTGTAATTATTTCAAATTTTGGTTAATTAATACAAAATATGGGTCATCAAACATAATTATTTGTAATTAGAACTACTTATTATTAATTATCATTAATTATTTCAAATTGTGGATAAATAATACAAATTTTCTATAATTATTCCAAATTATTTCCAATTGTTACAAAATATTGTAAATTATTGGTAATGGCTAGGATTTATTGCCAATTATTATTAATAATTTTCCATTATTAAAACTTTAACAGATTATTTGTAATTTTTGGTAATTATTATAAATTATTACAAATAATTACTCGTAATAACAAATTATAATTAATTATTAGTAATTGAAACCAATTATTAATAATTATTTGTAATTATTAATAATTAATAGTAATTATTAATAGTTATGAATAATTTTTTTAAATTATTGATCATTATAATTAATTATTACTAGTAATTGGCAATTATTACTAATTATTTGGAATTATTACATATAATTGGTAATTATAGTTAATTATTATTAATTATTAATTATTATAGTAAATTATTTGTAATTATTAATATTAATTTTTAGTTATTTGTAATTATCACTAACTTTTGTTAATTATTACTAATTATTTCTAATTATTACAATTTATTGAAAAAAATTGTTAATTATTTCTAATTATTTTTTTACTACTAATTATATGGAAAATTCGTAGTTGAGTGGTACTCAAGTGCGACATGATATTTGGCTTGTCTAGGGTTGAAATCCAAACAAGCATACACTTGACTCACATAGTGGGTGTGCTATTTGATGGGTTGGAATCATCGGTGCCAGCATAATGGCCACCCTCGCACGATGGTATGGGAGTTGTGTAGGAAGGTGGCAATGAACAGAGGGCATTGATGGTGGTGGTTGTCCTAACAGGGGATGTTGTGCATGCAAGGATGCAAATTGGGTGTCGATCATTATAGCAGCCCCTACAGGGGGGGTACTGTGCTTGCGGGGAAGTGACTCCAATGATAGTGGTTTCCCCAATGATGGGTGCTTTGCAGTCTTATAGGGCAGGCAATTTGCGATAGATAGGGCATTGATGATGGTGGAGGTCCTAATGGAGGAAGTGCGGGTGACATACTAATGAATATGGCAGTAATGATGGTGGAGACTCCGAAAGGGATGGGATGTGTTGTGCAATTGAGGTTATGATGGACATGACATCGACAATGTGGTAGTAATTATTAATAATTATTAATAACTATTAATATTTTCCTTTTATTGTTACTGATTATTACTTATTTGTTGTAATTATAGATTTATAATTTTTATTAATACTTTGGATTTGTAATTATTTATAATTATTAATAATTATTTCTAATTAATTATTGGTAATTATTACAATTTATTGGTACTTATTACTAATTTTTGGTAGTTATTACTAACATTTAAACAATTTTATTAATTATTCTGAATTAGTATAAATTATAGTTAACTATTATTAATTAATTCTAGTTATTAAAAATAATTATTAATTATTTCTAATTATTACAAATATACAAATATTATTAATAATTCTTGGTAATTATTTTTAATTATTTTTAATTTTCAAAAATTATTACTAATTTCTTCTAATTATTAAGATTTATTGGTAATTATTACTATTCATTGGTAAATATTACTAATTTACTATAATTATTACAAATTCGTTTTAACTATTACTAATTATAGTTAATTGTGAATAATTATTACTAATTTTCACCAATTATTTCCATGTATTGGTAATTATTGGTAATTATTATTAATTATTACTAATTATTACAAATCATATCCAAATAATAATAATAATTGGAAATTTTATTTAATTATTAATAATTGTCAGTAATTATTTATAATTATTACTAATTATTACTATCTATATATAATTTTTACTATTTATGTGTAATTATTCTCAATTATTACTAATTTATGTATATTATTACTAATGATTACTAATGATTTGTTATTTTTTTTTTATTACTAATTATTTAAATCTCTTTATAATTATTACAAATTTTCATTAAATAATTGTAATTATTCCTTATTAATGGTAATTATTGTTAATGTTTACAAATTATTAATAATTATTACTAATTATTACTAATTTTAGTTAATTATTACAAACTGTCTATAATTCTTGGAAATTATTACTAGTTATTAAGATTTATTTGTGATTATTGGTGATGATCAGTATTTATTACCAAATATTACCCATTATTGGAAATTATTAGAAATATTTACTGAATATTGGTAAATATTATTAAATATTTAAAAAACCATTATTACTAATTATTGGTTTATATTACCAATTATTACAAATCATTAGTAATTATTAATAAATATTAGTAAATATTAAATATTATTGGTAACTATTGGTAATTATTGGTAATGATTATTAATTATTACTAATTACTTGTAATTATTACCAATTATTGGGAATTATTACAAATTATTTAAATTATTATTAATTATTAGTAATTATTACTAATTATAGTAAATTATTTGTAATTATCAATAATTACGGTTATTTATTTGTAATTATCACTAATTTTTGTAATTTATTACTAATTATTTTTCTTTTTGAAAATCAGTGTTTAAAATTTCTAATTATTTATTTTATTTCTTATTATGTGGGCAAGGCCATAGTTTAGTGGTACTCAACTATTGTATGATATGTGTCATGTCTGAAGATCAAATCCTAGCACGTATATATTTGAATCGCCTATCGGGTGTGTTGTTTGATGGGATGGGATCATCGATGCCTACATGATGATTCCCCCCCCCTCACATAATGATAGGGGCGTTGTATAGGCAATGTGGCAATAAACAGAGGGTGTCGACAATAGTGGTTGTCCCTAACAGAGGTCGTTGTGCATGCATGGAGGCAACAGATTGGCTGTAGACAATAGTGGGGGCTCAATGGGGTGGGGGGTACTGTGCATGTGGGGTGGAAAATCCAGTTATAGTGGTAACGTTAATGGTGGGTGCATTGCAGTCCTGTTGTGCTAGCGAGGCTAGGAGAAATAGGGCACCGATGATGGTGGAGGCCCTTGATGGGGGATGTTTTGAATGTGAATTGTTGACGGATAGGGCACCGATGATGGTGGATGATTTGAAGGGGTGGGGTGTGTTGTGCATGTGAGGCGGTGACAGACATGGCGTCAATAATGTGCTAGCCCTGAATGTAGAGGCTAGTCCAGATTGATGGCCACAAATGAGGATTGTTGTGACGAATGTCAAGGCCATAACACAAAATGTATTAGTATTCACGGAGGACCTTTTGGGCTTATTATGGTGGGTATTTGGGACAATTGATGTGGGATTATAAGTCTGTATTGAGGGGCTAGTGGGCCTATATATAACATAATAAGGGCTTCATGGGTGGGATTCCCCTTGGTGGCTATGTCCCAACTTTCCAGTTTGTGGGTGTGAGGTGTTTCTACATTTTGATATAATAATACTCCCCAATATCTAAAATATTACAAGTTACAGATAATTATAACTAATTATTTCTAATTGCTAGAAATTATTTGTATTTATCATTAATGATTACTACTTATTGGCAGCTAATACTAATTAGTAACAATTATGACCAATTATTATCAATTGTTACAAATTATCAGTTATTATCAGTAATTATTTCTCATTATTACTAATTATTACTAATAATTACAAATTATTATTAATTATTTGTATTTATTGGTAATCGGTAATAATTATGACTAATTAATAGTAATTATTTATAATTATTACAGATTAGTTGTTCTTATTATAATTATGACCAATTTTGACTAACTATTAATAATTATTGATAACTACTACATATTTTTAGTAACTACTAAAAATTATTACTAATTATGGGTAATTATTACTAATTATTACTAATAACTCTTAATTATAACTATTTGTTACAAATTATTGTCAATTATTACAAATCATTACTAATTCATGGTAATTGTCACTAATTAATTCTAATTAATTTTAATTATTATGAAATATCGATATTTAATATTAATTATTACTAATTTTCATAAATTATTACAAGTTATTATTCAATTAATTTAATTATTAGTTATTTTTGTTAATTATTACTAATTTCTACTAAATACTACTAATTATTACTAATTATTAGCAATTATTTGTAATTATTACTCAATATTTGTAGTTATTAATAATTGTTGTTAATTATTACTATTTATTATTTTAATTATTAATTATTATTAATTATTAATTATTATTAATTATTAATTATTATTAATTATTTTTATTTATTACTAATAATTTTCTAATTAATACTAATTATTAACAGATTATGAGTAATGATAAAAACTTATTGATAATTATCACTAATTAGAACTAATTATATATAATTAATAACTATTTCTTATAATTTCTAATAAAAATTCTGAAATTTTACTAATATAAAATAGTTTAATTAATGTGATAAAAAATATTATAAAATAAATATTTTAAAATGATGCATTACCAAAATGAATATAGTGATACAATCTTAAAGGGGTATCTTTGGAGTTTCTCTATAAAAAAATTAATCTTATTCGAAAACAAACTAGAGAGAGTATAGAAGATGAGTTTATAACCTGTGATGGAAGTATGGTGGTGGGGACCATATGTAGGTAATAATATTTACGATGGAGTAATTATTATGGAAATAGCACTGCAAATAGTAGCATTTGCGATGGAACCCATCAATATTTTCTTCCACCATAAATACTTATGGAAAATATTCAAATAACATTTCTGATAGATTTGGTCACCCATCGCAAAAAGATACCTTCTATAATAATGTATTATTTATTCTATCAACAAATTATTTATGATGAAATGTGATATTCATCGCAAAATATTATGGTGATATTAGTGGTTTAAAATTTACAACTTTTTTTACAAAAGAAGTCTATTTTGCAATGCAAATAACCCTTTCTCATAGAATGGTGCCCAATCGCTCCAAAACCATTCATGACAGGGAAAATATTACTTCAAAAAATCAAACATATTTACATTTATTTACAATGAGAATGCTATATTGTTGTAAGTAACATAATATTTTCGATTATTTGTGACCCGATAGGATCCGGTCGCAAATACTATGTAAGGATTATTGATTTTTATATCATGATTGATTTAAAAAACTTGGCATTATAAATATTTTAGTAAAAAGTGTTCAGTATAAGTAGACCGAGTTATGGCCCTTTGAGATTGGAATATTATTTTGAATATATATTAATATATTTATTCTGGATATATAATATTTAATCACAATTCAGGTTATGAATATTTCATGTAAATAATAATATTATTACTATTATTTAGACAAGATATATTATAATGGATAAGGGAATATTAAAGGGGCTTTGTGAAAATAATATTCTTATCCTAAACCTATAAATTCATGACAATAAAATTCTCATATAATATAATAGAATGGATTTTTCCTAATAATTGTTGTGTAAAACTTTTGTAATTTCATATAATTCTCCCTTCGGAGAGATATTCTAAAAAATTCTCCATGTTCTATGAGATTTCATGATCCTCATCCTTCTATCAAGTTGTTAAATAATAAAGATAATCCAACATTCCTCTATGAGATTATGAGGTGTGAGCATAATTGAAAAACAGAAGTGGTAGGGACATCCAAACTATCATTCGAATAACACTTCTTTGCCATTAAAATATTCATGGTGCCCATGTAAATCATTGCTAGAGGAAATATACACTTGATTACACCCTCCCAATGATGGTTTGATTATAAGGGTTAATAACATTTGAAATTGGAGAAATAATTACCAAATAATGTAATTATTGATCCATATTAATTGAATATAAATTACATTTGAGATCATTTCTGTTTGGATTATGGGATCACTATTCTATCTAGTTTTGAGGGTAAATCCGAAGAATCTTAAAAAAATTGTTTGTCACGAGCCGGACCACTTCCGCTGCACCCCATAATGATCAAAACCCCCTACCCCACTAATCTATCCACCTTCACATCTTCACAAAAAAATGTCATAACAGTACTATTCCATCCCACATCCCCATACCACATAATTATACTATATTTATACGTCCATGAATTCTTAATCATAGCAATATAAACACAACCCTGTACCATATCACTACTATGTGGCCACATTATATCTACATAACCACATCATTTCCATATCACCAAATCACTAGAACATAACCATATCATTACCACATAACCACTCTATGACATAGAGGAAGAGTGGGATATGGGGAATATTACACTATCCATAAAACGCATATACTTGGCATTGGTGGCTCACCTGATACCTAAAACCTAGAATGTTCATTGATCAGGTCACCCCGAATTAGGTTGTGGATCGTACGAAATAACAAATCATAAGATAAATATAATATCACCTAAACCAAACCTAGAGTGAACTCTTTATCCCAACACCTATAAAATGGAATCTTATCACAACACCAACCTTTTTCACCTCTTTTCATGTTACAAATAAATATCACAACTACATCATAATTTATTCCAATTCATATATCATTACTATGTCAAGAATAACCCTTTACTATCCTAATTAATTTAATTTTCCTTTATTATTTATTAAATTTACCCATTTCATATGTACAAATAAAGACATACCACACATTCTATATTTAATATTATTTTGACAAATATTATATTCACTATTTTATTTCCAAGTTTTTGTAAATATTTTATTTAACACATCCCCATTCCAATTTTATTTTTAAAATATTTCTTTATTTAAATAGTAACTTGTCTTAGTAACAATATTTATTTTACCACATCATCCACATTAAGGTTCTGCAATAATAACCAATATCAATTCTTCTTCCTCTACAACATAAACAAGCACAAAAAATATATTTTTGTCTACCACAAAAATGTATCCAAAAAATATATCAAACATATAGTAAAACCACTTCATTTACTTGTTACTTATTTATAAAATTATCATTTACTAAATATCACCAATAAATGAATCAAGAAATTATTTTTTTATAATTCTGTATTAAATTTTAATTTTTCAATTTATCCATGCCATTTTAAAAACGAAATTATTCTTAAGACACCATGCAATAAAAAGTAAACACTAACTATGGGATAAAATATAATGAATATTGAACCCATATCCCACTTGATTTTTTTTTATTAAATATTTTTATTAAAGATAATTATATATTCTTAAATAATTAAAAAATAAATCATTCTAAAAATATATTATCATATAAAATATTAGTAATAACTTGAAACACCTACAATGAATGATTTTGAAGTAAGACAATAACATGATGAGATAAAAACCTATTATTCAATGCCATGTTTCTTATAATATTTCTCTATAAAACCTTTAATAGACAAATAATCCCTCAATACATTGTCAATACTCTATATAAATTTTATACCATTCACATCTATACCTATGAGAGATAAAAGAATAAGAAACATTGAGATTATATAAGAAATTAGAACCTTCTATAATACGAAATTCATCCCAAGAGATTAGGGGAACAAAGATACACCAATCATATCCAAAATATATAAAAATCGATTCATTCAGCTACCTAGTGTTTTAAGGATATCAAGGGTACTAAACAAGAGGTTAGGGAGCCTCAAATTTATATTAAGAAACTAGGGTCCAAGCCATAGTGTGTTGAGGCTAGGCCATGATAATTTTAGCTCCGTCAAAATTGATCTGAAATTGATATTTTGTCGATATAGTTATCCAAGTATTTATATAGTCTACTTTTTTATTAAAGTGGACTAATGACCAAACCACATTGTAGAAACCAATAACAATGAACCTTTTAATCCAATATCCACAAACTCCAACTACTAATCTATAGATGGTTGTTCACATAGTACATAAAATTAAACCAAATTGAGAACTATGGGTGCTTCCTCATCTATATGAAAAATATGGATTCCTATAAAATATATCCTCAATACATTAATAGGAAAAATATTTAACACAAAAAAAACCACATCATGGTTCTCAATCATGGTGTAATCCCAGAAAAATAGCTAAACTCAACTTAAATTTCTTATTTTTAGTAAAAGTAAAATTCTTACTCGACCAGGCCTACTACCATAAAGACCCTAGACCATCCATGACTTGGTGGGGTCAAAAACACAATTTTTTCCCCAATGATTTAAAAAACAATCTATTTTATCCCTATACACATAAAAAACTGTTCATAAAAATTCAATCAATTAAAAAACAATGTGTAGTTCCATTAATATCCAGATCTCTACAACGTACCTCGATAAAACAATCAAGGTGTGAAAAAAAACTTAGAAACACATTTTACGAGTGTTTATAAATATATAAAAAAATTTGAATGGTTTTCTAAAAACATTTATTATAGGTAGAATGAAATGTTATTTGAAATAATTTATTGATTGTTTTACAAGGTTGAATTAACATTTAATCAGGAAAATATAAATTAGTAGAAACCCAAATTCAAATATCGAAAATTCATGATACCAAAAAACATAAACCTATACAAGTTAAGAAATATATTATTTAGTTTTACTTATAAAATATGGAAAAAAGGAGTTCATTATATGATCATCATGAACATTACTCAATGGTGACCATGAGATAACCTTCTCCTTGGTGTATCTTGGGGTTAGAACAAATCAACAAATGTTATGGAAGGACTCCGCTTCCATAAAATATATTATGATATCTCTTGAGATAAAGGATGTGATAATAAATATACCACCCAATAATGGGAGATATTTAGACAAGAGATTTAACAAGATTCGCACACTTGGATTTCATGGCATTTGACCATTTTATAATCTCATAGATACATTCCCAAGGCCCATGCATTTAATCATTCAATGTATAATGAATTAGTGAATAGATTATGGTTATAAACACATTTAACTATATTATTTAATGTCTATATGAATTGATCATATAAATGTAACATTAAATATCTATTTACACAATGTTGACTGACATGAAAATTCCATAAAATAATATGTTTTAGATTTTTGATATACATAACCCCAAGAAATATGAAATGAATTTAATTTATTACATGTCATACAATATGATATGTTCTATCAAAAACTATGTTATAGAAACTTTACAGAATATATAATTTATTCTCCCACATAAACTAATATCTCTAAATCATTGTGTCATTTTACCTTATATAAATGATATAAAAATGCATCAAAACATATCCCAAAACAATTTTTGATATATTCTAAAGAAATTATTTGAATACTATCATTAACATTATTTTGTATCATAACATAAATAATCACCTATGAATACCTAACCAAAAATCTTTTTCAATAAACATTAATAATTTTAAATTAGCTATTAGAGTCAATATTTTCCCCCATTCAGTCAACTATAATGTGAAACCCCACATGAAATTTAACTATTAATAGTAAATATGAATTCCTAAATTAATAAATTTAAACAAAGAGGGACATTAATGAATGAATTAGTTATCTTCAAGCTAAAAGGGGATTTGATATGGTCTCCCTCTAGCTCATATATCTCTATAACTAAATCATTGAACTATATCTTATTTAAAAATGTATATTTATTTAATCCCCTTTATTAAGATATCGAGTAACCATGAGGTAATGATTATGTTAATCCCATATAATAACATATATTCTCAATTCCATGAGTACATACTAACTAGTTAGATGAATAAATCTTATGTCAGTCACCTTTATGGATGAGAACATCACATTACCCTCACTTGAAAGATAATTAGATCATATTTATGTTGACTTATTAAGGTAATATTACATATTCCATCTCAAATTATGGCCTAAATGTTATACCTTTCATATAAGAGGAAAATCCCATTTTGGTGAAGATGCAATTGATGAAAAGATCAACAACATTCAAAACCTCTACCTAATTAGGTATACTTGATTGCTTTTGTAAGAAAGAAGTATATATATGAAGGTTTTCAAGCTATGTATCACTCCATGCTCAAGTATAGGGTAGTATAAATATAAACCATTCACCCATAGCTTATTGAATTGATAGTGTATAGTACTATACATAGTATATACTTAGTTGGACATGAATAACACCGAACTTGTTTTTCACATGATGAGAATATTTCATATTCCGATAAGGAAATATATGGATTATAGTATTAACATTTTACCATAATTTTAATTTTAATGAAATGAATTTTCATTGGTTGTCAAATATATATTTTATTTTATTTTTTTCCAAACAATTTGGGATTATTCATGATTTAGGATAAGGATTATGATTTATTTGGATACAAAATCTCTCAAAGGTTCTTTATAATGCGAGTGAATACTGATGAAGTGTATTAGGTTTTTAATAGGGTGATGGAGCATGATTGGGGTGGAATCACCATATTATTTTGTTTTAATTTCCTAATCATACAGTGATGGGGGAATGTCATAATAAGGGGCCAATCAAGAAATGAATTCAATGTAAAGGGGTTCACCCACGAAGTTGAAGAATAAGGTCATGCCATGAATAGTATATATCACAATTTGTTGCATTTTAGCATATTAATTTTAATGTGGAGTTTTGTGTGTCTGTATATGAAAGATTTCAGAAGTTATGACATAGAAGATTGTATAAAAATATCATAATGGACCCTTACTTATTGGGTAATTCAAAAAGTCAAATACCATAAATTATGAATTTCATGCTATGATGGAGGGAATTATATAGTGATGACAATCCTTATGTATCACATGATAACTCTAATGAATTTCATTTGAAAAATTTCACACCAAATGTTATTAATAAAACCATAAAATAGTGTGTCAATCTATGATTATAATTTTTATATACTATATCAAACAGCCATATATATTCCCATTGTGAATATTTACATGTTTAAGGTTTATATTTCCATGATCTATGGGTTATTCCATGATTCTTGGTAGGGAGTGTCCTTTTCCCTATAAAGGGGGAAGGCCACTCCATGGTTGATCCCTAATATATAATATAATTGGGATTATATTTATGGTTGATTATGTTTTATAGTGATTATATCCATCATGGAACCTAGCTATTTTGATATTTTTTAATTTTGAAGGGTATATTGTTGTTGTGATGTGAAAATGGGTAGTTATATTAGGGTTGGTGGTACCAGATTGTGGGGGGGGGAGGTTTTTGAGGCCATTAACCAAAGGTCTATACTATGAAGGATGTTTGGTAGAGGCATAACATTGTTATCCATAATTGATAACACTTTTATGTGGCATCCTCCATATTATTTTAAACCCATGTTTAGGAAGGTCTTTTGTGATTTTAACAAGTGATTACCCTATATGATCCGTCATTTTTGATGTCTGTGAATAAGGGAGGACATACTTGTCTTCATCTATATTTATCTCTTATAACCTATTAGATATTTGTGGCTAAAATAATATTTAAACATAAATTATAAAGAGTTACTATCCATTCTCTACTATATCACACTTCTGCTTGTGGGATACTGATTTATTTCAATTTGTGTTAGGGCTTGAAATCAGTTCAACTATAACACGATGTATTTGATCCTAATATAATGGTAATTTTTTTGGATTGGGTAACAATGATATTGATTGGTAATAAGATTTTTTTTTAAATTCAACAAGGTACTCACAATTTTTAGTTTTTTATGAATTCCCACTAATTTAGTTGAAATTTTTTGTATTGTTGATATGATAAATTGAGGTTTTTATGTGATAAAGGGTCGTGTAGATTCCAAGAGTGGTGAGCACCCATTTTTTCTCAAGGATTAGGTTACGGGATATAAACTAATTATTTTTCCATCGATTATTTAATATGTTTTGGTTGTAGAATAAATATTTAAAAAATGTGTTAATTAATTACAATAGTAATATAATTTAATTTAAATGAATTTGATAATTTTGGGGCCTCATATTGATGGGAAGTATCCGATGGTGGCCTATATTTTCATTAAGAAGATAAATACAAATGAGGATAGTGGTCTATAAATATATCTTTAAGGTATATTCATTAAGTTATGTTTCATGTGATATATGGTCTCAATAATTTTTTCTGACCGACTCTGAATCATAAAAAATATTTTTTTCATTTCAATTCCCATGAGAATAGATAAATTATCTTAGTCCACTACATATATATATATAATAGTTTTCATCTTTGGTCTCCAATTGACAATGAAATAACTATAAATGGGTGTCATGTAATACAAAAACCCTTGTGGAATGAAATTAAATGAAAAAAATATTGTGGAACATGGAATATGCTCATGTTTCTAGTTTTAAATATATGATATAATGTTGATGTTGAGTTTCATAATTATCATTACGAAATGATATCTGATAATAGGGTTTAAAATGAGATATGTAACCTATAAATGGTGTTCATGAAATCATGTTACATAAGGGACCATGTTAGGTGGCCTATTCTTATATTAACTCTAAATCAAATAGGAGAAAGTGCCATGAAATAGTTATATCCAAGAATGAATTTGGTTATGGGAATAAGTTGTGTTCTTGAGATACCAAAATAAAAATTGTGTTTCGAGTATTGTAAAATAGAGAACCCATGATTTAAATTAGAATTTTATATGGTTATATCTAGATCTATCACTTAACCCCACAATAAATATGATATAAGATAATATTAAGGGATAGATCTTTTATCCTTGAAGAATATGAAATCTTGAGAGAGTAATGGGGGTTGTGTATCCACCTGAGGAGTATGAAATATTGTATTATTATTGGTATATACTTATCCCCGTGATGACTATGATATATGGTAATATATAGGGTAGTTTTTTATCCCGATAATTAATATGATATATGGTTATATCATAGGTGGATTCTAATACCCCTGATGAATTTGATATATAGTGACAGATGAGGAATGATATTATCCCCATGATGAGTATGATATTTGGTAATAGCCAATATAGTTACTTATCCCCCCAATGAGTATAATATTTTTTTATATCTCGGGTGGGTGCGTATTCTCATGATGATGGTGATATACGTTAATAACTAGGGTGCGTGAGTATTCACATGGGGAATGATGTTGGTATGTGGGGGTATTATAGGAAGGAACTATCAAACCCTTGATATGGTATTGATATTGATAGAGGAATACCAACATTGTAAGAAGTTATTATGAACAATATAGTGTGTCACCTTTAAAATTATGCCATTGAATAGTCGAATGATAATATACCCTCAAATTCAGACGTTGAGTTTCCCATAATATATGATCATTTCAATTTATAATTGGTTGTTATGATATAATAATGAGAGTTTAAATAGATTCTTATAATCATTATAAATAGTTGTATTTTATTTATAAATAATAGATCCATGAGTTAATAAGTAAAAAACTTATTAATTGTATTAAGCTGATAAATTATATATCATGTAATTTTATATAGTCATCTATATAATTAGTGGTGAGTAAGTATTATCAATCATTTATACCTGAGGTCTATGAGTTACCTAGAGTGAGAATACTTGTACTTTGATACCCTACATCTAAAATTCCACATGTTAAATTAGCTAATACATATGATGTTGGGTATTTTTTGATTGTGTCATTAGCTGGAGTGCAATGAATATAATATTCTTTTCACTTATATGATGGGTAATGAAATACGGACTATGACTAAATTAGGCCAAGGAAATGAATGTCCATGATTATTTTTTTCAAAAATAACATGGTCAACTACAACGAAAAGTTAAATGTGATGTAATTATCATATAAATAAATGACATGTGAGGTATTCATCCAAATGGTTAGCATTTTTCATTAAATAATTAAATTATGAGAGGACAATACAAGATTTATAGGTTCCATTTCTATTGGTCTCTTGAAGTCATATAAAAAGTGATTATATAGGTATTCATATGATGTTTCTGAAACATCTGGTGTTGGGTGGGTTCATATAAAGATATGATTTTGTTTTTTGATTATCACACCAGACCCCTTAGTAGCTTTATTATTATTGAAACTTTAATAGAGGCCACACATTTCTTATATTTATGAAATATACATTTCATAGTTATTTTCAAGGATTCTCAGGCACGTAAGGTTGAATAGTTAGACACTTGTACAAAGATAATGTTTTGGAAACTGATTATTCAAATTGAATATACTATGATTAAAACATATCTATAAGATTTTTTAAGGATTCACAAAGAATTGTTAATATTTATATAAAGTCCCAATGGTATTTTACAACAAGTTGTTTATTTTTGGGATGTACACTAAAATGTACATGAATGATATGCATGTAATCATATATAATATATGATATAATATATAGTGTGAATTTTATTAATGAATATAGTGAATGAATAAAAATATATATTATATTTAATATGAATGGAATTCATATTTTGGATATGTTTCATTTGATTCAAAAACTATAATGTTTCTCCTAAATGGTTAAATAAAATTATAAAGGAAATTTTTGTTTATAAAATTTTTATATTATTCATTCAAGTGTGTTCAATGAATAATCTTCCCAATGGAAAGTAACACATGATATGCATTATTAATAGATGATTTCATGATAACTTCCTATAAAATATAATGACTTCCCCTATGGGTTGTGAAATAATTATGAGACTGCACAAAGTTTAAAAAACCATTATTCCTTCCATGAAATTTTTATTTCTCCTAAGAAGGAACAAAAAACCCTTCATCTATTTGGGTTTACTCATGAATTATTCATGGGTTCACTGGATGGTGTACTCTGTTAGAGTTCGTAAGAATTTATTTACTAATTCATTGATCATTATCAATTATTCTATTTATAATGATAAAATTGAAGCTACTAAAATTATTTAAGATCATGTACCCTATTTTCCTTATTATATAATATTTGATTACAAGAATATAGATATCCTATATTTTTTTATTGAATTCCACAATAAATGACCATTATAAGATCCTAATAAACCCATCTATGTATATATAACTATCAGGATATGTAACACTATAATAGAGGGCATTAAGCTGTGATGAAGAACCATTATGTATTGAGTATTCAATAATAGAAAATAAATTTATTTATGAAGGTAACCTCATAGTGGTGGGAATAGTTTTATGATGATAAACATTATATATCACCCAATAGATTTTAAATATTTATTTTTTAAAATTTTATGTTAATAGAGGTTGATCACATAATGAAATAGGGTATAACATTATAATTGTAATTATTTTGTATTGTCATGAAATCTCTTATGTATTATATTTTGTAAATATTACACGAGAAGTCATTCCACACTATGATGATAGCAAAGGATGGATCTTTACACTATTAAGTGGGATGTCCATGTCATGGTGGGTTCTAATAAGGGAATATAGTTAGGATACCATAGGTGGTTTGGTATTCCATCAAGTAAGAGGAGACAACATAGAGCATATTGGTTTGGTGGATATTGCACTATAAATCGTAGGGTCATATTATGATGTTACCAAATGGACATGATTTCTATAAATACCAGGTATTTCTGTATTAATTTACCTTTCATTATATAAAATATTTCTAGAAACCTGAAATTATAGACCTTGAAAAACCGATGATATGTTTGATAACATGAATCCCATTCAACCCCAATGTAAAATTACCACAACCTCAGGTGTGGATGTTTTAATTGTAAAAAATATGAATCATGGGAATATTTCCTATTCAAAATAGGAAGCATGAAAATTTTATTCATTCACAACATGTAGAATGGGTATTTTTTGTTCATAATAAGAATTGTGGGAATTTTTTATTCAAAACATGAAGCATTATCATTTTTTCACATCAGGAAGCATATAACGTTTTTTGTTAAAAACATGAATCATGAGAATTTTTTTTTACAACATGGTGAGAGGAAAAATATTTTGTCCCAAATTGAAGCATGGCCTTTTTTTATTCTCAAATTAACTCATAGAAATTTAGTTTGATCACAACATAAATCATGGATATAATTTTATTCATAATGTTTTAATTTTTATGTTCTTATATCATTTCCAAATTTCTTTATTATTCAAGGTTTCAAGGTAGTGTTACATTTCTATGATATATTCCTATGATTATACTCTCATGGATCATTCCTAAAATGTTTTCTTCAAAATTCTTTGGATTCATGTCTTATGATATACCAATTATCTTTCATATATTTGTGATACATTTTATAATGGTTATAAGATTCTTATTTATCCAGATTTTACCATATGTTCAAACTATGATCACATATGGTACTTGTTTGCTAATGGTTATGTTTTCCATTACTATGAAATAGAGCTCACCCATTTCCTATATTTCCATTCCCCAATTTATAAATATTTTTATGACCTAAGAAGTTTCTAGACATGATTCTAGTGTTGTTCAAATATGGAAAAATGTTCACAAGTATCATAAAATAATTTTCTTATGCAGTTGATCAACAATGGCCCTAAACATCCCATTCTTGTGGTTTTGAGAATATTTATGGGTTATAACTATAATCCTATTGTAATGTTTTAAAATAATGATAAGGTTATCCCACTTTATACCAAATAGTGTAAAAATTTACTCTTTTTAGCACTCGATCATTTAGTATGGGTTTAGGGAACCTCAGTTGGAATCAAAGAAGTGTTTCGTTTTTTAGGATTAGTGTTGTTATTTTGGGGAATATGATAATAGAAAATTAGTTAGAAACCTTAGGATAAGTCCAAGGGATAACACAATATATGATATATCATACTTAATTTTTTTAAAATGGATATTGTGTGGTTTTATTATTAATTACAACCCTATTTGGATAATTTAATGTGGATGGGTTTGTGGCACAAATTCCCCTAGGTGTATCACCTAGATAAAGGTTTTTTTAATACTCATTTGGAAATAGGGACATATATTTTTTATTTTTCCTTTATATTTTATATTGTTCCTGGGATTACTGGGTTCTAGGTGTCAAAATTTGGATTTTTGTGAGAAATAGGCCTCGATTTACCATCAGAACATAGTTGGTATAACCTTGCGTCTATCCATGAAATGGTGATTTATTAGGGACAATAAAATATTTCAATGTTTTTAAAACCATGTGAGCCCTATGGGTAACCATTCTACATAGTTTTGGGTATCCAGGACCACCCACATGGTTAACGCATAGTTTATCTAATCATGTAGAAGAACTGTGTGTGTTGTTCATATCATTAAACATTATTATTTTTACCAAATTTCACTTCAGTTATTTGTAAACATTGGACTCCTTTTTTCCCATTCATTCACAACCCATACCCTTTACCTTATAATCATACCCCTTATACTTATCGGATTCTCCTTGGATAAAATGTTTTTTTTCTTGAGGTAAGAGTAAATATTTATATTATCTTCATATTTTACCCATATCTCATTCGGTTATTCATTTGTTATGGAGGTGTGAAACCCGAGTGGGTTGTTTTATAGAAAATCTGTGTTTAAACTAGGGTTTTTATTTTTTTGGTGAAAAAGGTATATAATTCATAAATTTTGTGGTTTTAGTCAATGGAAATTAGTTAGGAACCCTTATTGAGGTTGATGTGTCAATTATGGGATTTTCCATATATTACCTCTAAATTATAAATTAAATTCACTTTATGTCTATATAATTTTATTTTTTTATGATTATGGTTGAACTTTATCCCATTCTTGATACAGTCTATTGTTTTATTTGTAAATTTAAAGGATTAATATGGATTTTGAAAACGGTGATGGCTTATTTGAACTCCTTGTGTTTGATAAAATGGATCTAAATGGTTTAGGGGTTTTAAATGGATTTTAATGTGTTTCTAGAAAACTTTGTACATTGAGTTATGTTTTTTAATAAAATATGAATATCTTTTATTAAACTAGAATGTTAAAAAAAATTATTTGTTTCACTTATGATGTAAATAATTTCACATTGAGTAGAACATAGGGTAATTGGCGTGTAATGGTGTGATGTCGAAGTGAATGTAAGAGTCATCCAGGGGAAAATTAAGAGAGATTCTATTTTTTTCAAATGGAATATGAGGGACTTTGGTGGGATGACTGAGAGATATTCCACTTGTTTACCACTTGATAGAGAGAGCTATTGGAGTTGGGCCTCTCAAAGACAATGAGATCTATCACATCTTTAGCTAAATAAAAAACAAAATTATTAATTCCCTCACATTATAACATTATGGTTAGGTACCTTAGTGAAAATTTCTAATGCTATGCTTATTTTTATATTTCTATAAATTATTTTGGTGCATTTTTTGATGTGATATCATGTGTTATGAACTTTATATTTATTTTTTAAATGATTATTATGTATATTTTTATCTGTATTATGTTTTTCATAGTTAAATTGTGAATATTTCTTAGTTTGGAATTTATATTCCTATATTAAACCATATTGATAATGTATTTGTAAAGTAAATTTTTTGTTAAAGTAAAATAAAAGTGATTTCAATGGATTTTATTAAAAGAAATTTTTTTAATATGTAATAGTTTTCAAAATGATATCTTAAACTACTTCATTGATTTTATGGTTTAAAATCCATGGATAGATTTATAGTGGTATCTTATTAGGATATGTGCTTCACACCCAACATATTCTTTTGGGAATATGTATAATTTGTTTTACAGGACATCGGTAAAGGAAAGAGAACCATGTACATTGGTGGATCATCTTATTTACTGGAATTTATTGTTTTATAGAGGAGATGGGGTCTTACCAAGTAGTCCTTGGGAGTATCTTTGTCAAGGGAGTTTGTGTTCAAGGGATATACATTATCCTTGTTTGGACTTGTTCGCATTTCTTTTTTGTTTTAATATTTTGACATGAGATAAAATGTTTTTTTCTTGTTATGAAGTTTTTTGATTATATAGACCCTATGGTTTTTATTGTGTATTCTTTAGTCATTTATTCATTACTCATAATGTCATTATATTATTATTATGTAGACACTAATGATGCTGGCATGGAAATCCAATTCCGTGGATGGGTTATGTTTTTTTCTATTGGAAAACCCATTCTCAATTGGTTGAATGATGTGCATGGTGCTTTTTAGCAAAACATGGCAATTAGGAACTCACATAATGGTTTAAAAAGAACTAAATTAAGTTACCAATTGGTTTGACTGGGGTTAGTTCATTATAATATTTTTCAAAGGTGGGTTTGTGTTTGGGTTTAGTGGAAGACTATCACTAGGTCGTCTGGAATCCATAAGTAGAAGTGGAGGAGTGATTGGAAAACTCTTATTCATGTAAAACCTAATTATTTTATGTTTGTTATAAGGTTATGTTTAAATTTGGACCCCACTTATGGTTTTTTATGATTGTATGAGGTATATCCCTGTTCATGTAGAGGTCAGAGGTTTATGATTAAGGGACACAATTAGTGGTACCCGTGTACATCCTTTGTAGCATTATCTACCATCCTCCATTGACATCCACAAGATTGGTGCACTATTTTCCTAAACTAAGGTCCAAACCATGCACAGTGGGAAATAAGAATTTTTTGATGTTATTCACCGTTTTTATTTGAGGATTCCTTTCGTACTAATGTTTTTTTATTGAGAGTGACGACAAGGGTTTCTTTGTCTTTGTTTGGTGGTGTTTGAAATTAAATTTCATGTATATTTATTTTTTGTTTTTTGTATTTTATATGATACCTCCCATAAGGACTAAACTATGATTTGAGAAGGTTTTGAAGATAATTCCACTGATGAAAAACTCCCATCAACTCAGCCCTAGTGGAGTTGATTATCCACATGACCCAATCCTTGGGCCATATGGGTGGTCATGAGTAGAAATACATGAAGGAAAACAACAAAATATTTATGAGGTATTATCCACTAGTTTTATAGAATGATTGGGAACCCAATGATCCTGAGGAGTGGTTGAATCATATTGAATAGATATTTGTCCTCCCAAAAGCTTTTGGAACCTCAAAATTTATCTTCACCACTTATGTGCTGGAAGGACTAGTTTAATCTTTGAGCAGGTACTATAGAGAATTCCCCTGAGGAAAAACCTCACATTAACTCTGCCCTGGTAGAGTTGATGATTCATATGATTCAAATCATGGGCCATATGGGTGGTCAAGAGTGGAAATAGATGTAGGACAACACCAAAATATTTATGAGGTAGAATCCAATGGTTTTCCATTGTGATTGGGGACCCAATGAGTTTGAGAAATTTTTGGATAATATTGAACAAATATTTTTGTTCCTAGAGACTCTGGGGTCCTAAAAATTATTTTACTCTTCCCCAACTATTTTTAATTTCATTTTTAACAATGTGTTAGTTTTTTTAAAATTAAAGGAATATTATTATCATTTTCTGAATGAGATACTATTGAATATTTAATATTAATGTTAAAGGGATATTTTTATTAATATACATAACAATAATGAAATTTCCTGCCTTCATGATCCCTAAATGCTTTCATGATTCATATACATGATTCTATGTATTTGTTAAAATATAAAAAATCCGTAATATTTTGGAAATTTTTATATTTTAAATAAGTTATTTGATTGTGAAAAGGGTATTTTACTCAATAAATATTTTAAGTGATATCTGAATTTCAATTTAATATAAGACAACAACATTTTATGTTACTCCAAATTAACTAGGTATGGGATCCAATGATATATATTTTTTCTTTTTTGTATAGTATGTGGTTAAGATGATGGAATATCGATGTAACCCATTTTTGTTTCCATGGGTTAAGTTATGATGAAAATTTTATAATCTTATGGCATAAATGTGAATGGATTTCTAATTATGTGATATTGGGAATAATTATATAGGACTATAATAAATTTTGCATCATTAATGTTCCAATGAACTCAATGGGAACATTATAGGTTATCAAAATCCTCCAAAAATTGTACATGGGATGATCTCCTGTGTCTCAAAGATGGTACATAGAAGGTTATACCAAGACTAAAGTTGGTACACTATTAGTTATCGAAAGGATAACATGATATGAATTTATTGGAAAGTAGACATGACATAAGATCATTTTTTTATGATTAGGAAAACTTTTATTATTAAATTTTATGACATGATCTTACAGAAATGTTAGGTTCTCATGGATTATTGACTGAAACATTATTTTTATTATAAAATGAGGGTGATCAAGGACCACCCCGCAAAACAGCCTCAAGGAGGATGGAATTAATTCAAACCAAGTGTGTCCCCTTGAAAAAAAGAGTAACACCCTATAGGGAGAGAACCAATACAAGAATAAACAATAAGCTCCTCCTCTGAGCTCCCCCTTCAGGACAAGCATCTGCCGAAAAATTTGCCTCCCTCAAACAATCCTGAATGCTCCTCCCAAGCTCCATATCAAGTGCACAGTTACGAAGAACATAAGCCAGTTCCCATGGCGGATTGTACCTTCCCCGCACTTCATGAACCAAAACCTCATAATCTGTTTCCACTTCAGCCACCTGAAATCCTGCCCTCCGACACACTTGGAGTCATGCCAGAAGAGCCCTGGCCCTAGCACCCAAATAACTTCCTGGCCCAAAATATGCACTGAAGGTGATCATGACCAAACCTCTTGAGTCATGTAATAACCCTCCACCTCTCATGATCAATGAAATCAATGATCCATCAACGTCCAGCTTTAAACCTTGACAGGGCGTCCACCATCTGATCCATCGGCCTTCCAGCCGGCTGCTCATGGGTGGAAAATTCGGGGTAATGAAACCAAGCAGATAAGCGCTCCCTCTCAACAGAGAACCCACCTCGACCAAGAGTGACTTAATATGGACCCAGAGGTATTGGGTAGAGCGCCGATCACCCATCCGAGACAGATTCCTCACTTCCCAGATAATCCAGAAAATGGAAGTGAGAATAACGCACCTCTCCTTGCATGCGATGGACTCCGATCCATTGAGCCAGGCATACAGAAATTCATTAAGAGAGGTGTAACCAGCATGCGTATTCAGGAGAGGAAGGAAGCTCGACCAAAGAAACCAGGCCCAATCACTCTGAAAAAATAGATGTACCATGTTTTAATTCCGCGAGAAGTCGCAGCAGTGGCACCGCGAGGCCAAGTGCACCCCCTTACTCTGGATATTTTCCTCCGTGGGAAGAGCTCTGTTAATGATACACCAAAGTAGAAAATTCATCTTGATTAGAATCTCTTTACACCAGTGCTTTCACATCCACACATCCAACCTCAACTCGCCATGATGTTGCCTTTTATAATCCCGCGATGAGAACTTTCCCGAACTAGAACCCGTGAAATAGCATTTGTCCTCCTCCGTGTTCAAGGTATCCTCCCTTAAGATTTTCATCTGATCCTGCGACAGTACCGCTTGAATAAAGGCTAGAAAGCCGCAAGCTTCTCTGAAAGTCATCTCTTACATGGGGCACCCGGGGAAGTACAGCTTTCCACCCACCCAATTATCCTTCTAGAAATGGATGTTGCCCTTCGCAACAATCCATCTTATCGATTCCTGTAAATCATTCAAACATGAGAACATTCATCTCGCAAGACCAGTATGAGGAGGTCTACGAACCCCCAAAATCACCCCCTATTCACCATAACAAGCTGTAAAGAAAGTGTCCCAAAGTGAGTCTCCCTCAATAATATCCCATGAAAGTCTTGCTTGCATGCCTTTCAAAGTATCCTTAATATCACGAAGACCAACACCCCCTTCTTCAATCGGTTTCGCAAGCTGAGCCCAAGTGCTCCAATGGTAGCGGCCAGTATTATTAGAATCCCAGAGAAACGAATTAAGAATCTTTTCCATTCTATTAATGGTTCTCTTTGGTGGACATAAATCCAAGAAGACATGCATTGGAATAGTTGACAGCACACTGTTAATCAAGATAACCCTCCCACCAAAAGAAAGCAATTTGTTCTTCCAATCAAAGATACGTCCCAACACCCAATTGGTAGAACTCTCAATGAAACATTTTTTAATGCGCCCACAAGAAAGAGGAACCCCAAGGTAGTCCATAGGGAGAGACTTCTTGCAGCAACCCAAGATATCTTCAATAAACCTGGACTGGCTGCCCGAGCATTTGTTGGAAATAAAAACATTACTCTTGCTGGTATTGATGCACTGACCACTCAAACACCCATATCTATTAAAAATCTCCCTCAGAACACGTAAGGATCTCCACTGGCCATTTGTGAATATCAGGATATCGTTAGAAAACATCAAATGAGACACAACCTCCCTGCCACCCCTAATGACAAAAGGAAGCAACCTTCCCATCTCCAAACCCTCCTGTAATTTCCTTGAGAGAGCCTCCTGGGCCAATATTAAAATATTCAGAGAAAGTGGATCGCCCTGCCAGACTCCACGTGCTGATTTAAAAAAACCAAAGCTTTTCCCTTTGAGAGAGATAGAACGCCATGGGGAGGAGTAGCATCTGAACCAGAGGTCACAAACCCACTCATGGAAGCCCAACTGCCTATAACCCGGATAATAAATCTCAACTCTACCTTATCATAAGCCTTATCCATGTCCTCCTGAAAAATAACATTGGACCCAACAGTTTTCTTGTTAAGATTATAAACCAATTCACTTGCAACTTCCACCGCCCCTTGATTATTCCGGCCTTTAACAAACATGCGTTGTTCCTTGGACACCAACCTTGGAATAAATTGGCTCAACCTCTTCGAAATCAGAATTTCCAGAATTTTATAGGACACATTACATAGACATATTGGGCTATACTGATTAATGCTATTAGGCTCCTTAACCTTCGGAATCAGCACCACCCTTGAAGTCGTAGCCCCCTGATTAAGATTAATTCCATGGATGAAATCTTGTATAACCAACACCACTTGAGGACCCATGATGCCCCAGGCAGCCGCAAAGAAGGAGCACATAAAGCTGTCCGGGCCCGGAGCACTATCCTGAGGCAACTCCAGAACAGTCCTCTTAACTTCCTCCTCACTAAGAATGGATATAAGAAACTCATTCTCTACGTACCCAACCAAGCTGGGAATGCACTTCCAGAAGCTCGTGTCCTCAGCATCCCCATCTAACACCCTCTACCTATCATGAACCCCACCTACCAGAAGACCTTCAAAATGTTCCAAGGCCAGACCCCCGACCACATCCACGTCCGAGGAGAAGACCCCATTTCCTAGATCAATGTTGAGATTCATTCTGATCTTTTCCTTAAGACATGCACGAAAGAACCCACTGTTGCAATCCCCTTCCTTCAACCACCTCACCCGAGCAGTTTATAATCTTGTTCCACTTCCAGGAGTTTCTCAGTAAGAAACATGTGTTTCTCACAAAGAATATCAAACCGATTATCATCCCAGCAGGACTGAATCTCCCCTTCAATGTTCTCAACCTTGGCTTGGATAGAATTTATACTGAAAAAGGCATCCGATTTTGAAGCCCTCCACTCTAGAAGGTCCTTCTTAAGCCTCTGCAATCTGAAAGAAAGGTTGCACCATGCATCCCCAGCCACCTTGTGATCCCACAAGGCCCTCACTGTCTGCCAAATGCCCTCCAACTGGTGCCAATTGCTATAGTAAAGGAAGGCCCGCCTCCCCGAAGTATCGCAACTCACCTCCACCAGAAGCAGAGCATGGTTAGACAAGGAATGAGACATGTGGGTGACCTTTGTTTTAGAAAAGGTGTCAAGACCTTGGATGTTGGACAAGTAGCGATCACGCCTGCTCCATATATGAAGCGGCCCTCTTCGGTTATTACACCACGTAAAATGCCTTCCTTGATAGCCCTGGTCCAGCAGCCCCGCAGCAGTGATGAACTTGTGGAAGTCCTACATGGCGACCACCGAAGGCCACGGATACCCTCTTTTCTCTTCAGGTTCCACGATGGTGTCAAAGTCTCCACCCACAAACTAGGGCAGATTTCCAGACTGAAAGGATCCGAGGAACCCCCAAAGATCTGATCTCCGCTGCACATCAGTACTAGCGTACAAAAAGGAGAACAAAAAAACACCTCCAACGCAGGAAATATTGGTGTTAATGCATTGAAAGGAGAGACTAATCACTTCCACCTGCACACTCGGCTTCCAACAAACCTAGATGTCTTGATTAACCTGACCGCCATGAAAAAATAGTGGAAAACCCATCCGTCTTGCCACGGATGGGAGTTTTTTCTGATCAACCTTCACTTCAAGAATAGCAATAACAGAGACATTATGCTTACGAGATTCAACAGCCATGAAATCACACTTCGCCCGAGCCCCCAACCCACAAGCGTTCCAAATGATAACTGAAGCCTTTACAGAAACCCCCTCCTGCCCACCAGGCCGGGGAAATCAGAAGAAGAAACCTCCAGCGATAACCCAGCCTTCCTTGATTTCGAGCGGGTAATAGGACCAGCCAACTCAAGCGACAGACTTCCAAGACGCGACCCAGGAGAAAATTTATTGGGAGAACACTCCGAGCCCTCCAAAATAAAAGGTCAGGAAGCCAATGATGGAGAAAACACCCCCTCCTCATGGACAAGGGAAACCAGCAGTCAACATTGAGGAGATGTTCTTGAAGATTGTACCTGATTTACCACCCCCGCCGGAGGCAAGGCCCCCTCGGGGGATTGAGAGGTTAACGAAGGAAATATATGGAGGAAATATTGCTTGATGAACTCATGGGAAAGCTGGGACAGAGATCTTGAAACCTGGAGAAGAAGATGACAGCAGACGAGAAGCATGAAAGAGAATATCCCATTGGTCCCAGGAAACCACATGCTCAACCATTGGCGCGACATCCTCTAAGAAAACCGGATCGCAACATCCCGACGGCGATAGCAAGATCAGATCCGCATGAGTTTCCGAGGAAAAAGCATCCTCCACGCGCACACCCGCCGTATGCGCGTGAGTGTCACCATCAAAATTTAAAAAACCCCCAATCTTCTCAACGGTAATCTCCTCCCACGGAGACTCAGATATCCACTCCGAGCCGACAACAGATTTCCCTCGATCCCCGGAGCCAGAAGAGCTCGCCACACCCTTCTTCCTCCGACAAACCTGTTCTGAGTGACCATGGATACCGCAAACCACACAAAAGCGCAGTGGTCTATGAAAACCCAGTAGTTTCCCCATCTCAGACCGCCATCAGACCGAAGAAGAACCCCCGTCGGCAGCCGAGCCGAGAGATCAGTCGCCACGCAAATACGAGGACAAGCCGCAGACAGAAAATTCTTCGTAGCGTCATCCGATCTGAGGAAGGAGCCCAAAGAATCTCCCACCGACCGCAGGATCTCGGGGTTCTGAAATGGAAGGGGAAGGCCAAAGAGACCCACCCACACCGCCGCTGAGGGGTCCTCTCTACCAAAGGGAAACTCCCAAGACCAACGGAATAAAGAAAAAGCCCATGAGCCACATCTGCGGCCTTCCCTGGCCCAAGCCTGAGCGAAATCATCCTGCGAAGCAAAGTGAACACAAAACACAGAAAGGTTTAGTCACTATTGGAAAAAGGAAAAAGAAAATTTTAATGAGAACACTTTAGATAATCTTATGTATATAAGAACATCCTATGTTATGGTAATGAAAGGAGGGTGTTTTTCATTGAAAAACCTAACTGTATGGTTAGTATAAGTGGATATAGATTTGGGACATATGCATCTATAATTAATTACACTGAAATGATTTAGTAAAAAATATTTCAACCATCATTCGGGGCATAGTGAGTTTCACCTAATTGTGCTCCTAGGTTGGCAATCTTAGGGGATGTTCTTTAGTTAACTCACATTATCACTAAAAATCATCATAAGTGATTTTAGTAGAAGTTGATAATGGTCAAAATAAATTAAACCTAGAGTGTTATAGATTGAAAAGAAGTTTACATGACTTAGAGAATATTAAGTATTTTTTATCACTGATAAATGTAATCAGATGTGTCAGATGGTCATGTAATCCGTTTTGGTTTTAGAGTGGGATTTGAGATAGAATGATGATAATGAGGTGGTAATATGTAATATCAATTATTTAAGTACCCAATTTGATATTAGTTATATGAATTACTATATATCAGAAAATGTCTCAAGGAATGATAATTCACATCCTTAATAATTATATTTTCATGTAATAGTGAAAAATCCTAATGTTATGATGATCTCATATCTAGTATTTAATTCTTCTATTATTGATGTTTTTAGTAATGTACTTCCATAAAATCTTTTTATTTTCTATATAGATGAATTTTATGTTATCTTAATAAATTATGTTCTTTATTTACATAAATCCTACATCAATTTATGAGTATGGGAAGTAATGTTTCATATTCTGAACTAACCTATTATCATATATTAGTGTGATGATAAATATAAACATTAGATGGAAATTTCATCCATTTAATTAGTCACAATTCCTATTAAAAATGTTAATTTATCTTAGTTGGGTGGGGATAAACCCAACATTGATGATATGCCTATCATATTGATGTTTTTTGATGTATTTATAAAAGGGTTTCCTAGTATTCTATTGAATCAATATGTTTTTTTAGTGGAATGGATAATCATCTCTAAACCTATTTCCAAGAATTCATATCGAATGGATTCAATTGAGTTTTAGGATTTGAGGAAGCAATTAAATAAGAATCATGGAAGGGAATTTATTCAGCCATGTGTGTCACCTTGGGGTGCACCTATTCTTTTTATTAAGAAGAAATATGGATCAATGAGACACTATATTGATTATCGGGAATATAACAAGATCAATACCAAGAAAAAAATATCCTATACCCTATATTGATGACTTATTTAATCAATTCTGTGGAGATCAATATTTTTAAATCATAGAAATTGATTCTAGATATCTTCAATTGAGGGTTATAATGGAACATATACGCAAGACAACCTTCTGTATGAGGTATGGACACTATGAATTTATATTGGGTCCATTTTTTCTTGAAAATTACCACACTATCTTTATATTTTTAAGGAATCATGTCTTTAGATATTACCATGATTACTTTTTATTAGTCTTAATAGATGATATTCTTATCTATTAAAAGTGTAAGGAAGAGCATGCCAATTATTTTAGTACTGTTTTGAAGGTCTTGAAAAATGGAAAATATATATGGAAATTTTTTCAAGTGTGGTTTGTGGATTCACAAAGATTCATTTTTTGGATAATATAATCTCAATTGAATTTATGTCAGTGGGTCCATAAAAATGGAGGTTATTGAATATTGGCCTAAAGCAGCCACTATTACCAAGATCTATAAGTTTCTCATTTTAGATGGATGTTATCAATGTTTTTGGATAATTTATCATTTTTTCCAACCCACTCATTAATTTATCTTGGATGGGAGTCATGTTCTATTAAATAGATGAATGTGAGGCAAAGATCAACGTACAGAATAAAAGGTTAGTAATAAAACTGTTCTTACACTACCTTGAGATGGATAATGATTTATAATCTATTTTGATACTTAAAATAAGAGACCAATATTTATTATCATGCAGAATGATATGGTTATAGCTCATGCATTATGAAAATTGATGATTCAGAACCATATTACCCTACTCATGTTTTGGAGTTAACTGCTGAACTTTTTTCATTAATGATATGAAAATATTATCCTTATGCAGAAAGGTGTGATATATATATTGTTCATAAAATTTGAAAATATGTATTCAATAAAAAATCAGTATATTCTAAAGAGAATATTCTTGGAGATGGTTAATGATTATTACTACTCAACACATCACCATCCTGGGAAAAAACAAACTGGATGATACACTAAGCTAAAAAGATCATGATAACTTATCTATGATGAGGATCACAAAAAATATAATATTTTTTAATATTAAAACTATAGATATTAAATATTTAATTAAGTGTATAAATATTGTGTTTGTCAACGATAATTCAACCAACTATACATTTGAGGATTAAAGAAGTTTAGAATAAATATGTGGAGCTCTATGAGAATGGTTGAAATGATCATAAGGTCATCCATAATTATAATGGAATGATAATGTTTATGAACATTGTATTTTTTCTATAAATACCATACTTTAAGAAGGATGTTTTCATTAAAGATCAAATTTCATGATTATATATCCATTAGGGAAGATTGGAGATGTATAGAGATATGAAAAATTATTTCTGGTGGGACAATGTGAAGAGATATATTTCATATTATGCATCTTTGTGCTTGGAATGTCATCATGTAAAGGATGGGAGAAAAAAATATAATGGTATTATATTACAATTACCCTTAATATAATTGAAATTGTTAAATATCACCATGTATTGTATTCTACTAGAGTCTCAAAAACATCTAAATGCCCTAATGTTATTTGGGTTATATTAAATCACCATATGAAGTCAACACACATAATTTCCATTGGATAATATTTATTTTAGGATAATATTCCTCAAATAAAAATTAAAGAAGTGTTGAGGTTTTATGGAAATAAAATTTCTATTATATATTATCAGGATCTGAGGACTACCTCAATATTCTAGAAAATTCATTAGGAAGCTCTTGATACAATTTTGGCTTTCAGTATGGATTGTAGTCCTGAGATTGACGGTCAGTATAAGATAACCATTAAACCCCTAGAGTATATGGTGAGATATTATCCTATGTATTTTAAATGTTTTTGGGATCAACACTTTCATCTAGTTGAGCATTCATGAACCGATATCATTCACACAATCATTCAGATGGCACGTTATGAAGCCCTATATGGAAAGAAGTGTATAATATCAATGTCTTGAGGTAAATTTGGGGAAACAAATCTAATAAAGAGAGATATGGATGAGGAAATGGTATATAATTTATGATCAATTTAATATCATATTAACGCATCTTGGAGTGGATAGAAGATTGATGCTGAAAAATCATTAGTGAAATTTGGAATTTGAAGTTGGCCAGAATATATTTCTAGGAATTTAACCATAAAAAAGGTTATGAGATTTAGAAATAAGGTAAATCTTATCCTCAGGTATATTTTCCCATTTTATATTCTAGATCATGTCGGGATTGTAGATTATCTCTTGGTGATTCCACCAATCCACTCTCAAGTTAATGATGTGTTCTATATATCTCTCTAGAGGACGTATATACATGATCTATCACACGTGATGAACTCAAAGGGAATTCTGAGGGATCATAATATTTTATATATTGAGTAAATACTATAAACCTATTATTATTGAGATAGTTTATATAGAACAAGATTACTTACCTAGTTAATGTTCACCGGAGGAATAAAAAATTCAAAAAAGATACTTGGGAGCACGAGGATGTGATGAAATAGAGATATCCTCATTTTCTTGAATCACAGTGATATAATTTTGAATGTGAACTTAATTTCAATGTTTTTATAATATAACATACCATGATTTAATATATCTATTAAAATAAATTTATTTTTTTGAAATTTTTCCTTATACGTAACAATGAGATAAAAGGCATCATGGTATACTATTGAATTATTATTATATAATGTGACAATTATTTCCAAGTCATTATAATTGTGGGTATGAAGAGGATATATAAATTATGAAAAATATTTGGTTTAAGACTACATAAAATTAAATAAATTGACATAAATTTATCATAAATGAATGTAGAAATAATTTCAAAATAAGAGAGATGTTTTTCTGGAAATATTTTTTATGAATGAAATGTGTTTTTATCCAAATAAATTATCATAATCCCAATATTATTAAAGTTTTAATATAATTTATATTTCTTATATATTAAATAAAATATTTTTACATTAACATAATGTTTTTTTTCAAGAATGTTATAAGAATAAATATAGTATTATGCTTAAAATGTACTTTTGATAAAAATAGTTTTCATCACATTTTTGACATTTATAATAAAATTTAAAAAATAGAATTATAATAAATGAATCCTCAAAAAATGGATCCCATATTTGGGTTTAGTAGGTTCATTTTTTTATAATATTTCCCTTTCAATTTTGTTCAATATGAATAGAAACTTTGTTAAAATTTTATCACCCCAATAAGGGTAAAACGGGTAAAACAGGGTTAAAAATTTTGGTCATGGGTTTATAATTCATCTAACACTAACCATTATCCTATTTTATGAGTGTATTATGAACATTATACACCACTTATCTAAAATATGGAGACTTGGTTGCATTTATCTTGGATTATAAAATTTATATTATTTGAGGAATATGATAAATAAAAAATCTAACTCTCTAGACTTTAATAATTCTACATTTTTATTATAATTATTAAAAGAGGATATTTATAGTTATAAATGGTTATTTAAAATAATAATTTTTTTTATCATGTTAAAATGTTTCCATTTTTTAGTGATTTAATAATTAACTAAAATTCTAATTCAATAACGATATATTATTTAATCAATTAATAGAAAAACAAATTAAATAATTTTTAAAATATTAAAAGTATTACAATTAAAATACAATATTATAATCCTTTAATTTTAAAGATAAATTTAAATTTTTATTAATTTTTGAAGGTTTATATTCTAATTCCTTTGCTACTATATTGTCATTAATGTCAAATCAAATGAATAGTTTCAAAAATGACATTAATGATAATTATAGATAAATAATATTTTATTACATTATTTAAAAACAAAAAAAAACTATTTAAAGAGAAAAGTAAGATCTTAATTACACAAAATTGAATAAATTTTTATTTTAAAATTTAATTGTTACTTTATAAGTAAAATTATAACACTTAATTATTATAAAAATTCATTTCCAATGTTAAGAATAAAATTGGATAGCCAGTGGGATAAACAAAAATATAAGGTTTAAAATGGAACCAAAACCTATCTAAATTTAATTTAATGATGATATTTTGAATTTTGAAACTTTTTATTCAAATATTTTTCAATTTGGAGTCATTTTTATTACCAATTTATTAATTATATTTTAATATTTTTAGTAATTCAAAGTATTTCATTTCCCTCTCTTATAAAAGGCCAGCCAATCAATCTTTTATTTATATGTATTTGAGAAATCTATCCCTACCATAAAAAATAAAACTATATTTTAAACATACATATCGATAATTTATATGATCTTTTATTATTAAAATACTATTCTAAGGGTCATTAATAAAGGATCTAAAGGAGAACCCCTTAGGGAAAGTTAACCATCTGACCAAATCTATTTCAATTTATCTGTTTCTATTACACCAATATATCTATGTAATTAGTTATAAAATAAAAAATTTAGTATCCTAACTATACTAAAAATTTATTATAATCATGAAACCAAATTTATCCACCCAATTTTTATCAAATTTGAAGTGAAAGTATCACTCATGGATACATGTGGGCTACCACTTCCACCTAGGGTTTCAATTCATTATTCGTCTCCTTCTTTCATGGATATGTATTATGTTGGGTTTAATGTTTACACGGGATATTCATGAAATTATTATTATTATTATAGAATTATAATATCATATATACACACTTACCTTAAAATCCATTGGAAAATGATAACGCCTCTCGTATGTATGTGTGAACTTCCACCTCTACGAAACCATGTGAATAATTTTTAATTTACACATTAAATGGATGGTACTAAGATGTATTCAATTAATATATATGATATATAATATTTAAAAATGAATATATAAATATGAATTATTATTTATATTTCATTCATTCAATCTGTTGAGAATTCAAAACAATTTTCATTCTTATATATGTGTTACCATCTCTATTAATAGTGTAATTCATTTTTTATCTTTTTATTTAATGAATGAATATATATATATAATGAATATATATGAAATTTATATCATGGTTAAAATTATTTAGATGATGAAACTTAGATGAAATTTTGAGTACTAGAACATATAAAACAAAATCCCCATGAAAACACAAAATAGTTAACACCCAGAAACTACCATTTTAAAAAATAAAATGTTGAAAAATTGATTTTGAAATGTTATAAGTGGACAAAATATGAAATTATACTTGTTTAAATGATTATGTTATAGAATTAAAATATATTTAAATTTATTATATAAAAGGTAAAATCATTTTTTAAGAAAGTCATATCTGATGTAAAAGAATTATGTTATAGACTCATTATTTATTAGGACTCTTTATGATTACATTTACAATAATTAAATTTTATGAATTATATCTCAATAATTACGTGAATTTAACAATATTTTGGTTATTTCATGATATTAAACATTTTCATTTCAATTTAATCTTTTTGAGTATAAAATATATGAAATGAATGTTTCTTGTATAGCCAACTTTATTTCCCTCTTCGGTCGAAAATTATTATTTTTGCATGTATTTTTTTCAAAACATTATAAAGAATGTTTTTAATATGAATATTTACTATTTAATGTAATTTTTAACAATATTTGGATTTTTAAAAACTGTTTTAAAATAAATCATCTTTTCATTTTCATAATTAGGTACTTTTGAATTTTTTTTTCTGGAAATGTGAATGGAATCATTGTTTTAACATACACGACATGAATGAAATTTCACACCATCTTGATTGATCAATTCATTGAGGCTTTCTTTAAAATACTCCAAGGGTCTTTTCCTTGTATATGTTTTCAACAATAATTTTTAAATTTCTATATTTTAATGATGCTGTTTCAAAGTGAAAAAGGAATTATCCTCAAAAAATATTTCAATTGATATTTTAAGGGAATTTTCATATAAAATACACCATTTTATATTTCTCATTAATTTCTAGGGATCTGATGTCATGATACGAAATCTATTATTTATCGGGATGGTTTATGGTTATAATGATGAAATATATATGATACCCATTTTTTCATATTTTAAGTTTGGATGAATTTTATTATGATATTATTTGATACATATGAATGGATTTATGATTAAGTGATAAATTGTCCAAAAATTATATGTCCATCAAATCTGTTAGGATAATATTGATGTTCTATGAGATAAAAGGGTAATTGTGAGGTTATCTAAAGCCCAAGAAAAGAGTCTACATGGGATATTATCCCAAGACGAAAAAGGGGTATATAGGAGGTTATCCTAAGCCCGATGCAAGTACATGGGATGTTATGTAATGAATCATATTTTTCCTCTGATTTTTTAATAAATTAATGGGGAAAATATTGAGACCGGATGCTAAGACGACATGAAATTCTGAGACTCGGTGTGCCCAGAATAAATTTTCAAATTAAGTTCAATTTTTAATTAAAAAATTCCCAATGAATAACATTGAACTTTAATAACTCCTAAATGGGTTCCTAGATAAAAAATCATTGGGAACCATTGCATCTTAAACAATGACTTTACCTTATATAGGGCCATACATCATCCATCATGGGCAATAGGAAAAAGATAACTTTCAGACAAAACTGTCATTGAATATTATAATGAAAATATTCTCTTATGATGCAATAGTTTCTTTTTTTATTAATCCTAGAGGTAGGGGTCCAGGGCGAGAAGTCACAACCCTAGAAATTCCCTAATAATTTCTAAGATAAGAAAACTAATAAGAAGTTGTTGGAGAGTGATGATGAATTATCCCTCTGTCAACGGACAATCCAAACTTAGGTAGGGCATTGTTTTATTTTGATTCATTCCATGTTTTTTACTATTTTCCCTATGATGAATTTGAATCAATCAATGAATGGATTGATACATGGATCGGGTGTAAAGCGGGGTTGGGATTTATATCGTGGGTTTTGAATAGGGGATTATCCGTGTTTAGATTCATCTATGTTTGGAATCATGAATCCATCCCATTTTGGACTCTAACATGGATATATCGGGTCGACACGAACAAGGACCAAATCTATTCACTTTTGTAATTATTTAGTTCTTCCCATTCTTCGTGGAATAATGATCTAGGCATTTGGATAAACATCTGATGGAAGAAACAACCAAAGATCCAGGCGGGACAGCGACATTAGATTACCCCACGAAAGAGTTGTAATGACCCAAAATTTTATTACTGAAAATTCCTCATGATCAAATTAGAATTCGTATTATCTGAAATGGTTATATAAAACACATGAACTTAATTATTTTGATCTTTTTTGATATTAAAATACCGTTAATAATTGTTATCGATTCTAATATAACTGTTGAATAGTGATCACATCATTAGTATAAATATAGGGATTTAAAAAATCCAATTTACTCAGACAAAGGAGGTGATGGTATCATATAAAAGAATTTATCTATATGAATCCCATTTTTTGGATCTCATAAGGGAGGTAGGTTCACTGGGCTTCGCTCATGACCAATCCCAATCTGAGCATCAACACGTTAATCATGAACAGAACTGCCTACGAGAGAAGTGAGTGTTAATAGAGATTACCACACGAGTGATGTTATATGAGTCACCCCAAGAGTCTTTCACCATCGAACACCTTACCCTTTGGTCATATGTGGATGTTATAAAGGGTTATGTAACCATACCCTATCACTATGATTATGTTCATTAATTTTTTTTATAATATTAAATATACATTCATTTTATTATTATTACTTTGTAAATGGTTTTTAAATCACAAATGGTATTTTTAGTTAATATTTAATTAAGAAATATATTTAGATGAATTAATGGATTTCTAAATTAAATAATGTTTTAATTTAATATTATTAATAAATTACATTTTATTAAATATAAATGATCGTATACTTTTGATGAATACAACTGTAATTTTTATTATTGTTTGAAAGTTGTATTTGTCAAAAACCAGGATTTTTTTATAAATGTTGATTTTTATTTTAAAAGAATAAATTCATATATTTATAAAATTATTTCGATAAAATTTATATCATATTTTTCTTTAGTATTTCAAAATTATCTAACGGTTAAATTTTCATAATTTTCCGTGACAGTAGAATTTTTGGGTGAAAATTAAATATTGTTTAAATAAATAATGTGTTTTATGACATCATAATGACCCAATAGTGATATAATAAAATACTATAAAAGTTATTTTCGGCCAATATATGTATTAACATTAAAATAATTTTATTTTATATTTTTTTGATTAATTTTATGGTGCCTTAGTGGACCCTCTGATACTTATAAAATATTTTCACTTTCTAAAATGATTTCTTTGAGAGTGTGACTCACCCCCGCATAAGCAAGCCATATTTTATAATTTCGGCCCTTGGCCTTATAAAATAATGTTATTCACTACCCTTATAGAAAAACCATGTGAAGAAACCATGGGATGGTTTGTGGTTTTGATTAGTTTAATGTGTAGTGTCCAAAACATAAATAATAAAGAATTCTCTCTCCTTTCCTATATAATCCAACTCAATCTCCCATTACTCATCACTAAAAACCATTGTAGCTAGACCAAACTCTTCCCTCATCTCTTTAAAATCCTCTAAAGGTTCCCCAATCTCATAAGAAGCCTCTATCAAGCCTCTTCCATGCTTTTGGGATTATACTTCCAACTAAGGGATTTTTTCATTTCTCATTTTCGTCCAAATATCCTTATGTTGTTATACACTTTTATTTTCAATTAAAAATGTTGGGTTATGATTTTTCACCTCCCTATACTTCCATATTTTTTTTCTGAATTATGAGATACCTAATTATATCTCATTAATGCCTCCCATTTACACCTATTACCGTGCCAAAATTCCATAAGGAATTTGTCTCTTCTCATTTACATTCAAGGGATTCTTTTATATAATGCTTCTAAATTCTGTTACATATGATGTGATATTTTTTTTACATTAATCCATTACAGTACATTTCATGTATAAATGGTAAGGTAAACCTTTTTCCCTAATCAACACTTTTTAGGAGTTTTGTTTGACATCGTTATGCTGCCGAAGTTACACTAAAATTTCTCATGCCAAAATCATTGAGTATGTGAATACCATACCTATTTAACTATCAAGGGTATTCAACATTATGTTAATTTACATGTTTAATGAGTAATTAAATATATTTATTCCATATCTCTTATTCTTGGAATAAATTATGATGTTTAATGAATCCATGATGTATGATCCATGTGGCACACTTAAGCTTGAAATGAATGGTTTACAAAGGGTGCTCCCTGATAGTGCTCCAATGCATTGAGTAAAGATTAATATCATGATACATCAAGTGAAATGAGTGTTTACTCATTATAATCAATTTTAATTAGTGTTTAATCATGATAATTCCAGTTTATTGAGGGTTTGCTCATGCTTGATGTGCAATGAGCCTTGGATCATGCTACTATCATGTTAAATGTTGTTGCCACATTTCCATGTTATTATAATCATGATATATTATGCCTTTATGTTCATGTTTATATTGTGATCCATTGATATTCCTATTTCCTAACATGTATTATATTCTTCATGTTATACCTTTTTTAATCACTTACTGGTATTTATACCTCACCCTTTTCTTATGCATGTCCTCAGGTTATCCAATGCAATGCTTAGTACAAAATAATGTTTTTGTCATGTAAAAGAAGTTTTCAATAAATATGTTGTGTATTATGTTATATGCTTTAAATAAATGTTTCTAATTTCCCAAAAACACTAGACCTATTGATCATCAAAGTTGTATTTAGTGCATGTTTTTGTAATAAATCAGTTTTATGTGTGAAATAATGATCAGGGTGGTTATAGTTGGTATTAGAGGGAGGATTTGTGATTTTTTGGGACAAGGATTCGAAAAAACTAGTGAATTTTTTAGGGATGAGACTATGTATAATAAAAACATCCCTAAATTTTGGTGAGTATAGAGTAAGATTATCATTTAAATACATCCCTGTCTGGATACGAACAAGAAGTGATGTCTCTGACATAGATGTATCTAGGGGTAAATCAAAAAAATACTACAATGATCAAGACTTGAATGAAAACTGGTTCACAAAAACTGGACCTACTATACTTGGGGTTACAAAAATATTGGGGGACATTCTTTGTTAAATTACTAAGCATAGTTTTAACCATTATTAAGGGAATAAAAAAATTCCCCTAATAATATATGTCGAGAAGTAGATCACTGATAACATAGATTGAATCCTATAAATTCATAAGGTAAGAAAATAAATGTAATTTATAAGATATCACTTTTTGTTATTGGATTCCCCTTTATGTGTTACCCCTGAATTTTATTTTATTCTAGACAATGGCCGATAATAGGAGGTCTCGGTCTAACAACTGATACGAAGATCAGTGTGAGGATTGTTCTAATGAGATGCCCAATCCAATGGGAGTGAGAATCAAAAATGATTTCACAATACTCTCTATGTTAACTCATGTTTTTAATAGAAACATGAGTTATGCGGATGGTCCAACCCCCCCCCCCCTGAATGAACAAGCATCAATTGAGATCTTCATTAGATAAAGGCCTCATACATTTAATGGATCATCTGATCCCTCAATCGTCGAACAATGGATCAAATTCATTGAAAATATCTTCTCCATACTTCAATGTACTAAATAAGAAAATGTTCTTCTAGCTTCTTGTCACATGGAAGGTGAATTTGATCAATGGTGTACATTAATAAAAAAAATACAAAGCTTGATGAAGATACTGAGGCATTGGAATGGAAGGATTTCTGGAAAATGTTTTTCAATAAATTTTTTCCTCTCACCCTATGACAAATGATCAAAAGGGAATACCTTGACCTCATGAAAAAATACGACAAATCCATCGAAGTGTATGAAGGAAACATCATGAGGCTTGCACGATATGCCTATAGCCTTGTCGTTTTCCCAAAATACAATGTTGGCCACTTCATTGGTGGGAAAAACCTCGCCTATGGAAATCCCTAGTGATCCGTGACTTCAATAACTATGGGGAAGTTGTATAATGTGCCCTAAAAGTCAAAATGGGGATTATAAAATCTCAGGGGTATCATGGGAATAAGAAGAGGAATGAAAACTTTAATTTTGGGAGTTCGATGGATAAATCCAATGGTGATATGAAATTTCATCACCTGACAAGACAAATGTGTCGATAGAAGCACCCCATAAATTTCATGAACGGGGTGAGAAAATACACTAGTTGTGTAAGAGATGGGAACCTGGCCATTAACTGCCGACATGATAAAACCTCTACTGCGATAGAGGAGAGGAATACTCCATTTTACCCTCAAAAAATTGTTCATTTCATTAACTACAAAGAACCATGGAACTTCTCAAATCAGTTTTATAATCCATGGTTTTTTAGAGGCATCCAACGTCCTCCAAGGAAAAAAGAAAGAGCTTTTGGAATCACTATTTTCGAAGTGAACCCCAACAATGAAGTGGTGATAAGTATGCAAGTTATTCTTTCACAAATAGAGAACTTACTTTTTGATTCTGGTTCTATGCATTATCTTATACCTCGAATGTCTAGTAGAACTATCCCAAAACCACCACAAATCATTGAAGTATAGATGTAGGTGAGAACAAAAAATGGGGCCATTATTATGACCGATGAATATAACTCATTTTTCCCAATTTTTGGTTTAAACATCCCGTTGAACCTCTTCATACTCCCTCTAGTGGACTCTGATAAAATTATTGGAATGGATTTCCATTCCCTATATAGAGCAAACATAAATTGTTATGAGAGCTAAATCACTCTCTATGTGGATAATAAACCCTAGATTCTGTGAATGTGCAAGGAGGATGATGATTCTTCTTTAGCACCAACATCTCAAGAGGGGATATTACTGCCCTATGAGCATGCATATCTTTCTCGGATGATTAAGTCAGTAGAAGTAGTCATCCTTGAAGACATGCCTATTGTGAGGGAATTCACTGAAGTGTTTCCCAAGATATTTCATGGTCTTCCTCCGAGAAGGGATTTGGAATTATCGATTGATCTTATATTTGGGGCGTTTCTAATATCCAAGACTCTATATATAATGGCTATTGTAGATCATGAAGATATAAAGAAACAACTATAGGGGAATCTGGAAAAAGGGTTTATATGCCCAAGTGCTTCACCATGGGGTGCACGAGTCCCCTTCATTACGATGAAAGAAGGGAAAATGCACCATTTCTTTAATTATCGTGATATCAAAAAAATAATGTTAAAAAACAAGTATCCTCTACCAAGAAATGATGAATTATCCAATCATCTATATATAGAACAATACTTCTCCATGGCGGATTTTCATTCGTGATATTACCATGTAAGGGTGAATAAGGAGGATATCCACATGAATTCATTTTGTATATGCTACAGACACTTTTAATTCATATTAATGCCATTTGGACTCACTAATGGTCCATCAATCTTTATAGGCTTGATGAATAGAGTCTTTAGAGATTACCATGATAAATTTGTGGTATTATTTATAGAATATATTCAAATATACTTCAAAACCAAGGAGGAGCATGGGAAGCATCTAATCATTGTACTATTGACCTTTCGAAAAGAGACTCTCTATGAAAACTATAGAAAGTTTTAGTTCTGTTTCAAGGAACACTCATTATTTTGTCATATCATCTCATGTAATGGGATATCATTGGATCCCTCCAAGACAACTTCAATTGAAGGATAGATGAGTCCAACATCGATGATGGACATCCGTAGCTTCCCGGAGTTAGCTGAATATTATCACCAATTTGTGAGAAATTTCTCACCATTGTCCAACCCTCTTACCAAGCTAAAACAAGAGGGATTCATGTTGTCTTAGAGTGATTAATATGAAAATAGATTCAAGGAGTTGAAAAGGAGGTTTATCACTATGCCCTTACTCACATTACCCACAAGTGGAGAACATTTTGTGGTATACAGTGATGCTTTCAAGAAGGGCATGAGCTATGTGTTGATGTAAAATGACATATTAATTTCCTATGAAACATGGAAATTGAATATTCATATGAAAAACTATCCAACACATGATCTGGAGTTGGATGTAGTTATATTCACATTAAAAATTTGGGGACATTATCTCTTTGGGGAGAATTTTGAAATGTATATGGACCACAAAATAATCAAGTATATATTCACACAGAAGGAGTTGAATATGCTCCAATAAAGATGGATAGAGCTGATCAAAGACTATGCCTTCTCAGTCCATTACCACCTTAAGAGAGAGAAAAGGTGGGGGATTCTATAAGTTGAAAGGACCCTTCAATTCTATCATTGATGAGAATTTAAATGGACCCAATCTTCTTATATTTGATGAAGATGGATATGGGAATCATTAAGAAAGGAAAATAATCAATCATTTCACAAATTATTTATCAACTGTCTCTTTTGGAATGGTTAAAGGATGCTCAAAAAGATGATGTGGGAATTAAAAAGATATTGAAAACTATCAAAAAGATAAATACTCAGATTTAAATGTTAATGAATAAGGAATTTTTATATTTGGTTCAAAATTATTCATTTTATCAAATCTGAAGTTAAAGAAAGAACTTTTGGATGATGCACACAGTTCAAATTTCTCCATTCACCCTGGAGACACAAAGATGTATTGAGATCTCTAAGATAATTTTTGGTGGGATAACAAGAAGAAGGATAAAAATGAGTATAAATCAAAGTGCTTGGTATGTCAGAAAGTGAAGGCTTAGAGAATGATGTCAAAGGGGATGATGCCATCATTACTTATACCAACATGGAAATGGGAAAACATCACCATGGGTTTTGTCATCGAATTTCTGAAGATATCAAAAGGAAACAATGCTATATGTTTTGTTGTGTATTGTCTTACAAAGACTTCACACGTCATTGAAATTTGAGAGGCTTTCTCATTGGATCAACTGGCACAGATATATATGATAGATGTGGTAATCCTACTTGGAGTACCACTATCTATTGTATGTGATCGAGATCCAAGATTCACCTCTATGTTTTGGAAGAGTCTACAACACGATCTGAATACTGGGATGGACTTCAGTACGGCTTATCATCATCAAAGTGATGGTCAATCTAAGAGAACTATCCAAACACATAACAACGGGTTGAGAGCATTTTCAATGGACTTAAAAGGTGGATGGGATCAACATATTTCCTAGGTGGAGTTCTCTTAAAATAACAGTTTCCAATCATGCATCCAAATAGATCCTTATGAATCCCATTATGGGATGAGGTCCAAAACACCGACATGTTGTGATGAAGTTGTGGATCAAAAAATTCGGGGTCCAAAAATGGTCGAAGAAATGCTTGAGAATGTTTAGGCTATCCCGCAGCACATTAAAGCTTCTCAGAGTGGATAAAAGAGATTTGATAAAAATCATTGATGAGACCTATAGGTTGATGTTGGAGAGATGGTATTCCTCTGCATATCACTGTGGAAGAGAGTTATGATATTTCAGATGAAGGGAAAGCTTAGTCCAAGGTACATCGGCCCTTTTGTGATCCTTGACGACATTGGAGTAGTGGTATATCAACTAACACTCTCACTGAACATATCTCAAGTACATGATATATTCCATGTATTTCTCTTGATGTACTAAATACGTGACCTATATCAGGTACTCAATACATTGGTGGTACCATAGGAAAATAACCTCTCCTATGAAGATATTCTGATGAATATCTTAAATTATAGGGAAAATATTTCTATAAAATAAGACAATTATCCTCGTCAAGGTGTTGTGTTGAAACCACTAGTTTCAAGAAGTAATGTGGGAATCATAGTAAGTGATGAAGAAGAGTTACCCTCGTCCATTTTAGTGTGAGAAAGGAAATTTTGAGGGAGAAAATTCTTAAGGGGGGAAGATTGTAATGACCCAAATATTTAATAATGAAAATTCATTTTGATCAGATTAGATGTCTTATTATAAAAAATGGTTATTTAAAACTTATTAACTTCCTTGGTTATATGTTATTAGATTTTAAAATATCGTTATGAATTGTTACCGGTGCTAATATAGTCGTTGAAAAGTGATCATATGATTTTTGAAAATATTTTCCTTTAACAAATCCAATTTACTCAGACAAAGGAAGCGATGGCCTCATCCAGTAGAATTGATTTATATGAAGCACATTTATCAGAGCTCAGAATGGAGGTAGTGTCGCTGGTCTCCATTCCTGACCAAGCCCAAGACGATCTTCAAAAAATTAATCTTGAACAAAACCACCTATAAGAGAATTTAATGTAAATAGAGATTACCACTTGAGCAATGTTATCCGGGCCGCCCCAAGAGTCTATCACCACCACAGACCACACATATAGGTCTTATTGGGTTTTATAAGGGGTTATGAAAAAATACCCTAGAAATATTGTTATGTACATTAGTTTTTAATAGAATAAATATTATACATTCATTTTATTATTGTTACTTTGTAAGTGATTTTTAAATCACAAATAATTTTTTTTATAAATATTCATTTAAGAATAATATTTTGATGAATTATTGGATTTCTTAATTAAATAGCATTCTATTAAAATATTATTACTAAATTAATTTTTATTAAATATAAATTATCATATAATTTTTTTGAAAACAATTATAATTTTTATTAATGTTTGAAAGGTGTTTTTGTCAAAACCGATGAATTTTCAATAAATGTCTGTTTCTATTTTAAAATTAAAAAATTCAAATATTTAGAAAATTATTTAGATAAAATGAATATCATTTCAAGAATCAGATCCTCAAAATTAAGTAATGGTTAATTATTCAAAATTTTCTAAGACCATTTAATTTTTGGGTAAAAATTAAATACCGTTTAAATATATAATGTGTTTTATGACATCATAATGACCAAGTAGTGATATAATAAAATACTATAAAATTTATTTTTGGCGAATATATTTTTTAACATTAAAATAATTTTTTTTAAATTTGTTTGATTATTTTTATGGTGCCTTAGTGGACACTCCAAAACTTATAAAAAAATTTATCTTTTTAAAATGATTTCCTTGAGAGTGTGACTCACCTCCACATAAGAAATCCTAATATTTAATAAGATCATCCATTGGCCTTCTAAAATAATATTTTCCACTCCACATTGTAAAAAACCATGGGAAAACCATGGGATGGTTTGTGATTTAGATTATGTTTTATTGGTAGTGTCTAAAACCTAAATAATAAAGGATTCCCTCTCATTTCATATATAAACCCACTCGATCTGCGATTCCTCTTAACTCAAAAAATTTGGAGCTACACCAACCTCTTCCCACCAATCTATTTAATCCTTCAAAAACTCCCAAGCTACCATGAACCTCTCTCAAGCCTCTCCCATTCCTTTGGGGTCACACTTCCTTGTAAAGCATTTCATCCTTTCTCATTTTTTCCAACTTTATTTATATTGTTATAACATTTTATTTTCAATTAAAAATGTTGGGATATGATTTCACACCTCCCCCATACTTCCATAATTATTTTTTTAATGATTATATACCTCTTTCTATATCATTAATTCCTCCCATGTACACTTGTTACCATGCCGAAATTCTATAGGGAATTTTTCTCTTCTTATTTACATTCAAGAAATTCTTTTTTATTATGCATATAAATTCCACTAAATATGTTGGAATATTATGTTTCATGACCCCCTTACTATACATTTCATGTATAATTGGTGAGATACCCCTTTCACTCTCATTAACCCATTCTATAATTTCGATTTGACATCATTATGTTGTCGAAGTTACACCAAAATTTCCCATTCGAAAACCATCATGTCAGTGAATACCATACTCATTTCACTATCAAGGGTATTCAACATTATGAACATGTACTTGTTGAATGAGAACTTACATTTATGTATTCAACATCTCTTATTCATGGAATAAATTATGATGTTTAATGAATCCATGTTGTTTGATCCATGTGACACACTTATGCATGAAATGAAACGCTTATAAAGGGTGTGCCTTAATATAACTTCAATTCATTGGGTAAAGATTTTCATCATGATACGTCAAGTGAAATGAGTGTTTAATCATGATAATTCAAGTTAAATGAGGGTTTAAACATTCTAATTCATGTGCAATGAGGATTTACTCATGATCCATGCGTAATGAGACTTGGCTCCTGCTAATATCATGTTAAATGTTATTGCCACATTGTCTATGTTATAATAATAATACTATATCATGCCTTTATATTAATGTTTCTCTTGTTCTCCATTGATATGCCTATTTCCTAACATGTAATATATTCTTCCTGTTATGCCTTGTATACTCCCTTACTGGGCTTTATAGCTCACCATTTTCATATGCGTGTCCCGAGGTTATCCCATGCAATGCTAAGTATGAAGGAAAATTGTAGTCATGTAAAAAAAGTTTTAAAAAACTATGATGTGTTTATGTATTATATTGTTATGTAATGTTCCTAATTTTTCAATAATCTAGAACTTTGGACTATTAGAATTTTTTTAATTGTAAGTTTTTGTAAAAAAATCATGTTTATGTGTGCAATAAAGATCATTTTTGTTATAAAGAAGTTGTAGGTGAGGGTGGTTCCAGGCGACCGACGGCGGTAGTGGTGGAAGGATGCGACGAGGGGGTTGCAGCAGTGGTGGATGGAGACAAAGGTGCCGATGGTGGCATTGGTCGTAAGAGGTTGTGGCATACCATGGTAGGCCATCATGGAGGTAGTGGATGGGGCCCCTTGAGATGTGTCTGGGGAGGGACCATGCAGTGCTGGATGTAGGAATCGGTGGGTCGCATGGACATGTTGCGTTATTCTGTGGTTGTAGGTGGCCACATGACATACTGAATGGTCAAGGAAGGGGACATGGTCAGGCCGCATCTGGGGCATGAGGGCCAGTCCACTCACTATGGGCCAAGCTGTGGAAACTAGCCAACCCAGTGGGCTATGTCCTGTTGGCTCAAGAGGCTAGACCTCGGGCCCAACGGGTCGGTTTGGGTCGGTCCAACTGGGTTAGACCCATCCCAAACCCAACCACCCCTTTTACAAAAATCCCTATAACATTCAAAACATAAATCCATTTGATGATATATATATATATATATATGGAATTGGGACCTTTGCGACAAGACGATCTATTTTGAGATGGCTTTTTGAAACATTTGTGATGGAAAGTGTAGGTGTAGACCTTTTCCCCTTGGCCCATTCCTTAAGGGTTTGATACAGAATTTCATAGAAATCCCCTCAAGAGACAGAGTCCCAGATAGAGTTATTAAATCCTCCATGGAACTAGAGTGATACTCTATCACTCATGATAAAGTTTTTTTGGGTATTTACGTGACATCCAAGCAAAGGGTGTTAATCCTCCATCTAGTGGGTCGCATGGTTAGGGTTCACAGTATTATTAAGAATCCCCTATGTTACGAGCCACATCGGTATGGTTAGTGGAATTCTATATGAATCCTCTATGTTGTGATGTAATATAGATTGGGTTTGTGGTATTCTCTGAGATAATCCTCTCTCTTTATAACATAATATTGACCAGCGATGACATCAAGACATGAGGAGTGAGTTTTCCTGGAACAAGAATTCCTCGAGCGGAATCTTGAGGTGGATGTTTGGCCGTGACTTATCTTTTATACCTTGAGATTGGTATTTGAGAATATCTAGATATCCTTGGTATATATATGGATGTATACTTGTATAGAGATGTATTTTTATTCTTTTGTGATTTTTTCATTCATGATTTTAGGGTGTCCTATTGAGTACTATTTTACTCGCCCCTACATGGGCTTTGACCGTACGAGTCATGTCTGGTGCATACAATTGATGTTTTGATGATGTCCTAGGAAGATCAGGACCAGGACCATGACCGGATGGTTCCTTTTGAGATTAGACAGACTGAGGTGATTCCATAATCAATCTACTATAGCTTTTGTACCCTTTATTGAATGTTATACATTGAATTTGTGTTTGTTTTGTTGGTCTTTTATTATGGCCCATTTTACCTTCTAGTACTTTACTTTCTTGTTGTACTCTGTGGTTCATTCTTAGTGTATGTATTCTTGGTTATTGGTTTTTTATCTTTGTTTTAGCTTTTGGTCTTGGATATGTGTTCATTTTTACAGGTACTTAGGCAATGGCCTTTCTTTTTTGAGATATGCATACTCAGTGCTAGACGACATCCCATAGCCTATCAGAGGCGCGTTTCGGATAGTCATTGCAAGGGACCCACCAGGACGGGTTGTGAAAAAGTGGTATCAGAGGGGGTTAGTTTCACAATGGTATTGGGAGTTTGTTAGATTGGATTGGAGAAAAAGTGTTAAGTATTTAGAGATCATCTTTTAGGACTGGGAATCAAGTGTTGGTGAAACGGTCGACGTATCCATACCCGAGGGCTCTGGGTACCTGCTCACCGACTCAGAACATGGATGCATTGGTTGTAGGGAAATGAATGGAACATGAATCATGTAGGAATGGGTTTAATTTTACATGTCCTTATTGAGTCATCTCTCTAGATATACTCAATCGATAGTGTTTCATCTGGATCTATTTCACGATTCCTACATGTAGACTACTAGCTAGGTTCCCGATGTGAGATCCTGAGGAAGATATTCTTATAAATGATGCATCAGTATATGATGGAACCCCAAGGTTGTTTTATTGATTTAGTACCACCTGTCAAGCAGTATTTGTTTCCAGTGCTACCAGAAGGTGATGCACGCACGATCAGTGTGTTGCATGCGTTCCAGAGGCAGAGACCTCCTAGGATCATGGGTGAGAATGACCCCTAGGTAGATGGGGATTGTTTTCATCTAGTTACTCATATATTTTTACTTGTAAGGTGACCACTAGAAAAAATGATAGTCTTAGTTGTGATCCTTCTGCAGGACTCAGCGGGACAGTGGTAGAGCTTAGTGATCTAGACACATGACGAGAAAACTCTCTATTGGGGTGAATTTGAGTACCTTTTTAGGGTAGAGTTATTTTCAGTGACCTTGTGGAAAGTACGCATCTTGGAGATCTTGCATCTGTAGCAGGGCATCTAGATTGTAGCATAGTACTTAGCAAGGTTTACTGAGCTTTCTCGCAACTCCACAGATATAGTACGGGACCCGTTATTTCAGTATTGGGATTTGGAGTAGGGATTGTACTGGGATATTAGGGCAACCATGGTGTCTTTATCATCCATACTCATGTTGGGATTATAGAGTGAGCTCTACTTTTGGAGAGTTTATGATAAGAATAGGCACCATCAACGGGAGATACTAGTAGAAATCGGGTGGTGGAGTCCTCCGAAGTGGGTAGTCTGGAGCAGACAAAGGGTCCAAGTGGGGAAGGTCCTTAATGAGATATCCCCTAGAACTGGGATCAGTGGTGTGAGGATCCCAAGGTAGAGTGAGAAAACTGATAGACTTACTGTGTTTCACATTTGGTGGTTGGTCACACATAGCTCATGATTTTCTAACACGCCATGTAGACGATCAGCAGAAAGTATAGGGACCCCTGAGATAGAGGTAGAGGTTCTAGAAGGGTGTTACACAAGGCAGAAGACATGGATAGGGGGTAGGTAGAGCAGTTGGTTGTGGACTAATGTTTGAGGTACCATCCCCTCCACCCCCAGACAGTCTTCCACGGACTCTGGGAGCCAGTGGATAGGGGTGAGGATAGATTTAGATGAAAATGGATTATGACCTTGGCACTGTAGAGATAATTAAAGTTACAATCTATGTCTTCTCCACACAAGATTCTTTTCATATAGTCAAAGGTTTCCATCACACCTTCCATGCAACAGACCTTGTCTGAAGCTTGGATATTCCAATGGATCCTTTGGATCAATACTTATATTTTTAGACTCTTATATGAGGGGATTCAACAATCACATACTAGTGCTCATAGCATGAACATACTCTTGGAGGTGGGTGCTTCATCCATGATATATTAGTAGTATCATCGAGGCCTCACAACGTCATTTTGGGTATGGGCTGGTTAGCCACATTCCATGATCATATTGACTATTTTAGGAATAGAGTTTGTTGTGTTTGTAGAGATAGGACCATGTTTTCCTTTACCGGAGAAAAAGAAATGCATGCAGAACAGGAAGGCCTTTCTGAGAGGAGGGTGCAGCCGATTTCTCACCAGTTGGATAGCCTCCCCATTGGTGTGGTAGAGGAGTGTAGTCCCCAGTTTCCTATAGTGGTGGATGAGTATGAAGATGTCTTCCCTAAAGATGTTTTAGGATTACACCATTATTGGTAGGTTGACTTCTGTGTTGATTTGTACCCCAGGATAACACTGTTATCCAAACCAGCATATTAGATGGATCTCGTAGTGCTTCGGGAGTTGAGGGTACAACTAGAGGATTTATAGATTAAAGGCTTTGTGAGGCCCGTCATCTCAACCTAGGCAGCCCTAGTGTTTTTCAAGAATGTGGATGGGATTTTGAGGCTATGTTTGGATTTCAGGTTCCTAAATTAGGTGACCGTGAAAAACAAGTATCTGCTACCGAGAATTGACAGCCTCTTTGACCAGCTGAAGGGAGCGATGTGGTTCTCAAAGATAGGCTTTAGATCTGGCTATCATCAGATTCATTCATAGGATGAGGATGTATCAAGGATAGCCTTAAAATGTTGGTATATTCACTATGAGTCCTTGGTTATGTCGTTTGGTGTATCCAATGCTCTAGCAGTGTTCATGGGACTCATGAATAGAATCTTCCATCCATACCTTGACCGATTCATCATGGTATTCATTGATGACATTTTTGTGTACTTGGCATCAAATGATGAGCATTCGATACAACTCCGGATGGTCATGGACATTCTCTAAGAGAACTAACTTTATGAGAATCTCTCTATGTGTTTGTTCTGGATTCGGGAGGTCCAATTTCAAGGGCATGCCATTTTGGTGGCTAGAGTTTCAGTGGATCCAGAGATGACTGAGGCGGGAATTTCTTGAGAGACACCCAAGAGTGTGACTGAGGTGAGGAGTTTCCTAGGTTTTACCGGGTACTATCAGAGGTTTTTTATGACATTTATACGGTATAAAAACCCTTGATGGATTTTAAAAAGATAGGATAACCCTTCATGTGGATAGAAAAGTACCAGTACTTTTTCCAAGAGTTGAGACTGAGGTTGATGAGTGCTCTCATTTTGACACTACGAGTGGAGGGTGTTGGGTATATAGTGTTCTGTGAAAAATCAGAAACTCGGCTCAGATGTCTCTTGATGTAGGGTCAAGCATAGATTACCTCTATCTTGCATCTATTGTGGAAGCAAGAGTAGAACTATGAAACCAACAATCTTAAACTGGTAGTAGTTATCTTCACATTGATGATGTGGTGGCATTACTTTATGGGGGATCAGTTTACCATCTATTCAGACCACAAGATCGTCAAGTAAATATTTTTATAGAGGGACCTAAACATGATACATAGGTTGTTGCTATTATTTTTCATGGAAAATGACTTCCAGAACATCTATACTCCTGGGAAGGTAAACATGGTGGAATGCACACTCAGTAGGAGGTCCATATTGTGGTTTCTGAGTGAGGTGTTAGAGGAATTGTGTGCACTGTAGATATCCTTCATGGATGAATGTGGAGGAACATACCTCTAGTCGATGGTTGTCTCCCCTCTACTCTTATGGTGACTTAGGGAGGTGCAACTTTGAGATATGGACTACGATTCCTAACATGCTTAGTTGTCCACAGGGAAGGCCCCTGATAGATATGTGATAGGTGGGGAGAATGTCATTTTCTTCAGAGGTCACACCATTTTGAAATAGAATTGCGAAATATGGTTATGAGGGAGTTCCAAACATCCCCCTTGGTGGTACATCTAGGTGTGAATAAGATTCACTAGGACCTCCGACGATAGTTCTGGTGGACAACGATGAAGAAGGCAATGGAAGAGTTCATTTCTCAGATCCTCACATGTCAACAAGTGAAGATATATTTCCAAGTTCTAACTAGATTAACTCCGCCACTCGATATTCAAGAGTGGAAGTGGGATGGGAGATAGACAGAATTCGTGATGGGTTTACCATACACGTCAAGGGGATATGATATCATCTGGGTTATGTTGATTGACTCACCAAGTCATCCCACATACTACCATCTAGGAGCAGGTTTCCAAGGAGATCTTTAGAAGCCTCTACATTCATATGATAGTTCAGCTTCATGGTGTGCCTTCATTGATCATTTCAAACCATGTTTCTCAGTTCACTTCTCAGCTGTGAAAGGGTTTATCGGAGGCTTTTGGGACTCGGTTGCGGTTGAGAAAAACATTTAATTTTTAAACAGATGGTCGGGCAGAGAGGAAAATCCATGTGCTAGAGGACATTCTTGGTGCCTGCATCTTGGACTTTGTTCACATTTGGTAGGACCACTTACATCTGGTATAGTTTTCATACAACCACATCTACCACTTCACCATTGGTACGACAACATTAGATGCCTTTAATGGTAAACCTTGTAGATCACTGTTATGATGGACTGATCCAGGGGAGTTAGCACTTGTGTGACTAAATTTGGTACAGGATACCACCGAGAAGGTTCATATCATCCAAAAATTGATGAGGACTAAACATAGCTGGCAGAACTCGTATCCTGACAGAAGACGAAGTCCCTTAGAGTTTGAAGAGGGAGTCCATGTTTTCCTTCGGGTTGCACCTCGACGGGGTCTTCATAGATTTGGCTGGGGCATCAAGTTGTATCTGAGGTTTATTATCCTCATTCAGATTCTAAGTAGAGTTGGTGAGGTGGAATTCCACTAAGATCTGCTCCACGGTTGCACTAGGTCATGATGTACTTCATGTTTATAGCTTAGGAGATACATGAATTCCCCATCACATGTTATCGATTGAGGAGTGTTGGGCATTGATGATGGGGCAACATTTTTTGAGTTCTGGGTAGATATAGAGCATCTACAAGAGTGGAACCTTCATGGGAGGTCAATTCATCTAGTGTACATTTTGTGGTAGTACTGGAATCTCCAAGAGAGAACCTGGGTGTGGGAGGATCATATGCATTCTCAACACCCTCTATTTTATTTCAGTAGCCTTTGTTGTGGATTTCAAGGACATAATGACCTTAAGTGAGGAGAATGTAATGACTTTCATTTTTTAACTGATTTATTTTTTTAAATGAAATAGAAAAATAATGAGATAGCACACTGAGATGGAATGAGATTCTAAGACTCGTTGTTCTAAGAATAAATTTTTGAATAATGTTAAATTTTTAATTAAAAACACTCAGTGGTAAAAATTTAACTTTACTAACTCTTAAATGGGTACTTAGAACAAAAATGTGTGGGCACTATTGCATATTTAATAGTGACTTTACCTATATCAGGGAAAAACATCGTCTGACGTAGGCTAGACAAAAAAGATAGATTTTGGATGTAACCATCATTAAATAGTTAAATGAAGATATTTTCTTATGACTCAAAAAATTTCTATTTATTTTTTATTAAACCTACTGTAAGGCATATAGGATGAGAATTCAGAACCCTAGAAATCCATGAGAACTCTTGAGAGAAGAAAATTTATATGAAGGTGTTGGAGAATGACGACAAATTCTCCCTCCATAAATGAATGATCCAAACCTACATAGGGAGTTGTTTTATCGGGTTTCTTTCCTTGTTCATCATTATTTTCCCTACAATGAACATGAATCAATCGATGAACTTATTGATTCATGGATAGGTCATAATGTGGGGTTGGGATTTATATCATGGGCTTTAAATCGGAGATTATACATGATTAGATTAAACAATGCATTGAATTATGAATCCTTACCATTTTTTATTATAATATTGCTGGATCAGGCCGACATGAACTAGGAACAGATCTATACACTTTGATAATTCTTGTTTTATTCGCATTATTTTTGGCATAATGATCTAGATAGTCAGATGAATGGTTGGTGGTATCAACAACCTGCGGTCTAGGTGGGACAATGACAGTAGATCAGCCTGTAGAAGGAGTCAGCGGGTGTGGGTGGAACCATTCAGCTGACGGCTCAACAACTAGTGACAAGGAAGGCAGCATCTAAGTGAGGCATAATGGCATGGAAGTACATGTCCAAGATGGATATAGCTGCATTGGATGGACACTAGGCCGATGAACGATGATGGAGGTGCCCGTTGCAGAGGAGCATGCAGTGGCAGTGGTAGTAGCCGCAGTCTAATGCGGCTCCCCAAGCTAATGTGGCTACCCAAGCCACATTAGAAGAGGGACCACGCGGTGCTAGATACAAGATATGGAGGGTTGTGTAGACCAATTTTGACATGAAGACTGGCCACCTTGACCCACATGGCTGGGGATGGGACACAACTTAGTCATTTTCAATGCAAGAGGGTCATCCCGGGTGGCCTAGTGGGTGTGAACCATGGCGCAGCAGGCCCAATGTGTCAAGTTAGACCCAGTTCAGGTTGGTGTACCTTGAGCTCCGTCAGGTCGGACTGCGCCTAGACCCAATCGACCCATTTTTACAAAAATTATCATAACATTCAAACCATAAGTCTATTTGATGTGCTGACAGTGGAATTGGGACCCTTTTGATGAGGAGGTCATTTTGACTTGACTTTGCCAGACCATAGTGAGGTCCCATAAAGGTGCGTAACTTTTCCCCTTGGTCCTTTCCCCGAGGGTTCGTTATGGCATTGCACAATATTCCCCTCAATAGAGATATTCCTAAATAGAGTTATGGAACCCTCTTTAGGACTAGAGTGATACTCTATCACCCCTGATAGAGTTTGTTGGGTATTGTTGTGAACTTCGAGTGAAGGTTGTTAAACCTCCACCTAGTGGGCCACATCGGCAGGGTTCGCTGTATTCTTCAGAATCCCCTATGTTACGAGCCAAATTGGTTAGGTTTTTGGTATTCTATGAGAATCCCATATGTCATGGGGTAATACATATTGGGTTCATGGTATACTATGAGAGAATCCCATCTTTGTATATCATAATCTTGACCAGTGATGACATCAAGACTCGAAGAGCGATTCCTCTTGGAATGAGCATGGCTCGGGCAGAATCCCGTGGTGGAATTTTGGCTATGACTTATCATTTATACCTTGAGATTGGTATTTGATTATATCTTGATATCCATGTTATTTTTATGGGTGTATACCTATGTTGAGCTGACTATGATTTTTTTGTGTTTTTTTCTTTGTGATTTCAGGATGTCTTACTGAGTACTGTTTTACTCACCCCTGCACAATCTTTCCTCTCACATGTCATCCCTAGTGTAGATGACTGATGTTCTGATGGAGTCCTAGGTGGAGAAAGACCCGAACTAGGACTGGATAGTTCCATGTGATATCAGATGGACCGAGGTGTTTCCAACAACTTTATACTATATCTTAAACACCCTTGTTTGTAGGTCGGATTTTAAGTTGTCTTTATTTTGTTAGTCTTGAATTATGGTCGGGATTACCTTCCAGTACATTACTTTCTTATTATACTTTTTGGTTTATTGTTAGTGTATGTATGCATTGTGGTTGGTGTTTTCTCTTTATTTTAGCTATATGGATCAGAGACGTGTGTGTGTGTGTGTGTGTGTCTAGGTACTTAAGTAAGGACCTCCATTTTTGAGATATTTCTACTCGGTGCTAGTGGCCATACCCTAACCTATCAGAGGTAGGATTGTGGTAGTCATGGAATGGGCCCCACTAGGACGGGTTGTAAAAAGTTATGCCAAGACAAACGTATTGTGAATTTCTCTGTGGATAGCCTTGACATGATATCTCTACGATAATTATTATTAAATAATTTATGCCACTCTTTCATGAAATTGTATTTTTTTCAATGTTATATTTTCATGGATCATTTTCCATGATCCTTTTATGATTAAAGCCTTATGAACTACAAATATTTATACAATAAATCAATATTTTAATCAATTATATTTAGGGTATTGTTTTCAAATGTTAAGATAAATCTATCATGCCCTTCATGTCATGTTATATTTATCTGAACTTTGAAATATCTCTTGTTTCCACTTACTGTGTTCTAGATACCACCCTTTCTTATGTTCCCTTTCCCCAGGTTATAAATATTTTTTTATAAAATGACAAAGAAAGGTTCTAGTTGTGAAAAACTAAGTTGGAGATAATTTAAATATTTTATGTAACAATTTTTTATTTATCCAACATTCATAAGATACTTAACATATACAATTTAGGCGTGGATTATAAAGTTATGTAATAAATATTAATATATTTAGATATAATATTTTTGTATGAAAATTAAGGGTCATTATAGTTATGTGTTATAATATTAAATTTAATTTTACTTGATAATATAAATTTTATTTGATAAAATGGATTTTATATTTTAAATTAATAGGTTAAAATTATATAATAATGTCCAATTTATTTCTAGAATTAAAAAAAATTAAATAGTTAATAATTAGTTACCACGATAAAAAAAATATGGTAAAATTGTAAAATACATAGAACATTTCAACAAAATATCCAAATTAGTGGATTTGTTTTGGATCAACCAAACCATGTGTCCTCTATATTAGATTACATTATTGATTCAACCTGTGAAGTAAGACATGTTCTCCGTATATAGTGAGATGTTGTATTTACCAAAATTTAATTTTTTCCACATATAAAAGGGGCCTTCAACCACCCCTACAGAGAACATAAAAAATATGAATTAATGTTAAAACCATACTCATTTTAAATAGCCTAGACGCATCATACATGACCATATGAATATATTATCGATTAATTTCTATAAATCCATCATTTATTAAATTTCCTCTAAGGGAATGCTTATGTTCTCAATATCAGTACTAATCACCCTCTAACATATGTTCTTTTCTATATGTTTCTTATAAATATAATTTTATTAATTTTATATAATGAAACTAATATTATTTTTTAACATAATTTTATTATTTTTATGGAATAATTATTATCCTTGTTTTCCAATTTTCACTAATAATGATGAAAATGTTGTTTATTCGTACATAGAGACTAATGCCCCTATGAATCCATGTTTTTCATTTTACCTAATTAAAAAATTGGATTGTTCAATGGTGTAATTTATTACAAAAATATGATACTTATAACATATTAATATTCTCGAAATATATATCAATTTATACCTTCCTCTTATTTGGTTGAAAAAAACAATCATTCATGCATACATGCAGACTGCCTTCTTCATGAGTGACGAGTTTCATTTTTCATCACCACCTTATACAGCTAGTTATAATTTTTTTAGGAATATATATATATATATATCATATCAATTGTTTGTATATATCATTAATATATTTCTGAATTCATGTAAAAAATGATTATTATTATGATGTAATCTATTTCTGTCATTAGATTACCGCAAACAAGATCATCATGTATCATGTTCTCATGGAACAATGTCCATCATTCACATAAATTGAAATTAAAGATGTATAAACCATTGAATCATAATGATATATATATATTTAATAATATGATAATGATGGAATTATTATTAAATAATAGGGTATGATATCTTTGTAAAGAAAGATGTGTGAAATAGTCAGAATTACAAACCCCGATAATGAAAATAAGAGATAACTAATTAATGAATGTATAATAAATGATTAAAAACAAAGAGTAAAAAATAGTTATAGATATGAATATGGATTAGGAATGGTTTATTTCATTGTTTATTTATGTTATAAATGAGTTTATTGTGCGTTCATGTAAGCTATAAATTATGGTAATAGATCATCATCTCAATTTTCATTCATTGAGACTTATGTCATACATGCAATCCCCTATGTCTCTATGGGTATAAAATTTCCTAAGGTACCTTGAGTTTGTTTAGATGTTTCAATATGAGAGACGGTATTTCAAATGAAATTTTTGAAGTTTTAATGTCTAAATTTCAATATTTGGGGTATGGAATGAGATTTGAGTGGAGTCCTAGTGGCTCTAAGGAACCTTGAGGGAGGCTGGGGTGGTTACTCTATCCTTGGATACAACTAAAAACCAACTAGAATAGAGTTCCTAAAAGTAGTACATGCTACATTCTATGGACACTGGCCATTCAATGGGAAAATATCGCGAACCATTGGGATTTTATGGTATGAAATTAAATCCCCTCCGAGTTTATGATTCACATCCACATTCTTTTCCTTTTATTTCATTCTTACAGTTGAACCTCCATCATTTCCTCCTTCTTTTATTCTCGCGTGGTTATGAGGTATTTTTGAGGAGTATTCATGGAAGATAAACATACCATACTTTCCTTCTCATTAAATTCTTCCTACTTCCCCAATGAAAAACCTTTTTTTATCATTTCAATTTAGGTTGAAATTTGATATTTCTCTAGAGAATTATGAAAACATGTGATTCCATCAAAACATTCATATAGACCAAATGGTGGATGTCTTGTAATGAAATTTATCTACCTATATCCAACATATCCTCAAATTTATATACCTCCATGAACCTATTTAATTTTTTTTCATTTAAATTAAAATAAAATAATTCTTTAAATTGTGTTTACACTTTGGTATTAGTCCAAGATTGGTATTGGGGGTCTGTTGTGTGACTCTCATGGCTGGTTGGACGTGGATATGGAGAAACATGATGAACTAATGAGTTTTTTTAAAATATTTTGATTTAAATTAAGTAATTAATTTAATGTAATTTGATATAGTCAATTTATTTTGGTGTATTATATGAATTTGGGGACTTAAGTTGCTGAACTTTGTTTGTTTGTGCATCGAAAGACCTCAGGAGGCCTTAATAGAGATACAAATCCTTTGAAATAAATTAAAAAGTATCTTAAAAATTAGGTAGTCTTTCATAAACGACCGTTGTATATAATCCTTTTTTATTTCCTGTGATGTGTGGGATCACCACTATAGGTGTTTCTTTTAGTTGTTTTGGGATAATTAAATTGAATTAAATGATTTTTTTTAAAATGATCAATTATTGGACTTAATTAAACTAAATGAGTTAGTTCCTAATCCACATAGCTCCTTTAGAACCAAGTAGAAACCCAAATTCATGAGGGTTTAGGCCTTGACATTAGACCATACCTAAGTTCTTTTTACCCCAATGATGTGTTTCCTTTAGATGAAATTGAATAAGCATGTTTTTGTGGCCCATGCTTTGGAACCTTGTACACCCATGTAGGGGTGAGAGGAAACCACAACATCCATGGCCTCAATAGACCATGGTAGGACCTTATTTCACTTTGGATACTTTTGTTTCATTGAACTAAACTAGTGGAAAGTGACCATCAACATTTATTGTATGAACAGAGATAGGTGGACTAGACTTATATAGAATATGATGAGTTGGTTGAAAGGAATTACCTAGTGGGACTTTGTAGATCGAGATGGTATATGTGTAACATCATTCACTAAGAAAAACATCAATAGTGACCCTGGACAGTGGGTTCATTGGCCTTAATCATGCCTCCCCATACACCATAGGTTATTGATTAGAAGTGACTACGACAATATTTCTCGTCATTAGATATTAATTCATGATTTATTACCAAAATGTACTTATAATACAACCAGAATGATCGATTATCCAAGTGTATTTATGAATTTGGTACATTACATAACCAATTATAATAGATAATACACCATATTTATTGAAAACATCCTTGACATGATCATATTATTCATTTTTACTTAAAACTACTTGGGATAACCCGGGGATATACATAAGAAATGGGTGAGCTACAAAGTCCAATAAGAAAATAAAAAAGAATAAAATCAAGTATGCATTACATGTTATAAAATAGGTGTATCTATTAGAAATAAAATGTGTGATAATCATAAACATGGTCAATGAGGTATGATATAACATGATAACATAATCAAGGTATGGGTAATTTTCAATAACATAAAACAGTTTATCAGAAACAAAGGTTAAGGATATGTGTCAAGATATCATGATAGAAATAGTCCCATGATGGATTAGGTTATCTTACTGATCCATTGAATTAATTTTATTGAGACTAAAACATTACCTAATGCATTGGAGCTCTATATAATTTTGAGCACACCCATCACTTTGATTTAATTATCTTGATTAAGTGTGTCACACATATCATAAAACATGGAATAATTTTTAACCCATTTTATTCCATGATCAGGGAATGTTGAATAAAAAAATGTAATTCCTAATTAAAATTATTATAATTTCATGATGGTTGACACCCATGATATGAATTGGCTACAGGAATTCACAAAACATTTTTTTTCCATGGAAATTCACAGGGAAATTTAGCCAGTATACCAAGGGTGTATAAATGTTTATTAAATAGAGTAATTAGAGTGTAAGGGGTATATAATAATTTTATAATCAAAAGGGATGTAATGGGTATATTTAAAAACATATACCAACATTATGAAATAGATAAAATGGCTATATGATATGGAAAATACATGAATAAAGAGGAGAAAGGAAAGAACCCTTTCCATGAGAGTATGAATCAAAATGTTTAGTAGGAGATTATTTTGATCTTGGGGGAACCATGGGAGACATCTAGAGAAGGTATGGAAGAGTAAGGAAGTGATACAAGGATTTGGGGTGAAGATAAGTTCGAGACTTGGTGGATTATTTAAGAAAAAATTGGGAAATTAATTATCATTTCTCAAACATATGTTTTGGACTATATATAATAAAATAACCAAAAAAAAAATACTTCCCATGGTCTCTATAAAATAAGAGTTATTTTTATTATTTTATTATGAAATGAGATGAACATTTAAAATATTACTCTTTTTGATGTGGAGGTAAATCTTGCTCTTAATGAAATGATTGTATGACATTAAAATATAATATAGGTATTGTAGGATTCATAAAGGGTTTATTAAATTAATAAAATTGAAATATAATGAAGTTATTTTAAAGGGAAAACATTTATTTTGTCGTTTATACTCTATATAGTATTTATTATAGCTATTTTTGGTCATTGTGATGTTGTAATCCACAATATATATTTATACTGTATTTCATTTTTACTAGAGAATTCAACTGTCTCAGAAAATTATGAAAAATACACCATTGGTAATTTGGTTTATCTAGTTAAAAAAATAATTTTCATTTTATAAAAATAAATTTCTAAATATGTTTATTTAAATTTTAAAATAAGAGTTAACATTTATTGTGAAATGATTAAGTTTCTGGAAATTACAGCTTTTGAACCCTTCTAAAAATTTCATTTGACTTCATAAATATTTTATTTTAATTTAAAATTGAAAAAATTTATTTAATAATAATATTTTATTAACATATTATTTATTTCAAAAATCAATTAATACATCAATTTAAATTCATTAATTTAATGTCAATATTACTGAAAAATATAATTTGTGTTTTATTGTATCAAAATCAAAACCATTTCCAGAGTAATAATAAGAAGTAAATATTACCTATATTACATTAAAAATACAACATAAATAATCTTCTTATTAGGATCTTGATATATATCACTTAAATACACCATAAATCACCCTATGAATAAGTTGTGTGATGGTGAGAAATTCATGAGTTATTTCAGCATACATGGTTTGGATTAAGATCAAGATGAGCTTGAACATGTCCAGTAAATTTTTTTTCTCATGATTTAGTTGTCATATCTCATCTTGGCCTTGGTCAAATTAAAATCCCAATGATTCTATCTCCATAAAAATCTCTTATAAATGGACTTTATATGGTATTATTCTACTAGTTGAGCCCATTATATATTTTTTATGTTCCAATTTCATTTATACAAACCCTATTTCATTACAAATCATAAGATCATTATTCAATGTCTATATTATCAATGGTAACGATACATAATGGTATTTCAAATCCAATTAGATATATTGAAACCAAATATCTGTTTTAGGTTTCTATGTACATAACATATAGTAATTCATTTAATTAAATCATAAGGAGAAATTTAATTTTAATATTTTGGGTCATTATAATACTCACCCCATATAAAATTTCTCTTTATGATTTTTTATTTCACATGATAAAATAGATAAATTTAATTTGGTTTCATCACCTTCTATGGTTTCCAAGTATCTTATTCAAATATGTGGTTTCTCCCTAATACTTTTACTAGGTGCATTGCCTTATTCTATTGAACATTGTCTCTATGATATAAAATCTTCACTAGCTTCTCCTCATATGAATGATAATTCTACAATGGTAACACCTATGGATTGAGTACATGTAAGTAGTCTGGTATGTTCTTCCACAAGAGAGATACATGGAATATATTTTTTACTTGAGATAGGTTAGGTTATAGAGTTAGTTGATAAGACAACACTCTGATGTGATCAAGGATTTAAAATGAACCAATATATCTTATACTAACATTTCCCTTATTAAAAAACCTCAAGAATTTCTTCCATAGAGATATGAAGAGGAATACTTTATCACCAACCTCAAACTCTAGTTCTCATCAATGATTGTCACATATCTTTTTGGCCGACTTTGCGCAACATTGATGTGTTGGTGAGTGGTCTTGACCATTTTAACCATGTCCCCGACCATTTCAAGACATTTCAATTTTTTTCAGCAACATAATCCTAACATGTAGTTGTTCTTCCCCTCTTCCCATAAAGGTATTCATAGGGATACATTTTGGCTTATTGAGTGGAAACAATTATTTTATGATAACATGACTAGAGGAAGATGTTGATTCCATAATCTATTTAAGTCAATTGTGCATGCTCCAAAACATATACTCAAGTTTCTCAATAGTCCACTAATATTGGAAATCAGTTTGGGATTGATAATACATTCTGAAGATCAACTTAGTTTTTAGAGAATATTGGCGACTCTTCTAGAAATTGGAGGTATGACTTAGGTGTCAATATAAAATAACCAATAGTGGTGTTCCATAATGCATCTCTATCTCTCTAATTTATATCCTTGTAAGTTGATCAAGTGAGAAATCCCCTCAAATTGAAATTAAGTTATATGTAATTATAAAATGATCCATCAAAACCCATATATAATTAGTTCCACTTGATGTCCTAGAAAGACCATTGACAATTTCCATGGTTAAATTCTCCGACTTCTATATAGGTATGTGTAATGGTTTCATAATCCTATTTTATTTTTGAAATTATGTATTCACTTACTGATATACTAGACATCTTCATGTATATTTCATGATCTTTTTATTCATATTTCCCCACCAATAGTGTTCATGGATATCTCGATACATCTCTGTGATTCCTGAATGGATGAAGAAAATCAAACTATGTGAATCATCCAGAAAATCCATATTTATCCCAGTATATTATGGTACAAATAGTCATGACCCAAACCTCACAACTCCTTCATTAACATTGAACTCCAAGTAATTCCCTTTTTCTTATCGAATCCACTTTATTTTTAATTCTCACGTCAACTCTTAGAGTATCCTTTTTCCTCTCTCAAATGGTTAGTTGATAAATCATTTTGGAAAGGATTGATGATGTTATTTCCTTTATTATTTCTATGTCCATCCTTTTCAAATATAATAAAATCAGATCCTTCTCAATTCTTATCAATGATAATGTTTTTGGATCCTTTATACATAGTTTGTATACCACTTTATTTTCTTTCCCATGATGGAAGTGGATTGACCGATCATTTTCTTTTATCAGCTCTAACCATATTCATTGGTTTATATTCATCTCTTTCTATGTGAATATATACTTGATCTTTTTTAATCTGTATATATTCCAAAATTACCCCCATAGAGTTAATTCAAGGTGATTTTTAAAGAAAAAAATCATTATATCCTACTCTAGATCATGTGTTGGATAGTTCAGTTTTTGAACGTTCAATTGCATCATGGAATAGACTATAACATAGTCATTTTTCATTAACACACAACCCAATCCCTTATTCAAAACATCACTAAATAACACCAAAAGTTATCTGCTTATGTGTATTGTTATTACACGGGATTTTATAAACCTATTTTTCTATCCTTGAAAATATGTTCACATTAATAATCCTAATAAAACATGAGTCCCTTTCAAGTTATCTAGGTTAGAGGGTTTGAAAATCATGAGAAATTTCTAACAATTTAATGATAGTACCCATATAATCCATGGAAACTATGGATATCAGTCACAGATGTTGGAATCAACCATTTTTCAATTTCATCTTCCTTCTGATAGTCCACTTATTTCCCATTTCATGTTAAAATATTACCCCATAATTTGAATTCCTTCAACCAGAACACACATTTTGTATAATTGGCATAAATATTCTACATTCATAAGGTCTTTAGAATAGTTCTAAGATGATACTCATGCTTCTCCCTAACTTTGGAGTATATTATAATATCATCTATAAAGACTACCATAAATTTGTTGATATAATCTCTTAAGACTCTATTCATCAATTCTATAATGATTTCTAGTGCATTAGTTAGTCCGAATGGAGGAACTATGAACTCATTATTCCTATACCTTGTATGAAATATTGTTTTAGGGATATCCTCTTTATTTACCCCAACATGGTAATACCTCGACCATATATCCACCTTGTATAATTATTTTCCACCACGTAGCTGATGAAACAAGTCATCAATATATAGATAGTGATACTTTTTCTTTATTTTTATATTGTTGAGATCTTGATAATAAATTCAAAGGAGCATTGACCCATCCTACTTCTTTATGAAGAGGATAGGTGCACCCCATGGTGAAACACATGGGTGTCAAAACTCTTTATCAATATTTTCCTATATTTTTTTATTATGCTCCTCAAGATCCACAACATCAATTCTATACAGAGTCTTTGATATTGATATTTATTATGTATAATATCGATTTAAAATTCATCCTCTCAACTAAGAGGAAGACAATGATGTTCTTCCTAAAATACTTTAGCATATTCCCTCATAATGGGCATGTTTTGAAGGAAGATCATTTTCATAGAATCAATCATTTTAGCTAGATATTATTTCTCATAGGAAAAAAATATTCATGATTTATATGTTGGTGATAAAGAATATTCATCCATATCCTTGCATTTGTACATAATCAGAGGATGATTCGAGATACATAGAGTTTTTTTTTCATCTCATGAAAATTTATATTTTTTCTATATTGGTAATGAAAATCCATACATATAATTTCATATTATTTCATCAATAAAAGTATCACATGGTCTATTAGGAAATTAATCTAACAAAATTTTGATAGGGTATGAGTTATATAATCAAGATGCATTAATTTCCCCATTTTCCAATTTCAATGACATCTCTACTTACATTCCTTGTGGTGGTGTTTGAAAAGTTCTACTAAACTATCATGATATAAAGGAATGAATAGAAATAGATTTAAAAATTTATTTATCTATTTTTGATGAAAAAATATTGTACCTATCACTACTTCTTTTTCAGGATCCACCTCAATGTTTTTGATGGAAATAGTTTACCCTTGATTCCTTAGAGTTTTGGGGTTGTCTTCAAAGCCTATTGTCTTATTGAATTTGTTTCAAAAGTTCCCTAGTTCCGTTTTGTTGAAGCAATGAATAACGCATCAAGTGTTGACTGTATCATTTCATTCCTCCATCGAATTAGTTGGATTATTTCATCAGAAACCGCTAGATAGGTGTCCTTCCTCTAGATAAAGCATTCAATCATTCCCATTAGGCATTTTCCATGGTTGTTCTTTATGCACATTTGACAAGTGGGATGTTGAAATTTCATAGAACCATTATATTTCTACATTTGACCACTAGAATTAAACTCAACTCTCCACTTCTTATCACCATGATATCCTTGAGATTATTCGATCTCCATTTTGAGTTTGAGGGAACATTAGACAATTTCCTCACAGGTATCAATGTCTCAGATCACTAGGGAATTTCATAAACTATGTTTTATCCCACCAAATAAGTGGTAAAAGTTTTATTCAGTAGTAACAAAAAATACAAATGTGCATCATTCATGTATTATGAGGATTTTATTTTACATACTGATAGATTCATCATATTTTTTCATTAAGGAAAAGAAATCCCTTTCTATTTCAAGATAGAGAGTAGGATGAAAATATTTATCAAAAAATATTTTTCATAATTCATTGAGCTCATCTCTTTGATAACTTCTTTGGGCTTCATATTCTTGATCAATGTCTACAATTGATCAGTTTCACCATCCATATGATAAATATCCAGTAGAACCATATATCACTCCTGAAATAGATGGATAGAGAATATATTATTAATGGAGGTCATCCATTTATCCTTGATTAAGGGGTTAGATGATCCACTAAAATTTATAGGCCTTTTCTGTATAAAGGTCTCAATTAAATATTGTTCATTCTTTGGGGGATTTGGATACTCTTTCTGCTCTAGTTTTCTATTTGAAACTTGATTTAGAATAGGGATTATAATCATAAATTCCTCTTTTTCTACCCCCACTATGTTGGAAATATCATTTAGGAGGTCATCATATTTACCTTCACATTGGTCGTTTACTGGATTCCTACTATTTCCTTCTATTGTCTAGAACAATGGAAAAATTTGGGATGATAATTTTTAAACTATTTAATACATAATCCTAAATACATTGACATTAAAGGTATAACTTATAAATGACATTTATTTCATAACTTATTCATTTATAGTCTTTAATATATATTTTCAATGATTTATTTCCTTACATAGACTCTTATGGAAATTTATTGTTTCTATAATAATTGTTTGTAATGAGCTTATGAATATACCAAATAATATCCCATGGGAGTGTGAATCCATATGTGTAGAAAGAACCATTTTGTGCACTAATTTCTGAGTCTTGCTCAATGTGGTGTTCTTGTGTAACGTCCCGGTTCCGGGTACCACTCAACGGGTTCCCCGAACCCAGTTCGCCACGTGATCTCAAGAGCATTTCCCCAAATGCCAGTGGCTTCCGACTAGCAATGAGGGCCTAGGTCTGTTAGTGGGGAAACTATGCCCTCATTTGTCAAAGTGTAGTGCAGCGGAATTTAAAATAAACAAACAACAAACAATGAAAGTAGTAGACCATACACAACTGAAATAAACAAACGCAGTGGATATAACCAAAAGTATATAAATAATGATTCTACTTGTTTCATGTTCTAAGAAAATAGCCAGAATCTGTTATACATCAATATAGTACAACAAAAAGCAGAGTACATCAAAACAAGAAAAATAGCTGGTAGCGGCATCGCGAGCCTAGGCTCGGTCCCCTGCCCTCCTACTCCATAGAAACAGTCAGGTACCTATATAGGGACTCTTTCCACTATCCACACCTACAGTAATGTAATCTATTTGGTTCGAAAAGCATGACCCAAACAGGTTGTGAGAAATATATCTCAGTAGGCACCCACCAAAGGCCCGAGCCCAACTGCGTGTAACCATGCGACAATAGTGTGCAATAGTAAAATGCAATAAAGTAAGAAGTACTGAAAAGTAACTAACTTAACAATTAAATTACCATTTTATTATTCATTTAATCCATTATATAATAGAAATCACCACAGTGCATTCCTAACCAAACAGTCCACGTACTCAGACAAGAAAAACCTTACCCTCAGGTAAGCAGAATCCAACACGTAGGTATATCCCTCAGGCGTAACAGAAATTGCCCTCAGGCATAGAAAGTTTCACCCTCAGGCATAGAATTCAATCCCTCAGGCACGAAAGGTTTCTCTCAGGCGAAATAGTATGTTTCCCTCAGGCTAACACATTTCCGCCCTCAGGATCATACAATGCAATGCCCACAGGCTAACCACAACAACGCCCTCAGGCTAAACAGGTAAACAAGTGGTAAAAAGAAATTCCTCTCAAGGAAATTCTACAATTACTACTTTGAAGGAATACCCTCAGGTATCCTGGCCAAATGGATAAACAGTGGAACACACCCCCGGGGTGGTTCCAGATCCAAGCAACGATCCCAAATAATAGTTTAATATCATAATTAAATACTTAATCAATTCTAGGAGTAAAATATAGCAACGACCTCAGCCACACGACACCCCAACAAGGGTTCATGGCACAATAATGCAAAAAACACATGACAGTTGGAAAAACAAACACCAAGACACCAACCTTATACGTCAACGAGAGGTATATACGAACGCCGATTCTAGAAACGCCCAAGAATGACATAGATCTGACGAAGAGGAAAACATTATTAAACCCAAATAACTTCAGTTAGGGGAAGAATTGGTAAGAACCACACCAAAGAGAAGAGAGGGATTACCCACGCGGTTCCAACGAGATCGTCCGAAGTGGAATCCGATTCCAGACGTGCACCCGGCGGATCTCCGAAGGTTCGGCTTTCCTCTCCCGAGCTCTCTTCCCATTCTAAGCCTTCCCTATGAACAGGGGAGGTTACTGCACGTTTTAAGAAAAGAAAAAAGTACACGGCGTGTACTCCTTTCATTTAACTGTTCATATGGCGGTACCGTCACACTGTTCACACGTCGACAAGATTACACGGTATGTACTCTTGAGTATATAGTGTGTACTGTCTCCCAGCTAGCGACTGCTCCACCGCCTTACTGTTTTGGCCTGTTGACTAACTACACGGCATGTAAAGGACCACTACACGGTGTGTAGTTTGTTCCTACACCCTTCATTGCCGACAAGGCTACATGCCCCGTGTACTCATTCCCACATGGCCAAAAGTACACGGTGTGTAGTTCCAAAATTTAGGATTTTCCCCATTTTCCATATTTTCTCAAAAACACTTAAGGAAAAGAGAAAATAAGAAGTTCTTACCTCGATGATAAGAACCGGGTTCTTACAAACTTCCCCCCTTAAATCAATTCATCCCCGAATTACCCTTCCAAGGGTAGAGAAGATGTAGCCGTGAACAACTCCGGCCACTGAGCACGTACGTCGGCCTCCCGCTCCCAGGTCACATCCTACACTCGGCCATGCTGCCATAGCACCCGTACGAGAGGAACTGACCGGCCTTGGAGAACCTTCATGATCTTGTCAAGGATATGGATTGGATTCTCCTCAATGGACACATCTGCCTCCAACTCAACCTCCTCAAGCTGAAAGATGTGAGACGGGTCCAAATGATAGCGACACAACAGAGATACGTGGAAGACGTCGTGCATGGCTTGGTATCGCTGAGGTAACTGCAACCGATAGGCAACCAGCCCGACTCACTCCAGAATCTGAAATGGCCCCACATACCTCGGTGAAAGATTACCCTATCTCCTAATCTGTTTGTGTCCCATCCGCGGCGAAACATGCAAGAAAACCTGATCCTCGAAAACAAACTCCAAAGGTCGTCTGCGGCGATCAACATAAGCTTTCTAATAAGACTGCGCGGTAGCCATCCACTTCTGAATCAACCGAACCTGCTCAGATGTATCCTCATGAGCTGTGGCCCCAGTAAAACTACCTCACCTGCCTCTATCCAGCACAATGGTGAATGGCATGGCCTACCATATAAATCCTTGTATGTTTCCATCTCAATAGTCTCTTGAAAGCTATTGTTATAGGCGAACTCATCTAAGGGTATATGCTTCGACCAAGAGCCCCCAATGTCTAGGATGCATGCACATAGCCTATCCTCTAGTACCGGTATCGTACGCTCTGACTGGACATCTGTCTGAGGGTGGTATGTTGTGCTCAGAAGCACCTGTGTACCCAGTGACCTCTGAAAACTCTTATTGAAACGAGATGTAAAGCGGGCATTTCTATCTGAAATGATAGAATGAGGGACCCCATGAAAACAGACGATCTCTCTGATATACAACCTTCAGAGCTTGTCAACACTAAAGGTCTCCTTGATCAGAAGAAAATGAGCTACCTTCGTGAGTCTGTCCACAATAACCCACATGATGTCATTGCCACGAGGTGACCTCGGCAATCCAGTCATGAAATCCATCACGACATCATCCCATTTCCACTGGGGAATGGGTAACTACTGTAACATCCCAGCTAGTCTCTGATGATATACCTTCACCTGTTGAAAGGTGGAACACCTCGCAACAAAACTAGCTACAACTCTCTTCATACCAGGCCACCAGTACTGATGCCTCAAGTCACGGTACATCTTGGTAACCCCGGGATGAACTGCCCAAGCTGAAGCATGAAACTCCTGCATCAGCTCCTCACGTGTATCCCATGGAACCCATACTCATCCATGGATATGAAGGACCTCGTCATCGCCTAGTGTCCATCTAGGAGAAGGGTCCCCACTCGCCACCGACTCCCATAGAACTGGGCCTTCGGGATCCGATAGCTGCCTCATCCCCACTCTATCTAGGAGGGTAGAAGTCACAGATAAAGATGAAAGATAAGACGCACCCTGACTGTCGTGCACCTCTAGATGCATCTCAGAGAACAAGGCCATGAGATTCCACTCACCACTAGCCTCCAACACCACCTGTATCTGAGACTTCTTGCTCAGTGCATCAGCTAGTGCATTACCTTTACCAGGTGTATATGCAAGCTCAAAATCGAAGGACTGTAGGTACTCGACTCACCTCCTTTGCCTCAGATTCATGTCACGCTGAGTAAAGATATACTTGAGGCTTTTGTGGTCGGTGAAAATCACAAAATGCTCTCCCAATTGGTAAGGTCTCCAACAGCGTAATGCATGAACAACTGCAGCCAGCTCGAGATCATGCATCTGGTAATTCCTCTCATGTGGCCTCAAATGCCGAGACCCATAAGCAACAACTCGGTCTCCCTGCATCAACACTACTCCCAGTCTAATACCTAATGAATCACAGTAAACTGTATAGATCTTCCACTGCTCTGGGGGTATCAGGATCGGTGCTGATGTCAACCTTCCCTTCAGGTCCTGAAAGGTTGTCTCGCACACTTTGGAACAAAAAAACTTCACACCCTTCTTAGTCAGACCCGTCAATGGTACTGATATGCGGGGGAAGTCCTCTATGAAGCGTCTTTAGTAACCAGCTATCCCTAAGAAACTCCGTATCTCAAACCCGTTCTTAGGCTGCTCCCAGAAAACGACTTCTCTCACCTTCTCTGGGTCTACTGAAACTCCTACCACTAAGATGATATGACCCAGGAAGTGAATCTAGTCTATCCAAAAGTGGAAATTTGAGATCTTAGCATATAGTCAATGCTCTCTCAGTGTAATCAATATGATCTCAAGATGGGTGGAATAGTCATGTCGAGTGTGAGAGTACACCAAGATGTCTTCCACGAATACTACCACAAAATAATCAAGATATGGATGTAACACATGATTCATCAGAGCCATGAAAACTTCTGGTGCGTTCATGAGTCCGAATGGCATAACCAAGTACTCGTACAGACCATATCTGCTCCGAAAAGCTGTAAGCGTTATATCCGATAGTCTCACACGCAGCTAATGATATCCTGATCTCAGGTCAATCTTCGAGAACAATCGTGCTCCACAAAGCTGATCAAAAAGATCATCTATCCTCAGTAAGGGATATCGGTTCTTAAACGTCAACTGGTTCAGCTTCCGATAATCCATGCAATGTATGAGGGTACCATCCACCTTCTTCGCAAAAAGAAATGGCGAACCCCACAGTGAAGTACTGGGTCAGATAAAACCCTTTTCCTGTAACTCCTCTAACTGCCTCTTGAGCTCCTGAAACTCAGGTGTAGCCATCCTATAAGGAAAAATGGACACCGGTTCCACTCCTGGCACAAGCTAGATAGAGAAATCCACCTCACGCACCAGAGGTAGACCTGAAAAGTCATCCGGGAAAACATACCTGAAACGATCAACCACTGTATGGAAATCTGTCTGACAAGTCCCCTATTCATCTAGATATAAACTCATAATCTGGGTCGTGACTCCACCTCGCCCATGATGCTCTGGTCTAGCTCGACTCACCTGAACATCCCACTCGCACTTGTATAGAAACTCTCCGCCCTATGGTGATGTGAAACGCACCATGAGACGATAGTAGTCTACAAAGGCGTGATAGGGAACCAACTAGTCCATCCCGAAAATGAATTCATAGCTTGTCACCTCTAAGACATAGAGGTCCCAAAAAAATGACACCCACCAACCTCAAGGGGGAACTCTTTGCAATGACACACACCGGCCGTTCTAGTCCTCAACTCGGTGTCTAGCGTCATGGTATCGGAAGAAGAAGAAACACCGAGCCCAAGGCTGTCCACAACCGGTATAAATATGAAACTATGCATAGCACAAGTATCAAAAATTACTGAAGATAAGACAGAAGCTACTAGAATAGTACCCCTGACTGTTGAAGGTCCAGGATCCTGCTCCTGCTGGGTCTGATGGACTGCATATGCCTACCCAGTGCCACGGCCCTGCGACACAGCCTTTCTACCCTGAGTTGTCCCGCCCTACTGCCTCTGAGATCCGGGTGTCTGGATACCACGACCACAACCACCATCTCTGCCTGCACGCCCTGACGTATTCCAGTTCCCTAACTGGTAAGAAGCCACTAGTCCTGCTCCCGCACGCGGAGTCTTAATAGAACCCCTCTCATTATCCACTGGTGGAAACGCCCTGCAAAAGTGCTGTAGATGACCCATCTTTCCGCAAGATCAGCACTACACTGGGTCTCGTGGACACTAAGGTATCTTGTTCCCCTCTCTACCACACTGGTAGAACCTGATTAGGCCACCCAAAGAAGCTGCCTTGCTGGTTCTTCCACCCTGAGAGAATTCCATCTGTCTCTTCCTCTTTCTAGCAGAAATAGTACTAGTAACTGGTGCTAAACTCTCCTGGCCCACACCACTAGATTCCCACAGGTTCATCTCTGTAATCAGCGCCTGGTTCACAATAGCATGTACTGAAGGAAACCTGAAAACATTCACCAGTGCTCGGATGTCAAAAAAAATACCATCCTCAAAACGTCTTTCTCTCAACGTCTCATCACCTACCAGCACGAGTGCAAAACGCTGAAGCTCGGTGAAACTAGCAGAATAGTACATCACTAACATATCGCCCTATTGAAGATTCATGAACTCCCGAGCTCTATCCTCTCTCAACGTCTCCGAGAATAAAAATTCATTGAAGACTACCTGAAAGTCTTCCCACGCCATGTCCCTATGATGATCTGACTGGGTGGTAATATCGCACCACCTCTTGGAGGAATCACGCAGCATGTAAGTCACGAGTTTGACCCTCCACCCTGGAGGCGTCTCTAGATGCTCGAAAATAGTCTGCATCGACCCCAACCCAGACTCCCCAGCCTGTGGTCCACCATCCCCTGAGAACGTAGGCGGATGCTGTTGTTGGAAGATACATGTCATCTCAACCATAGATGTGGTAGCCTGTGGTGCTCCCTAAAAGGTCTTCATGAACCACATAAATCCCTCACGAAACTGCGCCTCAGCACCTGTGTCCGGTATAGTAGTTGGCGCTGCATTTGGATCTACTGGTGGATCAACTGGTAGCCCATGCGTGACCATCTCCGAAGTATAGTCGTCACCGCTCTCCTGGTGAACAACGCACGGTTGTCTATGCGGCATGACACTACAAGGTCAATAGCATGCCTCAAATTCATGATTTATCAAGACTGAAAATGAAGGAACAACAAAGGGAACAAGAGGAATAAGGAATTTCAAGATTTTCATTACAAAACTACATGGAGTGTATACTTTCTACACGACGTGTACTTTACTCCCCTTCCCCTGCCTGTGTTTTTCGACACGGCTAGGCCACACGGCTCCCGTTGAACAAAAACTACGCGGCGTGTCTAATATCTACACGGTGTGTATAGTGTTATTTTCCAACTGCCCGTGTAGTATGTGACATGGCTGACTACTTGGCTTGAAACTACACTGCGTGTTACACCCGCACACGGCGTGTACACCACCCTGTTTCCCCACCACACGGCTAAGTCCACATGGTCTGTCCTCACACAAGACTCCACAGTGTGTCCCATATGTAGACGGCGTGTTCCAAAAGGGGTGACACCGACCCGTGTTGTTAGTTACATGGCAGAGTTCCAAGGTCACACTACATGGCGTGTGCATTACTGACACGATGTGTTCTGTAAAGGATTTCACCGACCCGTATTGTTAGTTACACGACTGGACTCATGGTCAACACTACACGATGTGCTCATCATGTACACGGCGTGTTTTACCCAAGATCTTCCCTTCCCCGTGTCACCGCCCACACGGTTTGTGACACAGGAATAGACTACACGACGTGTACTCAGGGTACACGGCGTGTACTCAAAAAGTTTATTTTTCTTCCCAAACAGAAGAACATACAAGACATGTGTGAGGTCCTAAACGGTGTGTATTCTGGGTTTTCCGGGAAGTAGGCCTCAAAAACTTCCCCGGAACCCAGAAATTACTAAAACCAACACCTAAGTGTCAAATTTAGACCAGTGGGGGCCCATACTCCCCAAGAACCAAATTTTGACATCTTATCTGTGTTATAACTAATATACAGCCAATGAGCCACCAAATTCCGGTCAATGAGGGCCTATAATCCCCAAAGACCAAATTTTGGCATTCATTCTCTAAACAAGATCACATAAAATTAGGCTATCACTTAGCAGGTATTTTATCAGAGCAGCTATCACAACAACATGATTTTCTCACACAACAACTATCACAACAACATGCAATTTCTAATGCACCTACATGGCATGGAAACTATGCAAGGCATGGGATATCTAGCATGTTATTATATGATGAATGAGATAGAATAACCTCATCTCATCCGGTTGCAACTAAATAGAACCCACAAATAAATCATAAACAAAACAATCTCAAGTGCATCACCCAACGGTGAAAAAAAATCAACTGTAAATTGCACAATCAGTAAAATTGCAACACGAGGTAAATTGGCTTTTCCCTATACACGGGTTAGCTATGCCCGGGCAGAACTAATTACCAACTATCAGTCCGTCCTATCCCTGACTAAGGATCCAAATAGTAAGTAAAATAAAAGAACACCCTTTGATACCACTTTGTAACGTCCCGGTTCCGGGTGCCACTCAACGGGTTCCCCGAACCCGGTTCGACACATGACATCAAGCGCATTTACCCAAATGCCAGAGGCTGCCGACTAGTAGCGAGGGCCTAGGTCTGTTAGTGGGAAAACTATTCCCTCATTTGTCAAAGTGTAGTGCAACAGAATTTAAAATAAACATACAACAAACAGTATAAGTAGTAAACCATACACAACTGAAGATATGTGTTTGAGATACGGAGTTTCTTAGGGCTGAGATAGCATAGTAAACTGTATAGCTCTTCCCCAGCATGGTGTTTTCCCTCATTTGGCATGTAAGTCCTGTATGAAGCATCTGTAGTAACCATCCAGCCCTAAGAAACTCTGTATCTCAAACACGTTCTTAGGATGCACCCAGGAAATGACTTACTCACATAGAAGGGGACGATCTATACAGTTTACTATGCTCTCTAGTCGATGCTCTCTCAGTGTACTCAATATGATCTCAAGATGGGTGGCATGGTCGTGTTGAGTTTGAGAGTACACCAAGATGTCATCCACGAATACTACTAAAAAAGAATCAAGATACAGATGGAACACATGATTCAACAGAGCCATGAAAACTACTGGTGTGTTCGTGAGTCCAAACGGCATAACCATGTACTCGTACAGATCATATCTGCTCCGAAAATTTGTAAGCGGTATATCCGATGGTCTCACACGCAGCTGATGATACCCTGATCTCAAGTCAATCTTCGAGAACACTCGTACTCCATGAAGCTGATCAAAAAGATCATCTATCCTTGGCAAGGGATATCGGTTCTTAACTGTCAACTAGTTCAGCTTCTGATAATCCACACAAAGTCTAATGGTACCGTCCGCCTTCTTCGCAAAAAGGACCGTCAAACCCCATGGTGAAGTACTGGGTCGGATAACACCCTTTTTATATAACTCCTCTAACTTCCTCTTGAGCTCCTGCAGCTCAGGTGTAGCCATCTTATAAGGAGGAATGGACACCGGTTCCGCTCTTGGCACAAGCCCGATAGTGAAATTCACATCACGCACTAGAGGTAGACCCGAAAAGTCCTCCGGGAAAACATCCCTGAAATGATCAACCACTGGAGAGAAATCTATCTGAAAAGTCCCATGGTTATATAGATATAAACTCACAATCTGGGCCAGGACTCCCCCTCGCCCACGATTCTCTGGTCTATCTCGACTCACCTGAACATCCCACTCACCCTTATATAGAAACTCTCCGCCCTCTGGTAATGTGAAACGCACCATGCGACGATAGTAGTCTATAAAGGATCGATAGGGAACCAACCAGTCCATCCCGAGAATGACGTCATAGCTCGTCATCTCTAAGACATAGAGGTCCCAAAGAAAATGACACCCACCAACCTCAAGGGGCACTCCTTGAACTAACGCACACAAACCGTTCTAGTCCCCAATAGAGTGTCTAGCATCATGGTATCATAAGAAGAAGAAGAAACATATATCCCAAGGCTCTCCACAACGGGTATAGATATAAAACTATTCATAGCACCCGTATCAAAAAGTACTGAAGATAAGACAGAAGATACTGGAATAGTACCCCTGGCAATAGAAGGTCCGGGATCCTACTCCTGCTAGCTCTGTTGCACTGCATATGTCTGCCCAGTGCCGCAGCCCTGCGACACAGCCTGGCTACCCTGAGCTATCCCACCCTACTGCCTCTGAGATCCTGGTGTCTTGCTACCATGACCACGACCACCATCTCTTCCTACACTCCCTGATGTATTCCAGTTCCCTGACTGGTAAGAAGCCACTTGTCCTCCTCCCGCACGCGGAGTCTTCAAAGAACCCCTCTCACTAGCCACTGGTGGAAACCCCTGCAAAATCACTGCAGATGACCCATATTGCCACAATCTCTGCACTCCACTGGGTCTCATGGACACTAAGGTCTCTTGTTCTCGTCTCTACTACACTGGTAGCACCTGATCGAGCCACCCAAAGAAGCTTCCTGGCTAATACTGCCACCTTGAGTGAAGTCTATCTGTCTCTTCCTCTTGCCAGTAGAAATAGTACCAGTAACTGGTGCTGAACCATCCTAGCCCACACCACTAGATTCCCACAGGTTCCTCTCTGTAATAAACTCCTGGTTCACAATAGCGTGTACTGAAGGAAACCTGAAAACATTCACCAGCACTCGGATGTCATAACGAAGACCATCCTCAAAATGTATGGCTCTCAACGTCTCATCACCCACCAACATGGGTTCCAAACGTTGATGCTCGATGAAACAAGCAGAATAGTCCATCACTAACATAGCACCCTATTGATGATTCATGAACTCCCGAGCTCTATCTTCTCTCAGCGTCTCCAGGAAGAAAAAGTCATAGAATACTACCTGAAAGTCTTCCCACGCCATATTCCTTTGATGCTCTGACTGGGTGGTAACATCCCACCACCTCTTGGAAGAATCACGCACCATATAAGTCGCGATCTTGACCCTCGGCCTGGAGGTGTATCTAGATGCTTGAAAATAGTATGCATCGACCCCAAACAAGACTCCACATCTTGTGGTCCACCATCCCCGAAGAACGTAGGCGAATGCTGCCGCTAGAAGATACATGTCAGCTCGGTCATAGATGTGGTAGCCTACGGTGCTCCCTGAATGGTCTACATGAACAAAATAAAGCCCTCATGGAACTGCGCCTCCACACCTATGTCCGGTATAGCAGCTGGCACCGCATCTGGCTCTGTTGATGGATCAACTTATAGCCCATGCCCCATCATCTCCAGAGTATAGTCTTCGTCTCTCTCCTGGAGAACATCGAGCGGTCGTCTAGGCGGTATTACACTACACGGTCAAAAGCATGCCTAAAATTCAAGATTTATCAAGACTGAAAATGAAGGAAACACAAAGGGAAAAAGAGGAAGAAGGCATTTCAATATTTTCATAACAATACTACACAACCAGTATACTATCTACTCGGTGTGTACTTGACTCAACTTCCTCTTCTTGGGTCCTTCGACATGGCTAGGCCACATGGCTCCCATTGAACGAAAACTACACTGCGTGTATAATATCTACACGGCATGTATGGTATTATTTTCCAACTGCTCGTGTTGTTTGTGACACGGATGACTACTTGGCTTGAATCTACACGATGTGTTAAACCTGTACACGACGTGTACACCACCCCGTTTCCCCGCCACATGGATAAGTCCACACAGTCTGTCCTCGGACAAGAATACACGGCGTTTCCTATAGGTACACAGCGTGTTCCAGGAGGGGTGACACTGACCCGTGTTGTTAGTTACATGGCCGAGCCCCCAGGTCACACTACACGGCGTGTCCATTACTTAAATGGTGTGTTTTGTAATGGAGTTCACTGACCCGTGTTTTTAGTTACACGGCCGGACTCCAGGTCAACACTACACGGTGTTCTCATCATGTACACGACGTGTTTTACCCAAGCTCTTCCCTTCCCCGTGTCGCCTCCCACATGGTTTGTGACACGGGAAGAGACTACACAGCGTGTACTCAGGGTACAAGGCATATACTCAAAAAGTTTATTTTTCTTCCCAAACAGAAGAACATACCCGATGTGTGTGAGGTCCTACACAGCGTGTATTCTTGATTTTCTGAACAGTATGCCTCAGAAACATCCCCCGAACCCATAAATTACTAAAACCAACAACTAAGTGTCAAATTCCGACCCATGGGGCCCCATACTCCCCACGAATCAAATATTGACATCTTATCTGTGTTATAACTAATATACATCCAATGAGCCACCAAATTCCGGTCAATGAGGTCCCATACTACCCAAAGACCAAAGTTTGGCATTAATTCTCTAAACAGGCTCACATAAAATTACCCTATCACACAGTAGGTATTTTATTAGAGCAGCTATCACAACAGAATGCTTTTATCACACATCAACTATCACAAAAACATGCAATTTCTAATGCACCTACTTGGCATGGAAACTATGCAAGGCATGGGATATCTAGAATTTTCCTATATGATGCATGAGATGGAATACCCTCATCTCGTCGGGTTTCAACTAAATAGAACCGACAGATAAATCATAAACAGCACAATCTCAAGTGCGTCACCCAACGGTGAAAACAAATCAACTGTAAATTGCACAATCAGGAAAATTGCAACATGAGGTAAATTGGATTTTCCCTGTATACGGGTTAGCTATGCCCAGGCGCAGCTTATTACCAACTACAGGTCCATCCTATCCATGACTAAGTCTCCAAATAGTAAGTCAAAGAAAAGAACACCATCTGATACCACTTTGTAACGTCCCGGTTCTGGGTGCCACACAACGGGTGACCCGAACTAGGTTCGCCACGTGACCTCAAGTGCATTTACCCAAACGCCAGAGGCTGCCGACTAGCATCGATGGCCCAAGTCTATTAGTGGGGAAACTATGCCCTCATTTGTCAAAGTGCAGTGTAGCGGAATTTAAAATAAACATACAACAAACAGTGGAAGCAGTAAACTATACACAACTGAAATAAAAAACCACAGTGGATATACCCAACAATATATAAATAATGATGCTACATGTTTCAATTTCTAATAAAATATCCAGAACATGTTATACATCAATACCGTACAACAAAAAGCAGAGTACAAAAAAACAAGAAAAATAGCTGGCAGCTGCATCGCGAGCCTAGGCTTGGTCCCCTGCCCTCCTACCCCACCGCACAAATCAGGTACCTGTATAAGGAATCTTTCCCCTAGCCACACCTGCTGCAATATAATCTGTTTAGGATGAAAAGCATGACCCAAACAGGGTGTGAGAAATATATCTCAGTAGGCACCCACCAAATGCCCGTTCCCAACTGCGTGTAAGCATGTGACAATAGTGTGCAATAGTAAAATGCAATAAAGTAAGCAGTACTAAAAAGTAACTAACAGAACAATTAATTTTCTATTTTATTATTCATTTAATCCATTATATATTAGAAATCACCACAGTGCATTCCTAAAAAAATAGTCCACATCCTCATACAAGAAAAACCTTGCCCTCAGGTAAGAAGAATCCAAATCGCAGGTATAGCCCTCAGGCGTAATGGAAATTGCCCTTAGGCATATGAAGTGTCACCCTCAGGCACAGAAGTCAAGCCCTCAGGCACGAAAGGTTGCCCTCAGGCAAAATAGTATGTTTCCCTCAGGCTAATACATTCATGCCCTGAGGCTAATAAAGTGTAGTGCCCACAGGATAATCACAACAATGCCCTTAGGCTAAACAGGTAACCGGGCCATCCCAACAGGTAAACAAGAAGTAACAAGAAATTTTTCTCAAGGAAATTCTACAATTACTACTTTGAAGGCATACCCTCGGGTATCCTGGACAAACAGCTAAATAGTGTAACACACCACCGGGGTGGTTCCAGATCCAAGAAACGATCCCAACCAGAATTTTAATATCATAATTAAATAATTAATCAATTTTATGTGTTAAATATAACAATGGCCTCAGCCACATGACACCCCAACATGGGTTCGTGGCACAAAAACGCACAAAACACACGACTGTTGGAAAAACAAACACCAAGCCACCTACCTTATATGTCAATGAGAAGTATATACGAACATCAATTTTAGAAATGCCGAAGAACGACGTATATTTGACGAAGAATAAAACTTGCTTAAACCCAAACAACTTCCGTTAGGGTAATAATTTCTAAGAACCACACCAGAGAGAAGAGAGGGATTACCCGCGTGGTTTCAACGAGATCACCTGAATCGGAATCGGATTCTAGATGTGCACCAAGCGGATCTTCGAAGGTTCGGCCATCCTCTCCTGAGATCTCTTCCCATTCTAAGCCTTCCCTGTGAACAGGGTAGGCTACTGCCCGTTTTAAGTGAAAAAAAACAAAGTACACGAAATGTACTTCAAAGTACAGGGAATATACTCCTTTCATTTAACTCTTCCTCTGGCATCACCGCCACACTGTTCACCCATCGACTTGATTACACGACATGTACTCCTAAGTACACGACGTGTAATCTCGCCCAGCTAGTGGCCATTCCACCACCTTACTGTTTTGGCCCGCTGACAGACTAAACGGTGTGTAAAGGACCGCAACACGGCGTGTAGTTGGTTCTTACACCCTTCGTCGCTGAGAAGGATACACGCCCTGTGTACTCATTCCCACACGGCCAAAAGTACACGGCGTGTGAAAAAGTACATGGTGTGTAGTTCCAAAATTTTGGATTTTCCCCATTTTCCATATTTTCTCAAAAACACTTAAGGAAAAGAGAAAAGAAGAAGTCCGTACCTCGAAGATAAGAACTAGGTTCTTACATTTTGGGTTTACCCCTATCTACATCTGTGCTATATCCATATCCACTTTTAGTACCTAGAAAGGGATTTATTTCTATGATAAAACACTACCCCAATAATTAAAAAATTTAGGTATTATTTATTACACTTATTCATATCCCTATATATTTGTCTAGAGTTTTCTAATCCATATCCCAAAATAACTGAACATTATAATTGATTCCAACTATGACAACCCTTCTCTTCATTATATATTAATTTATAACTTATTAAGTAAGTTTATAGATACTAAAACCCATAAAATTGAGTAGTATAGTTTATTTTGGAATTAGGAACATTATATAAAAACCACAAAATTGGGAATACAGTATGTTTGTTGAAAACATCCTTAACATGGTGACATTTTTCTTTTGTACTTACATTGCATGCGATAACCTGGGGAAATACAAAAGAAAGGGTTGGGAAATAAATCCCAGTATTGAAATACACATGGAATAACATGTAGAAATTAATACATGTTAGAATTTATGCATATCAATGCGACATAAAAGGGGTGAGAATCCTAAACATGAACAATGAGTCATGATATTGCATGATAACATAAAGGCAACATGGAAAATGTGGAAACAACCTAAAACACGACATCATAGACATACATAAATGATAAATACCTTGAAATAAAGATGAAAAAACTATTGTGATGTATTATGATCACTCCATAATCTCTTTTAGGATGAATCATGATAAAGAAACATTTCTTAATGCATTAGATCACTATATAGTTTTGGGTGCACCTTCTACTTTCATTTCATTCTCACGCTTATGTTTTCCAAAAATATCATAAAACATGGAATCATTTTTAATCACTTGTAATTCCATGATCAAGGAGTGTGGAATATATGCATGTAATATCAAAATTATATAAATATAAGTTCATAAAGGTGAACACCGTTGATAGGAATTGGGTATGGTTATTCACTAAACATTTGTTTTGCATAGAAAAATCATGGTGACATTTTGACAACGTACCTGGGGTGTATAAATGTTCACATAAGGGATTAATGAACGTGTAAGGGGTGTATCCAAATTTACATATAATATGGGATATAAGGGGTTATGGAAAAACATATCCCAACATTAGGAATTAAAAGAAATGATATAAGATAATTAATATTCTTGAATAAAAAGGAGAATTTAAAGTACACTTGCCTTCAGAGTGTGACACCAAATGCTTGATAAGAGATTCTTAAGAGCATGTGGGAAAGTTTGGAGGACTCTAGAGCGGGGAGTTAAGAGTAACAAAATTATACAAGGATAATTAATGAATGTGAATGAGATTGTGGTTGTGATATATTGGAAATGTTTGGTGAATTATTTATCATTTTTTAAACAAAGGTTTTGAACTCTATATAGTAAAAAAACCAACACCACAAACCTTACCGTTGGTTTTTATCATTTTTCATACCAAATAGGGTTTTTTTGTATTTTATTAGTATAAGGGCAAAAAATATTAAAATATTACCCATAGTAATATATAGGTGAATCATACTCTTAAGTAAATAATTTTAAAACCCAATAATATATTATTGATTTTGTAGGATTCATAATGGATTTATAATATTATTAAAATAAAAATAAAAATAAATTATATTAAAGGGAAACATATATATGTTCGTTTATACCATAAATAATATTTATTACATCACTTTTGGGTCATTATGATGTTATAATAAACACCATATATTTATATGATATTTAATTTTCACTCAAAAATTTGATTGTCTCAAAAAATTATGAAAAATTAACCATTGGATATAATTGATGTTCTAATTATTAAATTATTATTTATTTTATAAAAGAATTTCTAAATAATTTAATTTATAAATTTAAAATAATAATATACTTTTATTGTGAAATATTGGGCGTTTAGACAATAGTAATTTTTTAACCCTTATAAAAATTATATTTGACATCATACAAATTATATGATCATTTATATTCGTTAAAAATTATTTAATAATAGAATTTTACTAAAATTTTATTTATTTCAAAAAATCCATTAACTCATGAAAATAAATTACTTATTTGAATTAGAATATTATTTGGAAATACTATTTGTCTATTATTGTATAAAAATTTGAATCATTTATAGAGTAATAAAAAGAGGTAAATATAACCATTATTACTTTAAAAATAAAATATAAATATTTTATTTCATTATGTAATTGATACATATCAAATTAATACACTAACTAACACCATAAGAGTAAGGTGTAGGATGGTGAGTCTTTCATGATGTGGTTCAGCATGCATGGTTTGGATTGTGATCATGATGAGCTTTAACTTATCCCATAAACAGATGCACTCATGCTTTAATTATTGGTTATCAAATTGGTCTTGGTTAAGGGTAAATGTGAATGATGTTATCTCCCTCTATATCTTCAATAAATGGGCTTCATAAGGTATGAACCTATAGGTTGAGGCCAACACATCCTTTGTCTTTTTTGATGTGGATTTATCAAATTCATATACTTATAAAAATCATAAGATCATTATTTAATGAATATATTATCAATGGTAATGATACCTAATAGTATTTTAAATCCAATTATATATAATTAAACCAAATAAGGGTATGTTTTTTCTATATCTATTATATATAATAATAAATTTAATTAAATAACAAGGGAAATTTTGCTGATAAATGTTCAGGTCATTACAACGAGGGTTTATGGTGGTACAGTTGGGATACTATACCCTAATATCAGATTGGAATAGCCGTAATAATAAATAAACAGAAAATATAGAAAGAATAATATAACCAATGAAAAAATATATTTAGGAATAATAATCGACAGAGGAAGCATAAAAACCAAGAAACTATAATAAATACCAAAAAACATAGGCTAATTCATATACATGATGATGTCATAGAATGCTAATTTAAAAAAAGAAAAACATTGGGAATACATATACAACATAATATAAAAAGGAAAAAAAATTCCAAGAGACATATCCACTAGAATCATGAGCATATGCTCGGTCCTCATCTTACCTAGTCCATGATATATGTAAAGAAGATCAAGAATCTATAAGAGGGTGGTTTTCCCTTATCTACACATGCAGACAAGAGGAATAGATGAGGTACCAAAGGTGACATTATTATTGTGTGTCATAAACACAGTAGGACACAACCAATAGTGTCTAAAAAAAATCCATCTAGTGTATAAAACTGAACAATTTATAGGTATAATAGACAATAATACTAAATAATGATGGATAATAAATACCATCCTTGTCAGGTTTATATTGGACACAAGGATGGCTCTGCCTGCATTGGCATATGCCAGTGTATGTATGATCTTGGTAATAATATATATAGTAATCATATATAAATAATAGGTATAATTTTATATTATCAATATATGTTAGTATTTTTATATCCATATACATGGATAATAGGTGATATCTAGACCTAGGTCATAACAAATGAATCTATAACAAGTATAAGGATACAATGGATTCAACAAGGGTTCAAATGTTGAATCATATATGAATTTGATACATCATTCACATAACTTGAGATAGTGGGGTGAGTCATCATGCACAACACCCAATGAACATGAATGTATACCATCATGACCATCATCAAAATAATAGTTTAATAGTGTGAGACGTAATGCCCGACACCAAACATAAGGTAGAGTTAAATGTTTTACTCTATTTAACCCTTAACCATTGTTAACTAGTTAATAATTATGGAATAATATTAATAATATCAATGATGGGTTTCCTCTAAACAATGATAACCAACTAGAAAAAATTTCTAGTTGTGAAAAATTCGATTAATTAATGATAATAATTATATTAAATGTGGTGTGTCATTTGCACCCACTTCCAATAAATTTAATTAATACATTCCATTTACAATACATGGAAAATTAGTTTCACAGGTATGAAAAACACATTGAAGGTTATTTGTTCAAAAGAAAAATTACATAAAAGATAGAAATTCCATTTACTATGTCAAGATAAACAATTAATAGGTGTTAAGTTATTTAAACATTTATATAAATAATGTTATTATAATTTTTCACACCCAAAGGGGTTGAAATAAATGAGTTCGACAACCTCCAACAAGATGGCACATGTCTATGAGTGTAAATAACATGTTACTAATAATTAAGTAAGAACACATTTTGAGGCATCGTGCATATATGTCTGATATATGGAACATCGAAAAAATACAATGAAAACCTAAATAAAAATTCAGAAATATTTATAGACAACATATCATAGGTCCATAGGTGACCACACATATTTCTTTGGACTTTGTTTATGTAACTTCCTGGCCTAGGTGTCACATTCCTGTGCATAGAGCCGGTCTGTCCCAAGACCTCAAGTGTGCCTCCTCACACACCAGAGGCTGAAAAAAGGTAGCAGGGGTCAAATATTAGTCCTGGAGAAACTATACCCTCTTTATCATAGTGAAACACCAGAGGAAATAAATAAACACTAACAAAATGACATATATTTATAATCAAGAAAGCACCAGTATCATAATAACAATATGACCAAATTTAGAGATACAATATCAATACTGAACTATAAATATGACATGAAAAAGAATGTGCCATGTACTAAAATGAAAACTCAAAAGTAAGAACACTGTCAACTCCTAAGAGGGTCCTGAACCACATTTGGTTCTCTCATCCATGATCCATCCCAAATTCATCCATCTATTATAAGAAAATTGTCCCTATGTTATCTTACAAACATGAAATATATTCGGGTACCAATCAGGATGCCCAATTAGGGTGTGAGTACAACTCAGTAGGCCACCATTGATGGTGTCTAAAAAAATATATTTTAAATAACAATGTGTGTAGTTGTATAAATAAATAGGTACAATGCATAAGTGAAAAATTATCAAATTATCATTTATTCTTTATCTAACCACAAAAACCCTCAGGTTCCCAAGGACCCGAGTACATCAATACCTATTTCAAACTATGATAGAGTCTAAAAAATTTCACAATATTAATTCAAAACACATTTAAGAAATGATATTTCATTATCCATTTATTTCAATTCACGATATGAATAATTGGAGCCATATTCCAATGCCACTATTTTCGGCTAGACATCATTTCTAGCACCCAGTGATAATTTGCAGCATCAGTCACTGTCTCAGTCATCATGGGTATTTTGAGTATCAGTACTTATCCCATAAATCACGTGTATTTAAGGAATCTTTCCCTATCGCATAAAATTTCCATGCAAGTATTGTGGCCTATAGCATCATGGATAAGACCCTGTGGGTATTAGGGGCATCATTCTGTGTCTCACACCCCATTTTCTCAATCAATCACATATATCACTTGTATCACATATATCAAATGTTTCACATATATCACATGTATCACATGTATCACATACATCACATGTATCACTTATATCACAATAATTAATTCAACAATTAGTTAATCATTTAAACTAAATTAATTAAATAAATAATTAATTAATCATGAACATTTATTCAATTAATTCATAAATTAATTGGTCACATCATTTCCATTAATTAATTCATAAAATAATTAAATACATTAAAAATATCACTAATTCATCAATTAGTTTATCACATCAAACCCACTAATTAATTCACCTGTTAATAACCACATTACTTCCATTAATTAATTTAATAAATAATTAATTGAATCCACAATCACAAATACTCCTATAATTAATTTATCAATTAATTATTCATATCAAACAAAATAAATATTCTTATAATTACTTCAATTATTAATTATTCTTAATTAAAAATTAAACATTTTAATATATAACTCACAATGCGTTATCCTATACCACAATGTCATAATTCAATCAAATCACTAATTCCTTAATTAATTAACTAAGAAAATTAATTAATTCAATTGAAGAATCCCAATTTCTGAAAGAAACTGATCAATTATATAATCAAATACATTTAATTGGATACAATACAACGGGATTTGAATAATATACCACCTAGCTTGATTTTTTGAAGTGTGATAACCTAATATAAATCCAAAATTTTAGTAGAGTAACAAGGTAGAATGAGAGCCAAATCTGAAACCTAAATCCATGATTGAAAAAATAATAATCCCTTAATTTTAGATCTAGATACACATTCCCAGATATAGATTCATAAAATCAATATATTGATCTAACAAAATATAGGATAACAACCCACCAAATGAATGTGAGAAAATAGAAGATCAATTTGGAAGAAACCGTGTACCTGAATAGATACAGATCTGCCAATCGGGCTTCGAATCAGTAAGAACATAGTTAGAACAACCACAGATTCCCTCAAGGTGGTTCTATAGTTGATATAAATCATTTATGGGTTGATCTTAATAATTTTGGGGTATAATTCACTGTTTTAGGAAATCTTTTCTTAATTTTAGAGGAATTAAAATCATGTACGCATGTTTTCCACATGGGGTACATGGTTCTCCTATACATGAACCTCCTTTAGTGGAATGCATGGTTTCTCCATAGAGGGTTCACATTTTAACAAATTATTTGATATCCATGAAAATCCTTATAGTCCATGGTTTCACAGTGTTCTGGGACTGAGTGCACAATTAGGGAAAATTGTGCAGCAACCCTGCACTACCCTATTGCATCCATATTTTTTCAATTTTCAAAAAACCACACCACAAAGTATAACCCAAACAAACTGAAATAAAATATAAAAAAATTCCTTAAATCAAGCATGAAAAACCCCAAATTTTTTTTGGATCTTACAATATTCCAACCCTATAACAACCTATCCTTGCACTAGGCTCCAAATAATCACTAAGATTCTGAGTCTAAAAGATCGGATCATTGAGCCCACATATCTATTTCTAATTCCCATACCTTCTCCTTCACATTCCCATGTTTCTACAATACAAAAAATAGTATCATTTATTTTCCTCGCAACACTTTATCACTACATTCTACCACACACATCAGATGTTCCTTAATGGATGCATCAGCCTCATGCCAAACATCATCCACCTCAATCACATGTGAAGGGTTTGGGTGAAAACAACATAGTTGTGAGACATGGAAAACATAATTCATATCACTATATATATGTAGAATATCCAATCAGTATTATACTTGCCTAATTCATTAAACAAACCAAAATGGTCCATCAAATATGGGCACCAACTTTCCATTTCTCCATATCCAACAGTGACCCAATCATGGTGACACCTGAAAGAATACATGATCACCCTCTATAAACTCCTGGGTTCATCAACACCTTTTGACATACAGAATCTTTCTACTATGATCCATAATCATTATTTTCTTTATCAGTTGCACCTAATTTTGATTTCTTCTACATGAGACTCGGTCTCAAAAACTTTAACTCACCTATATTCATCCATCATAGAAGGTATTTTTCTAGCCTTCCATAAAGTGCTTAATAGGGTTCCATCTGAATTATTTTTTGATAAATTTTGTTATAGGAAAACTCCACAAGTGTTAGTTGCTTCTCCCAAGATCTTTTTAATTCAAGAACACAAGATAGGGGCATATCCCTGCAAACCTATATAGTACGCTCCGACACCCCATCTGTATATGGGTAGGGAACCGTACATAACAAAATCTGCATTCCACGTCCTTCTATAAGACCTGCCAGAAATGTGGAGAAAACATTAATCATTGTCTAAAACAATATGTGTATAACTTTATATAGAATATATTTTCACCCAAATATACTGTCCTCCCAACTGCTCCACTAAGAAAGTCTGTCGTATATGAATGAAATATGTTACCTTTGTGATGTGGTCCAAAATCACCAAAACAATGTAATTATTATGTGGTGTACTTGGGAGGCCTACCAAAAATTCCACAATCATGTCGTCCCACTACCACTCAAGAATAGGAAAAGGTTGTAGTAAACCTACAAGTTTTTGATGCTCCACCTTCACCTATTGACTGGTGTAGCATAATTTCATGACCCCTCCTATCATCTCATTCATTCCTGGCCTCCAAAAATATCATCAAAGGTCACATTATATTTTTTCACCCATGTATGTACCACCCACTTCGAGGCATGAAACTCCCACATCATCTCTTCCTGCTAAATCGACGGAACAATAACCTGATTTCTAAAAAATATGATCTCATCCTCATATATGATCCAATTGGAAGGTTAATCCCCACCTTCAAGGCTTTCCCTTAGTGTCAATAATTTTGGATCCTCAAACATCCTATCTCTAGTATATTTGAAAAGTGTAAACTCCAATGAAAATGATATGAGTGTCAACTTATCTGGACTCTCTATATTCACCTCGTGTATCTCATCAAGTGAATTCATCATCTTGCACTCAACACTAGACTCTTGAATTACTTGATTTTGTGTTTTTCTTACTCAAAGTGTTATCCACACTATTTCCCCTTTGGGAATATATGCTTACTCAATGTCCAAATTAATCATATAATCAACCCATATCTATTAATATAAATACAAGTCTCACTATAAAAATATATAATTCATTCTCTTGTGATATGTATACATGGTAAAATTCTCTCCAAATATATTATGTCTCCATCAATTCAAGGAATAATCATCTACTACCAACATGAGGTTGTGCATGGCGTAGTTTTGTTTATGAGGCCACAAATACCGAGACCTATAAGCTACAAATTTATGTCCTTACATCAAATCTACTCCATGACCAATTCAGTAAGCATCAAAATACATAGTATACTCCTCACCTAGCTTAGGTAGGATCGAGACTGGTGAATATGCCGAGCACTACTTCAGATCCAAGAAAGCATTCTCACATGTTTATGATAATTAAAATTTTATATCCATTTTGGTCAAGCCTATAAGAAGCACTTGTAATCAGGAAAGTTTATTGATGAACCTATGATAATATCTAATCAATCCAAAAAGGATATTGATATCAAAAATATTCTTGGACCATTCCCAAGAAACTACTGCCTAAACCTTCTCTACTTCCACATACCAACCTTCCTCTGAGATTATGCAACCCAAGAAGTGTACCTGATCAATAAGAAAATAAAAACTAGGTAGTTTGGAATATATTTGATGATCTCTCTATGTAATCAAGATGATGTAAAAGTATTGGGTGTGATATTATTGACTCTAGTACTACTCTAATATGTCATCCATAAATATTACAATAATTGATCTAGGTAAGATTGAAATATTTAATTAATCAATCCATAAACATTGTCGGTGCGTTCTTCAACACAAATGTATTTATGATGAACTCATATAGGACATACATAGTTTTAAATTTAGCCCTCAGTATATCAAAATTCCAAACTATCAGCTGATGATATCTTAATCTCAATTCGATCTTAGAGAAAACACATGCTCCCTTCAATGGGTCAAATAGATCGTCAATACATATGATATTTTTTCTTCACTTTCATGTTAATCAACTTTTGGTAATAAAAAAATAAGTACAAACTCATATAATATTTATTATAATGAAATACTGGTGAACAACAAGGAAACACACTATAATGGATAAACCCCTTATACTTCAACTCTTCCAACCGAGTCTAGAGCTCTAGAATCATTATCGGTTCCATTATGTAAGGTGGAGTAGAAACTAGCTCAACACACAGAATTAGCTCAATAATAAATTCTACATTTCTCTCAGGTCGAATCCTTGATAAGTATTTAGGAAACCCATCCTGGAACATGTCCACTATGGGTGAAAGGACATACTACTTTATACCTTTGTCATCTATCATCAGACTTGCAACATGCTTTGTTAGCTCTCCCAATTGTGGTGTAATTGGACCTATATGGCCTAGCTATAAATTCTAATCTCCATAATGAATATAGTTGTCAAACTTATGAGACAAAAAATTCACTCTATTGTGGTAACAATTTATGTGGGCTCGGTATGCGACTATCCAGTCCATATACAAAATCAAGTCAAACCATGAAATTTCAAGGATGAAAAAATCCCAATGAAAAAGATACTCCCCATCTTTGATAGAACACCCCTTACACAAACAAACTTCTCTCAACATTACTCTCAAATATGTATCTATCATCAACACCCAACTCATGAACTCCACCACCAGGATAAAACCATTAACATGTTTTGTAGAAGTGAATGAATGAGAGGCAATAGTATTAGATATGAAACTATTTAATGTAGAAGATATAATAATAGTACCTGTCACAGTAAATAGTCTAGCTTTCCTATCCACAAGTGTAGGAAACATTGTATGAAACATTCCTTTCCATGTTCCCTATGATGCAGTCTAACTCTGTGAGGTAGCACTATAATATTGATATGGGTTCTCTTTCCTAGAATCACCACATCCACTACCTCTACTAAATGGGCTAGTATAACTCTATCTTCCAGACTGAAATGTCATAGAAGATCCACTTTCTTCACACCGGTTATTTTTAGCTCCACCTTCACTACCCGCCTATCATGGGTTCCTATATAACATATACAGATTCCCCATTCCACTTCTAGCTCAAGACACTATCATTGGTCAGGGAAAATGTTTACGAAAGTCTCCCACCCTAATGTACAGGTGTAAAATAACTCAGTTAAAATCATGAGTAACTGATCCCCTATACATTCCACTTTTCTTTCTACTACTTTGGATAAATTTCTCAAAATGACACTTCCTTCCCTTTGATGATGTAACCACTGAATTGTAAAAAAGAAACCACATGTCTTTCAATAGAATCATCTTTTATGTTCCCCTCCTATATAATATCTCAATTGACCGCTTCTCAAAATTTCTATAGCCTAAAGATGTTCACATGGGAATTAATTTAACTTTTTAGAAAATCTTGGAACCATATTGATGTAACATCATCTTTTTTTCAATGTTGGGCCAAAGTGTTTCAAGGCTATGGGATCCAACATATTCCATTAAGGATATTATCCCTTGATGCATCCTCATAAACTCGGTTGTTCTCTTCTACCTAAGCCTCTCTAGATAAAAGTGCCCCTATAAATTCTCCAAAATTCCTTCCACTCCATAATCTATATCATTCCATCTCAAGTATGGCTTCCCGTTCTATAGAGGCTTAAAACTAGTCGTGAGGTTCTAATATCAGCCATTGGGAGATTATACCCTCTCTATCAGTGTAAAAACTAGAGGAAAGAAAAAAACAATAATAATATGGAATACATTCATAACCATGACTACACCTGTTTCACGATCACTAGATGACCAAAATTGAAGATACAATAACAAAAATGAAATGTAAATATGCAATTCTAAAGAATAATACAATTTTGAAATTGAAAAATGAAAAGTAAATACACTGCTAAATCCGAAGAGGGTCCTAAAAACGTTTGGTTCCCTCATCTATGATCCATCCCCTATTAAACCATCTAACATAGGGCCTTTTACATTATCCTATCCTACAAACATGAAATATATTCTGGTATGAATTATGAATCCTAAGTAGGGTGTGTGTAAATATCATTAGGACATCACCAATGACTTATAAAAAAATAACCATTTAATAATAGTGTATGCAGTTTTAATGACATAATTTAGATTCATAAGTAAATAGTTATCACATTATCATTTACTCTTTATTTGACCACAAAAACCCCTTAGTTCTCAAGGACACCAATACCTTAATACCTACATTAAACCATTCTAGAGTCTAAACCATTTCACATTATTAATTAAAAATTTCTTTAACAAATGGGATTTAATTTTCAATTTTATTTCAATTCATGATTCAACTAATTTGAATGATAGTCGAATTCCACTATTTTTGATGTAGATCATCATGTCTAGCACCCCATGAGTATTTAAGGAATTAGTCCTTATCTCACACATCATGGGTGTTTTGATAATTAGTCTTTATCACAGACATCATGGGTATTTGGATAATCATTCCATGTCCCATTAAATTTTCATGCATTCTTTGGGTCCTATTACATCATGGCTAGGGCCCTGTGTGAGTTTGGACCACCAGCCATGTTCAATTACCTATTTTCACAATCAGTCACATATATCACATGTATCACATGGATCACATGTATCACATGTATCACATGCATCACATGTATCACTTGTATCACACGTATCACACGTATCAAATGTATCACACGTATCAAATGTATCACATGTATCACATGTATCACATGAATCACATGAATCACATGTATAACATGTATCACATTTATCACATGTATCACATATATCCCCTTACGTAATTCAATAATTAATTAATCATAAAAAAACCATTAATTAATTCAATAAAAATTTAACAACAAAAATCCATTCAATTAATTCAAAAATTAATCGGTCGCATCAGTTCTATTAATTAAACCAACTATTAATTAACTACATTAACAACATCAGTAATCAGAAAATTAGTTTGTCATATAATTCACATTAATTAATTCAACGATTAATAAATATGATTACGTCCACTTTTAATTAAGTAATAAATTAATTAAATCCCAATCACAATTATTCCCATAATTAATTCATCGATTAATTGTTCCTATTAAAAAATATCAATATTCTAATAATTAATTTAAAAATTCATATTTCCTAACTCACAATTCCACATTTAAATAATTAACTTGCAACGCATTTTACACATTCCAAAATTTCATTATTCAATCATACCCCCAATTCCTCAATTACATAACTGGTCACATTAATTAATTAAATTTAGGAATTCCAATTGATGAAGAAAACATAAAAATTCTAAAAATGAAATTGATATAATTGATATCCATACTATGGTATTTGAATAATAGACTACCTACCTTGATTCTTTGGTGAGAAATTTCCTAATAGAAATCTCCAATTTATGTAGAGTAATGATGTAGAATGAGATCCATATCTAAAACCTAAATCCAAGATTGAGAAAATACCGATCCCTTAATTATAGATCAAGATCCACCAGCCCAGATCTAGATTGTTCAAATATATATGTAGATCTAAAAAACATAGGATAATAACCTGCCAAAATAATAGGAGAAGAATGGGAGATGAATCAGAAAGAAACCACATACTTGAAGAGATGAATATCTACCAAAAAGGCATCGAATAACTATAAAGGGAGGTCGGACGACCATAGAATCCATTTGGGAGGCTCTCAAATTGAGAGAAATACTTTTTAGGTCAAGATAGGGTATCTGGGGGTATAATACAGGGGTTTGATAAATTTTTAATAATTTTTGAAGAATTAAAATACTATACACACAGTTTTATGCTTAGGGACCAAGGTTTAACATAATCGTGAACCTATCATTTCACCTCTTATAAGGGTACCTGGTTTTTCCTAATAGAGATAAAAATTTGAAAAATCACATGTCATTCATGTAAATCCTCACTATCCATATTTTCAAGGTTCCCTGGGCCATTTTTTCATGGTTAAGGAAAATTGTGTGGCAATAGTGCACATCCATCTTTCTTCCTTTTTTCCTAAATTTTGACCCAAACACACCCCAATGAAAAACCCAAAAAAGTAAAAAAGAAACATGAACAAAAGGGTACATGATTTCATTTATGATAGAACTCCAAAAAATGTGGGATTATATAGATTCACATTTTATAAAAAACAACAAAATAGATATATTCCCATGAAATAGGGAAAATGTGTTCACACAAAAATAGACCAAGAGATGAGAAGATAAACTAATATATGAAGAAAGTGTATTTTAGAGAAAACCCTCTACTATCAAATAATTATTATGGTGGTATGATCATAGTCTAGGTTAAGGATTTATGTTAATCTTTATGGGAGGTGAAGGGATATCTAATAGGAGGAGGAGAAAGGTGGTGCCTGGTGGAAATGGGAAAAAATGTGGGTAATGATTTAAGATCATTAGGGAGAAATTATAAAATCACCCCAAAAAGAGTTTGCATGGTTTAACACCATGGTTTTCCAAACAATGTTTCCACCATGTTCCCTCTACTATATAAGAACCATACTCGGACGGGCTAGGCACATGATTTGTAAAACCATGCATAATCCTCGTGAGATAGAACAATAAATTTTTTTCAGAAAATTCGCATGGTCATGCTTCCTAACTCACATGATTTTAGAGAAACCATATGACCTATTATGTTCATTGGGAACCTCTCATGGTTGAGGAAATGGTTAGAACTAACTAGGCAATAACCATGAGACACACTCTATTTCTCTAATTTATATAACATAGGGCCATATAAAATCCATGGAGGCTCCAAAAACATTTCAAAATCCATATAGAATATTTACTAGGATAAAAAAATATAAATTAGAAAAAATGAGCAATACCTTAATGATAAATGGGTTGTCAAAACCTCCCCTTATTAAGGAAACTCATCCATAAGATGACCTATTAATGGTAAATATGGATCACAATAGAAGAGTTCCAACCACTTGGATCACATTTCAGCTTCCCTCTCCCAGGTCTTATCATGTAATTAGATGTGCTTCTATAGTACTCGTACCAATGTAACTACCATGAGTTAGTGAGGATTCACATTCTGGTCCACAATATACATCGGGTACTCCTAGAAGGAAGCATACACATCGAAATAAACCTCATCAGGATATATAAAATGTTATGGGTCTAGATAATACCACAAAAATATGTGACACATGGAAGAAATCGTGCATAGAATGGTATCCTTGTGGAAGTTCTATTTGATAAGACACTGGTCCTATTATATCCACAACCTCAAAAATGAGAAATGAATCTAGGTGAGAGATTACCTTTCCTATAAAATTTTTGTTTCCCCAACCTGGGAGAAACATGTAAGAAAACCAAATCCATGAAATCAAACTCAAGAGGTCACCAGTGTTGATTGGAATATAACTACTATATGGACTGACCTATCAATATGCACTTTTTGATCTGTCGGATCTTCTTTATTGTCTCCTAGATGAGACATAATCCATTTAAGGTTTTCTTACCTTCCTCTAACCAGAAGAAAGTTGATCGAATTGTCTAACTATATATGGCCTCGTATAAAGCCATCTAGATGGTAGCATGAAATATTTTATTATAAGAAAACTCAACTAGATGTATGTGATTTTCCCTAGAATTACCCAAATATGTGGATATAAGCATTGATCATGTTCTCTAACACCAAAATCCTACTCTCCATCAATCCATATATTTTTGGCTGATAGAATATATTCATTATCATCGATGTACCCAAGACATTATGCAGTTCTTGAAAGAACTACTAAGTTATGTAAAGGTCACTATCATAGATGATAGAATGTGGATCTCTATGAAGTCATATGACCTCCTGAAAGTACAGCCTCCCAAGATCATATTCCGAGAAGGTCTCTCAAATAATTAATTAGTGTGAGAACTCTATCATCTAATAAATTATTACCCGAACTATATCATTTTTATGAGGTAATTTGGTTAAATCTGTCCTAAATTCCATAGATACATCATCCCAATTTCACTTGGTACTGGATAACGGTTGTAAAATTCATATCATTCACTAATATTCCACCTTCATCTACTAATAGGTGGAACACCAAGTGATAAATCTGACTATCTCCCATTTTATATAATGAAAAATATATTTGAAAATAATTTCTGGATACATCTTCTTGACACAGGTATGTTCCACCCAAACTGTGGTTTGAAATTCCTGCATCATCTCCTCTCAGATGTCTTTTAGGACCCACACAGACACATTTATGCATTAGAATATTGTCCTCATCCATGGTATACCAAGGTTATGTATCATTATTTGAGATACACTCCCTCAATATTTGGAACTTGGGATCTGAATGATTCCTCATCTTTACCCATTCCTTAAGGATATAGGTCACTATTAAGGTTGAGAGGACTGTCTAATGGTGATCCTCTTAGACCTCAACATGAATTTTGAAAAATAATTCATGAGTTTCCATTTACCATTGGTCTTCTGAACTACATATTTATGAGTCTCCTAGATCAAATCATTGACTAAAACATTTCCTTTTACACGCGTATAAGAAAGATCCAAATCGAAGGATTGGAGAAACTTAACACATATGTGACACTTGAGATTCATATCACATTGAAAAAATATATAATTGAGGATTTTTTTGGACTATCAACAACAAAAAAATTCTACCCAGTAAAATATATGTCAAAATACATTTAATATTAATGATAGATCAAAACTTGAGGTTGTGTGTTGTGTAATTCCACTTGTGAGACCTCAACTAACTAGACCCATAAGTGAAATCTTGCTCATCTTACATCAAAACTTCTCCCATACCAATACCTCATGTGTCTTAATAAATAGTATAGATCATGCCCAAATCAAGAAGAAACAAGATCAATGTTGACCTCAACCTTCTCTTCAACTCTTTATAGGATGCTTCATAGGATTCTGCCCATATGAATTTCACACCCTTCTTAGTCAGACTAGAAAGAGACTCTACTAGGAGTAAGAAATTATGGATGAAGCTTGTGTAATAGCCATATAAAACATAAGAAACCATTTATATCAAGGATATTCTTGGGATTCTCCTAGGAAACTACATCTATCACCTCTTCTAGGTATACTAATACTCTTATCTTAGGGATTATATGACCCAGTAAGTGGAATTTGTTAATCCACAATCGGCATTTTATATGCTTATAGGAAATATTGTTCTCTCTCTGTGTTTTCATCACTATCTATATTTGTTCAACATGGAAATTTAAAAAATGATAACACACTAATATGTATTCCAAAAATACTACCAAGAATGAATACAGATATAGGTGGAAAACATGAATCATTATATCCATAAAAATTGATGGGGTGCTTGTAAGGACAACTAATATTACCAATTAATCATAAAGACCATAACTGCATCTAAATTATTCACAAGGTATGTATAAAGGTATGACATTTACCTAATGATATCATGAACTCAAATAAATATTTTAAAACACTCTCTATCCTTGGATTTAATCAAAGAGGACATCTATTCGAATAATTGGATACCAATTATTAACCATAATATGGTTTAACCGTTGTTAATACACACAAAATAATGCGATTAAAATCATTATTATTAGAGAAAAGGACTGGTTAACCCTATTGAGTAGTTTTGGGTCATATAAAACCTTTATCCCCCATGTCTTCCAATTTTTTTCTTCAGTTTTAGAAGCTCTTTAGGGGCCATCTTGTATGAAAGAATTGAGACTAGTGAAACTCCTAGAAATAGATCAATGGTGAATTATACCTCTCACACTATAAGTATCATATTAAATTATTTGGAGATGTATACCTGCAATTATCAACTATGAGAGGAAAAATAATAGGTCATAACTCTTAATCATCCATTAAAATACTATAAATTTTGTTTATCAGTATTCATAGACCCTATTTCTTAGGTCTAAATTTATATGAATAGACATCCCATTATCTCTTATGTGTATGTCTACCATTTTATGGTTATGTAAACATCAATCTCTAGTGATGATAAACAATATGAACTCTACTAGGAACTAACTAGTCCATCCAAATAATTGAGTCAAACCTTGTAATGTGGGGAAGAAAAGACTCCATGTGAAGAGATACAAACCTATATCAATGGGACAATATTTACATAAATGATCACTCTCTGACCATATATCCAATGACGTATCTAGAGTTATCATTCCAAAAAGTACCCAATTTTAAGGTACATACTCTCAAAAAATAAAATTTATATAGAAAATATTTGGTATTCCTAAGTCAAATAAATCAAGCAATAAAGTAGATGTTACTAGAATAGTACCTTGAATTGTAGAAGAATATGAACTATACTCCTCTAGAATAGGCTACACTTCATGTACTTGGATTATATAATGTCCCTGAATCACTTCAGGACTACCCTCAGTGGGTATGCTCGAATGGCACTACAATTCATTATTCTGATGACTTTAACCTTGACCACATCATCGGCTTGAGTAGTCAGTGATATTCTAGATTCCTTCATCATGAGACACTACTATCCCCAATCTATAATGTTGGGAAGCTGTATATCCCCTCTTGGTATTAATACATTGAAACTTTCTACAGAAGTGATAGACATGCCTCATTATTCCATACCATCTGAATTGAACTAGATCCCACAATTACTATGGTTTTAAGTGTCCAAGATTCATTAGTATCATATTAATAAGCTATCAATATGACCTTTTTGACTATTGATACCCATGTGAGAAACCTTGGAACATTATATCTTTTCACTAGAAGAAAAACTATCATCTCTTAATTCCAACCCACCCGGATTTCCACCATTAGATTTCTTTAGATTCCTCTCAGTAATGAGGGAATTTTTGAAAATCTAAAAACTATTGGTCAACCTAAAGAAGTTAACCTATGATTTGATTGTGTGCACTACCCCATCCTCAAATTTAATCATAGTAATAAGATCATCACCCACTATGATCTGGGTGAATCATTGAAACACAGTAAAGCGAGGAAAATTTTCCATGATGGTCATGGATCCATGTTAATGTTTCATGAACTCACTATCCCAGTAAACAATCTGTGAATGTGGAAATATTTAATCATAAAAAATATCTGGAAATACATCCAAATCTTGTCACAATATTGGTCTTCCCACGTAATGAAATTCCACCATCACATAGTAGAATTGTGTAGCATATAGTTGGAAATATTGACCCTCACTTCTAGAGGCATCCTCAGATGATCAAAAATCGAAAGCATGGAATTAATAAAAAAATCTTTAGTATGAGGTCCACTATCCCAAGAAAAGGTGGGGGATACTACTATTGAAAAACCCTAGTCAAAATTTCCATAATAATGGAAGTCAAGGAAATAATTAAATTGATTTCATCATACATAGAAATCCCTCTCAGAATAGTTTATTAGACTCAATATTAGAAATAAAATGTTCTTTCCTATGTTGCTTGGTCAGAGGTATCACTGGTGGCTCATGTGACCACAACATCTGGTGCGTGGTTTTCACCACCTTCTTGGAATATGACTTGAGGCTGTCATAGTGGATGAAATATTCAATTCTGAACGCATGCCTTAGAATAAAATTCATCAATTAAAATATTGCAGATAGAACATTTGATAGAATCATAGTCTTCCTAAATAAATATCAAACCTCTATTAATGATTCAAAATCTAGGTCTATGTTAATAGAAAAATATCATAATAGGACATAAGAAACCCAAGACACCCCCAACTACCCACTACTAATGTTAGGATTGGGCCCAGTTCTCATATCACAAAATATAGGTTCCTATATATGGAGTAAAAAATGTAAGGTACAGAGGAAATAACCATTTACATTAAAATAGGTATCCCATTTAGAGGTAACTATTTGACTTTTAAATATTTAATTTTTTATAGTTTGAACTCTTTTATATAAATATAAATATTTATATATCATCGTACTATTAGATGCGTTGTAATTAAAAATTATAAAATTCATACTACTTATAAATTTCAATGGGAACGTCTTTTAACAATAAACTAAACTTTACATTCGGTATCAATATGTAACAGGACATAAGTAATGATTTGATTACTTGAATCTCCATTTAGGATTTATAGAAGTACTTTCTCCGTAATTCACATTTCACATTCAAGAAACCCAGTCAAATAAAGTAATTTTATTCAATGGAATCAATAGGTCAAGAAGCTATAATAAGGTATAATCATCTATTTATGGTGAAATACAAAATATATATTTAAAAACACAATTTATATTGATTTAGGAACATTAATAATTCCAATTATGTTATCCCTACAAGAAGCGTTAACACGTTTTAGTATATAAAAAGCAAGGTACCTAAATATATGCAATAAAAAATTCACTTAGAAAGTAGAGGTAGCATGTAAATAAGCATGGAATTTTAGTTTTAATGTGCCTAAAATGATAAATGAGACGCTGAATCCTTGCCATACTAGTTCAAGTAATGAATTCTATATCAATAAAATCTTACAATAATACCATCATATTAATTTGAATCACCTAGGGGTGAAATCATATCAAAAGTAACATGTGTAATCCAATAAAAACAATAATCTATCCCAGGTAATTTGACTTTCACCTATACAAGGGATGGACTTTCTCTCGAACATGCTCATTACAAAATTCCATTACCTTCTAGTCTCCCATATATCAATAAAATAGTAAGAATAAAATGGAAAATAGCCTCTCTAATGCCACTTTGTAACATCTCAATCATGGATCTACTTGAGTGATTCCCTAATATGGTAGTTCACATTGACTCAATTGTGCATCCCCGTATTCCTAAGGCTAATGACAAGCAATATGGGTCCAAGGATGTTTTCTGGGGGTACTATACCCTCACAACATAGTGGAATAGTTGTAATAGTAAATAAACCAAAAAATTAAGGAAAATAAATATAATAGATGGCATAGTGGGAAGAAGAGTAATAATAAACTATAAAAGAATAAACAATAAAGAAATTGGATTAAATAATAAAATACATAGGCTAAGTCATATACATGATGATGTTATGGATTGATGATATACAAAAAAGGGAAATAGGTGAAATTCAAATACAACATTCTATAAAAAAGTAAAAAAGGCCTATGGATGGGACCAATAGAATCACAAGTGTATGCTAAGTCTTATTCTCCCAGGAACCATGTTATAATTAAAGCAGATCAAGCATCTGTAACAGGGTCCTCTCCCTTACCCACACCAAAAATCATGAGGTCTACTCAGGTAAAAAAGATGGCCTTTATAGGGTATGAGATTAATTCAGTAGGGAACTAATGATGGTTTCTTGAAATAATCTAGATATATTATATATCCTAACAGTGTTCAAATATTTAAAATAATAATAATAACCCATGATAAAGAACAAATAACAATAGACTCAGGTTTCTATATGAGACCTTGTTGGCTCTACCAGGTACATCATATTCTGGTGTATGTTATATCATAGTAACCATATATATATTAATCATATATATATACAAAATAGGTATATATTTATATAAACAATATACCCAAGGAAATTTATATTTATATACATGAATAATAGGTGCTAGCTAATCCTAGAGTATAACTCAAGTATACATTACTATTCTAAGGCAATGGATCCATCGAGAGTACAATCCCGGAATCTCATATGAATTTGAAACATATTTTCCATCCCTCAATATGATGGGGTGACTCATCATGGCATACACCTGAAGCATAAAAACGTGGAGCATAATGACCATCATCCAAATAAAAGTATAAATTTGAGAATTTTCACATTCAAAACCCAACGTAAGAGATAAAAAACTCCAAACTCAACAAAACCATTAAATATTGTTCAACAGGAAATAACCATGATATACTAACAATTATAGAAATAATGTTTTACCTCTAAAGAGTTATTATCATCTTGAAAAACTACCCAAGGATGCAGAATTCACATACTTTTCTCTTATAATTATATAACATGTTGTCCGGCCTTTCCAAAAACATACACTCAATTTAATTAATCCATTCCATTTACAAGGAATGTTAAATACATTTTATTGTTAATCCAAACACTAATAAGGTTATTTGGACAACTAAAACATTATATAAAAGTGGGAAATTACAATTTTCATATTAAGAAAAACACTTAGAAAGTGTTTTATTTTTTAAATAATCTATATAAAAGAAGGTATTGTCATTTAGAACCCCCAAATGGGTGGAAATCAATGAGGCATGAAATTTAAAATAATATTACATGGGTATATGGGAGTAAATAACATGGAATAATTAATTAATGATGGGAGATTGCATTTTGAGTCATTGCCTTGAGATTACTTGCATGCATAACATCAAAAAAATATTAGGAAAACCTAATAAATATTAAGAAACACTTCTAGATTGACTAACATAGGTCTATTTATGATCTCTCATCAAGATTTAGACATTGATTCAAGGGAAAAAAGGAAAACTCCAAAATAGACAAATTCCCTGGAAATAGGGAAAATGAAATGCACAAAAATATTGCATGAGAAAGGAAGATAATCTAATATATGAAGTAATATGATTAAATATATTACCCCTAGCTATCTAAGGATTCTAATTGTGGCATGATCAATGTTTGGGCATAGGATATATCTTGATACCTATGTGAAGTGAATGAAGAGCTCATGGGAGGATGAAGAACATGTTTCATGAAAGAAATGTGAAAGAAAGAAGAGGGTGAGAGGATAATCATAAAGTTACCCTAAAAAATTGGTTCACATGTTTTGGACACATTTTTGGATAATCCATCTGCCAACTGTGATTCCTCTACTATCAAGGAACCCTCCTCGATTAGGATAGGTGAATGGTTTGTCTAAACATGTGGAAACCATGTAAAATTGATATGTAAATTTTCTATGAAAACTAAAATGGTCATGCATTATAGATTTTGTTGTTTTGGAAAACCCATGGGGCCTCTTTTATAACTAGGTACCTTTCATGGCTGAGTCCAACAATTAGCACTAATTGTGAACTATCCTTATGGACCACTCTTTTCCACTAATTTTTGGAACTTAATGCTCTAAATAAGACCCAGATGCTCCTAAAACCTTTCATAGTCCATAAAGAATATTTAACGAGATAAAAAAAATGTAACTTAGAAAAAAATTATTTTTACAATTATTATAAGTTTGGTCATTACACCATGTTCCATATTTTATATAATTTTTATTCTGGTGTACACTATGTAGCTCGTGGAATTTCACTATCACGATGATGATTTTGTGGTACATAGAATTCTATGATAATCAGGAGTCAACCTAATACAATTTTGAGATTGAGGACTATCATGGGGGATTCCTTTGATGTATTGTGACCTAGGGGACCTAGGTAAGTTCCCAAACTCATATCTGACATTGAAAAGTTGTTTTTTAAATGGGTAGATGATACCTAAGGGATATAGATAGTGGAGATGAGTTTGGGAATTTGACAAACACACGTAACTTTATTCACATTTTTTCCTTTTTGGGGCCTTGAATTTTACAAGTTTTATTTCAAAGAATCTTACCCATGAGCCTAATTAAATAAAATGGTAATCTCTCTTAGGGTAAATCCATTATATAACTATGTAACAAAATCTATTTTGATGGTAAATTATTATACATAAATACCCAACGGGGAGAAATTTATAATATATGATACTTCGGGCTGGAAAAATACCCATAGGGGATGTCTATGTAAATATTAGTTGAAATAATATTGTCAGAGATGTTTGTGTTTATTATATAATAATGGTTTGGATGAGAAAACTCTTATAGGGGAGGTCCATGATGCTAATTTTATAACACTAAATCTTGAATATATTATATTGTGAGGCATATTCATCATGATGTTCCTAGAGAAATCCTTATATTGGATGAATTAGGTATGGTTAATTAGGGAATGTAAAATAGGATGAACAATGGTTTTGGACATAGTACATTAGTTTCCATTGTCTACATGATTTTCTAAAAATCATTCTGTTATCTAGTCAATGTAGTCATCAGCGGTAGTTTTTTATTTATTTTTAGTAGTTTTTATTTATCCAGAGAAAATAAACTGAACTTATAAATGTATATACCAATTATTATGAGAGAATATTTATGGATCCCTACTATGTTTTTTACTCACACCCTATTCAGGTTTTCATTGTATATGGGTACCTGTGAAACACTCACTTGATGATTTCATAGTTTGGGCCTATGTAGGAGATCATGATTTGTAGGGTAGATAAGGACAAATCGAATGACAATATGCAATCAAAATGATGTAGGTATTAGATATTTATTATATCTTTGTGTATTTTGTTATTCTATTTTTTTCATATGTGTATCAATCAACCAGTGGGTGATGTGTTTTTGTAATATATATGAGGATGATCATTCAAATTTTATGTTTCATTTTATATTGTTACCATATCTCTTATTTTTATTGATCCCATTATAATATTTTTTCAACAAGAATGATAAATTATTGCTTCCATTTGTTTCCACACTCTACTACTAGGGGTATATCACACCCAATATACATAATTAGAACCTCACTGCATATTGGGACCCTATGGTATTCAGTGAGGGTCATCTAAGGTCACATAAGGGTATGGTTTGGATATTGTTTAGTGTGAGATAGATAAGGGTGTTACAAATTGGCATCAAAGGTGTTTTTATTTGTATTTCTATTTGGGGTATGATAGCCAACAAATATAGTAATGTATCTGATATTGTGATCGAGCCTTGTTTGGTTCATCATGGAAAACACATCCATTATATTTCCAGGTTACTATGGGTATTAGGTTTATGTTAAATAATTTTTATTTTGTAGTTACTTTATTTTCACATAGAACAATGATCATGATATTAAAATTGATTATTTATACTATATTTTTTTACTCTTTCCCCATTTGAAGAATTTCAGTCATAATATTCAACTCTTTACCTATAGTTCCAAGAGGCATGTCATGCATCATTGGTAGAAACATAGGTATTCACATGATATGGTCATGATAATTTGATTTTTTTTACTAATGACTGGTTCTCAACTATTTGATGTGTTAACAAAAACTCATAAAACATTTTAAAAAGTAAATACTTTCTGTAATTTTAATTATTTGGTAAAACATGTGTATATATATATATTATTCTTATGGATGGTTTTATGGTTCTTGTGATGAGATGATCAATTTCGATGATAGTGGTATAGTCTCTTCAGTGAAGAATGATTGGAGACCCTAAGGATTCATAAAATGAATGTAATGTATTAAATATGAACAAATTGGTGATGAATATTATATATGTTTTCTTATTTAAATTTTCAGTAACAACCTATATAGTGCTTTCCCATATAACATGAAATAAAATCTACTTTACATAATTGGGTGACCTTAGTTCTTTAATGTGGATCATCTTCTATGATTCCATGGGAACCAACATGAGATGAGATTCTTGAGGGACAAATATTATGTATGGATGAATGATGATATTTAGTAAATCAGTAGGCTATTATGTTGGCATGTGATGTCACTATGTATATATGGCCCTTGAGAGTCCGCTGGCATGTTTTATTCCATATTGTTATGGGTTGGAACAGTGTGGTTTTTCCCATGAGTTATAACACTATAAAGATGTGATTTAGATGGTAGGTGGGAGGACCTATGTTCCTTAATATATGAATCATTTTTTTTGTGATTTCAAGACATCGTAATGATTGGTATAATTCCAAGATATGGGTCACCATAGATTTATTGGTTCATTTGAGGTATGGATTATTGGTAGGTGCTTATTTTTATTCAATAGATGAACTAGAAGTTATGTTGAGTTTGGTAATGTCACCATGATTCCTAAGAAATTCTAAAAATGATTACCTAAAGTGATCAGGTTTTATGTTTTGAAATAGTTTGAGAAGTGCTAAATCATTGATATTATGGTCCTTGAGATTATTTGGTTCACAGTCAAGCGTGTTTTGAGTGTGGGTAAATACTCAAGCCATTATAATGGTGTCATAGAGTGAATAATAATGCTGTTAGATTGATAAACTGATGTGGTGGGGAGCATGTGTTGTGGTGCTAGTGTTTCATCCTAGTTGTTGTTCCAAGAAACTCATGTAATCTTGAGTTGGTTTCTTTGATTGGGTGGCATGAGAGAGTATTTGCGTTATGTTTTGTGGGGATTGGGGTGGTACACACTAGCTATGTGTGACGTAATTAAATCATGAATTTCTGAGTTGTGATGCATAAGTCAAGGGTTGATGAAATTTATATTTTTCTTATTGTCTTAGTTTAATCATGTTTTTTTGGTAATGTGTACTTACACAGTAGTGAGGGATGTTTTGGAAACGGATCTGGTATGGTGTAATGGTTGATCCAAGATATGGTTAAAGGTAAGTGTTTCTTAGGATGAAATTATCATGGATTCAGAGAAGTCGTTCACATTTTGGGAATTGAAACCTACTTAGGACGAGATCATGGAGAGGTATAATTAAATCCATGTCATTGGTATTGATGTATCAGTTGTCGATATATGACCCCTATATAGTAAGGTTTGTGGAAGTGTTGAGCTGAATGCAGATAACCTGTGGTGGCATTAGGATACTGATGTTCACAAATGGAATCTATACATAGATTCCTTTGGGAATTCCAAATATGAAATTTGAAGTGGATGGGAATTGATAATGAAAATTGGATTTAGGATTCAAAAATTATTAATGTGAACCAAGGGTATATTAGATCAGATAGTCACTAATTTTAGAAGTAGATCATGAAGGTTAAATGTAAGGATTTTTATTTCAATGGTGTTTTCTCACCACAGTTGAATGTAAATATTGGTGAGGATTACATAATATCACATGATACCTCATGATATTGGGATATCATTATAAGGTAAGTGGAATCATGTTAGAAATTGGCACCAAGAGTTCTTTGTTTGTGTCAACCAAAGATGATTTGAATAGTAGTTTCATTTCTAAAATGATGAAGTGAGTGGTATCTCTCATTGAACATGATGTTCTGTATGTGATTAATGCCTTTTAAATTATGGTTGGGACTTAAAAAATCCAATGACATAATTGAGGTTGAGGGTAGGGGTAGTGATGACCTATCCATATTTTCATGGAATTTGGAGTTGAGGTTGGAGCTATCATATGCCTGAGGAATGAGATGAAAGAGGTGGTCTTTCGATTATGTTTTATATCACACCTTGTTAATACTACTACATTGATTCTTGTTATTTTTTTATAGCTCTATTTTTTATTTTCAACTAGACACTATTTGTGGATATTAAAGGATTTAGGAAGAAGGTTTTCCATGGAGATAATTTTAAAAGATGTTGAACACAATAAAAATGGATTGCATGGTATTCTTCTATCTATTTTGATGTTGTGGATTGGATATTAAAATTGATTGTGATGATGGTTACATAACTAATGATTCCGAGTTTTAGGGATGCTTGTGTATGTTAATGATGAAAATAAGAGGTAGTGTAGTATGATGTGCTTTCTACCATTCAACTTTTGTTTATGATATTTCTTGATATGTGTTCCACTATTTGAGTTTCAAGCCTATCCAAGCATTGTTTTAGTGAAGGATGTGTTTGAAACTCTCATAGAATGTATTATGTGCCTTTAAAATGCCTCTATTAATAATTAAAATTCTTTCTATCATAAATCCTAGATTTATAAAAGTATAAGGATTAGGTTTTATATGTGTGTAGAAATAGGAATTACATGGATATTATGAAACTTTTTCACAAGAGATTATATTTCCCTTGTATGAAATTTATTGCATCATATCCATGGGATACTGATAACTATGTCATTTTATGACCCTCTCATTCTCATTAATTCTTCAAGAAATGTAAATCCCAATCTTGAAGTATGGTTCCCCTTTGAGATGAAGTAAAAATATGCTGAACACAACCACATTGTAAGAGAGGCACAAGATGATATCATATTATGTTGCCACTGTGATGTTCACTCTTGGATATTATGATCTACTTTCACACTCTTGAATGATGATATAGATTTTATTTTTTCCATCAATTTTAATCACTAGTTTCCTAGTTTTTGAATGTTTATTTCAACTCATGTCATAATTTTGTTTCTAATTTTTCATTTAATAAATTTTTGGGTTATGTGTCAGGTAACCAGATCAGGAAATGATCTTTTTAGAAATGTTACACTTTAGAAGATCATTTAATGATTTAATGTGGGACATAGTCGGTTATTGATTAAATGATGACTTAGATAGGTTAGGATATATACTTGGGTGACCAATGAGGATTCTCGAGGATAATAATTGTTACTAAAGGGAGTTTGTAATGAAAAACATCAATATGAGTGTGAAAATTCAGAGGGGAACAAGATTTTTTAAATTTGGTGGATGAGTCATTTTTGAACTAGGATTTAGAATATAATTATAGAATTTGTTATGTATAAATTTCATATTTTGGGGTGAGGAATGAGTTTCCAATGAAGTAATGAGAGCATAATAGATCCACTAGAGAGTCCAGACTGGTTTCTGTAGCCTCATCCTCCAAAAACTAGAAGCTAGTGAGTGGGATTTCCATTCGAAAATTATAGTTTTACCCCCATTTTTAAGAGGGGAATCATCATTGTATTCCTTTTGTTTTGTTCTTGGGATCAACCCTCCCAACATTCCTCTATACAATCTTACCCAATGAATATGGGGTTGTTTGTGGCAGTTTATTAGAGTATCAATGTATGATCCAATCATTAATAATCCATTATTCTTACTTCCATGATACTAATATTTTATTATGGTTTGGATTTAGAAAAAAATAGTTATTTCTCTAGAGAATGGGGAAATCAAATAATTCCTTAAAAACAATCATACAACCCATGTAGGTGACATCCTGTAATAACTCCCATCTACCTCCATCCATTGAATGATCAATGGTATATCACTCCATGAATATATATATCTTATTTAATTTAAATTTAAATAAATTAATTGTGGAAATTGTTCTGGCACATAGGGTTTGGGCAGATATTTTTACAAGGGATCTACAATGGGCATCCTATAAATATTTTAACATGGTTTCACTACCTCATGATGTCCTGGTGAGTTTTAACTGATTTTTATTGTTTAAATTAATTTTTTAGTTAATTTTATATGATATAACAAATTAATTTTGATTCCATGGATTGAGATAGGTACTCGAGTGATTTTCATGAGTTATGTTGAATATAGACGAACATTATTCATCCTTGTAAGAGCTTTCTATCCATGAAAATAGATTAGGACAATTCTTAAAAATTAATATGTCATTAATACAATCCCATTGTATCAATGATTTTATTATATGGAATGCGATGTGGGTGATCGACACTATATGTGGTTACTCTAATTAAATTTGGCCAATATAATTGAATTGGATGTTTAATTTTAAAATGATCAATTATCTGAATGCCTTTAACTAAATGATCAAGCACCTAGGAAACATCATTTATAAGGTTCTAGAATTACCACATGGCCACCAATTGATGAGGCCTTAACATGAGACATTCCATGACTCTTTTAGTCCCACACAAGTGCTTTCCTTTATATGAAATTGGATAATCATAGCTTAATAGTCCATGCTATGAAAACATATACAACCATGTAGGGTTGAGGGATGAAAATGACATCTGTAGACTAAATAGTACTTTAGAGGACCCTATATAAACTTATAGAATTTAGGTTCATTGATCTTACCTTAGGGTATGTAATGAGTTTTTTATGTGTTTTCTGAATTTTTGGTAAAAAAATGTACAGGTCAAATATTTTTTAAGAAATGTGTATGGAAGGGTGAAGACCCCCAACTACCTTTCAACTTAGCTGAAAGGCATTAAATGGCCTCACACCTTTTAGTACAAAAAAAATTTATATAAGTGTTTATATTGAAAAATATATTGTTTTGTATATAATGATTTATATGTATATAGTTATGGATAAATTATGCATGGTTTTATTCCTCATTTTATTAGTTATATACATATTTTTTTCCCATTATTATATTACTATAATATTATTATTCTTTATAAATTTATACATTATGATGACTTGTAATATATTTGTTCCACAATATATGATCTCTTTTGTTTACAATTATTTTATGATAGTTTTCTCTTATGTCAATTTTTTAAGTGATACTTTATAATCATTACCTATTTGTTTCTATTATATTATTATTGAATAGAATGATATATTATACAATTTTATCATGTGGCAACCTAAACAATATTTATGTCTCTCCATTTATTTTATGTATGTCTCCATGATATTCTATGTAGTAACAGCAAGGTGAGGTCTAGGAGAAAGTATGGATATGAGAATAAAAGACATTGTTATTGTCTTTATCATGTACCTAATTCCTAAATATGTTGGACCTCTCTATTTTTAGGAGTTTTATATAGATTTTTGTGATAAATATGATGATATAATATATATATGAGATCTAATTATAAAAATTATATGATTAGACTTTATCATTGTAACAAATGAAAATGTTTCATCATAGTTAATACCATTAATTTTCTATATCATTTTCCACCAGGTTTTATTTATAAGAATAAAACCTTCGATCCGTATTATTTATCTAATGAATAACCCACTTAAACCCTATGGGTCTCACCCCTTCATGACCATTCACCATGTTCCGACATGTTTTATTTACATGGATCCCATTTTATGATTAAATTTATTTGACCATTCCATAGAATTTTAACTCTCAATTAATATATTCATTCTCATGGAATATACAATTTTTAACCATAATCTCTTTGTGTTATATTATATTATAGAAATAATTTTCCATAGTTTCTTTGAGATAGGTAAAAATAACCATTTCACTAATTCATGTTTATGATTATTTGAATCAAAACTTCGTATGAGTTATTCACAACCACAAATATTAATAAAATATATTTTGGGACATTTACCAGTGAATATATCATACAATGTCTTTATGAACACATTAGATATTAAATTTTTTATGTAGAAATGAAACTATTTTTATAGTATACCCCCATAGTAAAATTTCAAGATCACAGTAACTCATCAATAATTGAACCATTTCCAATCAGTAATGATTCATTATCTAAGACAAACTATTCAACTATAGTTTTCCATGAGAAGTGAGTTGTGACAAAATTGCATGGTCTCTCATAGGAACAGTGAATTCCACGCTCATGTATTCAACACCAAGATTTGATCAGTGAATCTTAATAAATTTTCCCAATTGATTATTTAATTTATTATGTAACTCTTTGAACTTTTCATAAGCTTCATACTTGTGTCTCATCTTAAACATATAATGATACCAACTAAATTCATTAATAAAGGTTACGAAGTACCAAATGAAACACATAAAAATTCATGAATGAGTATAATCAATGTATATTGAGATATTCTATCCCACATGATGGTCTAAGAATATTAAGATTGAATTGAGATCATTGATCTCTATATTGGGGTGGCATCGCATGAGCTATAGAGGGATGATCCTTGGGAACTGGAATGTTGAACAATGCATGCTTCACCTATGTGTTACTGGTAAGAGGTGTCAACTGGATGTCATCCTGCACACCCGATCCTTCTCCCACTAGTGTTGTAGAAGGACTCTCCATCATCATATGGGGGAAAATATACATTTTGAAGGATCAAGACCAAAAGATGGAGATAACCCTGGATATTCTATCAAGAAAGATATATCTCATGTCACCTGATTCACATCCATAATCGGTTAAGGCTAGAATGATAGGGGTTCAACAACCACATTTGGAATAGGTGAGGTCTCATATGAAGCATGACATTTTCTATATTTTCATCATCATCATGGATCCTTAGCATTAGAAGCTACTGGAGGAGGTTCCTAAATAGGAACCAACATTCTCTAGGGTGGAATATTGAAGAAGCTCTCACTAATCTCATGATATGCTGACATCATCCCAAGAACAACATCATAGATCACTTTTAAGCTAGAAACCCCTTCCTCCTCAAGATCAAACATTAAAATAATTTTTCATACTCCACTATATTATAAAGAGATTCAAAATGAATTAGAAAATAACACAATAAAAAAGTAATGGAAATTTATTGACATACCATATCCTGGAGCCCTCAACCATGTTGAGATAGATATAGTATGAAATTAATTATATACCATGTCTCATACTCAACATTCTTTTAAATATGGAATCAAATCATTGGTACACCCTACATACAAAATGATTCTTGTCATCCCGAGAGGACATGAAACTCAGCATGTTGTCAGCACCAGTCCTCATCCTGCCTCCCTGTCAGCTTCTAGTCATAAATCTATTATGTCTATCTTGGAGGAAATTGATTGGGTCGAACACAACCAAAATTTCACATGACAATATCAGTATGATGCCACTCAATAATATGAAATTTGATGAGTGTCACTACGTCCAAAGCACTATGAAGTCCTACAGTGCACTATGTTGGAAAATGGTCCAATAAATCCTAGTATAGCATCCATTAAATCTTAAATGACATGTGAGAGTCATGAAACACCTCTACAGGAAGTGACTGACCAAAAATCTAAGGAAAGGGTGAAGGGATGTGCTTCCATGTCCACATATGAATAAGGATGATTCATACTCAAAGATCCTTATGGTCTACGTGGTATATCATAAATAATTTCATGTATGTGTAATCCAAGCACATAGATCCTCATATGTACATCCTTATCTGATCAATGTCCCCCATTTTCCCTAGATTCATCATGTCAACAATCCTCCCCAATTGATCTGTGCACAAGGACACTCTAATGATCCGTAATATATATGCAGGGGCATGAGGAACAAGAGTCTACTTGTCAGCATCATCTGGTAAATATGCAAACTTTACCTCAAGATAGACCGTAGATATCGAGTCGCCATCTGTAGCCTGAGGGGTAAAGAAATTTAAACACATAGAAATATAATTATAATTTCAGGAAGGTATACATGGATGGGTTTCATAATGGCTTCCATCTAGATAAGAAGACTGAGAAGGACATCCACATCCTCGAGGGTGACAATCATATATCTCTCAGGCCGATGGAATGTGTGTGTCTTTGGTCTCCAACTATCTATGAGGGAATAATCAATGTGATGGTAGAAAAATTTGAAATCAAATATTGTAATGTTGTAAAAGATAACACAACATAGGTATGGTATAATGGCGGGTGGAGGTACTTCATGATGAAAATGGTGTGCTCGTAGCACCCAAATATGTCAGACCTTCCCAATCTATAGCATGAACTAGGAAACCTACATAGGCTTCTTAGTGATTATTCTAGTATCCTCTATATATATATATATATATATAAATTAAATGACTCATAAGTCTGAAATGTAAATATAAAATTATGGACTCTAGAATGTTATATCTTTTAGAATGGTTGAAATACCATGTTTATTCACACTGTTTTATGAACTTATTTATTACCAAAATGAAAGTGAATGTATCTATGTTTCTCAAATCATATATGTAATGTGTTTTGAGATAGTATTTTAACTATAAAGGGTGTTTTATAATATATGGTTTTATATATTTATATATATATACACACATGTTTTCATTTTTTATCTAAATGTTTATCAGAAAATGGTGTGCTTTGTAATTTATGAATCATTTCCCACATGAGGGTTTGTTTCGTGATTATTTTCTCATATTCATGCTTTATGGTTTATCCATGGATAGATTGATAATGAATTAATGTCACATAAAATGAAATTTTCATCTTCCTTTTATTGTGAATATAAAATTATTATTATTATTTGATAGTATAATTATTTAGAGACGTCAGAAAATTATTCAAAATGATGAATCATATATTATGACCATATAATTAACAATATTAAATGATCAAAAAAGACACAATACATCATTGTGGATGAGAATGTGAATTGGGTCTAGCAGTGTTTGGGCATCATTTTTGGTTATGACATTCTTGATGACATATGGTTCATCTGAAACATTTTCCTTCGTCATGAGGTCAGTCCATCACATTCTGCATCCTGATGGATTTTTGTCTCCCTCATTTGAACAACCTATTGATGTCATGTATCACTATTGTTTGGCCTTAATGTGTTGGAAAATATTTAAACCCCCTAATAGGTTTTCATGGTGCAGCATAATAGTTAGCAATTGTATCCATCAATTACACTGGATCAACATAAATTTCACATGATATATTCAAAAAGGCACATACATTGATGGAATGTGCTCAGAGAAACTGTAAGGCATGGAATTTTCCATATTTATATAGCCTCAATTATAGTAATACCACCAATTTTTAACTGATGCTATTTGCGATGGGGTATGAATGCTCTTGAACATCAAATTGAGAGTATTCTAAATGGAAAAGGAAGACCTGATAACCCTAATCTTCTTCAACATTATTTGAAATGTCTTTTTTGAATTTGTATTCCATATCTTAACCACTCGTAAATCCCATTTGTGGTATGTTTTCCTTTCTATCAATGAATTACTTCATGAAATAATTAAATATCATCATAATTAGTGTAGTTATATATAACTTATGAAGCCCCTTGAAGAAACCACTGATTCACTATATAATTTTTGTGGTCATGTGTTCATACCTCTTCCACATTTCATATACTGATGTTGACACTCCTTTTCATCACAGAGTCCAAAGGAATGTAAAGGGAAATGACTTAGCACAAATTGATTCAGCATTTGAAGAAAACATCAAAAATCGACAAAAGGATGAACAAGGAGAACATCGCCTATAGGTTGCGCAATTTACCTCATTGTCGTGCAAGAATACTTGCACGCCGCCTAATGGTCGCGTAAGTGACTTGAGTGCCCTAAATGATAACCACCTGAGGTCTTCTGCAGCCTATAAATAGACCCTGTGGGCCCCCCATTTCGGGGAGGAATTTTTCAAGAATTCAGATTTAGATCTCTGAACTACCAAGTGTCTTCTTCAGGTCTTCCGAACACTTATAAGGTAATTATTTACCTATAATAGAAGATCTAAAAAAGAGGAGTATGGTCTAAGTGTCAGAATTCACTAACACTTGGGCGCCTAAGGTGTTTTACCCTTAAGGTAAATGAACATACTTGCATGCCACCCAACTTCCTCACCAAAACTTGTGCGCCTCTCTTCTGGAAGTACCTCAGGATAATTCTAAAGGCATTGGTCAAGGATCGCCCAAGTATTACCATGCTGGATGACAACCGCGAAAGTACCCATGTGCCGCGTAGGTATACCTGTGCGACCAGGACTTGCGTGCCCATGTAGTACTTGTGCACCTGCCAGGACTTGCGCGCCCCTGCCTTTTTGGGTGCCTTTCTTTCCCATTTAACCCCACTTATACCATTCCACCTCTCCTATTAAAGATTCTGTCTTCAAGAAAATCTTCAAAGACATTTATGGCATGATTTCTTGAGTTGTATTCCTTATCTGAATGGAACTCCATGAAACATTTCTCAAAACCTAGTGATTTACACATATTTTTGTCACTAAAGATTGAGATTTCATTCATTAAACCTCATCCTTTAAAGATGAGAGAACCCCTTAAACTGGGCCTCCTTTTCAGGAATAATCCCCTGTCTTAATTCTCAATTCTGGTCATCCTCCTTAAGAGTAATCCCCAAGTCCCCTAATCTGGGCATACTTTTCAGGAGTAAGCCCCAATCTTAAAATTTTCAAAATCTGGGTATCCTCCTTAGGAGTAAGCCCCACGTCCTCATTAACCTAGGCCTCCTCTTCAAGAGTAAGCCCCAGTCTCAAATATGGGCATCCTCTTTAGGATTAATCCCCAAGTCCCTTAATTTTCTCTTAACCAGTCCTAATTTACTTTTGATCTGGATCTCCTTCTCAGGAGTAAAACCCAATCATAAGCTCCTTCCTAATTTGGGAAACCTTTTCAAGAGTAATCCCCAAATTAGAGTATCTGAATCTCTATAAAGTAAATATACCTTTATAGACCATGTTCCTGGATTTCTTCCCTGAAGTAAATCATAATATTCATCTATTTGGGCAGTCATACATACATAATCCCCAAATCTTTTCTTATGATTGCATCTTTCATGGCACAACTTTCTAGTTTTACCAATACCACTTGTTTCTCACACTGAGCATGACTCATGTGAGCTTAGAGTGTAAAAGTAATTATGAAATCTTTCTTTGATCCATCAATCATAAACATCATATTACCTTACTCGAACTACATGGGTTCTGATTCCTTTTCCAAAAAAAAAGGATATGTAGGTAGCCCATCTGTGGGTACGATCCCAAATCTGAAATAATCTATGTCCTTCTGAATGAAAATAAACTTCATGTGCCCCAATGAGTGACTTTAAAACTAGTATGGTCATCATAATGACCAAGAGACTTTTATGTATCAAAGGATACCATTGACTAAGAATCTCTAAAAAATACAGATGATTCTCTATCGATGAAGAACCTCGAATACATATAATTGATTCTCTAAATTTCCTACATATCAATCATTGATTGTCAGATCTAAAGGAAATCTCATTTTATACTTGGTAATGTAATAAGGATTCACGAAAATAACTTAAATCTATAAAGAGAGTCCCAGAGTAGACAATAATTCCCCTCAAAAAGGTGTGATGAGTCCGACCTCCCATCCTCTCGACCAATGAAAATTTCTAAGCCTCCTCAGTCCACAACCAATGAGCACCTACCTTTGGAAAGTAGGTTCAAATAGATATGGAATCGTTGGATGTTTTCGGTTCTACAAACAAACCCGTTAGAAACCGCTTGGAATGTTTGAACCTTAAATCAATGAGGTCATCCTCAATTCCAGAGGGGAACAAAAAATGGTGAACCCGATGCGAATCCTTAACCAAGTCAAAATGATTTTTTTCTTATTTGTTAGGCCCCTATTTAAAACTCAATGAGAGGGCCAACAAAAAAAATCATTGACATATGTTCTCATCCAAAAGATGTAGTTGCTGAATTTATCTTGATTACTTATGTTATATCAAATAGGAACTCTTTTCGAAGATTTTATGCATTCTAAGAAATGGCTGTTCTCAAGTTCACACCTGTGAATACCGTTGCTGCGAATGCCACTACTGCTACTCATGCTGGATCATCGTCCGCTCGGAGGATGATATCACCTACTCAGCATCTTCAACACTAGGTATCAAACGCGCTGGTTAAGAAGTACCGTCAACACAGTACCATAACAACTCTTGAGGCTGCCCGACAAGCCCTCCAAGTGAACAACTCACACTGGTCATCCGGACAACGAAGACCAGTGATCAAGAAGCAGGCAGTGTTAACCACCGTCTCCAACCGTTTCAGGTCGTTATCCCCAGAACACAATCACCATTTGCTCCCTTATTCTGGGGAGGTGAATGAGTAGGTCCCTCAAGCCCTTAATTCAAGGAGACAGGGGTCCTTCCAGAGATCTCCCACCAACAATCGCCGCCAGACTCATGCGGTAGTGTGCCCTCAACATGATGAGGGTACCTACTCCAAGCATTCGACTCAGGTTCCTCAAACCCGAGCAGGCAAGACGAATTGACAAAGGCGAAGTCCAGTTAACAGTGAGTAGGTTCTCATCTCTTCCATCTCCGGAGAAGTCCACCAACCTAACTTAGTGGCAAGCAACGAGCAGGAACACACACCTGCCCATTTTAATTCTGCTGTCCAGCAGACTCTTCTAGCAGCATCACGCCAATCCCGCCAGGCAATTTCGGCGGAGTATAATAGGCCAGAACATACACCTATTTATACATCACCAACTAGTCAGCAGGCTCGTTTGACTACATATGATGGATCTTGTCAACCACGTTCGGAGAAGTGCAATCAACATGCACATACACCTGCTAGTATTGATCAAGCCTACCAACAGTCTTGCTTGGTAGCATTCAGAGAAGTCAGTCAGAAAGATCCGGTGACAAACAGGAGGTAGACTCAACTATTTGCCCCTAAACTTGAGTACTGTCAGGATTCACTGATAGGAAAAGGAGGACAGGAGGAGGCACATACACCTACTCCTAGCCTGGAATGGACGTATATCCTCGTTCCGGCTTCTGAAGTCACCAACCATATTCTATCAATGGTGAAATAGCAGAAGCAAATTCCTGATCATATCTTGGATGCCTGTCAGGATATTATAACAACTTCAGCGGCATATCAGGGAAAGAAACATAAATCTCTCCCTACCAGTGGAGTGACACATCGACAGTTCACTCCAGAACAGACACACACATTTGTTCCAGTCCAAGAGGGTTGTGGGGCATACTCCCCCATATCATACGGACAACCAAGTCATGAACATACTCCTGATATGAGTAGAGATCGTCAGCCTAACCTGGCCATATCTCCTGATCAGGCACATACACCTACTTAGAGCCGCCACTTTCTTCAACAAGTGGTTTCCAAGGCGAGTAAGAAGGTGTCTAAGAAAAAGACCCTCCCAACACAGTCAAGAGATCAAGAGCTAATCTGTAACAAGGCCTTGCTCGATGCTGAAGTTCTTGAAGCCCTCAGATAGTTATCTGTTGGAATTCAAGATTCTACTCCCTCATTTCCCAATAGTGGGAACATTAATTCTGAAGTTATTCAATAGACACTTCCTCATGAAGGCTTGCTTCATGACAATTCGGTCGATCTCGATGTTTCATCTTCAAATGCGAGCCACAAAAACCCTATGTGTGGCCAGAAGACCAAGGAGAAAGAGATCTCATCTTTTGCTATAACCCACCATGGTGGTCCTCCCCATGATGATGGATTTCTTTGTGAAGGTCCTCTCCACAGTAGTGATGCACATTTCCTGGAAAATGCTCCAGTGGACAATGTAGTGCCGATAAAGCCCTCTTATCTTGAGGCACTTGCAAATGCGAATCCAGTCATGTCTAATGTCTCATCTCTAGAAGGTGAAATAATTTCTCAATCAGAAGATATCCTAGTGTGTAGATCAATATTCGAACCACCCCTAAGTCATGCATCTTCTAGTTTAATCAGTGATTTCTCTACCAATCCTATTTAATCCAATGAAGCAACAAGGAAGCACCAGCTCTGGGAAAATAGTTAAAATAACATTCATCAAATGATAAAAAAGAAATGCTGAACATGAGAAAACAACTGGCGAAAGGTGATATGCCAGTCATGTTTTGGCCTCTGGCTGACTCTCAGTATGAAATTTGAGAAATGTTGACGGAAGATGGAATTCATGATATTCATCTCAACATATGGAAAACTATTTTTCAGTTTAAAAAGAAAGTATTATCTTATGATGAATATGAAAATCATGTTAAGATAATAGAAGGGTTACAATACCAAATTTACTTGGCATCTCTATCAGTCTCTCGATATCTGAAGGCTGAAAAGCAGCAGAGAGCCCTTCAGTGTTCATGCCTTAGCGCACTAAGAAAGTTGGTCTAGTTAATTGCCAATAACCCATCTGGTATTCATGTCAGAGGATGGGATGTTCATGGAGCACTATATTTCACGGTGCTCTCTAGTCAACAAATCCCACCGAAAATGGTCTCATGCAATGTTATTTCCCAGGGCCTACCATGGATACCTGGCTTTGTTTGTAATCAATTGCTTGGCCAAGAATTGGCTTCAACTAGTTCCACTCAAAATCAAGAATACATAGAACAAGTTGTTGAATTACTCCTACATAAAGAAAATGAGAATATTGAACATGCCTCTCGTTTGGAGAAAGCACATCACCAAGTGACAGAAGTTTCAGAAATCATCCAACGGTCTTTTGAAGTAGTTGATAAAAGTGGATGTTTATTGATGCATGAAGCTAATTTCCGTACCAAGGTCCAAAAGATCAGGAGAGATTTTAAGAAAGTCTCATACATAGCATGTCAAGAGCCACCCCAGCTCACCAGATTGGGGACTCTTTTAAACCAACCCTCAGAATCAACAAATAGGATTCGAGGAGTTGAGCAAAGACAGTAGGAATAGCCCCAGTCCACCAGACTGGGGACTTTTTCAAATCATCAATCCCCTCCACAAAGAAAGGCAGTCTTCTCTTGATTGGGGAAGAAGCCACAAGAGGAATGAAGCGCCAAATTATCAGGATATTCCCTCCAAATTACAGTTTGTCAAGAAGTTCCTGAGGGATCGAATCAACAAAAGGAAATGTCTCATAAAAGAAATGGAAGGAGACAATATCACAGAAATTCTGATAGAAGGGATGTGATGCATTATGCATCAATCAATTTCATCAATTCCGTTGTTTCTGATCCACCAGATGAGGCTCACTCAAAGGGATCAGATGAAGAGGTTCCTGTTTAGGAAGTTGTACGCACAGACACAAATGAAGAAGGTGTGCGTACACGAAATAAAAGGTTTACCCAAAATCTGGGCGTTCCTTCAAATAACCCACTTCCTACACTCTGAAAGGGATCAAACAAGTGAAAGGGGAATAATCAGGTTACATATCCTCCCTCTGGAGAAGGACAATTGCTCTCACTAGAGCAACGATTTGCTCAACAGGAAGAAGAAATGAAGGAATTAAGGAGGATGAACGCAGAACTACTTCAGGGTAGTCTTCCTCCTAAGCGTGATGCAGTCAGTCAGCCAAGGGATTTTGTTGAAGATACTAAGATGGATCAAGAATATCCTCCTTTATCAGTACACCCTCACAAGTCTAATCCTATGGGTCAAGTGCAACAACAATTGGCAGTGCTACCATCAGTTGCAGTACCAGCTGCCATACCTGTCCAAGCTCCAGTCAGTGCAACTGTTCAGATTCAAGCTCAACCAGATGTTTCTCAAAAGTTAATAACTACTATTGGGTCATTAATAGCTCAGTTGGAAGTTATGGAGGGAAAGCGTGCGCAGGTTCAACCAGAAAAGAAAGCTTACCCTGAATCGGTAGATTCAATCTCTCCCCCATTAAATTTTGGAAACCCTGTATTCCCTATTTTCAATGGATCAGGAAATCCTGAACAACATTTGATGCATTATTTGTCTTTTTGCGATCCTATGATGGGAACTACGGAGTAGCAAGAAGCGGTGAAACTCAGATGCTTCGTGCGAACCTTGCAAGGACTAGCTTTTGTCTGCTATACAAGCTTGAAATCCTAGTCAATTATCGGATGGGAAGATCTCTGTCAATGATTTCTTCTTCAATTCAGCTCAAATTTTCCAGAGACAATAGTTTTTGATCTTACAGATTGTAAGCAAAGGGATAATGAAAGAGTATCTGATTTCATTGCTTGCTGGAAGGGATTACCATATTCTTTGAGCTTAGCACTCCCTCAGAAAGAATTGTTTCTAATCTATGTGGCAAATCTACATGATGAATTACGCACACCGCTGATCCCTATGTAATACACAGGAAGGTTTAATAACCTTACTTCAATCGCTCAACAGATTTAATATTCTCTGATACAGACTGAGGCTAAATCTCATGTAATTCCATCAGCTATAGGAAGGAGAATGGGTAAAGCAGAGACTGCTACAATTGTGCTTAAGCAAGCACCTGTACCTACTTATAATTCAAAACCTTCATCTTCTCGAAGGGTTCCACCTCATGAGCGCCAACATTAGAGGTCATTTCATCAAGAATATAAAATGGATCAATGAAGAAAACAATTTCCGGATCTGAAGAGAAAAACATACTCTTTCTGAAATGAACAAGTTCCTGGTTATTTCATTTTGGCACTGGAAAATAATTTGGTTCAATTGCCAATTCCCCAGAGGCTAAACAAGGAAGGAGATGAAGACCATCCCAATTATTTCCCATTTCATTAGATGCTAGGACATCCCATCCAGGAGTGTTTTGTCTTCAAAGACCTCCTACAAAAGATGGTCGACTCGGGACAAGTCAAACTGAAAGGTTCTTCAGCTCAGATAGCATGTGTAACTGCTACAGTTCCAGAGGAAGAAGGTGAATGGCATGAAGTTAAGAACAAAAATACACAAAAATATTATGAGTGGATGGTCAGAAAGATGATCAACCAAACTCATGCTATTTTGCGAACACAATTGAAGAAACCAATTGTGCCTTCTACCATGAATTCCACAGAAAAACCCTCTTCATCAGAGGGAAAATCCTCGAAGAAACGACACGATTCAAAGAAATAGAATGAATCAGAAGAAGATGAGCATGTGTCAAATCCTAAGTTGTCTTTGACCCTAGCAGATTTCATTCCATATAATTCAAAGCAACGGGAACCGCCCCATCAAACGGCACAACCTAAATTTTCTAGTCAGGAAGAGTCTTCATCGGATGAAGAATTTATTTTCGGTTCTGTTAATATGATTCAATTAACAGATTCGTATGCCAGTTACAGTTTTGATTATGATGATCCTGAATTCCCTATATCAAATAGAGGAATCAGAGGAAGTTCCAGAGGCTCAGGATACATGGGAAGACGTGGATATTTCAGAAGACACTATTCCAATTCTACCCCTTCTATAATTGTGTACGTAGCAGAAACTCATGGTAGAGCCCTTTAGCGAGCTCAACAAGAACAAGCAAGTACTTCCCCCAATAGTAAATTTAGTCCTGGCATAGTTATTCTGGAAGACAGGTTGAAGGTTCCATCTTCTTCCACTTAGCAAGGAAATGGATCTAATCAGTCTAATCTTCCAAAACCAGGAATATTGCCAACTCCTATCCCGATACAAGATGCATCAACTTCCAAAGCATCTGCTTCCAAGGCAGCTGCTAAACCACATGTTCCTATTGGGAAACGCAGACCTCTCGATCAAAAGTATGCTGTATTGAAACACCTGGCCAATGTACTGGCCAAGTTATCAATTCTGGATGCTTTGAATCTGTCAAGGGATCTTCGGGAGGTACTCGTCAAGGCTTTGTCAAGTCCTCTGGAGTTTGAAACTGAAATTGCTATAGCTGAAGTCTATCATGTTGAGAATAATCTTACAGGATGCCATGCGGTGATATATTTCACTGATGAAGATGAAGATGATGTCATTCATGGAAATATTATACCTTTGTACTTATCTGGCAAGGTCAATGGCATAGAGGTCTGAAGAGCTTTCATTGATAATGGTTTGGGATTCAACCTCATTCCCATTCGTACACTTCGTCAATTGGGCCTCACGGAATCTGATTTATCTCCTTCTACCATGATGTTATAAGGATATGATAAAAATGAACAAGAACCACTGGGCAAAGTAACACTCAGAACTCAGTTTGGAGATCTTGTATCCAATTCAGATTTCACGGTTGTTGATCAAGACTCAGCTTTCAACATCTTGCTTGGAAGACCCTGGTTACATCAACATACGGCTATCCCTTCGTCATACCATCAATGTCTCAAATATTTTTTTGATGGTCAAGTTGGGACATTGTATGGTGATAAGGCCCCGTTCAAGACATGTGAGTCTCAATACATTGAGGCGGAATTCTTTAACGTAAAGGGAAAGGATAAATCCACAACTAGGGAGATTACAAAAGTTAATGCTACATATGGTTGGGAAAATATTCCAGTAAATCCATTTGTGCATGTGAGTACAGATTATGTGTTGCTTATCAGTAAAATTGACAGGGTAGACCCAAATCAAAATACTCGTATGGAAAGATCCATAATGTCAATTACGACAATCGAGCTAGACAACATGGGAGAAACTGGTAACCCACCAAGCAATGATGAAAGCTCCAATGGAGATGTCTTCGTTTCATCTGCTGAAATCCAGCAAGTCTATACTTTGCCAACTAGGCCAGAAGAAGTTATAGCCACATCGGAGGTGAACAATGATGTAGATTCTCAATCCATCATCCCCTCTTTATTTCCCAAGGAAGACCCTTCCCCATCAATTGGGTCAGAAATGGAAGCCTCTTCTTCAAGATGTTCAAATTTTAACATCTCTTCTGATCATGGAAATTTTTCTTCATCATCTGATATGCAAGTAGAAATGGAAGAAATAACATATGATGAAGAAGAAGAGGAAGATCTCAGAGATTATCCTCCAGCATTTGAGGAGGGTATCTCTACCACCATGGATGAACTCAGTGAAATAAATCTGGGTACAAAAGAAGATCCATGCCCCACTTTAATCAGTGCAGTCATGACTTTTGAAGAACAAGAGATGTATATTTCCTTTCTAAAAAAAATAGATATATATTTTCTTGGAACTATACAGAAATTCCCAGGTGTGATCCTGATGTGGTTACTCATCATTTGGGTTTACCAGAAGAACATCGAGGATTTAAGCAAGCCGTGAGAAAAACACACCCAACTTATGCTTCCAAAATTGAAGCTGAAGTGGATAATCTTATCAAAGCTAACTTCATCAGAGAAGTTAAATATCCCAAGTGGTTGGATAATATTTTCCCTGTGAAGAAGAAGAATGGAAAAATTATAGTTTTCATCGATTTCAGAGATCTTAATCGGCATTGTCCTAAGGATGATTTCCCAGTTCCGATTACAGAACTTTTAATTGATGCAACAGCTGGTTATGAAGCACTTTCCTTCATGGATGGATATTCAGGATATAATCAAATCCGATTGTCCCCAGAAGACGAGGAATCCACAGCCTTCAGATCCCCTCAGGGTGTGTTTTGCTACCGGGTAATGCCCTTTGGCTTAAAGAATTCAGGTGCAACATATCAGTGTGCAATGCATCGTATATTCAAACCCTTTTTAGGGAAGTTTGTTGAATGCTACGTGGACGATTTGGTGGTCAAATCCAAACAACATTCTAATCACTTGACTGATTTGGAAGTCATATTCTGCAATCTTCAACAAAATAATTTGAAGATGAACCCCTTAAAATGTGCTTTTGGGGTAACCTCAGGAAAATTTCTCGGCTTTGTTGTACGCCATCATGGTATTGATGTCGATCCTGAGAAGACAAATTCAACCCTTGGTATGTCACCTCCTCAAAATTTGAATAATTAAGAGGAATTCAAGGACACTTAGCCTATATTCGGCGCTTCATCTCCAATTTAGCAGGAAAAAGTTTACCCTTCACCAAATTGATGAAGAAGGGAGTCACTTACCAGTGGACTGAAGAATGTCAAGAATCATTCGTTATTCTCAAGAAGTATTTCTTGAGCCCACCGGTACATATGCCACCTGTTGAAGGAAGGCCACTTATCCTTTACGTGACAGCCTTAGAGTGATCATTGGGTGCCTTTCTTGCTCAGAAAAATGATGCTGGGAATGAAAACAGCCTCTACTACCTCAGCCGGACTATGCTTGAAGCAGAAACCTGGTATTCAAGTATTTAGAAGTACTGCCTGGCATTAATCTTTACAGTTTAGAAATTGAGACAGTACCTGCAACATCACAAGGTCCAATTGGTATCTCGCAATAACCCGATCAAATTCATCCTTAGTCTTCCAATGCTTACCGGACATCTGGAAAGGTGGGCAGTTATTTTGCAGCAATTTGACATTCAGTATGTGTCTCAAAAGGAAATAAAGGGCCAAGCTCTGGCCGATTTCCTGGATGAACACCCTTCAGTGGATGACACATCTTCATATATTGAACTCCCTGATGATGAAGTCTTCTCTATTCAATAAAATCCTCAGGCATGGGAAATGTATTTTGATGGTGCTTCCAGAAGTCCAACAGGGAGGAAAATGGAGAATCCTAAATTCAACAAATTTGGATTAGGAATTGTGCTCATTTCTACAGAAGAGGCAGTGTTACCTTATTCCTTCTTATTATGGGAAGGTGGTACCAATAATGAAGCAGAATACCAATCTCTCATCGCAGGTTTGGAATTGGTGCTTCAAGCATGAGTGAATCATTTAAAGGTGAAAGGTGATTCAGACCTAGTAATAAAACAAGTCAATGTGTATTATGCCATCAGAAAAGAAGAACTAATCCCTTTGTATGATTAATTTGGAGAGTTATTGGAGGAATTCTCTTTGAAACCGACATTTTCTTATGTCCTGTGATCACAAAATGCTCAAGCTGATGCACTAGATAATATAGCCATAGCTCTGGAAGATCCAAATCGGGACGAGACAACCATCAGTATTTCCCACCGTCATGCAATTTCAACTTATGTTCGAATCAGAACAGAGGAAATTTATGAAATTAGTCTCATTCCCGAACCGTATGGTCATACTACAGGATGGATGTCACCTATCAGGTAATACCTTCAAAATGGAACACTTCCACCTGATAGAGCCGAGAAAGAACAAATCTGGCGACCTGTGGTCAATTGTACTCTTTATGATAACCCAGATCACTTAGAGAAAATTCTCTACAAATGTGGTTTTGATGGAGTTCTCATCAGATGAATTGATGGTGAAGAGACAATGGTTGTCATGAAAGAAGTGCATGCCGGAACCTGTGGTGCCCACCAGCCTGTTCATAGACTGTCTGATCATATTTGAAGGCTTGGATACTTTTGGCCTTCAATGATACAAGATTGTGTTAATTTCACAAATAAGTGTCATTCATGCCAATTACATGCCAACTTCATTCATCAACCTCCAGAGTTGCTTCATACAGCTAAATACTCGTGGCCATTTTCCACATGGGGAATGGATATGGTAGGACCTTACCCTTCAGCTACGACCAAGTAGTTTAAGTATATTATTACTGCTACTGATTTATTTTCCAAATGGGCAGAGGCTGTACCTCTCAAGGAAGTCAGTTCTAAATGCATTGTTAGCTTCATGAAGTCTAACATCGTTACCAGATTTGGTGTCCCTCATACCATATTGACGGACAATGGCACTAAATTCTGTTCATCTGAGGTGAAGAAATTGTATCAAGAATAAAACATTAAATCCAACCATTCATCTTGGTATCATGCAGCGGCCAATGGCCAGATAGAAGCCTTCAATAAGACTCTGTGAAATATACTACAAAAGATGGTGGATAAAGATAAGAAGTCATGGCCTGATAAACTCTTTCATGCTTTATGGGCTTATCAGACTACCAGCCGCACTGCAACGCGGTCAACTACATATTAACTGGTATATGGAACGGAAGGAATCTTGCCTATTGAAGTTCAACTACCCTCGCTCAGAGTAGCCCTTTGTGATCAGTCTTCTACAGATGAACAATCTCAAAATCGATTGAATGAATTGGAACGATTAGATGAGAAAATATTGCGCACATTGCACCACTTTGAAGTCTATCAGAATCTAATAGCACGAGCTTTCAACAAAAAAGTTCATCTTCGTTCATTCACTTAGGGAGAATTAGTATTAGTTCTCAGAACTCCAATGATACCAGGAAAGAAACCTCCCAATCTTGAGCCAAAATGGGAAGGACCTTACTCAATACATAGGGTCTACTTCAATGGAGCTTATTCATTAATCTCTATGGACGGAGAACTCATCACTACTCCAACCAATGCCAGATTTTTGAAGAAGTATTTTATATAAACACCAAATATATCATCAATGGTTCGGTATGACCTTAAACTGCACCACCGTCCAGCAAGACATTAAACGGCATCATCAACAGTCCATGCACAAGACCCTAAACTATTTGCAAGTCCCTTATGTCCAGCAAGACGTTAAACTTCATCATCCATTGTCCATAAATATGACCTTAAAATATTTGTACATTCGTCCAACATGATGCTAAACTGTATCGTCCCTTTTTGAAAAAGTCCCTAATACGTCCAACATGACTTTAAATAGTGTACTCCTTTGTCCTCACTGCATGACATTAAACTGCACAGTCCCCCTTTTTCCCAACATGACATTAAACTGTATTGTCCCCATCATCCTAATTACATGACGCTAAACTATACAGAAAGTCCTTAATACGTCCTACATGACATTAAACTGTACTTTTTCTCTGCTACATGACACTAAACTATGCACCACTTATAGTCCTAACTGCAAGACTTTAAACTGTATAGTCCCTTCATATGTCCTACATGACATTAAACTATGAATCGTTAAGGTTTTTGTTACCTCTTGTTTCTCACACCGAGTATGACTCATTTGAGCTTAGAGAAAACTTCAACCATAACACCCTCTCTGGGCTACTAACCATTTGTAAGTCCCAACACCATCATTTTTTTAGGTCGTTGTCCCCAAGAAAAACTTTATCACTAATTCATTCTTTAATAGAACTATGCGGACTTTGATCCTTGCCTTCAGGCTGGGTACGTAGGCAACCTCCCAAGGTTTAAGCCCAAAACCAATCTCTTCACATTGGTTCACCTCCATCTCATACGATGTTGATTTTTGAAACCACCCCTAGAATCAATACCTTTACATTGGTTAACTTTTGTCCTTTCTATACGACGTTAAACTATACAACACCTTTGTCTAGTATGACAATAAACAAAAATATTCTTTGATACCATCACCTGAGAGGGAATCATTATTTACATTGATTTTCAATCATGTTTCATTACAAATACTACATGCATACATGGAAATACCTGAACATTTTATCTTGGGTTAAATCATCATTGCACTAAAAGTCCCCTTTCACCCTTCACACGTACGAACCAAATTTGTACAAAGGGTATTTCAAGAACTACGTGGTCTTGATTCCCATCCTTATAGGATATGTAGGAATGTTCGAGTGTCCCTTGAATCCAGCCCCAATTATTTTGGGCTTAACCCTAAATTCTACTTTCAGTCCCCTATCTGAAAAGTCCCCATGAAAACACACACTATGTATTTCTTATAATTTTCCAAGCTCTATGACCCTAAACTAAGATCACTAATCCTTTTGTCCCGCATGATGTTAAACTATTGTTCAGAAACTATGTATGGCTTGATTCTCATACATATGGGATACGTAGTGAATTCCAACTTAGGACCCAACCACAACATGATTATGGTTTGTATTGATCTGTGTATCTTTGCATACATTGAAAAAAACCTATCTTTATGTTTCATAGTCCTAACCTTAAATATTTTCAGATCTTCATAACCCATTTCCGGACTTCTAGTCACAAAAATGTCAAACTTCTGAGAGTTATTTCATCTGACTATGCAGTACGTGCCCTTAGGCGGCCTTGTATAAACAGTCTCCATAACAGACTTGTCAGCCAAAAGATACTATTATTTGACTATTCATCCAATTCCCTTAGGCGGACCTATATAATTCAGCCCCCTAACGGGTTTTTCAGATACTGGTAACTTCATTCTTGGGAAGAAAGCCTCTTTTTTCCTTATTTGTATTAATGACAATATGTACGGATTTGAAAAAAATAGTCATCCTTAACATACTTGTCCCATATCCTTTTTCATGATATGAAAGTATTCAAGTCTATGGTTTATGTTCTCCTTCCCTACGTTTGGGTCAGACCTTCGTAGGAGTGATATCCATCCAGTTCTTTGATAATCTTGTTTAGAAATATCTTCTCCACATTCAAGTACATCTTTCCATACAGCAAACTCTATACGTTGGAACATTTGAGTCTCTATAAACTTCCACTGTCTTTTAGCTCTAGGAAAGTAATTTTATGAGAGTTCTTTTGCCTGACTATGCAGCACGTGCCCTTAGGTGGCCTTGCATAAGTAGTCTACACAACGGACCTGTCAGCCAAAAGATGCTATTTATTTGACTATGCAACCAATACCCTTAGGTGGCCCTGCATAATTCAACCCCCTAACAGTTTTGTTAAATAATGGTAACTTCATTCTTGGGAACTACTTATTCTAATTTCTTTTAGCTCTCTTTCATATCATTCCCCATATTCAAATATTCTTAAGTCATAGTTTACATATTTTCCCTCATACTTGAGTATGGTAATATGTTTTCAGATAAATTTTCAAATAATTGAGTCAATTATAATTCATTTGGTCAAATATATTTCAACCTTAAACATAAGCCTCATTATGTCTGATTGGCATGACATTAAACTGCCCACAAAAGACAAAGGAACTCTGAATAAAAGTCAAGTTCCAACTCACTAAACATATATTTTGTATGATTTAGGTAATAATGAGCAATTAAAAGATTCAAAGTTTGTAGTATAATTTATAATAATCCTAGTAAAAATAAAACTATGCTTACTAGGCCCATTGGCATAGGTAAATTTAAAGCAGAAAGAAAAAGAGAATGCTGGTACAAATGATTGAAGGTGAAAGTTATTTTCATTGATGCACAAGAGTTATAAGGACATCCACATACTAGAGTATCTTATCTTTTTCAGGAATTACAAAATACTTTCAATATAACTCTTCATTTTATTTATGGCATCCCGAGCTTCATCAGCAGCCACCTGGAATTAATTCATTGAACTAGATACCATAAGAGATGAATTGATACCAGCTCTTCTTGGAACAATTGTAAAAGAATGTTCTTGAGTGCGGTTTGAGAAAACATTCTGCTGATCAAACTGTGACTCTGTTTCTATCCAATATACTTGGAAGATGGATACATAGATTTGATATTGAAGCATTGGAAGTAAAGAGCCATTTGGAGAGAGTAATCTTTTTAGATATTGTTCTAATACCATATTTGTCTTCTCTCCACCAACCGGTAGTGGAAAACAATTTAGCCCATGGGTTTTCCATTTTCATATCTGCAAGGAAGTGGAATGTAGGAAAAATTTGAAAGTTCACGCCAATGTTGTTGCTCTTAATTCACAACATAACTGAAATAGAGGAGTAGCAGTGCAGCTTCATCTCAGGCATATAATTCTTTACATCTGGAACATTGACTCCTTGCAGATGACCATGACTATATAGAGGCAATTAGATGCTCTGTGGGAAATTAAGATGATATTTCTTCAAGTACTTAGCCAAATATGGGAGAGTGTTGTCGCAGATATCATAGTAATCATGGCCAACAACGTTCATTATATCATCAATCTTCTTGCTAGCCAGTTCATCAGCTATTCCGGTTCTAAGAGCCATTGTTTCTGCACAAAATTTGAATAAAATAACTTTTAAGTAAGTTGATTTTTCATAAAATTTGTGAAGGAATTTCAAAAAAAATGGAAAAGGCATTAAGGCGTGCAAGTCTAAAACTTGGCGCACAAGTATGGATGTATCGCACAAGTGTTAATGTGACACACAAGTTTTTGGCATGCAAGTATCACCGCGTAAGTCCTATTACCTTGACAACAGCGCGATTGCGAAGAAACAACAGAAAACGAGTAACTTGCGCGACGAAGGTGACCTGTGCGGCAAGAACTCGAGAATCCCGAAATCAAATTCTATGCACGGAAAATGACCATATATTTATAGGCCAGGCCGCACCCTTGCACACCGATGCCTGCACGCTCAATGCTTGCGTGCCTCCATCTGCACCATCAACACTTGAGCACCACCTTTCCTTTGGTGTTCTTCTTTTCCTCATAGTCACATCCTCATTTCTTTCAGACCCAATTCTGAGGGGGGACTTTTGTAGATGCTTCTTTTCATCACAGAGTCTAAATGAATGTAAAGGGAAATGTATTAGCACAAATTGATTCAGCCTTTGAAGAAAACAACAAAAATCGACAAAGGGATGAACAAGGAGAACTTGCCCATAGGTCGCACAAGTTACCTCACTGTCGCGCAAGTATACTTGCATGCTGCCTAATGGTTGTTCAAGTGACGTGCGCGCCCAAACTGATAACTGCCTGGGTTCTTATCCAGCCTATAAATAGACCCTATGGGCCCCCCATTTTAGGGAGTAATTTTTCCAGAATTCGGTTTTAGAGCTCTGAACGCCCAAGTCTATTCTTCAGGTCTTCCGAACACTTCTAAGGTAATTCATTACCTAGAATGGAAGGTCTAAACTAGAGGATTAAGGTCTAAGTGTTAGAATTTACTAACACTTGTGCGCCTAAGGTGTTTTTCCCTTAATAGAAATGAACATACTTGCGCGCCGCCCTACTTCCTCACCAAAACTTGCGCGCCTCTCTTCTGGAAGTACCTCAGGATAATTAGGCATTGGTCAAGGATCGCTTAAGTATTACCATGCTGGATAACAACTATGCATTTACCCATGTGACACACAGGTATACCTATGCGGACAAGACTTGCGCGCCCACGTAGTACTTGCATGCCTGCCAGGACTTGCGTACCCCTGCCTTTTTGGGTGCCTTTCCTGCCCATTTAACCCCTCTTATGTCGTTCCACCTCTCCTATTCAATATTCAGTCTTCATGACACTCTTAAAAGCCATTTATGGAATGATTTCTTGATTTGTCTTCCTTATTTGAATGGAACTCCATGGAACATTTCTCAAAACCTAGTGATTTACACATATTTTCGTCACTAAAGATTGAGATTTCATTCATTCATCCCCATCCTTTAAAGATGAGAGAACCTATTAAATTGGGCCTCCTTTTCAGGAATAAGCCCCAGTCTTAATTCTAAATTCTAGGCATCCTCCTTAGGAGTAAGCCCCAAGTCCCCTAATATGGGCATCCTTTTTAGGAGTAAGCCCCAATCTTAAAATTCCGAAATCTGGGCATCCTCCTTAGGAGTAAGCCCCAAGTCCTCATTAACCTGTGACTCTTTTTCAGGATTAATCCCCATTCTCAAATATGGGCATCCTCCTTAGGAGTAAGACCAAAGTCCCTTAATTTTGTCTTAACCAGTTCTAATATACTTTTGATCTGGATCTCTTTATTAGGAGTAAAACCCAATCATAAGTCCCCTCCTAATTTGGGCCTCCTTTTCAGGAGTAAGCCCCAAGTTAGAGTATCCAAATCTCCATAATGTATATATACCTTTATGGACCCTTTTCCTGGATTTCTTCCATGAAGTAAATCCTAATCTTCATCTATTTGGGCAGTCATACATAGATAAGCCCCACATCATTTCTTATGATTTCATAATTCACGGCACAACTGTCTAGTTTTACCAATACCACTTGTTTCTCACACTGAGCATGACTCACATGATCTTAGAGTGTAAAAGTAATTATGACATCTTTCTTTGAGCCATCAGTCATAAACATCATATTCCCTTACTCAAACTATATGGGGTATGATTCGTTTTCCAAAACAAAGGATACGTATGTAGCCCATCTGTGGGTATGATCCCAACTCTGAAATAATCAATGTCCTTCTGAATGACAATAAACTTCAAGTTCCTCAATGAGTGGCTTTAAAACCAGTACGGTCATCATAATGACCAAGAGACTTTTATGTATCAAAGGATACCATTGACTAATAATCTCTAACAAATACAGATTATTCTCCATCGATGAAGAACCTCCAATACTTATAAATGATTCTCTAAATTTCCTACATATCAATAATTGATTGTCCGATCTAAAGGAAAGCTCATTTTATACTTGGTAATGTAATAAGGATTCACAAACAGAACATAAATCTATAAAGAGAGTCCCGGAGTAGACAATAATTCCCCTAAAAAAGGTGTGATGATTCCGACCTCCCATCCTCTCAACCAATGCAAATTCCTAAGCCTCATCAGTCCACAACTAATGAGCGCCTACCTTTGGAAAGTAGGTTCAAAAGGATATGGAATCATTGTATGTTTCCGATTCTATGAAAAAACTCATTAGAAACCGCTAGGAATGTTTGAACCATAAATCAATGAGGTCATCCCCAATTCCAGAGGGGAACAACTGATTTCTATTTTTCTTAAGTATCCCTAATCATATAGTCATACAATTCTTGATGATTATATAGTATTTGTTCAATACATTATTCAATATTTCATTTATTTGGCTCATATTCCGTATATAAGTGATAATATTTCACATAAATTGATTTTATCTTTACATTGAAATAGTAAAAAATAACAAAGGCATTGCATAAAAATCCTCACAATTTCATTATTAATAGGTTTGTTAGGGATTTTTTCTACAAATTGATATAAATATATGATGTAGTACCAATTATGTGCATTTAGGGGTGTCCATGTATTAGGGTCTGTATTTATTGCTTCATTTATTGACCGATTCCAATTAGATATCAAACTAACACCTTGAATGATGGGGAAATAGTTGTTGTCACATGTCAAAAACCTACTATATGATTCATAGTTTTCCTTATCAATAATGGCCAAGGTAAGAGGAATATGTGAATAGTTTCAACCTTGGGTTGTCACAATCAACAATTTACCCTTGAATTTTATGTATGAAAACATTCCATCAATCTCTATGAACTGCTTTCTGAAACGAAATATGGAGATACTGGGGAGATATACCTAGAACAACCTATGAAATTAAAAATGATATCGATCATGTCAGTTATCTTGAGACACATGTTTGTTCATATGAAGATGTATAAAAACTTGGTTGTTATGTCTCAGTATGGCTAGGAATTTTGGCAACACCTGATATCAGTTATCCCAATCACTATAGACCTTAATAATTTCCTTCTATTTCTCCATCCATGTCTTATTATAGAAACCATTATAACAAAAAAATTGTATCCTCTCTTGCATAATGGATATAGTAACATATTGGAATTTCATAATAATGTCAATGATAATGGATGAAACAAATTTAGAATCTAAGGAGGTATGATGTTGTGTCTTGTTTGGCTAAACGCAAGTATGAGCTGCCTAAATCATTGATATTATCTAAACACCAAATGAAATGTCCATAATTTCCCTCAAGTGGAATATACAATCATCCCCATATTTTTCAAACCCTATGATCTATTTTTATGGAATTATTTTTGAACTAATAATTTGTATTTCCTCTCATTTTGAAATATCTTTTGAATGTTTTTTAATGCATATTTACATGGAAAATACATTCTTTCATTTATGGGTTCTTCTAACTCACCAAAAATATATGGTACAACTCTGAGAAATGTAGTTGTGGGTTTGAGAAAATTTCAGTCAAATCCAAGAACATGTTCTATTGATTCTTACCAAGATGAAAAGTGTGGTGGATGATTTATTGTGGGTTTACATTAATGTAAATCTAATGGATTTTTAGAAACATCCTCCCCATCATCTACTACTCCCTCCTAATCAGCACTATTATCACCATCTATTCCATCATTATAAAAATCCTCATCTGATGTTGTATATACATGTATATTTGGCAGATAATCTAGGTTTCCCTCTTCCACATCATATGGAATAGACTCAATTTCTAAGGGTAGACCTTCTTCAACCCCTGTTGTAAGTATAAATCTTCTTATAATTGGATGTTATTTCTGTATAGTAGTAAAATAATAATATAACTCCATTATGGTACCATCTGACCATTGGGGAAATAAAATTATTGCTTATACCCACTGTGCATCAGCAACTAATGGAAAAGGTATATGCCAAATTATAGCTGGGAATTGAAAATATTTATAGCACATAGACTTGGTCTTTTGATCAGGTCCCAGATTAAAGGAATCGTGAATTCTATCGTGATGATAACTCAGGATTACAAATTCAGGTGTACGAACCATGTTTTTTGGTTTTTAACTATATCTACCTCCTTGTTCAGTTTGAATTACCTCCCAATAAGAGTACACATAGAAAAACATGACTCTCTACATAAAAAATGTTTTTTGATCAGCATTTTGATAGTGAAAATATTATTGACAATGATGGTTGAACATATAATATTTATTATACTTTAATATTATTATGTCTTTTTATACATTAAAATATGATATGAATGGTTATTTATATAAAATTTTTATTACAGTGTAAGTCACATAATATTTTGAAAACTGTGGTAAAAATAAGAGAAAACACCAAAGAATTTTATTTATCATTGATTAAAGGAAAATTATGATCCCATAAAGTGAAATAGAGAGGAATATACACATTAAATAACATATTAATGATTTACAACATACAATAAATACCATGAATTTCTTAATTGAACATGGGTTTGATGATATGAGCCTGAATTATGAAGTGAAAATAATATAGCTTATTTTAAATTTGTAGCTTAATAAAGTCTTCTAAATATATGTTCATAACTAATGAAATTTTTAAATCATTAGTCCCTCTGATGAAATATCATAGATGTTATCTTCAATTTCATTAGACAGAACAAAAACATTGTAAAATTTAAAAGTTAATTAGATACCTTTTGAGGATGTTATTAAGATACTAATTAAAAATAAGTTTATTTACCTCATGTATAATGTGAGGCTTACCCCATCCAAACTATTTTTTATTGAAATATTTAAAAGGTTTTCTTGTATTTTTTAAACAATTCATGTCTTTTTAATGTGTTTTTTCTTATACATTCCACTTTATATAATCATAATTTTTATTGTATCAATGATAAATAAACTATTCTGGCGTTTTATATTCTTTTTACATCAGTTTCAAAAACATTATGTGAATACAATTAATAATGATGGTTGCCCATATAATATTTATGATAATAAAATTTTATAACATCTTCTAATATCATAAAATATTATAGTAAGGTTCTCTTGTACCATTTTTAATCATTATAATGTTATTTCTGTAGCTTATAAAGAAAATTTGATTCATCTTAAGCATATCCCCAGGGAGTGTCAAACTATAAGTGATGCATGGATCATTTTCATGTACCAGGTTACCCTGAGTTAGGCCTGATACACCTTATCATATTTTTTAATCCTAGGTACATCTATTCCAGAGTCACATCAACTTATTTGTATCTAGACATTGAATTGAATTCCTAGATAACCACATAATATTTATGCTACCAATTTTTTAGAATGTTTTATTATATCTTAAAAGATGACCCTAATAATTACATATCAATTAGTTAAACATTTAATAACCATTATTTATCATTTCTTAATAATTATTTATATATTCTTTAATCATTCCTTAATCATTACTCATTCATTCCTTAATCATTTCTTAATCATTCCATACTCATTCCTTAATAATCTCTTAATCATTCTTTAATCACACATTAATCATTCATTAATCATACCTTAATCCTTCTTTAATCATCAATTAATAATAATTTAATCATTACGTCATTATTATTTTATAATTGCTTAATTATTCGTTAATCATTACTTAATTATTATTTAATTATTACTTAATTATTATTTAATCATTACATAATTAATAGTTAAATATTATTTAATAAATATTTAATAATTAGTTCTTGATTAATTCCTTAATCAATATTTAATCATTACATTATCATAATTTAATATATTTTTAATCATTAGCTAATAATTATTCAAACAATATTTAATCATTACATAAACATTACTTAATCCTTATTTAATTATACCTTAAAAAAATTATTCATATGTTATTAATTAGTTAATTATAATTAGGTAATCATTATATATAATCATTTCATAATCCTAAGTGATTGATTAGTTAATATATACTTAATCATTAATAATAATTTCTATTATTTCAAAAATAAATATAACAAACTAAACAAAATTAAAAATTAAAAATTTAGAAAAATATAATCATAACTCAAATAAATAAATAAATAACATTAAATAAAATAAAAATAACCTATATATGATGAATCATAGAAAATTGGGACGCCTTTTATAGCACTAGATCCACCATGTTGGAAGAAGACATATTCTAGAAATAAAAGTTGTGGCATGTGGAGAGAGGAGTGAAATATGAAGTGATGATAAGGGTGGTACCCTTTTATATGGTGTCAAAGGAAAGGTGGCAAAGGCATTCCATTTTCCTTTACATTAGGTTATTGGTGTGGACTTCTCTACCGTCTTTCAATTTGTCTTTAAGAGAAAGGTAGAAACCCCCATGTGACTTTGTTATGCCATCAATCCGGGGAAAAGGTATAGGGGGTTCAATTGGCGGAAGGCCTCCTGCCACCTTTCATACATATTTTTAAAATTATTTCTTACCTACACATATTTAAAAAAATTGAAAACACATTAAAAAATTTCAAAATGTTACCCACCCCCTTAGAGTATAAACAAGACATTCTATACATTACATTAGTGTAATAGGATGGGTTCAGTGAGTGCACGAACCCAGTCGAACCTTGAGTACTAATATTGGACATAATCTATATATTAGACAATTTCCAGTGTTTCAAACCACATATAGATAATGGGGATATAATATTATGATGATATTATCGAGGGATATACCATCCTCTAGGCATCAGTTGTTGAGTGAAAAAATTGTTGAGACCGAGGAGACTCATGATGGTGTCTCTAACAAATTGTGACATAGGGGACCCAAGTTGGAGGCCAACTCATAATTTACCCTAAGAGTGTGTATTTTGAAATGGCTACATAAAATTATGGGTGTCACATTAGAACTCATACCATGTATGTGAGCCTATGGGTCTATGTATAGTGGAGTTAGTTTTGGGCATTCGGCCAACCTTTGTATTTTTCTTTATTTTGTTATTTCATTATAGGCCCTTATGGTTCCTGAGTTTTTATCTATAATCTATCTTATAAGACGGATTATTTAAAATGAAAAACAACTATTGTTTCTATCCTTTTTTAACATATAGGAAAACACCCATAAGGTTTGTCTCTTATTATATATGGATAATTCCCAATGGAAAGTCATTTATTTGTTGTTACCGCTAATTGAGAAAACACATATAGGGGTATAATTTGTTACCATTAGATGATAAAACATACACAGGGAAGGTATATATTACTTATATTATTATGAAATGAATGGGAAAAATTGAATAGGGTTGTTCCTTGATAGTTTTTTATATACTAGAGTGATTCGAGTCTATTATATTGGTTGGAACATTCATTCTGACTTTCTCAAATATACCCCAACCCAGGATGAAGTAGGTATGGATGTTTTCAGTCATAGGCCCAAGGAACGATAACAATATAGTATATGGAAAATGGGTTGTCATGGTCCATGTGTTTTTCTCAGATAAATTTGAATATCATGATATAAAATTTATTGGTGGTAGGGTTGTATATATATTTTTAGTTGTTGTTTATTTATTCAGAATATGTCGTATTCACATATAACTGCAAATACTAGTTAGTATAAGAATTCATAGTGGGTCTCAACTATGTTTTTTCTCTCACAACTTACTAAGGATTCAATTACACATGCATACCAATGTACTACTCACTTGATACATTTAAATTTAAGGTTTTTGAAAGGGATCGAGATTATCATTATTAAGTGGGACAACTCAAATGAGAAGTGAGGATTAAGATGAGGTATGTCCCAAAACTGAAGCAGAGACTCATTTATTTTATTATTTTATTTAGTTTATATATGTATAGATAATCCTATTGGTGATGTTTCTATGTTATATTTATGAGAATTTATATTTTAATTTTATATTCCATTTCATATTTATATTTCTTGTATTATATTTATATCATCTATTATACAATTTATTTTATATTGGGTTTGATAATTGGATACTTTATAGTTATTGAACACTCAGATATTGGGGTAATATCCACCAAATTGTACTTTTTTACACCCATACTATTAATTGTCATCCTTTAGAATTCTAGGAGGCATGCATAAATCCATTTGGTAGTCCATCCCTATTACTATTCAGAGGGAGCTATGTAACACCCCAAGCTTCTACGGTACGCTTCTCTTTGAATAATGCAATAGCGTGTGTTGTACGCAACATCGAGTTCTAACACACCACAACCAATCAAACTAGCCGTTATGAATAGTAATAGCCACTTTTTGAAATTTATAAATTTTATTTTTCAAAATGGACTTCATTTTTGGATTCGGAATATCAAAATTAGCCTAGGGTGAATTTTTGGTATTTTTCTGAAAAACATCATTTTTTAATGAATAGTGAAACCACTAAGTGATAGTTAAAAAATTGAATTTTTCATAAACTTAATTTTAACACTTATAAAATATGAGAGACATGATTAATATAATGGAGTAAAATGTGGTTCAATTAGATGAAAATAATTTTTGGTGAATAGTAACTTTTTACTTTTATTTACCACAGATAAAAGTAAATAGGGTAATTAAGGGTAAATATGATATTAATATTACCCTAAAACATGTCATAATTCTATTGGACAAGTGTATATCGACTAAAAATAACCTTATGAATAAAATATTATCATTTAGGTCCCCTTGGATTAGATTAGGACATTTATTATTATTTAATTCAAAGAAGAGTTAAAAGAGTTAAAATCAAAGTTTATTTACTAAATAATTTTTAATATAGGGTTATAAATATGGTAAATTCGATTGTAAATATTAATTAGAAAGATAAATATATTTCCTACATAATTATATTTTATTTATAATTTTTAAACAACAAATAATTTAATTTATTTATGACACAATGATGATGCAGTAATTACCATAATGGTGGAAAATTAAAATAATTGATATTATAAATACCCAAAGAAATATAATTTGAGACTTTTTATGAATTAAACTAATTTTATAGGTTAATATGATGTGTTAGTAATGATTTAATTATCTTTTTTCGAAGTAATCATTCTGTTATGATTTTTACAAAAATCAAATTTCCAAATAGTGTCTAAATTGACATAAAAGAGTTTTTCAATCAAATTTTATATTATTAATTGATATTAAATTCCTAAAAATATATGGTTAGTCAAAGACACTTATATCATGATAGTTGTATCATTAATGGACCACATGGGGGTATCTTGGAGGTATATAGTAAGTTTATTAACTATATAATATAAAAATACAAAGTGACATGGTAAATGTTAAACTAATTAACTAAGAGTTAAAACAAAAGATAAGTTTAATATAATGACCCAAACCTGTCTAAATTCTATTGGTTGAGTTGTTTTCGACCCATAACCACCTTAACCTTTAAATAATATACTTTGGAGCCATTAGAAACCGAATATGAATTTATTATAAAATAATATTTCTAGCTTTTCCAAAGGTTCCCCTCACCCCTCTTATAAAAGGGAACTCCCCCTTCTCACTAATCCATACATTCAAAGCCTTTTGGCATGGCCAAACCCTACCCAAATACTCTCTAAACTTACCTCACTTCATCCTAGAGGCCTTCCTTTAGTCAGAAAGCCAACCTAATGAGCCCTTTTGATAAAATCAAAAGGAAGAACCCGAAGAAGAGGTGATGTTTTCACCACCCTTTTTTAAATTCATTTCTTCTTCAACTTATTCTTTCTTTGTTATTCCCATTATAAAATAATGAATTAAGTATCTCCTATATATTTTAACATTATTATAAATATGGTACAACCATATTCAGTATTCTATCCATCCTTTGAATGACATGTCACCAAACGTGCGTACATACGACTTACCGTCTCCACGTCATGGTGTAATTGTTATTCATTAAATTATTATTTGGATGGGTATAATAACGATGTGAAATTCAAGTAAATAATAAATATAACATGATAATTATTCTGTAAATATGATATAACATCCAATTAAATATTATTTTAATATCAAAATAATGATATTGTCGCTCGTGCATACGTACGGACTACCGTCTCCATGAACGCGATGAGATTCATTATCCATCGTATCCATTCAAGTCTAATTATCATTTGATGATTAATAATAGTATCTAAGGACGTGATATCATTCTGTATATGAATAATATACAACCTATCACTGATATACATGGCTTACGTAACAAAAAATATAAAAGAAAACGAGTAAGTTAACACCCGAAACAACGATAATACTAAGATATTATTAACAAATCAATGTTAAAAGATCATATATGAAATCATATTAATGTATATGATTCTTGTATAATTTAATAACAATTATTTCCCCATTATATAGGAGGTTAACCTACCCTAAACCAAGTAAAATACAAGGTAAGGGTTTATTTTGCAATCTCTTCATTATCCGAGTTTGTTTATACATAATAATCTACTGTGACTTCTTTATCATCCACATCCATGTTTCTTAAAAATGTATTTCAAAACATTTTTTACTATTTTCTAGAATATGGGTTAAAGTCATTTATACCCTTTTTGACTTTTATAAGTGGTTTATAAAGGAATATTTCTGTCATTTTCCAAACAAGGCCCTTTTTAACCTTTTCGGCAGAATTAAGGTAAGAATGTTTTTTTAACTTATACGGCGTGTGCGGATATTTTCCTCCATTATAAAATCGTCGAAGCTTCCCTTAAAATCTTAAAATAATATTTTCAAAGAAAAAGTTTTATTTTATAAATATATTACTCTTAAATGATTTCAAAATAGAAAGATATATTTCTCTAAAAAGAGTTTTGATTTCATCTATGTCAACATCCTTTGATGGATTTTAAGCTTATTTGAAGTTTATTTATTATGATACAAAACTTCTATATGGTATTGATGGTTTTGTGATATGTTTGACTATAGATGTGTTATTTTTATACCATTCATGGTTTATGGATTAAGTATTTACATTTTGTATGCTAGTTTTAATATGAATGTTTATGTTATGTTTAAACCTTTTCATATAAGAATGCATTGGACTTAATATGTGATGGGTGGATCCCGCTATATCTCCTCGATGCATCGGTAGATCTCATGAGACAAACTAGTGTCTTAGCACATGGACTTGACAAAATCGTATTTGCAGTCTTGACACGAGGCCTTGGCTATGTGGTTATGATAGTCTGGCATTATGCATTCCATCATTATGAAAGTGGTTATTGATATTGCACGTGATTATTCCATTAGTAAAATATCCATGTGAATAAGTAAATGGCATTATTTCATTTTATTTTTTCCGTACTATGTTGAAGTTCAAGTTTAAAAGGATTTTGTTTTAGTTATACGTTGCCTTAAATTTTAATTCTTATTTATGAAATTTTCCGCTATATTGTTATCCTTACTGGGCATTTGAGATCACCCCTTTTCTATGTTTTATTTTTCCCAGGATGTGAAGAATTAATTTATGAATGACCTGTAGGGATATTATAAGGGGATAAGAGTGTGGACTATGGAGACAATATTGTTTTAGTTTTCATTTTTATGATGTAATGTAAATATTTATGAATATATCTAGTGTTTCCAAGGCTACTAAACTAATCGGTCTTTCGAGATTTGATCTTTCTTGTGATCATGCCAATGTTATATAATAATTCACCGACTCTGGGTAACTAGGGTCGGGGTGTTATAGTTGGTATCAGAGGATGTTTAGTACAAACCTTGGAAGTTAGATTTAGATAAACTATAATTAGAGCACATAGACCAAAGATGGACTTTGAGGATTAGTATAGAATAACTTCCTAGAATATTGGTATTATAGAGATTTTTTGAGTTTTCCGAGCAATACATCCCTGTCTGGATATGAGTAGGTAGAGTGTAGAGACCCGAAGCCTGACATACATGGAGATTACATTACTTTTGCGGAATACTTAGTACATAACAAAAACACACACTAAAGGATCGTAATAGTTTAGTGTCTTTGGAAACTCAGAACGTAATCTTCTAATCGTGGTGAAAGATCTTCAATATCTCCCATAAAGATCTTCCTTTTTTTTTACCTAAAACCTTTATTTATATCCTGGGGAAAAGAAAACATAATAGGGTGAGCTCAAATGCTCAGTAAGGGTATACAAAAGAAATAAAAATCATATCATATCTTTTTGAAATTCATAACCTGCAAAAGAGATCATAATATCTTAACATGGAACAAATCATAGAAGTGAAAATGAGATCACCATAATCATAACATGAAACTTGAAACTTTGTGGCATGCACACATAATCATGAAAAATCATTTCTTGTTAGTCATGACCCATTGCCAAGACTATCTTAGTGGACAAAGTCCCTTTCTGAATCGAGTAACCCTCGTTTCAGTCCTGTTTCACTGAACCGGTATAACCTACCATTTCAGCCATGTCTATCTCATGAGATATAAAATCATTACCCAATGCATTGGAGGGAGATATAGGTCCCACCCATCTTATAATGAATCCTTTCTTATGTGTGCCACATAATCATAAAACATACATCATCGCATAACACATGTAACAAAAATGGGATTCTTGAAACATCATGACATCATAAATCAATTCATATAAGATAAAGGAATTCATAAAAATAATTCCATCACAACATGAACAAATCAATTTAATAATAGGGATAAAAACAGAACCCTTTATTATCTTAGATGGAAAATAATTTTTATAAAACACTTGAACTCCATTCTTGAGGAAAATATCCTTTCTTCTTCAAAAACATTTTTCCTTTCATAACATGTCATATAACTTTAAAATAAAAGAAGTTGATTAAAAATAAACTTGAGAACTTGTAAAGGAAGCTTCTTGGAAATAATGTTTTAAAAATCTATTCATGCCGTATAAGTTAAAAAAAACAGTCTTCGTACTTTTGTCGGAAAAGTCAAAAAGTACCTCGTACGACAAAAGATTCCTTTACTAAAAACTCACCGAAGGGTAAAAATGGATTTAAACAATTGTAGGTGGATGGAAATAATATTACATATTGATGAAACATGGATGTGGATGATAAAATACACCCCAGTAAATACTTACGAATAAACAATCTCGAATAAAAATGAGATTGTGATATTTCCCTTACCTTAGGTCCAATTTGCTTCGTATGTGTCCGAACCTCCTGTATAATGATTTAAATAATGTCATTGACTTATTACAGAATCATATTCATTGTTATGATATCATATATGGTTCACTTATGACATTATATTACCCGTTCTTTTGTAAATTCCATGTTAAAGAAGCGTTTTGGGTAAAATCGTTTCATTTATCGTAGGTGTTTTGACTTGTTGTTCTTGACATCATTATTACTTATATCATGATTTACTTACTTCCAGAATATAAAATATGGTTTATATATCATATATATTCAGTATATATATATATATATATAATAGATAGATAAATAAAATGAAAAACACCGTTCATGGAGACGGTAGTCCGTACGTACGCATGAACGCTGTTTTTCTTTCCTTATTGTCTTGAAATGGAAGTAAGTAGATGACATACATATGTATATATATACATAAATACAGTAGCTTTATAATGTCATATATTTCATTATTATTTCTTATATATACATTATAATCATTCTTAAATGGTTAACATGGAGAATGAATCTCATCGCGTCGTGGAGACGGTAGTCCGTACGTACGCACGAGCGATGATATCATTTCTATAAATATTGAATTGAATTGGAGTGGATTATACAATATATCAGAATCAATATGATGTTGTAATAACTATGTATAGTTATTCTTTACACCATTATACCCATCCATGTAAGGTGGTGGTGGAAAATAGATTACACCACGGCGTGGAGACGGTATTCCGTACGTACGCACGCGCGGTGATTTCTTTTTCCGTAGGATGGATAGATGGTGAAATAGGGCTGTTTCATACTTATAATAACATATCAGTATATGAGTGATACTGATGTTATTACTTCATAATGAAACAACCTAAGAAGAAGAAGTGGAAGAAGAAATAAAGACGAAAGAATTGGTAACTGTAATTACCTCTTCTTTGAAGTGCTTCTTTGAGACCTCCTCTTAGGGCACTAGAATTGGTCTTTGAGGAAGACCAGAACCTCTAGGATATTTCTAGGGAAGTGGAGAAGAGATTTTGGCAGGGTTTGGACGATCTTTAGTGCTCAAATTGGTGTGAGGAGGAGGGGGAGGAGGTGTCCTTTTATAGGGGAGGAGAGGGGCACCTTAGGAATATCTCAAAATATTATTTTATATTAAAGTCAAAATCGGTTTATAATGGTTCCAAAGGGTCTTACTTAGAAGCTAAAGTGGGGATGGGTCGAAATCCTATCAACCAATAGAATTTAGACAAGTTTAGGATATTATTTTAACCTTATCAATTAGATTTAACTCTAAGTTAAATAATTTAACTTTTACCATGTCTTTTTGTTTTCTTTCACTATATGGTTAATACACTTACTATAACATGCCAAAAGAACCCCAAATTGTTTATTATTAATATATATATATCCTTATCTAAGTCATTTGGCCGAACCTTAGATTTTTAGGAATACAATAACAATTAATAATATAATATTTGATTTAAAAACTATTTTAAGTCAATTTTGACACTATTTGATATATGATTTTTGTGAAAGTCATAACAGAATTAAATGTTCGAACCAAGTTGATTAAATCAACATTAATATATCATAGTAACCTAGAAAATTAGTGGAATTCATAAAAAATCTCAAATTACATTTATTTTGGTGTTTATAACATCAATTATGTCAATATTTCATTAATAAGATAATTACTGCATCATCGTTGTGTCATAAATAAATTAAATTATTTGATGTCTAAAAATTACAAATAAAATACCATCATGTAGGAAATCTTTTTATATTTCTAATGAATATTTACAATAGAATTTATCTTATGTATAACCCCATATTAAAAATGATTTACTCATTAAACTTTGATTTTAACTATTTTACCCTTTCTTTAAATAAATTAATAATAAATGTCCTAATCTAATCCAAGTGGGCCTAAATGGTCATATTTTATTCCTAAGTTTGTTTTTGGTCGAATTACACTTGTACAATAGAATTAGGACATGTGTTAGGGTAATAGTAATATCATATTTACCCTTAGTTACCCTATTTACTATTAACCGCGGTAAAAAAAGTAAAAAGTTACTATTCACCAACAAATTATTTTCATCTCATTGAACCACATTTTAGTCCTTGATATTAACCGTGTCTCTCGGATTTTCGAAATTCCATTCACAGAAGCGGCAAAATTAAGTTTTATGAAAAATTCAGTTTTTTTTAACTACCACTTAGTAGTTTCACCATTCATCAAAAATTGATGTTTTTCAGAACAATGCCAAAATTTCATCCTAAGCTATATTTCATATTCCGAATTCAAAAATGAAATCTATTTTACCAAATTCATAACATAGAAGTTTCATTAATTAATTTTATAATTAAATCCTGCTGTTAAAATAAATAGCGTGTTTTTAGGAAACAATATATATCAAAAGATTGACACTTGATTATGTCTGGTTTAAATGTGAAATTACAACCAATGACCAACATTGTATTAAATTGTAAAAATATATTCTAAATATACTTTAAAACCACTCAAATTAATAATTTATCACTATTAATTATTTCGATTAAAAAAGTTGTTTTTAATTATAATTTAGTAATTTTCACTATTCATCAGAATATGAAAGTTATCCGAAAAGTACCAAAATTTCACCTTAGGCTAAATTCGATACTCCGAATCCAAGAATGAAGTTCATTTTGAAAAATAAGATTTACAAAATTTTAAAAAGTGGTTATTACTATTCATAACGGCTAGTTTTAATATTATATTAATAGCACATCGTTGTTTAGTGAAACTCGGTATTGCGTATTACACACGCTATCGAGGAAGGTCGCGATTGCGTGTAATGCAAGGCAAGACAAGGATGCGTGTTGTGCAAGCTCCTTTTGGTGTAGCGTACAACACAAGACATTAATAAAATTAAAAAGAATATTTTTTTATAAAATCTTGGGCTGTTACATTCTACCCCCCTTAAAATGAATTTCGCCCTCGAAATTCGTCGGGGTTATAAATGGTTTACTATTCGAAAGTTTCTTTAATAGAAACCCACATCGTAAAAAGGAATATCAAAACCAATCTTTAAAAACAAAAGTATGAAACGTAATGGTTACCCAAATAAACTAATCATTGGGTTTCCACATAGGTGAAAATATGGATATGGAAGAGAAATCTAACCATCATGTTCTGATGGAGAGTGGTAGAGAACATGGCTATGGAAAAGCCAGTAATCACAAATCCATAGATTTGTGATGATATAAGGTACCATCTGATTCATCAGGTATAAGATCACTAGGACAACATTTTTGGTTTTCAAGATCATTTCCCCTAAAGTTGAAAATTTGAATTAGAATAAATACTTACTTTATTTTGGTACAATCTCACTGTTGTTCGTGCCTTGAACAATTTCCACTTCATCTCTTAAATAAATGAAGTTGAATTTGTTCTTCGTGAAGTGTTAGCAGATCATGTGATAGAATGACGGGTCATTCCATCTGTCTCAAACAAAAGGTTTGCAAAAATTATATGCATAAATCGATCTATAGTGAGATTAATCATATATGGTTCCTAAAATGGACTTATACTTCATATATCATACTGCTTAATATAATAAAACTAGTTTCTACTAAACAGGGACTTCCTGTAGGTCAGTGGTATGCGATAAAGGCCAGTTGCACTTCGGTTGTGGGTTCGATTCCTACAGCCTTGTCCGAAGCGATGGGCTGTCGCCCGTCCTGCAGGTTGTCCTTTTTTCTAAAACTACATTACTATAACATCCCATCAATAATATCGAAAAAAAAACTTCTATCCTTAAACAATAATCACTTATGTCCAACATAATCCATTTCAATACTGCAGTCCACTCTCATAACATAGTGAAAACGATTACCAGAGATTTAATACCATCGTTGATCCCCATATATCATAAGATATGTTTTGTTGGTCACATTCTAAACATTCAAAGTCCTTAATCATGTATTCTCTTGAATACCTTAGTGAAAACATGAATGCAGTTAAAAGTTAACACTTTCCACATACCAAAATCCTCAAAATTCTATATACTCAATCCATGATATCACTTAGTCCTTATATCAATCATGAGCTCATGAATACTTTTAAACATTTCATTTTCTCGTCTTCATTATGCGCACATCATCTTATTTCCAAAAAAAATATCTCAATCACTTTGAATACCACATCAATAAATATTGCAATACTCAATGATACAACATTATTTTGGAATCCCATTACATAAACGCTTAATCATTCCACCACATCGTTATCATATTCAACATCGCCAATAGTGATCGCATGTGACTTCCCTTTGTCCTTTGCCTTCAGTGGTTGCTCATGTTGATCATCACTAACCCTTGGATTAGGGCAATTATTAGCATAATGCCCCATTTCCTTGCACTTGAAGCATTGAAGTGTTGGTGGTGCATTCTCTGCAGTGTTTGCTTTATTCACATCATTAGAAACCCTTTTTCCATTACTTCGACACTCAGCTGCTCGATGACCTTCTTTTCCACACTTAAAACATTTTCTAGTTCCTTTAAGACAATCTCCACCATGCTTCTTTCCACACTTTGTGCATAAGGAAACATTCATCTTCTTTTCACCATTATTATGAGATTTCTCCTTGAACTCCATCTTTCGTTTCTTGTCAAAACCATGAGATGGATATGTAACACCAACTTCCATTTCTACCTTGATAGCACAACGCACAATTTCTTCATAGCTACTGAAGTCTCTTATAGCTAATGCCCTTCGAAGACTTGGTTTTAAGCCACTGAAAAATCGATCAACTTTACTTTCAGGTTGGATGATAATGCCAGATGCATACCTTGCAAGTCTTGTAAAATTCGCTTCGTATATACCAACAGATTCATCATCCTTCTGCTTCAGCTCAATAAACTCCTTTTCCATCTTTGTTCGAAGAATACGAGGGAAGTACTTACTGAAAAACAAGTTCTTGAACTCGTCCCATTCCATGGACTCAATTTCATCCCTTGGCCACGTATTCTTGATAAGATTCCACCATTGATCAGCTTCACCTTCCAAACGATATACTGCTAAGATGACTTTATCACGTTCAGAACATTGAAGAACTGAAAATATCTTTTCAGTGGTACTGATCCATTGTTCAGCAACAAGTGGATCGTAAGTCCCACTGAAAGAAGGTGGACGTTGCCTCATGAAGGACTCAATAGAATATTGTTCCCTTCTCTGCTCATTTGGAAGTCCAGAATGATTCATAGCTTGTGTAAGTATAACAATAAGATTTTGCACTCCATCTCCCATAACATTTGTTTGTTCAGGAGGGCAATCATTGCATTGTCCATTGCATTGATCAACACGGTTCCTTCGGGTTCCAGCCATCGTCTAAAACCCAAAAAGAATAGTGTGAGAGGCAAAAATCATGCTAGGGAAAACAACATAATAAGGGGGAATTACCTTCAATATCCAACATCTTAGGTTTAATTCTATGATCGTTAGCGTAATTCTATTACTATAACTTATACGTATACTTATCCCTAGGGACATCCCTAGACATACCTTAGAAATATCTCTAGGGATCTCACTAACGTTTTCGCATCCTAGTTTCCAAAGGTTGACTAAACCTTTCCTCTGATACCAACTGTAGAGACCCGAAGCCTGACATACATGGACATTACATTACTTTTGCGGAATACTTAGTACATAACAAAAACACACACTAAAGGATCGTAATAGTTTAGTGTCTTTGGAAACTCGGAACGTAATCTTCTAATCGTGGTGAAAGATCTTCAATATCTCCCATAAAGATCTTCCTTTTTTTTAACCTAAAACCTTTATTTATATCCTGGGGAAAAGAAAACATAATAGGGTGAGCTCAAATGCTCAGTAAGGGTATACAAAAGAAATAAAAATCATATCATATCTTTTTGAAATTCATAACCTGCAAAAGAGATCATAATATCTTAACATGGAACAAATCATAGAAGTGAAAATGAGATCACCATAATCATAACATGAAACTTGAAACTTTGTGGCATGCACACATAATCATGGAAAATCATTTCTTGTTAGTCATGACCCATTGCCAAGACTATCTTAGTGGACAAAGTCCCTTTCTGAATCGAGTAACCCTCGTTTCAGTCCTGTTTCACTGAACCGGTATAACCTACCATTTCAGCCATGTCTATCTCATGAGATATAAAATCATTACCCAATGCATTGGAGGGAGATATAGGTCCCACCCATCTTATAATGAATCCTTTCTTATGTGTGCCACATAATCATAAAACATACATCATCGCATAACACATGTAACAAAAATGGGATTCTTGAAACATCATGACATCATAAATCAATTCATATAAGATAAAGGAATTCATAAAAATAATTCCATCACAACATGAACAAATCAATTTAATAATAGGGATAAAAACAGAACCCTTTATTATCTTAGATGGAAAATAATTTTGATAAAACACTTGAACTCCATTCTTGAGGAAAATATCCTTTCTTCTTCAAAAACATTTTTCCTTTCATAACATGTCATATAACTTTAAAATAAAAGAAGTTGATTAAAAATAAACTTGAGAACTTGTAAAGGAAGCTTCTTGGAAATAATTTTTTAAAAATATATTCATGCCGTATAAGTTAAAAAAAACAGTCTTCGTACTTTTGTCGGAAAAGTCAAAAAGTACCTCGTACGACAAAAGATTCCTTTACTAAAAACTCACCGAAGGGTAAAAATGGATTTAAAAAATTGTAGGTGGATGGAAATAATATTACATATTGATGAAACATGGATGTGGATGATAAAATACACCCCAGTAAATACTTACGAATAAACAATCTCGAATAAAAATGAGATTGTGATATTTCCCTTACCTTAGGTCCAATTTGCTTCGTATGTGTCCGAACCTCCTTTATAATGATTTAAATAATGTCATTGACTTATTACAGAATCATATTCATTGTTATGATATCATATATGGTTCACTTATGACATTATATTACCCGTTCTTTTGTAAATTCCATGTTAAAGAAGCGTTTTGGGTAAAATCGTTTCATTTATCGTAGGTGTTTTGACTTATTGTTCTTGACATCATTATTACTTATATCATGATTTACTTACTTCCAGAATATAAAATATGATTTATATATCATATATATTCAGTATATATATATATATATAATAGATAGATAAATAAAATGAAAAACACCGTTCATGGAGACGGTAGTCCGTACGTACACATGAACGCTGTTTTTCTTTCCTTATTGTCTTGAAATGGAAGTAAGTAGATGACATACATATGTATATATATACATAAATATAGTAGCTTTATAATGTCATATATTTCATTATTATTTCTTATATATACATTATAATCATTCTTAAATGGTTAACATGGAGAATGAATCTCATCGCGTCGTGGAGACGGTAGTCCGTACGTACGCACGAGCGATGATATCATTTCTATAAATATTGAATTGAATTGGAGTGGATTATACAATATATCAGAATCAATATGATGTTGTAATAACTATGTATAGTTATTCTTTACACCATTATACCCATCCATGTAAGGTGGTGGTGGAAAATAGATTACACCACGGCGTGGAGACGGTATTCCGTACGTACGCACGCGCGGTGGTTTCTTTTTCCGTAGGATGGATAGATGGTGAAATAGGGTTGTTTCATACTTATAATAACATATCAGTATATGAGTGATACTGATGTTATTACTTCATAATGAAACAACCTAAGAAGAAGAAGTGGAAGAAGAAATAAAGATGAAAGAATTGGTAACGGTAATTACCTCTTCTTTGAAGTGCTTCTTTGAGACCTCCTCTTAGGGCACTAGAATTGGTATTTGAGGAAGACCAGAACCTCTAGGATATTTCTAGGGAAGTGGAGAAGAGATTTTGGCAGGGTTTGGACGATCTTGAGTGCTCAAATTGGTGTGAGGAGGAGGGGGAGGAGGTGTCCTTTTATAGGGGAGGAGAGGGGCACCTTAGGAATATCTCAAAATATTATTTTATATTAAAGTCAAAATCGGTTTATAATGGTTCCAAAGGGTCTTACTTAGAAGTTAAAGTGGGGATGGGTCGAAATCCTATCAACCAATAGAATTTAGACAAGTTTAGGATATTATTTTAACCTTATCAATTAGATTTAACTCTAAGTTAAATAATTTAACTTTTACCATGTCTTTTTGTTTTCTTTCACTATATGGTTAATACACTTACTATAACATGCCAAACGAACCCCAAATTGTTTATTATTAATATATATATCCTTATCTAAGTCATTTGGCCGAACCTTAGATTTTTAGGAATACAATAACAATTAATAATATAATATTTGATTTAAAAACTATTTTGAGTCAATTTTGACACTATTTGATATATGATTTTTTTGAAAGTCATAACAGAATTAAATGTTCGAACCAAGTTGATTAAATCAACATTAATATATCATAGTAACCTAGAAAATTAGTGGAATTCATAAAAAATCTCAAATTACATTTATTTTGGTGTTTATAACATCAATTATGTCAATATTTCATTAATAAGATAATTACTGCATCATCGTTGTGTCATAAATAAATTAAATTATATGATGTCTAAAAATTACAAATAAAATACCATCATGTAGGAAATCTTTTTAGCTTTCTAATTAATATTTAAAATCGAATTTATCTTATGTATAACCCCATATTAAAAATGATTTACTTATTAAACTTTGATTTTAACTATTTTACCCTTTCTTTAAATAAATTAATAATAAATGTCCTAATCTAATCCAAGTGGGCCTAAATGGTCATATTTTATTCCTAAGTTTGTTTTTGGTCGAATTACACTTGTCCAATAGAATTAGGACATGTGTTAGGGTAATAGTAATATCATATTTACCCTTAGTTACCCTATTTACTATTAACCGCGGTAAAAAAAGTAAAAAGTTACTATTCACCAAAAAATTATTTTCATCTCATTGAACCACATTTTAGTCCTTGATATTAACCGTGTCTCTCGGATTTTCGAAATTCCATTCACAGAAGCGGCAAAATTAAGTTTTATGAAAAATTCAGTTTTTTTTAACTACCACTTAGTAGTTTCACCATTCATAAAAAATTGATGTTTTTCAGAACAATGCCAAAATTTCATCCTAAGCTATATTTCATATTCCGAATTCAAAAATGAAATCTATTTTACCAAATTCATAACATAGAAGTTTCATTAATTAATTTTATAATTAAATCCTGCTGTTAAAATAAATAGCGTGTTTTTAGGAAACAATATATATCAAAAGATTGACACTTGATTATGTCTGGTTTAAATGTGAAATTACAACCAATGACCAACATTGTATTAAATTGTAAAAATATATTCTAAATATACTTTAAAACCACTCAAATTAATAATTTATCACTATTAATTATTTCGATTAAAAAAGTTGTTTTTAATTATAATTTAGTAATTTTCACTATTCATCAGAATATGAAAGTTATCCGAAAAGTACCAAAATTTCACCTTATGCTAAATTCGATACTCCGAATCCAAGAATGAAGTTAATTTTGAAAAATAAGATTTACAGAATTTTAAAAAGTGGTTATTACTATTCATAACGGCTAGTTTTAATAATATATTAATAGCACATCGTTGTTTAGTGAAACTCGGTATTGCGTATTACACACGCTATCGAGGAAGGTCGCGATTGCGTGTAATGCAAGGCAAGACAAGGATGCGTGTTGTGCAAGCTCCTTTTGGTGTAGCGTACAACACAAGACATTAATAAAATTAAAAAGAATATTTTTTTATAAAATCTTGGGCCGTTACATAGAGGCAGCTTTGGCACAGATGTACCTTGGGGTAAAACCTGAAAACACCACTTTGATCTGGACTCGAACGGGAACTAGTGCATGACAACGGGCCTTGCTGCACTCTTGGTTACGACACTCTGACGGGATATGCTTAGGATAACTCTCATTTTCTTTACAAATCATTATGAAGGGTTTATGTCTGATCTAGTTTATGCCATTGTTTAGAAATGGCGCCTAGTGGAAGAAATGGAAATTGTATCAATGCACGCACTCCATGTAGGGATTTCCATCCTGCTCAAGAAAATTATAGTGGAGCTGGTGATGCAATTGGTGTCGATCAGCTAATCACCATACTGGGAAAACTCACTCAGGTTATGAATAATAACCTTACTCATATGAAGCACCCTAATCCATAACGTGGAGGATCAATGTTAGATCACTTCATGAGGAAACAACCACCAACATTCAATGGTAGTACAAAACCATTAGTAGCTGAGCAATGGATAAGTTCCCTAGATAAAATATTTTAGGATTTGGGAAGTAGTGAAAGGGAAAAAGTTATCATGGAAGTTTACCACATCACTAGAGATGCTGATCAATGGTGGTCATTGATTCAAAACACGAAGGAAGATGAGTAAGTATCAAATATGGAATGGAGGGAGTTCAAAGATCTGTTTTTAGAAAAATACTTTCCTCCTGACCATCGAGAAGATATGGAAAGGCAATTTTTGAGTCTGAGACAAAAGGAGGATGAGAATGTCGCAAAGTATGAGGCTAACTTTAAAAGGGTAGAAAGGTATGCTGGAGATTATATACGTAACCCAAGAAGTAATATTGATCATTTATTTGATGGGTTAAAAACATTTCTCCGTCGAGAATTAGTCCCACAATCCTTCTCGTCGTTCAAATACATTGTCTCTTGTGCTATCAAGACAGAGAAAAGATTCTCTAAGTCATATGACTTTAAAGAAAATCAAGAGAAGAAGAGATCTGCTGATCAATCTGGGAATGGAAATAAAGGGAAGAAGGGAAAATTTGAATATCTATCCTGTAGTAAATGTGGGAAGAAACACCCCGGTACTTTCTTAAAAGGAACGGGAGTCTGTTACAAGTGTGGTGAAAAAGGCCACCAAGCTCGTGATTGCAAAGGAAAGAAGGAAGCTACTGATGTCCAATGCTACAATTGTAGGGAGATGGGACATTATGCAAATTCATGTCCTAAGCGTCCTGGGAACTTACCTTAGAAAATGCCAAGGGATCAAGGCCAAGCTTATGCTATCACTACTGCTAAGGTAGAAGCTCCGAAAGACATGGTGGCAGGTAATTTAATGGTTTCCTCAAGTTTAGAAAATACATTATTTGATTCTGAATCATCGCATTGTTTCATATTTCCCAGTCTGCTAAGAAAATTAGATATTTCCAATTTGATTTAACAAGGGAGTTTTCAGTTAAAACTCATAAGGGAAGTATCATTGCAACAATGTTTTGTGAATCAGTCCCCATTAGAGCACATACATGTTCTTTATCTACTGATCTCATCGTCATACCTATGATTGAGTTTGATATAATCCTCTGTATGGACTGGCTTTCGGACCATGATGCAAATACTTATTATATGAAGAAGGAGGTTATGATTTTTGATGATGATGATAAAGAACACCTTATCTTTAGAGAAGAATCGTCACCACCTAATTCTCATCTAGATCCACCCCCAGTAGCTCAACTAAATTCCATTACTGTGGAGGAAGAGAATGAAATGACTATGGGTGAGGAAATGAATGTTCAAATAGAGGATGTACCTGTTGTGAAAGAATATGTTGATGTGTTTCCGGAAGATTTACCTGGACATCCTCCAGACTGAGAAGTTGAGTTTTCCATTGATTTAATTCCTGGATCAAGGCCTATATCGAAGACCCCTTATAGAATGGACACTATAGAATTAGTTGAACTGAAGAAACAACTAGAAGAATTGAGTAATAAGGGATTTATTCGCCCTAGTGTTTCTCCATGGGGGACCCTGTTCTTTTTGTTAAAAAGAAAGATGGATCTATGAAGTTATGTGTCGACTACAGGGAGATCGATGCTATAACAATAATGAACAAGTATCCCCTACCTATGATTGATGATTTATTTGACCAACTACATGGATCTAAATACTTTTCAAAGATTGACCTTCGATCTAGATACCATCAGTTGTGTGTGAAGAAGGAAGACATTCCGAAGACAACATTTCAAACCAGGTACGAGAATTATGAGTTTATGGTAATGCCTTTTGGGATGACTAATGTACCCTCTTATTTATGGATCTGTTGAATAGAGTATTCAAGGAATATCTCGATGAATTTTTGGTGGTATTTATTGATGAAATCTTGGTATACTCCAAAATCTATGAAGATCATGAAAATCACTTGTGCATTATCCTGAAGACTCTGAGAAGACATGAATTATATAGGAAGTTTATCAAGTGTGAATTCTGGCTTTAGGATATTTCTTTTCTTGGACATATTGTCTCTAAAGATGGAATCTCTGTTGATCCTTCCAAGACCAAGGCAATCCAAGAATAGCCAGTAACTATGATTATAACTGAGGTACGTAGATTTATTTGTTTGGAAGGTTATTATCGAAGTTTTGTCCAGAATTTTGCCCGATTGGGTAACCCATTAACGAAGCTCACACGTAAAGGGGTTAAATTTGTTTAGACAAAAGAGTGTGAAGAATGTTTTGAAGAACTTAAGAGAAGATTAGTCAATGCTCCTATATTGACTCTACCATCGGGGAATGATGGGTTCATTATTTATAGTGATGCATCAAAGAATGGACTTGGTTGTGTCCTTATGCAGAATGATAGGGTTATTGCCTATACATCACGACATTTGAAAATTCATGAGAAAAACTATCCTACGCATGATCTCGAGTTAGCAGCTGTGATCTTTGCTTTGATGATATGGAGGCACTACCTCTATGGTGAAAAATGTGAGATTTATACTAATCACAAGAGTTTGAAGTATATTTTCTCACAAAAGAACTCAACATGAGGCAAAGGAGATGGCTTGAATTACTTAAGGATTATGATTGTATGATACACTACCACCCAGGGAAAGCAAACAAGGTGGAAGATGCTTTGAGCGGAAAAGATCATGGAGTTTTGAACAATATGAGAATTGAAAGGGATCCAATTTTCATGGATCTAGTGAAGATGGACTTGGGAATAACCAGGGAACTTGAAACATCAATGTTTTTCAAATGGTTACCAAACCATCTTTACTAGAAATGATTAAGAGTTCTCATACCGATGATGAAGAATTTCAAAAGAAGATTAAAGCTGTGAATGATGGGATATTGAGAGACTTTGTGTATAAAGAAGGAATTTTGAAATTCGGGAAGAGGCTTTGTGTTCCCGATATACCTGATCTAAAAAGGGAATTTCTAGATGATGCTCATAGTTCCAATTTCTCTATACACCATGGGAGCACAAAAATGTATAAAGATTTGAAGGAACATTTTTGGTGGGACAACATGAAGAGGGATATTTCTGATTTTGTGTCAAGATGTATGGTTTTTCAACAAGTGAAAGCTGGAAGGCAACAGCCTGGAAGAGTCATGAAACCTCTTCCCATACTAGAGTGGAAATGGGACAATATTACGATGGACTTTTTCATGGGGCTACCAAAGACTCCTAGAAGGAACGATGCAATATGGGTCATTGTTGATCATCTTACCAAGTCAGCACTTTTTCTTGCTATAAGGGAATATTTACCACTTGAACGACTAGCAAGACTATATAATAATGAAGTTGGGAGACTTCATGGAGTACCCCTATCTATTTTTTCTGATCATGATCCCCGTTTAACTTCAAGATTCTGGAAAAGTCTTCATAAAGCCTTGGATACTGAACTTCATTTGAGCACTGTCTTCCACCCTCAAACAGATGGACAATCAGAACGAACTATTCAAACCTTAGAAGGCATGTTGAGGTCCTTCTCAATTTACTTTCAGGGTATGTGGGATCAATATTTACCTTTGGTAGAATTTTCCTATAATAATAGCTTCCATTCGAGTATTCATATGGCACCATATAAAGCATTATACGGAAAGAGATATAGCACACCAACCTGTTGGGATGACGTTGGTGAAAGAAAACTTGTAGGGCCAGAACTGGTGGGGGAAACGATAGAAAAGGTAAAGTTAATTAAAAACCATATCAAAACAGCTCAAAGTAGGCAGAAGATCTATGCCGATAATCGAAGGAAGGATTTGTAATTTCAAGTCGGTGATCATGTTTTCCTAAAGGTATCTCCATGTAAAGGAGTTATAAGTATTGGTAAGAAAGGTAAATTAGTCCTAGGTACATCGGACCTTTCGAAATTCTAGAACGAATTGGGGATATAGCTTATAGTTTGGAAATTCCGCCAAATCTCTCGAAAGTTCACGATGTGTTCCATGTATCACTATTCAGGAAATAAATGCCTGACCCAACGCATGTACTGACCTATGAGGAATTAGAACTTGAACCCGATCTGTCTTATTGTGAAGAGCCCGTCAATATTCTTGATACGAGAGAACAAGTACTGAGAAAATAGACGACTCGTCTGGTAAAAGTCTTGTGGAGAAACTATAAGATGGAAGATGCAACATGGGAACCCGAGGAACTTATGATGAAGAACCACCCAAGTCTTTTCATGCGGTAGTATTCTAGAAATTTTGAGGATGAAATTATTTGAAGGAGGGGAGAATGTAACACCCCAAGCTTCTACGGTACGCTTCTCTTTGAATAATGAAATATCGTGTGTTGTAGCAACTTCGAGTTCTAACACACCACAACCAATCAAACTAGCCATTATGAATAGTAATACCCACGTTTTTGAAATTTATAAATTTTATTTTTCAAAATGGACTTCATTTTTGGATTTTAAATATCGAAATTATCCTAGGGTGAATTTTTGGTATTTTTCTGAAAAACTTCATTTTTTGATGAATAGTGAAACCACTAAGTGGTAGTAAAAAAACCGAATCATTCATAAAACTTAATTTTACCGCTGCTGTGAGTGGAATTTCGAAAATCCAAGACACACGGTTAATATCAAGGAGTAAAATTTGGTTCAATGAGATGAAAATAATTTTTGGTGAATAGTAACTTTTTACTTATATTTAGCACGGATAAAATTAAATAGGGTAATTATGTGTAAAAATGATATTAATATTACCCTTATACATGTCCAAATTCTATTGGACAAGTGTATCTCAACCAAAAACAACCTTAGGAATAAAATATTATCATTTAGGTCCACTTGGATTAGATTAGGACATTTATTATTATTTAATTCAAAGAAGAGTTAAAAGTGTTAAAATCAAAGTTTATTTACTAATTTTTTTTAATATATGGTTATACGTAAGGTAAATTCGATTGTAAATATTAATTAGAAAGTCAAAAAGATTTCCTACATAATGATTGTTTATTTATAATTTTTAGACAATAAATAATTTAATTTATTTATGACACAATGATGATGTAGTAATTACCATAATAGTGAAAAATTAAAATAATTGATATTATAAATACCCAAATAAATATAATTTATACTTTTTATGAATTACACTAATTTTTTAGGTTAATATGACATGTTAGGAATGATGTAATTAACTTTTTTCTAAGTAATTATTCTGTTACGATTTTCACAATAATCTAGTTTCCAAATAGTGTCAAAATTGACATAAATTTTTTTAAAACAAATATTATATTATTAATTGATTTTTAATTTTTAAAAATCTAAGGTTCGACGAAGAGAATTATATAATGATAGGTGTATCATTAATGGAACACTTGGGGGTCTCTTTGAGGTATATAGTAAGTTTATTAACTATATAATATAAAAATAAATGGTGACATGGTAAATGTTAAACTAACTATCTAAGAGTTAAAACAAAAGATAAGGTTAATATAATGACCCGAACCTGTCTAAATTCTATTGGTTGAGTGGTTTTCGACCCATACCCAACTTAACCTTTAAATAATCTACTTCGATTCCATTATAAACCGAATATTAATTTATTATAAAATAATATTTCTAGATTTTCCAAAGGTGCCCCTCACCCCTCTTATAGAAGGGCACACCCCATTCTCACTAATTCACACATTCAAAGCCTTTTGGCTCAACCAACCCCTACCTAATACTCTCTAAAATTCCCTAAAATCATCCTAGAGTCCTTCCATTAGTCAAAAATCCAACCTAAGGAGCCCTTTTGATCAAATCAAAAGGAAGAACCCGAAGAAGAGGTAATGTTTTCACCACCCTTTTTCAAATTCATTTTTTTTCTTCAAATTCTTCTTTCATTGTTATTCCCATTCTAAAATAATTATTCCAGTAGCCCATATATATTGTAATATTATTATAAATATGGTACAACCATATTTAGTATTCTATCTATCCTTTGAATGACATGTCACTATACATACGTACGTACGGCTTACCGTCTCCACGTCGTGGTGTAATTATTATTCAATAAATTATTATTTGGATGGGTATAATAACGATGTGTAATTCATGTAAATAATAAATATAACATGATAATTATTCTGAATATATGATATACGGTCCAATTAAATATTATTTTAATATCAAAATAATGATATTGTCGCTCATGCGTACGTACGGACTACCGTCTCCACGAACGCGATGAGATTCATTATCCATCATATCCATTCAAGTATAATTCTCATTTGATTATTAATAATAGTATCTAAGGACTTTATATCATTATGGATATAAATAAGATAGAAACTATCCATGAAAAACATGTCTTACTTAACAAAACATATAAAATAAAACGAGTAAGTTAACACTTGAAACAACGATAATACTAAGATATTATTAACAAATCAATGTTAAAAGATCATATATGATATAATATTATTGTATATGATTATTTTATAATTTAATAACAATTATTTCACCATTATACAGGAGGTTAACCTACCCTCAACCAAGGAAAAGTACAAGGTAAGGGTTTATTTCACAATCTCTTCATTATCCGATGTTGTTTATACATAATAATATACTGGGACTTCTTTAACAACCACATCCATGTTTCTTAAAAATGTATTTCAAAACATTTTTTAATATTTACTAGCATATGGGTTAATGTCATTTATACCCTTGTTGACTTTTATAAGCTGTTTATAAAGGAATCTTTTCGTCATTTTCCAAACAAGGTCTTTTTTAACCTTTTCGACAGAATTAAGGTAAGAATGTTTTTTTAATTTATACGGCATGTGTGGCTATTTTCTGCCATTATAAAATAGTTGAAGCTTCCATTACAAGCTTATAATACTATTTTCAAATAAAATGTTTAATTTTATAAATATATTACTCTTAAATGATTTCAAAATAGAAAGAGATGTTTCTCTAAAAAGAGTTTTGATTTCATCTATTTCAACATCCTTTGATAGATTTTAAGCTTGTTTGAAGTTGATTTATTATGATACAAAACTCATATATTGTATTGAAGGTTTTGTGATATGTTTGACTATGGATGTGTTAGTTTTATACCATTCATGGTTTATGGATGAATTATTTAAATTTTGTATGCTAGTTTTAATACGAATGTTTATGTTATGTTTAAACCTTTTCATATGGTAATGCATTGGACATAATATGTGACGGGTGGAGCCCGCTATAGATCCTCAATGCATTGATAGGTCTCATGAGACAAACTAGTTTCTTGGCGCAAGGACTTGACAAAATATTATTTTTAGTCTTGGCACAAGGCCTTAGCTATGTGGTTATGATAGTCTGGCATTATGAATTCTATCATTATGAATGTGGTTATTGATATTGCATGTGATTATTCAATTAATAGAATATCCATGTGAATAAGTAAATGGCATTATTTCATTTTATTTTTTCCATACTATATTGAAGTTAAAGTTTAAAAGGCCTTTGTTTTAGTTATACATTACCTTAAATGTTTATTCTTATTTATGAAAGTTTCCGCTATATTGTTATCCTTACTGGGCATTTGAGCTCACTCTTTTTCTATGTTTTATTTTTCCCAGGATGTGAAGAAGTAATTTATGAATGGCGTGCAGGGATAGTATAAGGGGATAAGAGTGTGGACTATGGAGACTATATTGTTGTAGTTTTCATTTTTATGATGTAATGTAAAACTTGATGAATATATCTAGTGTTTCCAAGGCTACTAAACTAATCGGTCATTCGAGATTTGATCTTTCTTGTGATCATGCCAATGTTATGTAATAATGCACTAACTCTGGGTAACTGGGGTCGTGGCATTACAAGCTAGGGTAAGGTGATGTAATATCAACTAATTGTTTAATTTTTTATGGTTTATATACTTCCCATAGATGTATTTTTAACTTTTATTATGAAATTAAAAGAATTTATAGATGCATCTCATTTTCTATCATTCACAGTTTTTACTCAAAGTTTACAAAATCCAAATTTTTAATTTTCCAATATCATTATAAATATGAAGTATCATATGAGTGATAATCCATATGGGGAATGTTTTTTGGTATATATTTATCTCAAAATAACAACATCTTAATTATATGATACTTATTTTTGAATTTTTATATGTATCCCTACATTTAATTTCCAATGATAAATAATTTACTCAATGAAACACTTGTTTTATATGCTAAAACCACGAAATTTTTATGGATGAAATGTTATTTTACTCAATGGAAGCATTCATTTTATGGATGTACATATTTGTGATTTAATAATTGATTAATTTTTTCTAAAATATTTTAGTTTCAATACAGTAGTTTGAAATAATCCCTTAAATTTTTTCCAATCATATAATATGGAAAAATAATCCTTCTTATTTTTTTATATGTGAACACATTCCTTCATTATTATGAATGTTATTTTTTATAAATATTCCATTTCATTTTTTAAAATGTTTTTATAGATAATTATGATTCACAATGATTTTGAATGAAATCAAAACATTTTTTTTGTATTTATACAAAGTAATTGTTCCTTTTTAAAAAACAATTCTTGATTTAAAAGAAGGATTATTCAAGGATCATTTACTGAATTTTCTTTTTTAAAGATAATATTTTTAAAACATTTTTCACATGAAATTTTTGATTCCTATATTTTTTTAGTTTATAATTATTGAGATTTATTTTCAAATATTTAATTTAAAAATACCTTATTTAAATTTTCTCAACAGTGATCTTTTCAAAAGATACCTATTCAAAGGTGATGCAAAACTTCTTATTTTTTTTGAAAATGATAAGAAATATTTCACAGAGACATTTTATGTTTGAATTAAATAACAACAAAAATATAACTTTTTCCAATAGGGGTATATCTATTGGTAAAAGTTCATTTTCTATTGGTAAAATGTTTTACCAACAAAAATTTTCCTGTCACTAAACTATTGGTAAAAACTCTGTCACAAAATGTTATTGCGATAGATAAAATAATTATGTTGAAATTATTATAATACCAACAAATAATATATAAACTGGTAAACATGTTTGGAAATAGATTAATATGACTAATATATCTTTAGGTAATATTATTAATATTTATATACAATATCAACAATTAATATTTGTTTGTAAATTATACTCTAAATATTGGTATTCCAATATTTATTGTTATAATTTTATATTATATTTATTAATATAATTATATATAATATTCTATTATATTTATTTTATAATAATTATAAAATTAGATTATATAAAATAACAAAAAACATCTTTATTAAAAAAAAGTTCCAATATAATTTATATACATGTTAAAACTTCATGAAAAGACAATAAGCTCCAAGAAACATCTTACAAACATGTTTAAACATGTTCAAACATTGAGAGACTTTACATGGAACTCAATGAAACTTTGTCTCTAATCTATTTCTTGCAAACATCAGACTTCACTATCACAGAATCCTCATAACATCACCTGAGCTATTATCAACAGTATTAGATCAAGACATTCATAATTTCACCATTATCCTATTACCATTAGTGTAATACCCTTCTTTTATTTAAGTAGCACCCATCCCTTCTCCCTCCACTTTAGAAGTGCACCATCATTAGCAAATTTATGATCACACAATAAAATATTAGCAAATAGTTTTCATTTAAATGAATGATATAAAAACATGAACACATGATATAAAAATATCATCTAGTAATCACAACAAGAGGATAATATTACCAATGAAAACAAAAAACAATAATATAATATAACCAGATACCACAACAACCATAAAATTATCCAACCTGACCATAATAAAAATATATAACCAATACCAAAACAATTTCAATTACTCGAGATATAAAAATAAATAAGGAGCACAATAATAGAAAAATTACTAGTAGAACCAATGGATGTAAAAAAATAAAATTACAGTTAACCACATTAACAGAACTTATCCAGTGACAAGAACAAATTAAAAAAAAACCCATGATATAAAAATAACAATAATATTATTTAACATGTGACCAAAAACCATTTTCAATGACACTAACTTTAATTAAGAGTGACAAATAACTCAAAATTATGTAATCTAGTCTAAACCATATGAGACATGAGTAGGTTTTCCACCGCGCGCCCCTAAAAAATATATTAAATAAAATTCAAGTTCCATTGAATACACAAGGTTCAATTTCAACATCAAATAATTGAAAGAGACTTCAAGTATCCATGACATTAACACGCATATTTGGGAGAAAGAAAGGTCACTGTTTTCACAAAGCATCGCTCCCATTCTCTAGAAAAAGATGACTCACATAATCCAATAAACTATAATATTTCAGTCAAATCCACAATGTCAGTCCAACACAAATTTTTGAAGAGCAGTAATTATTTATGATAAGAAACTATGCCTCCAATAGATTAGACAATAACTCTCATCAGAAAAATACATTTCCATTAAGAGCACTAAATTTCATGGAGAAGACTCACATCCCATACCTATTAGCATGAATATAAACCAAAAAGACTAGATACATCATGGAAAAGACAGGGAACCCATCCTGACGACCAAATTTCAATACTTTTAGCCAGTCATTATGTGGATTCCTCACATGGCCATACCTCAACCTTTGAGCAGCCTCAATGAAATTCATTCAATAGGAAAAACTGCACCAACATAGATCATAACACCCAAATCATAGAAATCCAGAACTATTTTAAACATCATAGAACAATAAACAACACTCCAAGGAAGAAATCATCAAGAAGGGGAAGAGAGAAAAAATAAATCAATATAATCAATATTATGTGGTCTGTGTGGAACCATAACAACATGAACCTTCCATTGTCTCAAGTGACACACAAAACTAGATGTTCATCCCTCCAAGTATATACACTGTATGATCTATATAATTCTTAATCAACACCAAAATCAATACATCCACATAATAACATATCATGGTTTTGGATATGACACCATAGCATGCCACCAAAACTACATCTAGTGTCAGCATCAAAGACCCAACTGAGCCCAACTCCTGATGCAATGTACTGATGGTTAAGACATAAATAATCAAAAATACTATGATGGGAGTTTTGGCCCTGACCACGCTTCCCAAAGCAATTGCAATCAGACTGACGAAGAACAAGAGATGACTAAGCTCTGAAACAGAATAGAGGGAAAATCATGAATCAATAAATAAACGGGCCTCACGAACTGCGGATAAAAATCACAACACAACAATAGAAAAAAAATCCTTAAAAAATTGGGAGAGACTCCAGATTCCATGGCCGAAGGGAGGAGGGAGGCACACAGCTATAGTTCATCCTAGCTAGGGCGTGCGACTCAAACAGGAAGTAGAGGGGGTGGGGCGACATATAAGAGAATGGGAGGGAAATGTAAAATATAAAAACAAATCAAAATAATAATAATAATAAAATAATAATAATAATAATAATAATAATAATAATAACATCAACATTGTTCTACCATAAAATGAAATTTACCGGTTTAGCTGTGGCCATGGAAGACATGGTAGCCGTGATCTGATCAATACAACTAGAGATTTATATTTTAGGTAGAAGAGTTTAATATTAATTATAAAATAAATATAAAAAATAATGTTTAATAAATTTATAGATTCCCCCTGTGGTCTGTTGGGGTGGAGAGGGTGAGTTGTTGTTTGGGGCGTGGTCGTGGGGTCAGTTCCCCAAACCAATAGAATTATCTGTAATTTTTTATAGCGTATGTGAGCTACCATTAGTAGTTGTACCTATATAAATATAAATATAATACATTTATATATAATTTATATATAATGAATAAAAGTTTTAAATTTATATATATTCTGAATAAAAAATTATATTATATACATATAATGAAATTATATATACATGACTTTGTTTTTATAGTTTTTAATACATTTGATATTATTTCAGTCTCCAAAAATTATAATCATTTGTCTTCAATTTTATATTATATATATATATATATTATCACAAAAATATAATGTGTCAATGAAAACATATGATTATATGATTTTATTAAAATATTTATATTTTAAAGAAATTATTTATAATATATATATATATTTATATATATGTATTAATTTTTTTGGGTAAAATATTTAATGTTATTGTATAATTTATTTCAAATTATTTTAATAATGGTAACAAATTTGTTGGTAATAATAATTAATAGAAATAGATTCATTTGTTGGTAAAAAATGTTAGTATCGAGAAGATAAAGTAATAGAAATAACTTTTGGTAAAATATTTTTTGGTGTAAATGAAAAATATTAACCGATATAACTGTTGGTAAAAACAAGTGTTGGTACTTAAAATCTATATCGATAAAATTTAATATCTATTGGAATTCCTCATTTTTACCTATAGATATGTCATCTGTTAATAAATTTCTTTTTGTATTAGCCATTTTTTATAGTGAATTATTCTCTTTAACTCTAAAAGATTTAACTCAATACTATTACGTTTTACGAATCTCCTTATAATTTAATTTTTGAAATACACCTTCTATATAAAGGAATTTTTTATATCCATCGATCTTTATTGAATATCTCATTATTCTATACCATTTTGAAATGATATGAAACCAATTTGCATTACAATAATTTTCATTATAGGATAAATTTCGCACCTGTTATGGAAGAAACATGTGTGGATGATGAACAGTAGGGTTCTTTATATCCCTCAAATGCATTATTTATTATCTTATACCTCATGAGATAATGATGTTAAGAGTGAAGTAGATATGGTTATCTATGTTCACTAGATTGAGAATGAACTCAATAGAATTATATTCATTAACAAGGATGATCGAGAACTTAATGTTGCTATTTATATTCAATAAATTGCGAATGAATTCAATGGTGCTATATATATTGAAAATATTTAGTTTTAAATTTATGTGGATAACTACATTTATAGGATTAAGAATATACTTGATGTGGTTTTCTATGTTCATGATGTCATGATTTCATTTTAATATTCTGATTCCATACATCGAAATTATATTCTTATACTATGATCCACAAATTATATGTATTGTCTCATGTTTCCATAATCATATTCCGTGATATATGTTGCATAATTTTAGATTTCATGTCATCCTATTATTACTTTTGAACAACTCGTATTGTCATTTTTCTTTTTAATAATATATTTCTCCCAAGCTCATGTTTTCTCTACTTTTAATGATATAAACCTAGATGACAGGTATGGATTTTATTCCCATACTCATTATTCTATATCTATCATTTATTATGTTTTCATTTATAGGTTTATCCAAATAATTAAAAACTATAAGTATTCAAGAGGGGGTTCATTATGGTTTGATTATAGAGAAATATTCACAAGTATTATAAAATAATTTCATAAGTAGTTATCCCTCAATGATAATAATCCAATATATTTCTGGGATTGTGAGAGGGTTTTTGATATTTAATTATTAAAATATTAAAATATATGTATGTTTCTCTTGGGTAATCTTAAATGATATCAAAACATATGTGTAAAGAATGTTTTTTTGAATAAAATGTTGACAAATGGGTCTTATTGCATCAGTTAGTATCAAAAAATGGTTTAGCTATTTGTTTTAGTATTTTTTAGTTATTAATAGGGATAAGGGAAAGATAACTTTATTAAAAACATTAAAGAATAGTATAAGTATAAGATAATATCCTAAATAATTTTTAATGTGTATATTTTTAGGCTTCCAAGAAAAACCATTCCTATCCATATATAAAAAAATTTATATAGGATCTATCATAGATACACATAGTGATAAAAATAATTGAAAGGTTGGTTGGTCAATAACTTTATTTTCAATTAGTTCATGATTAAGAGGCCCAAATACACACCCGATTTGACACTCTAAATTGATATTCATTAGTATTTCACACTCTATTTATGAACCATGTTGTTGGATTTGGATATATTTAGGTTAGGAAACCAAATAGAAAATAGAGCATGGATAACCTAGTTAAAATCATAGAGATTACATATCTTTGATATAGATTTAATTTATGAGTTAAAACTTATATGTTTTTAGTTCACATTCTATGAAATTTTTAATTCTCTCATAATTGAAAATTTATTTATTTATATAATGGTTAGGTGAAGAAAAAAGTGTGTTAAAAATTGATTCAATTAATAATGTAATGATGGTCTTAGTGAGAAACATAATGAGATTAAAAATATATTTCACAAAATTATGAAAATTTTATTCTAGTTTCTGAGTAATATTATGAACCATGTTGAGATCCTAAAAAATCCTCGTAATGATTAACCTGAATTCTACTCTTCTATGAAATAATAAACACATTTAATTAGTAGGTCTCCCATCCCACTAATTTCTAAACATATGATTAATAAATCAGAGATAAAATTTTCCAATCTCTAGCACATAAATCATAGTAATGTTTCATTATCTATTCATTATTTGGAAGGTGAGGCTAAAAAATGTTATTTTTTTAATAATATGAATCTAAATGAAGATGTTAACTCTATTGGATATGAGGAGGTAAAGAAAAAATTAATCTCTAAATATTTTCCTATACCACTTCAAATAAAAATAGAGTGACAATTACTCTTATTAAAGAAGGGGGAAAACCCATTGGCACTTATAAGGCTAACATCATGAGACTCATAATGTGTGACTCCCATTTTATTACTAACCCTGAAAGTAATATTGAATGATTATTTATTGTCCATAAACTACATCATTAAAAGGAATTACCCAGAACAGATATCGGAAACTATGAACAAATTGTTCAATGAACAATAAAAGGTGAAATATATGTTGGGTACTCCAATTTTTATAGAGATTAGAAAAGTAAGATAGAGTTCCTAGAAAACAAAAAAGATTAAATATCATGGAGGTATGAAATTTCAATTGCTTACATGCCAATTTTTTTGATGAATTGCTTAGAAAATTTCATGAAATTAAATGAGAGATGTTTTTAGTGTGCAAATATTGTCCATCATATTAATGATTTTTAAGGAGTGGTAAAGAGGATGAATAATCAAATAGAGGGATATAGATTTCAATTATTCAAATTAATGTAGTTAGGGAAATATACATATTTATTCCCTATACCAAAGGCTATCAAGGATAATAGACATGAGAAACCTCCAAGAACAAGTGAAAAATAAAACTAATACAATTAATATCATTAAAGAGAATCATGATAATTAATAGAGACTTAAAATCTTGTTCATATTTGAGTATGTGTTATTTTATTACAGTTTTATCCACTCAAATAGGTATAGGATTTTTTCATAGAGCATAAAATCACAACCGTAATTATTTAATTTACATAAAAATCCTATAGTTGAATGATTAATTTAACCCAAGTAAAAATTTATTATAATGTACTTTATGAAAATATTATTATTTCTTATTTATGTGGAATTGGATGTGAATTTAGACATTGATTATCTCTATCTATATAGATCCTACAAAAATTTTAAGAATAAGTAAATCATGATTTGTATTCAAAACCATCCTATGATCACCAATCTATGAAATGATTAATATTTACTCCTTATCAAGATTAATTAAATTAAATAGTTCAGAGTAATAAATCATGAGACGAGCTTCTTAGTTTTACCCATTTTATTAAAGAATGGTGTTCATTAAAAATCTTATATCAATTCATGACTATATTACGAACATAATAATTTACTCTTCTTTTATAAGAAAAATTAATATTATGAAAAAACAATTTATTTAAGCGAAGGATAATGTAACACCATAATATATTAGAATTAGTTTCACTTTTATTATTTATTATGTATAATTTCCTCTTTCACATGTAAAACTTTATAAAAATGAACAACTATATATTTTTTTAAAGAAAAGTATAAAATTTTTATAGTAGACATTGAATTGTTGGGTATATCTAGAAGTAACAAATTGTGAAATATATTTATGAAGAATAAAATAGTAATTTTTAATATCAATACACTGATAAAATTCAATTAGTGTATCTAAATAACTAACGACATCATTTTAGGGAAAAAATATATTTTCCTAATACTACAATTGATATGAAATATATATATTTTTTAGAAACTAAATATATTATGGTTTAATTATGATAAAATATAATTATATAATGAATAATAGATTAATAACAATTTAATGAGTAATTTATAGTATATAAATGTAAGAATAATTAATATTTAACAATCATTTTCATATAAAAAACGTTTCATTATATATTATCTCTCTATATAAAAACTAAATTCCCAAATTACTAAATTTTATTTTGTTAAAATAACTGCCATTTTTATATTCCTATTTTTAAATTTATAAAATGATTTTTTTGGGATTTTTTATAAAAATAATAATTCCTCTTAAAAAAATATTTTATTTTTCCTAGAGTCCTCTTCCAAAAACATAAGACTCTATTCAGAATAAATTGTTTGAAGTCATATATTTCTAAGAAGTCATCCATTTTATATACTAAGTTATTAACATGTATACTAATGAATCCTTACAAAATAAAATATTCTATATTTATCATACAAATATATTTTTCTAATTCTTATATAAAGATAGAAGTATAATTTTTATACTTATTTTTAGAATTTGTATGGAATATTTATTTTCCACATATTCCCCTTTTCCCTTAAAAAATTAAATTTCTATATATTCATAAAAGCTAACTAATGCCTCCACGAAGTGACATGTTTTTTTTATATTAACACCATAAATGGATTGTTAAAAGGGAGTATATAATGAGTAAATAAAATATTAAAAAATTATAAATATTCTAAAATTAAATATTAATTTTTACCTTCCTTTACCTATATGGGATAAGAAAACATAGTCCATGTATACATGAGGTCAATCCAATCCATTATATACATGTTCCTCTCTTAATCACTACCATACAAAGAATTTTCAAGAACATATTTTATGAATATATATGATATCAAGGATTCATATATATGATAAATTATAAAAAAAAATTATGGTCAATATGAACTAATATGTTGTTAATGACATATTACATGAATCAAGATCATATTGGATGTCAATTTATCGAAATATTCCCATAAATCCAATAAAATGAACTCATATATGTATAAATCATTGAAATAAATTATTTAAATATATTTTATAATATAGCATTGATGAATTTTTCATCAAATATTGGGTTTTTATGTCTCGATTACAGAACATATTTGTAATAATCAGAATTACAACATTTAATAATGAATATAAGCAATACCAAGTAATGATTGTATAATAAATTATTATATGAAAAATTAAAATGGGTTATAGATATGAATAATTTTTTTAAGTATGTTATTAATATGATAATTTTAGTTATACATATTTTTATAGTTAATTTTTAATGATAATAATAATTTTAAGGGATCCTCAACTATTTTTTATTAGAGACTTGTACCATATACAGCCATTGTAAAACATTGTGTGGTAAATATAAATCCCTTGTACATTTTTTTATAAATTTTTTTATGAAATGTAAAATTATTCATAGTTCCATATCTTGTTCAAAATTTCATTGGTTTTTATTTAAAGGTTACCAAAGCTGAAAGGGTAATATTTCCAATCCCATTATGAAATAAAAATTTCTTATGACTGATAATACATCTTGAGAATGTTTATTATTTATATCTCTACAAAATTCTAAAATAATTTCTTTCTACTTTTATTATTATATTGGTTTTAAATTCCCTCTCTTTAAAAAATTTTCTTTGGTAAACAATTTACCCAATGTGATGCTTATAAGTGAAACTGAACCAAACTCTTCTTTACACATGGTAATTTTCCTCCCCTATGACCAAATTCATTTAATAGATGTCCATATCCATGATTGAATAATTCAATAATTTCATTATATACTATGTAATTTTTTTTAAAGAGGTTGAAATTATGTGCTAGCATTTTGTACACATATCATTTAAAAAAAAAATCCATTTTTAAAATTTTTAAAGCAAAGGCATTCCTTCATCCCTAAGAGTAGTCTTCTTTATAAGGATTCCTTTTTGGGGATTTAAAATTATTTTCCAATCTATTTTTATTTTTAATTATTTGGAAATAAATTTTAATTTTAATTATATATTTCCAAATAAAATTATGGTTTTAATGTGGAATTAGTGTTTTTTAAAAGGTTGTTTTTGAGGATCCTTTATTGAAGATTCATTTTATAATTGAATGATTTATCGAAAAATAACATAATATATTTGAGAAATTATGTAATTGAAAAGGATTTATTATTACTATTTATTACTATTTAATGATTTTTAATATCCTTCTTTAAATTTTCCCTAGTGGTGTCTTTTCAAAAGTGATGCATAACTCTTCCTTTTTAGAAGAATTATACTAAATGTTTCCTAAAGACACATTTATGTTTTACATATATTTTACAAATTTACCGTTAAATTATTTTCATCCTCTAGAGATATTTTTTATGAATAAACTTGTAAATTAATTTATGAAATACTCTATTTGGGTGACTGATGTTTTTGAATAAACCAATATTGTTTTCATATTATCTTATGTGATACCAGAAATCAATGATAGAAGACCCATTTCTTTTCTGAGGGGTTTCATGTTTTGATGAAGTGTTTATATTTTATTGCATACATATGTATGGTTAATGAAATATAGGGTCCTATATATCTCTCAAATTCATTGGCTAATGGTTAATACCTCAAAAGAAAAATATGATGACCCTTAATTCAATTTGGTCATTTATGTTAAAAATATTGAGAATGATGTTAATGTAGTTGTCTATGTTAACAATATTGAGCATGATTTTGATTTGGTTTTTTATAATCTCAATACTGAGATTGAACTCATTGTTTTTATCTATGTTCAAATAATTGAACATGAAATCAACGTGGATTGATATGTTGACACGATTGAGTGTCAAATCAATATGGTTATCTATGTTCATAGTGTTATCATTTACCATATTTATGATATTCCAGAATTCTAAATTATATTCTTATATTATTCTCGATATATAATTTTTATTATCTATTGTTTTAATTCTCTTATTCCATGGTATATTTTTTATAATTTTGGATTAAATGTCTTTTAATTATTCTTCATGAGAAAATATTTTTGTTATTATTTTCAAATAATATATTTCTATTAAGGTCATGATTTCATGGTTATTAATGATCTAAAACATGATAATTTTTTTAGTTTTTTACCTTATTAACCATCTAATATCACCCCTTTAATATTTTTTAATTCTCGTGTTATGAAGAAGAGTATAACCTGTGAGGATTGCAAAAGAGGGTATTGTGTGGTTCCATTATGGAGAAATGTTCATAAGTATTGTAATATAATTTTCTTTTTTTATAATTCTAAATGACACTAAACCTTTTTCGTTTCAATTTTAATTGAGTATTTTTGTTATATAATGTAAAAATTATTGAAATATATTGATGTTTTTTGAGTAATATATCTTGGTATCACATCATTTGTTTAAATAATGTGTTTTTAGCATGAGACCACAATGTGTGGGTCTGAGGTCCCCAATGTCGAGGTATTTGGTACTATTCGAGGGGTGTTATTACATTTCATGACTTGAACTGCCACATCGTGTGGGATTTATTGTATAATTAATCATTTTGTGATCTATATGGGTTAGGTAGTAATTGGAAAATTATATATTCGGTTTAAAATGATTATGTGGTAGGAATGATGGGCTTTTAAAAGATGGATTATCCTTTGAGATCCTACATTTTTGGGGCATGATAATAGGAGGAAGTTGATCTTGTAAAATTCTGAACTGAACCACTGGGTCCAATCCCCAATTCCACATAACCTCATGTGTTCCTCGAAGTATGAAATTAGCAGACACATATTTATGTAATGGTACTTTTTTGGCCCCATTATAAGCTGCAATCATCCATGAAAATTGGCCATATGGTGTCCAAACACCAATCCACATTCCACGTGGTAAATATTATCCTCTCCCATTCAGGGATTTTATTCCCCATCCCCCATAACTCATACTTGGGTCTTCTGGAATACCATCCCTCCAAGAAATATCATGAGTACCATTAAGCCAATGGCCAAGTTGTAATCATAATGCTCAATGGGGGGATTTTAAGCCATAATCCCCACGTTTATGTTATAGGGGAGTTGGAATAAAATCCACTGATAGAAGGGAATAACACATGCAACATGAAAAGTATAGAGAAGTTTGAGTGCCACATTGCATGTTGACATGGCTGATTGTGGTGTAGCATGGGGCCCACTAAGGATTTTTATAGAGTGTATATTCCCCTGTGTTTATCTCTTTGAACCTCATGGATCATGGTGGCATGGGTGAGGTTTCTTTATAGATAAGGGTGAGTTACAATTTATTATCAAACCTCTCTATCATATTCTTGGTGGATACATATTTTTTTTGGTTTAGATTTGGTTTTGATGTTGTTTCCATCTAATCAAGTTAGAATCAAGTGCAGTATGATTATAATTTTGTTACTCTTAGAAAAAGTGGATCTTTGGGGAATAAAACACTGGTTTTTGTCTGGATTATATAAGTTATATAATTTATTTGATTTATTTATGAATTTATATCTATTTAGTTGAAATTGATGGATCAATTGAAATGATAAATTGTGTATTTTATGTGTTAGTGGTCAAGGAAGATATTGGGGGTATTTTTCTCTTTTTCTCATGGATTTGGTAATGGAAGGTCACCTAAAGAGTTTTTCTTCAATTATATGCTATGTATTATTTTTGGAATTACTATTAGAGTAATATATAAAGTAATTAAAACTGTCTTATAATTAACTGATATGAATTTTATAGAGTTGTGGGATTTTTTTAGTGGGAAGTATCATATATGGGCTCATCCATAAACAATCCATGAATTATATCTTTCCACAAGAAATAATATTTTTTCATCCCTCAAGATCTTTTAGGCTTATAGTTTTAGGTAATTAGGTTACAAAACTTAAATAAATAAATATTATATCACAACGTCAACACTTTCACTCAGAATCAATTTTTTCTAAAATATAAAACTTTTAATATATTACAAATTTTATTTTCATGAAATTTCTCTACATTTTTCTTCTTTTCCATATTATTTTCCCTAATCATCCTTAAAAATCTATGTAAAACCATTTAAAAAATGGGATGCTCAAAAGAAGAATGGTAAAGGACATATAAAAACAAATAAACTAATTATTCATTGAAAACATAGTAAATTTTCATTTTTAAAATTAATCTTTTGGCTCTACATAAGTTGTTTCATTCCCATAAAGTCAACTTATTTACCCAAAAATTTTCATTAAACTTTTCATATGAAATTTTAATTTCAAAATAATACTCATAACTATTTCATTGAATTCATTAAAAATAATTGAAATATTTTCCAAAAATATATATATTTAAGCCTTAATAAATAGAATATAATTTCCTTAAAAAATAATATCATTTACTTACCTTTTTAAATCATAATATTTCCATAAAATACATATAAATAATAGATAAATAATGAATTTTTCTTAGTATATCATGTTCATATAACTATAGCTAATGTAATAACATACCCAGTAAATTCCAGTAGTAATATTAGGAGAAACCTATCTTGTTCATTCCATCCCTTTAACCAATGAATTGGATACCTATATCATGCTCACCCATACCTAATTTATAATGGAAACACCCATCATTATTTTATGATAGAACAAAAAATACATGATTTTTAATAGATACAAACATCACCATAAACAATTATCAAGAACAAAAATATTATTGTAATAGTTAAAATATTTCATTTCCCACATAATTTTTTTTAACCCATGTCAAAAACATCTGATATCAATATATCCATTACTTTTAAACTCTATTATAATAGTACCTCAAACAAATGAAAAGGAAATTTTATTTAAAGAAAACATGAAACCCTATAATAGAAGGAAAACGTCATATAACAATAATGACAGTGAAAAAACATGGACATATACATCAAAAATTGAACATTAATGTTTCCTTTTTTCAAAAGTTCTTTATAATATACGTAAAAACATTCCTTTTAAAAAAATTCTAATGAAATTTAAAAGTGGCATAAATTTTCATTCATAATTCATTACTATCTATATAAACTCATCAATAAAATAATTTTAGGAATATGAACATAGAAGAGAAATATTTATAAAATAAATCATTAAAATATTTAACACAATGTTTTTAATGTAAAGTGACTTTAACCTATGTGTGACTCAACATGTATGATCCTTATCATTCCAAATAATAAAATAAAATTAGTTATTTAATTTCTTTAAAAATAATATTTTTAGTACCTTTTATTTTATCTATTACCTTGATATATATAATTAATTTATTATACTTTGGATTTTTTACAATATTCAACTCATGTGATTGAAATGAATTTGGTAAGTTAAATAAGGTCAAAGTGGATATTATGGAATAATATCCATAATAATAATCATGAAATAATTATCATTTAAATTGTTTAACTATAATTTTAAGACCATCCGTGAAATATGGATTTGAAATATGAATTATGTTACAATCATGGAAATGGTTGGTCGTATACACTGATGAGTAATGTTTACATTTTTCAAAGAGTATGATGAAAAATAGTAAGTAACATTTAATTTTTATGTAATCATGATTTTATATTAAATTTCATATTATAACATTTAATATACTTATATATTGTATCCTAGTGATGTGGTAAGGAAAAACTAATTACATCTCTTCGTGGAGGTGATAATTTAAACCTACACACGAATGACCTTATCATTATTCAATGGATGAAAAGTTAAGAAAATTTATTATATATTATCATTAAAAAATGGAATATATTTCATTAATATCATAACTATATATATATATTAAAATATATATCTTATAAATCCATAATTATAATCAGTTGTGGGAGGTGGTGTTGGAAAATGAAATACATCAGTTTGCAAGGAAATATTCCTACGTACACAAAAATGTTGGTTTTATTTTACATTTTATAGAATATGGAGAATTATATTGGATATGAAATTAATATATGAATATATTAATATGTTTCATATTATTATTTTATAATTTCAATATTTTTGAAAACGATTTTAAGGAGGTAAAAGAAGAAATAAAATAAAAATTCTCTATTTTCCATTGTACCTCTTCTTCGAACAACATATTTATGTTGAAACCTAATTCCTTACTAGGTTGTTTTTAGATTAAAAATTAAATATAGGATATGTTTATGGATTCTAGAAATGGATTTTGGGGTGGATTTTTGAGATACACAACCCCAAAGGATAGAAGAAGAGAATTTAAGAGGGTTCCTTTCATAAGTGACTATAAATGAACTCTTATAAGTTATTAAAATATTTAATTAATATAAATTAATATTCAATGGAAAATTTAATAAAAATGATATAATTAGTATATTGGATTTTTATGACTCTAAATAATCCCATAAAATAATATTTTGACATGTTTACGTGATTATTTTACCATTATCTCATTTTTTAACCCCCATTAAACCTTTTTGAATATTATAATTATTTAAAGTTGTTCACTTTTTAGGGGGCATATAATTTTCTATAAAATGAAGAGATTCCAATAATTGGACCATGGTTGATATTTCTAACCACAAATCCTTAACTTTTTTAAATATAGGTTATTTAAGAATTTTAAATCAATTAATTAAATATTGTTTATTATAGAATATCATTAATGTCATTTTCTAGAATTATTCCTTAATTTGACTTTTAAAAAATTAAAATAATATAATTGTAATATAATCTATTAATAAATCCATAACATGTTATTTTTTTCAATGAATTTTTTTGGATACTATAACTCACCCAAATAAATTACATTTGGTGATTTAAAATTTTCATTTACATTATTTTTCTACGTCTTCCATAGGCATTGGGCCAACATTTTTATATGTTCATCAAATAATTATATCATCAATATAAATTAATAATAAATTACAATGATTAAAAAAATAATTTATATTTAAAATAACCATTTAGAACTAAACAAATTTTTTATCTATGTCATGAAATATTATATCTATTAAAAGAAAGACAGTAAGACTTTTGACTTAATCATTTACATAAATATTATAATTGTATAAATAAAATATAAATGGAAAATAAGGTCATATTTCAATGTTTGGATGATTATATATGCAATATACTTCTATAATAAAATAAATGAAATTATTTTAATGAATCTGAAGTCTTATCACCTTTATTTTAAGCATAATTAACCCATTTTACCCATACCATAGAAACTAAAATTTATTATTATTAAAATTCATAATAATAAAAAAATAAAATGGAACTATTTACCACATTATGAGATCTTAATTCCAAATATAGAATCCTTTTCTGAAGATTCAATTTCTAAAGATAGGCGAATTTAAATAAAAATTAAACTCAAAAATGTGATGGATGATGGTTTCTTAGAGAAATGTCATTTAATTATAAATAATTTTTTATTCCGAATAAATATATTAAACTCATTCCAAATATAATAATTGGAATATTTTTAATCAAATTTATGTAATAAAATTTTAATACAAGATTAAAATATAATTTCACTTTGTAAATACGTGAAATAGAATATGGTTTCCCATAAAAATAATATTTTTCATTAATCATTTCAAAATAAAACATTTAGTATATTCTTAAAAAATCACTATATTTTAATTTTGAAATGATTATTTATAAAATTTAAATCATTATTTAAAATTTAAATAGTAAAATTTGGTAATAAAATCATTAAATAAAAAGCATATAAAGCATGAAAACGAAATTTTCTTAGAAAAATACCATTTTTCCTTTTACCTGATAAATTTCATAATATGTATATAAAACTATAAAATCTAATGAATATACAAAAATGGTCTATCTTAAAATTACATAGGTTTTTACATATCCATTGGTATTATATTATATTATGTGATGGTAGTTGAGACTCTCTTTACGGGAATAATTTTGTATTTTGTTGCTGGATCCCAAACATTTCTCTGTAGTATATGAATTGAGTTATATAGAATCTAATATGTGATATATCCAATTTTTTGTGATCAAAATTTAATTAGAAATCATATTTTTATTATGAATATTAATGGGAAACAAATTTCTTTCCCCAAGGCAGACCCATAAACACTAGATTGATTCCATTATCACCAATTACTGGGGGCCAATGTATAAATTTGTGTTGTGTAACCCAATGGAACTGAGAGTGATATAAATAAAATGAGAAAATTATAGTGTACCTTGGAATAGGATCCTTTAATATCCCTTTTTAAGGAGAGTGTTATGATGCATAAATGGTTTTCATAAGGTTTTACCTTTGAAGGTTTATATATATTGGGTGTAAGAGGAGCATCCTTGCCTAATTATGGAGGAAAGATAGTCATTATGACATGTCATTGTGTTTTACTTATTTTGTATTCCCTATGTGTAATGAAAGGCCAGGATGAAACTATTAATTTGTTTATAGATGTTACACCCATTTAGTAATAAAATTTAACTCTATAGTTAGATATGAGATCAGGAACCTAAGAGTGGTGTCTGAGCCTTGATGTGATGTTGGGAACTATGTTAGGATCCCAGTCATGTGTTGACTCTAAACTGATTTAGTGTGATAGTGATAAAATATTTTTCTAATAGAATGAATGTGGTTATTTGAATTGGTATATTCTTAACATGCCAACCTATTAAGTTCTTGTTGGGATCAAGTGAGTGTCTATCCCATGAGATAGATTATGAAGATATATGGTGATAGCATGGGTAGGTGTTTATCCCCTGATACATATGATAGACAATGATAGCCAATGTATTCCATTATCTCCCTGATTAGAATAATATATAGTTATATTCAGGGAATTAACGTATCCCTTTAAAGAGTATGATATATGGAGATACCTATGGTAAGAACTTATCTTTCAAATTACAGTGATGTATTCAAATAGTCGAGATGGGAGTTTATCCCCTTGACGATGGTGATATATAGTGATATTCAAGTAGGGAACTTATCCCCTTGATGAGTATGATATATGGTGATATTGAGGTTGGAGAGGATCTCCCCGAGGAGTTTGATATGTGGTGATAACAAGGTCAAGTGCTTATCCCACCAATGGGTATGTTAAATGGTTATATTTAGGGTGGGTTATTATGCCTGTGATTACTAAGATATATAGTGATTATTACGGATGGTTCAAGTACCCTTTATGATGACAACATATATTCATAACTGGGGTGGTAACTTATTCATCCAAGGATTTATCATGTTATGTAGTTATATCATGGGAATGAACACTTTTGATCCATGAAAGAGTTGTGACATGTTCATGGACATCCTCGCACTAGATAATGTAAGTATATTATATATCAAGTGTCACCATAAATATGAAGGATTGGAAATTATTATTTTATCACTCTTCAATAGTTTATTTTATTATTTTGATCATATCACATCATAAATTAACTTTATATATTTCTTTTCGTAGTGTCACCATTAGTGGTGTACTAATGATTAATACTGAAACTCTTTTCTAGTGGCCCTAACATACTAGTACATAATAAAAGTATATGATTTTAGATATTGGTATATCGAAGACTAGATTTGTTATAGTTTATCTAGAGATCTTATGAAAAGTCAATGTATAGAATATGTGAGGGTAATATGTCTGGGTTGTGTTTATTTAAATTTTTTGTATTTTGGTTTCTAATATATATGATATTTATACAAGTGATATTATTGATATCTTACAAACTCATGTGAAATTATATATTTCTAGTTTTTTATATCATCTCTTTTGTTTTTTTGGGTGGTTTATATTTTTATAGTGTATATTTTTTTGAATTATATATTTTTATGAACCTTTGTTTATTATTTATGTATTTTTTTTAAATTCTCTAATTTTACTATATAGTCTTCCCCAGGTACCACCATAGAACATCTCCCTATTTTGTTAGCCTCTGGAATATGGGGATTCACCTTTTAGGTCATGCTGGTATCTAATACAATTATTACAGAGTGAGACAGGTCGAGCTGTTACCATAATATTCTTAAAGTACAAGAGTTAGGGATATCTCAATGTTTTTAATTGAGTGTTAAATTATCATTTTACTTTCTGATGTATATAAATATATATAAATATACAGAAAACATTGCTTAATATCAAGGGGGGAATTCATTTTTATGAACATTATACATTTTTTATTATTAATCTAATATAAAAATATTAAAAAATCACAAATAATGGAACGTCTTATCATATCACATATGATAGACTACCAAAATATGATTTTTTTATCCACACTTTTGGGATTTTATTATCCTTGTTACATATGTATATAATTTCTATGACATCTTTAGATGATCATCTAATAAAACACTCCCACCAACCCTTTTACTGAGTTTCATCAATAATTAAATCCAATTTGAATAATCGTGAGAATTAAAAATCATATTCTTAATTTTCAACTCCTTGAATGCATTAAAACATATTAACACTACACCATTAAATGTTTTGATACTAGTAACATTAATTTACATAGATAACTCTTTCTATGTTCATAATAAATCATTGAAACTAATTCCATAAGAATTTTCCATTGAAATCTTTTATTGATAAACATGTCTCTATACCTTTTCTAATTACCAAATCATCCTAAACTAATTTTAGATAAGTGATACACTATTTTTATTTTGATCAAAATCTTTCTAGGATATATATGAACTTTTATTATTAAAAATATACACCCACAAAACTATTATACATTGTTCTCCATTCAAAATATCATTCTATCTTACAAAAGTCCTTTATATTTAAAAAATAGATCTTATTTACATTTAATAGGAATATTTAACAAAAAACTATTTAATCCTTATCTTATTTCATATTCTATGTGTTTGTAGAAATTTTCTAAAATGAAGACATTGTTATTTATGATATTCTTGTAATGATTGTGGAATCTTAATTCCTTATATTTTTTTAAAACATTTGGATAAAAAAATTATCTTTGATAAATAACATTTTCCTAATTATATTTTCATGTTTGTCAAAGTAATTTATGAATTATAAACCATATATAACATATCATATTTTTTATAAACACTCGTTATATGATGAATTTTTTTCAATATATATGTTAAATAATATTAATATATAAATTCTTTCCTGAGATCATTCTTAGCTTGATATATTCAATCATATACAATTTTATGATTTAAAAAATATTTTCTTCATTTTTTGAATAACCACTACAATATTTATTAATTATTACCATGATTTTGAACTCCAATATACTTAAAACATTTATAAATTGTACAAATTTTATGATATGCACTAAAAAATTATAGAATTAATTTTTTTAAAATATATACCTGACATGTATATTTCATGGAGTTTTTATACTCCATATGGTTTCTAGTATAATCCCATAATATGAAAAAAATAATTCCTTTCTTTCTGATAACTCTATTTTTCAATAACCATGAATTTATACAAGAAGAAACATTTTTGGAATCTCCAAGTAATATTTCTTCATTCAATTTGAAGTTATACAGACATTTATAATTAATACAACTCCCAAAATTAGACATCATCCATTCTTTAAACATTGATAATATCATGAAAATTTTCTAAAACTCAATCATATTTCTAGAAAATTTACATAAATAAAAAAATTGAATTCCAAAGAATGAATATGAAATTATTAATATTTAATTGAATCATTATATAAATCTCTTATATATATGTTTGATACATATGTTGACCTATTTTAATAATAAGTTACTAAAGATAATGTTTTATATAACACATAATATTTTTTATTTAAAAATGTTCTTAAATTTCTAGCCTTAGACATATTCTTATGTTAGGATTATCTATTAAGATAATATTGATCTCAATGTTATATTGGATTATAATGATAATACAACTCTATAATATAATTTTTATCATTTGTTTTATTTTTCATACATTAACTATATCATTTTATTAAATGTTCTCTGAATAAAAATGATGATACTTTATTTAATACACTATATCAATTAGTAATAAATGATTTCTATTTCACTAATCTTTGTGTTTCCTTATAATTTCTCCCACCACATATCTATTTGGTTAGGTAATTATCGTAATTATATCATATATAACTCTTGGATAGTTGAGTAGACAACTCCTTTACCAACCCATTATATGGATATGCTCAAATCAAATCTTCTAGTAACTTAATCCAATCAGGGACTCCCAATTATCTTAACCCAAAAAATACCCAAATTGGGAAGCTAATCCTATCAAGGTAACCCATTAAATTTTTTTCATAGCATAAAATAATCCAAGGGAACATAGATTTACCATGACCTACCCAATTGGAAGATTTTCATTTAGAAAAGAGCTCACTTTGCAAGAAATATAACACATATAATTTTAAAGGAAAAAAAATCCCATTATCTTATCCTATTTATTACCTTCGTGATTTAATTATTTTAATATTGATGTTTAACCCTTTACAAAACTCTTGATAAATCTTTAGTTAAAGGGAGAATAAAAATAAATTCAATTAATTTACCATTCATGTAACTCTTTCTGTTCTTGAGTGTTATTTTTTATAAGTAGTTTAAAAATATAAAATAATGCTTACACAAAAATTCATTATATAAAAAATTTATATAAATGACTATAAAATAATGGAATAAACTAAATAGATTAATAATCCATAAATTTAAAAATGACAAAAAAATATTTATGAATAATTCATAAATATAGCTACTTATAAAGAATATAATTTTTATAAGTGTTATAGAGATTAAAAAATTTAAATACAAAAAATATATATTTATTTCAAATATGTAATATTCCATATTATTTATTATATGGGATTTACATTAATTATATTAATTTAGAAAAATATAATCATTTTCAATGATATTGTGAAAACATTTACACAATTGATATATCACATATTTATAAAAATTTAATAAATTAAACTTATATTTTACATTTAAAAATATTATATAAAAAATTTAAGTCATAATATATAAATTGATAAAGGTATTTAATATTAAAAATTCATATTTAGGGATTTTACTTATATTGAATGTTTTAAAAACACTTAATATATTAATCATAAACATTTTATAAAAAATAAAATTTATAAAAAGATTTAAAAATTCAAAAATACATTTTATATTATTTAAAAACTATTTATAAACAATATAAATCAATTATAAAATAAAAAATATAAAAAAATTAATTTTTCTACAAATTTAATATTAAATGATATGGTAAGAATCACAATATGAAATACATTGGACGCATTTATAATTAATTCAGGTTCCTCACTACCATTTTCTATGATATATCATCTCATGTAATGATACTCTTAGTGGTTAGTGCCCACATAAGAATAACCTTTGTGACACACCCATATCCCATGTATGATTAAAAAAATACTATATGAGGTTAAAAACATATTTTTGTGAATATATATAAGATTAACTCACACAATATGGTAAAAAGGTTGTTAACACATGCTAGCCCATGTCAGATTTAAAATAACTCAAAATAATCAAAAAACAGTGCACAAAAACAAATATAATGATAAATCTATCCCACAGTCACCACAAAAATTGATTTTCATCCATGTAATATTAATTTGGTTTAACAATGATATTCATTTATAATCCATATTTCACATGAGAGGTATAATTCAATATTGTATATAATTTTATAGGTTCCATTGTACACTATTACTATCCCATATCATTTTCTATGATATGTGTATAACCACATATATAAAACCATGTAACCAAACTTGATATCCCATATTATTAGATGTGACTATTTCATACCCTACAATGTATCATATCATATATAATTCTATATAATAGATTATATATCATTTTTAACATAAATAATAAAATATCAAAATAGAAATTTATTTTCTTCATTTCCAAACATGATTTCAAGAATCAAACATCATGGAATTCTCTAATGACACTGATGTGGTTCATTGTATTGATTAAAAACTAATCAATCTATTAGAAATGATTATTATCCATTACTCCTTGATCTACCATGTGGGATACCCTAAGTCATGACATTTTATTAATAAGGTATCATGTTTATAAACACTAAAACATTTAAATAAAATAACATTACTTATTATATAAGCATATTAAATATCTCTGAAGAAAACCCATTAGATTCCCCGATCCATTTTGTATCCATCGAGAAATCCCAATCACCTAATGTTTTGTTATAAAATTCATCAATCCAATATTTTCTAGTGTATCTTGAGGTTAAGGATAGGAAAATAAATATATTATTTAAGAATGAGATATATTCATCCTGTAACTTGCGTAATAATGACACAACATGTTTTCATGTCCATAAACCATCAAATAATCTCTTGGAGATGTTCTCGATACCCATGCATTTATTCATACATTACATTATTCATTAATAATAAGTATATTGTAACAAAATATTGTAACTTTTTATAAACATGTTCACATGAATTAATTATGTGAATTCAATTTTTAATCTCCATTGATTTAATGATAGCTCATGTTGACAAAATATAATATTGTTTTTTAATGATTTATAATATTCTTATCAACATGGAAAAGTATATTCTCTACATTTCATGGAATTAAAATTATACACTATTCTCTATCACACACCATGATATAAAGGCATCAGGGAATATTTCATTCACATATAATGTACCAAAGTAATACAATTTATAGATACATGACATGGATTTATCATTGTACATTATATAGTTCTCTGACCCCAGTAGTCTGGATCTGATGAATACATTATTAAATTAGAATCACATATAAGGAATCACATCCCAAAGGACTAAATAGTTTAGTAGTATTGGTAAAATACATACAAACATGAAATTTTCATTACATTTTAAAACATAAAATATACAATGAATTTTCCCTAAGAATGAATTTATTCCCCTTAGTTTAATCTTTATAATCAATTAAAAAATACTTCCTTGTATATAAGGAAAATAAAACCTAAGAAAGTGGTGAGATACTATACTCAGTAAGGGTTATCATACTACTAAATATAGAGAAAAATATGGACTAATCAATATGGAATGGTAAATAACATAAACACATGTGATTTTTCAAAAACATGAATATAATATGTCCTGAATAGAGGATGGTAAAAAAATTCCATATAAATAATCACCAGATCTTGGAACATTATCATGAATATTATAAATAATCGAATAACCACAGGGAATATCAATATCTAAATTCATAATTAGGGAGTTCATAATGCTTGATATCTAAATCACACCCTCAAGGCTTGTTCCAAGAAATCCAAATACAATTGAGGCTTGTTTCAAGACATCAAGTACCATCGAATTATGTTCTAATACATCTATATAAATCAGTAAGACCTCAATAAACACAATATAAATTTTTTATCAAGAGTCCTATGAATGAATATAGGGTTTATAGAAGCCTCCTCCCATCACATAAAAATTCCAACTCATTCATTTCATGAAAGGGGTGAATCATAATGAAAATAGAAAATATATTTGAATAATCAGATATGAAATTTGTATACTAACCCCAATTAAAAATCATAATCATAAACCATTAACAATAAAATGGTGAATGGTAATAAAATTATTCAATGTCAATTAAACTAGTCATAAATCATCTAAAGAAAGATTAAAGATGATATCAATACATCTTATCCATAGTGTATCATAGATGAAATGATGTTTCGATGTTATTTATGAATAGGAATACAATAAAAAATAACATTCAAATAATTCTTTAGAAATTTTTAGTAATTATAAATTTACACATTAAAAATATAATATTAATGTTAGATATTAAAATAATTTTTTTAAATTAAATTTTTTTCTTATAATGTAATCATTAAAACATTGAATTTTTATGACAAAAGTATATTGTGTACATGCCGAGTACCTTAAAACTAATATTACTTTCATATTTTAATAAAACCCAATTCGAAAATGTTTTGAAAAATAATTGAAGACTCCTTTTAAATTATTTTGTAAAAATAAAAAATTTATAAAAATTTATAAAATAAGTAATTTCAAAAATGTTGAAAATATTTTTAAAAACATTTATAGAAAAGATGGGGTTTTATGAACTTGGATTTCAGAACGATGTGAGAAATAAAGTTGGATTAAAAAAACATTTTCTCAATAATTTTTGGTTCAAAAGTGTGGTAAAATGATAATATTGACTGAAAAATTAGATGACCAACTAGCAGATATAAATACATATTTCTTTTAAAACATAAATATTATGTAATTATCTAATAGTATATTTAATAAAATACCTAAACAATGATTATTTTTAAAAATAAACCCTTACCAATTTGGTATCTATTGAATCATAAGCCCCTTGAAATAAATAAATATAAATAAAACATTAAATACCATGGAGATAAATTAATTAATTATATAATATACATAATTGTAATTATATACCCCACATAAAATAAATATGTGGTGAATATGGTGTATGTCTCCCAAAATAAAAAGTGAAAAGAGAAACCATTAACTCACACATTAATTTACTGGAAAATGCAATAACCTAATGTATAGTGGTTTTAAACAAGTTATTAACTTATTGAAGAACCTTATTAATATTTATGATATAATATATCATCCTTTTATAACACTTTATTACACATTTTTTAATAATCATTCATTATTCTAATTGTTTTTTCTGTTAACTGTCTCATTTTCTCATATGTGTCTTATCATGAATGATCTAGTTACTTCATATATTATATAGTTCCCTGATATCTAGAATAATAATACTAAAATAATTATCATAATTATATATCATTTATAATTTGAGAAAAAATTATATATAGTTATGAAAAATTAACTATGGTACAATCATAGAGGCAGTAGGCCATATGTATGAATGAGTAACCCTTCCATTTTTAAATCATCATCATGTAAAGAGATAAGTAATATTTTAACTTTATATTGTTATAATAATATTATATATTTGTTATTATTTCTTTAAATATTATTATATATTTCATTCATATGGTGTGGTGATGAAAGAGAGATACATCACTTCCTGAAGGTGGTAGCCCACATGTACATGGACAATGTTATCTTTTTTATGTGTAAAAAAATAAAATGATATATTATATTTTCAATGTGATAAATATCACCTAAATATAATAATTATTTAAATTTTATAACATATATTCATTAACATTTTCCTTGTTACTTTCCACATAAAATGTTTATGATAAACTAATCACATCGCTTCACAAAGAGGTAGTTTGATGTACACATGAGTGACGTTATCATATCCCATAATAAATAAAATATAAAAAAGGTATATATAATATAATTAATACATTTTAATAATAATATTATAAATATAATATATATAAATTATATACATCATCAAACTAAACTATAATTGGCTGTAATGGAAAACTGAATGATATCGGTCCGTGAGGTGGAAGTCCAACATAAACATGAATGATGATTTTATAACCCATTTTATGGAAGTTGGGATGGTTTTATGTAATTAAATTATTTTAACAAAATAATTATATAGAAAATACTGAGGTTATTATATCACCCTAGTTAAATAATAATTTAATTAGGTGTATTAATAAATAAAATAAAAAGGCTCATTGAATAATGTTACCCTTTCATTGGGTATCATCCTTAGGTTTTCACCAGATCCTTTCTAGGTTGTATTTCATCAGAAAAATAAGTATATAGAATAATAGAAATTAATTCAAGAAGGTATATGTAAATTTATTGCCGAATAAAAAATGGTGTGATGCAGTGATGATGAGTGGAGAGGGGGTGGACACTTATAAGTGATGTGAGTGGCACACTTGTAATTTTTTAGAATAAAAAAGTGTACCCACGTTTTTAAAAATACAAAAGGGTTTAAAATAGATTATTATAACGCCTTAAATATTATAGAGTCTAAATATTATTATCCAATATATTTAATTCAAGAATTTAGTTCTATTTAATAGTTATATTTTTAGTTTAACCCTTCAGTAAATCCATTTTTACCTTTACTGTGGTAATTAATTTTTTCTGTTTTCACTTTTCATTTTTCTAAAAATGTATTTTAAACATATTTGAAAAAATAAATTTTTATTATTCTAAATATGGATTCCATTTATTAAAATTCCATTAATAGTATTTTAATATTTTAATATAAAATTAAGCCTTCAAAAGTGGGGAGAAAGATAGGTTTTAATGAAAAATGTTCAATAATTTACAAGGTTTTTTTATCGACATTAAAAATAATAATGAATCCGAAGAACTAAATTGGATTAATAGATATATAAATGAATTTATTTTTCTCTACAATCAGTTTAGAATATAATTTTACTTCTTAAATAATTTAATCTAAATGGATGTTTTCAATTAAAATTTATTATTTTTAACTATTCATCAAAAATTGAAACATTTTAGAAAAATCACAAGAATTCACCCTAATAAAATTTTGATATTATGATTTCATAAGTGGTGTCTATTTTTTAAAATAAATTTTATAAATATTAGAAAATTTATTTTTAAATTATGTATTCAAAGTGAAACCGAACCATCTTTTAGAAAAAATATAGTTTTTCATTATACATTTTGTTCATTTAAAATTAATATTACATTAATTATAATCAACACATAACCATAATTTTCATAATTTAGTTAGTAATATTCACACTTACAAACATAACTACTAGTCAATATGGGTATGTTATATTGTGATTCATCTCGTCTTGGGGTTCCTTTTCACACAATCTATCAAAGAGATTAAATTTATTTAAAAATAATTTTTTCATAAAGTATATAGTTTTATATTTACTTCTATGATTAGTGTTTTATATAGTAAAAAATATCAAAAAAAAATTTATTATTTAAAAATTTTGATGAGTTACATTCTCCCCAACTTTAATAAATTATTTCCATTCAATTTAAACTTTATGTCTACACTCAAGGGCTTGAAATTTAGAAATACCATTCTTGGAAAACCCATCATAAAAGTGTTAATAAAAGATCCTTTTAATAACAGATAAAATTAAATTTTAAGGTCATATAAAATAAAATATAATGGGGATTCCAAGTGGGATAACATGGTTTGGGATTCCATGGTGGTGCTGTTCTATCTTTTACTGCTCACTTTGGGAGATGGAATTCCCTATTGGCTGATGCCTTGGCCATGCTCACCGGGTTTCATCTTGGTAGCCAACATAGTTGTCGAGAAAAAATACCTCAAAGTAACATTGCATCATTTTTGGTTTGATTGTGTTTATTGATAATAGCATGTTTTGATGGAGAATTGTTGAGTTCCAGAGAGGTTGTTGACAATCCATGTTGACAAAGAACCATGAAAATGGAATGGATGATATTGAGGCAGTACAAAAAGAACAGATAAAAGGTTAATCTTCACGATTACGATGAGCTTCATGGTTTAGATTTTGTGAAGACCAGAAGAATGTTGATGGTGATTATTCATGATTATAATGAGCTTCATGAAAGGAAGTGTTGAAGAGCATTTCAGCGGTGAAGGGCATTACGAGTGGAGCTTCATAGAAAAGGTGAAATGGAATTGACAGGATGCTCTGAGATTATGAAAAGCTCCATGATCGGAAAATTGCCATCGTGCTTTGCAATTTTGAGATAGTTTTGACATGAACTTCGGAGTTTTGTGATTTGAGATGACTTGGTGTTGACTTCACACAAAAGGTTCGAGGGTCGGTGGAATCTCCTATAAATAGACCTCGACCCCCTCAGAAGAAGTATAGAGTTTTCGAAGAAAATATTTTGCTCTCGTCTCGCAAAGGTCATTCATGAAGGTTGTGTGCTTCACTATAAGAAGGAGCTTCACAGTGGCTATTCTAGCTCCACAAAAGTTGTGTGCTCCGCGTTGGATAACTGAGATTCATGAGGGAAGTCTCTCTGCGACCACATGAGCTTCGTGATGGCCTGAACTCTACAAAGACTTGAGCTTCGCAAAAAGGCAGGAACATCACGGAAGCTTGTTTGAGCTTTGCAATATTGGGAGCTTTGCGAAGTAGGGTGATTTGGGAATGTAATTTCCAAAGGTTGTTGCCCAGTGTTCAAGGGATTGGGGGTATTCCTCAGTGGATAAACTTTTGACTTCAATAGAGCATCCACATAAATTAGAGGATGTATTCATTAGTTGTAATAAAGAGACCTACATGTCTATAAACTCTTAGTGGATCTTCTGAAGAAGTAGTGAGGTTACTTCAGTTGAGGGAGCAGTGAGATCTCAAAATTGCGAGTTGTTGTAAATCATGAGGGACAGTGATTCTGCTTCGAACTTTTAAACAACAATGATCTTATAGTAAAATTGGTACATCGACACACTACCAATGTATGCTCCTTGAACATAGCCGAGTGAGGGTTAACTGAGTAAAAATTGTTGTGTCTTGTGCATACTTTATGGTTTTTTCATACTTTTCAATGGGAAGTGGAAAGAAGTTGTTATTTTCTAACAGAAAAACAAGATCAAAAGGGGTTTTTGTTTCAATTTTCCATACCTCGATTTACACCCCCACTCAGGGTATCTAGCCTAGTGGACCTAATAATAGTAATTCCCTAAATGAGATTGTGATGGATTAAATCATTATCCACAAAACCACGCATGGTATGTAGAGTACCCCATGATCCTTATCTTGTGACCTTAGGAGATGATAAAAGACACTCAATGCTAATACTGCCTTTTCACAAACCAAGATGGATAGAAACAAAGTCACTGATCATCTTGCCTCCATGGTGTCAACATGACATCTTGTTTTCTTATCCCTGAATTTCCTTTCCCTTTCTAAATAAGGTAAGAACATAATTATAGTAGACACACTTGGACTTATTTTTTGAATACCTCTCTAGCCCCCATCATTTGTGGAACATGATATTTTTTATAAGGCCAAACATTACATAGTCTTGAGTTAAATCAATAATTAACATTGAGTATATTATAGGTTTATTGTTTTCGACAATAAGTCCATAACAATTACATTACAACTCATGTATTACAAATTAGTCACATATAATCAGTATCTATTTTTTTTATAGAATAAAAACTCTTAAAAGAAAACAGTAATTGTTTTCTTGATATAAATCTTCTTGAATTCTTCCTTTCTCTTAACCTTCCTTATACCTTGAGAAAAAAATTCAAATACATGGGATGAACATAAATAGCTCAATAAGGGTTATACAATAATGAAAGAAAACATTAGTCCATAAACACATAGAAAACATAACCTCTTTAACATACCTCATGAAATTATATTATTTATGAATAACACATACAAATAGTAAATCATAAAGGTAACTTGTGGTATCCATAAAATTTGTACATTATAGCCTTCACAACTACATAGGGAATTACATTTGGAATACCTATCACAGTATATTACCTAAATATCTTTAGATAAAAATTAACATTTACCTCCATCATGTTACCCAATGTATTCAAGATCTATCTCGGGCTCACCCACCATATGATTATCACAAAACAACCTAAATGCATAAAAAATGGCTAGGAACCATAACATAATCATAACACATGTACAAGAATAAAGGAAAGATAACATTTCCACATTGCAACCACAATATAAAATTTCAATATATTGAAATAATCATGCCATTCTCAAACCATTTTCAATACCAAAATATGTAAAAATATTATATGGTATTTATTTTCCTTTTAAAAACATCACGTCTTGTTAAGGAATCCAAATATCAAATAAACCTTGTGGCGGTGGAAAGGTCATTGACATCGCGTACGTTTAAAAGAAATAGTCATTTTATCGTGTAGTAAAATGCTTCCTAAAAAAAGATTACATTTGAATAAAATTAAATAAGTCAAAGGGTATTATTATACAACATATAAAATAAATTCATATATAAATCTATGAATTCCTCAATGAAAGGAGATTGAGATGAAGTCTGTTACCTTCTGTTTGACATATCTGGTTCATTATTTATCTCCTAGAATAATAAAAATAAGGTAATTATACTTTATTTAGTGCCATTTTTATTTTTATTATTCCTTTATATATCAATTTAATACATTTCTATAAAAATCGTATAATTATTCATGTTCATATTGGTCTTTTTGTCTATGTTCGGTACTTGAGTCAAAATAAACGTGTTATAATTACAAATTTTCTATGTGGTCAAAATTCCATTATCTCCACAATAATATTCATGATTTAGATATAATATATATCTTATATTTAATATATATCTAGTATATATTTATTTACAAAATTCAATATCATTTGGATATATGAAAATAAAATGCACCGTTCATGGAGACGGTAAGCCGTACGTATGCATGAACACTACTTTCATTACATTTTTTTTCATTTTTAAAGGAATAAAAACCAAATGATACATAGGTATATTATAATTATATTATAATATCATATTTTATATATGTTACATATGTTCATTGACACCATATATTATATGTTCCAAGTATGGCTTGAACGAGTCATGTCACTTTGAGGGGGCGGTAGTGCACACTTCCTAAAATGTAATTATCTTAATTACCCATTTTGGATACCATAAAGGTATTATTTAAATTAAAAATACAAAAATATAGGGACAATATAAATATAATATATATAATATAAAAATATAGTGCCATCATAATTTCCACCATTAGAGGTGGTAGGATATAATTGAACAGTCATCGTTTCATGAGGTAGTTGTTAACTGTCCACTGAAACAGTATGTTATAAATCCATTAGATTGAGGTGAGTGTATTTTTTATTTTAATACTTATCATAACAAAAAACTAGTATATTTAGGATACTGGTGTTATTATGTAATAAAAAAAACAATAGAATATGGAGAGAAGAAGTTGGATAATGGAAAATAATTTTAGAGAATATGTTTCCTCTTAAAACCTATAAATCTCTTTCATTCGAGCCAAAAGGTTTTCTTGAATTTCCCTATTCCTTGGGGAAAGATTTTATGAAAAAGAAGGGGATGTTGGGAACTTTTTTGATAATAGTTTTGATGAGGCATGAGACTTGAGAGGTGTGTGTAATGGGTTATAGGTGGTGGCCTTTTATAAAAGGGAGGAAGGGCTCTTTAGGAATGTTTGAAGGTATTATTATTTTTTATTTTTTTCCATTTAAAAATTTCAAAAATTCATTATATTTTATGAAAAGATAAATTTAAGTCAAAATAAAATCATCCAATAAGAATTGGATAGCTTTTGGATATTTTTTAATCCCTATCTTTTTTATTTAACAATTTTTTACTCATTATGTTTTATGAAGAATTTAACAATATTTTTATTAATATAGAGATACAATTAAAATATCATACATAAAATTTGTTTATGAAATAAAAAAACCAAATTACATTTATTTTAACATTTTTAATATCATTTATTTGAATATTTTATTAATGAAGCAATCATTGCATTATTATTTTGTTATACTTCCATTTATTTATTTAATCTCGAAAATTTATAAATAAAACACCATGATTAAGGAAGCATTTATATATTTATAATGAATATTTATAGTCTAATAGATCACTTATATAACCCCATAAAAAAGTTGTTTTAGTAAAATATATATGATTGTGTTATATTTTCGATAACTTTAAAATAAAGATAATCCATCTCAATCATGAGATGGAAAACGATACTCAGTTGTTCACTATTCGTCGTCTGCATCCAACACAACAAGGTGTGGTCATAGACCAAGAACGGGTGAGTATAATGATAATCAGTAGGGACCCTAAGACCCTCTAGGTCTCATAAAATCCAACAAGGATAAAACACAAAGTATGAAATCAATAGATAACTTTCTTTAGGTATATTCCAATACATATACCTATGTTATCAATAAATCAATCTCAATCATGAGGAAAAAACTTAGATACTGACTCAGATCACACCTGGACTTATTCTAGGGGTAGTATAAAGTAACATTCTTAGTCACAACATCGAAATCCTCGACTGCTGGAGAACTGCTCCTCTATCGAGTACAGTGGGCCTACCGCATCACACAGAGGCATTTCCCAATAACCTTGGACTACTGAGGTACTCCTCCTATTGAGTACCGTGGGTCTCCCATGTCACACAGAGGCACTCCCCCCCTGGGTCTGCCGTGTCACACAGAGGTGCTCCCCCTCAAGTCCTATTGAGGTACTACTCCTGTCGAGTACTGTGGGACTGCCACATCACCAAGGCACTCCCCACCATGGGTCTTCCACATCCCTAAGGCACTCCCCACTGTGCCTGTCGAGTCACTCTGAGTCGAAACGGTCAGCAGTCATCATGTCTCGGCCAACCACTAGGTCTTTGAAATATACTCTCTCGTCTCTGGAAGGATCTTCTCCACAATCTAGAGTTCGATACTCCAACTTACATGAAGTCCCATGAAGAAGTGTCTCAATGGTCCACCATGTCATAAGGGTCTCAACGTAACAAACGTCGCATCAATCGGACGCCCGGTCTGGGAGTTATTATCCTTTTAGTCCCGGGGGCTCGGTTAGATTTGTGATCGATCCAACCAGACCATTCCACATATTAATGAAAAACATAGTGGTGTATCAATCAAATGGATATCCTCACTCCATGATTTTAAGCACTACTAACGGTTCGTCAAATGGACATCCGGTGCCAAAGTTATGTTCAAAATAAAGTAACTGGGTCGTAGTGGGCTCGGGTCATGTCCGACCCGGACCGCAGTGAGGCCAGTCCCTTTGGGTCGGTTCGGCCCACAGGGTCCAACCTGACAGGCTGTGAGGGGCCATGGATGGCCGCAAGGGTGCGAGGCCATAAAGCGGCACGACCGGAAGGCGCCGCGAGGGCATGAGGCTGCAGGGCGGTTCGGCTGGGAAGGCTCGGTGGGCCCACCAGAAGTGTGGTCAGGGAGGCTCGGAGGGACGGCGAGAAGTGTGAGACGGGGGGGCTCGGTGGGCTTCTGGGTGGCGCGAGCCATGGCGGCTCGGATGTCTGGCGGGCGGGGCGAGCTGGGGCGGCTCGGAGGGCCGGCCGGCGGTGCAGTCAGGGTACTGGGCCGGTTCGGTTAGGTGGCCGGAGCGCCACGGGGGTGCAGGGCCGGTTCGGCTCTTCTAGGGCGTGAAGCCAGGGGGCATGGCAGGTTCGGCTGAGAGGCCAGAGCTCCATGGGTGGTGCGACCAGTTGACAGGAACGCCGTGGGGGTGGCACGGGTCGCGGACACCGCGGGTTGTGGAACTGTTGCCATCTTCACCTTCGTCGCCTTCGTCGCCTTCCTCCAATTCGATGAGAAGACCAAAGGAGAATGGCGGAGGGGGTGGTCCATGTTTGTTTGGCCCACACCCTCTGCGTTTAATGATATAGAAAGATGTTCACAAAGAACTAATCATGAATGTGTATGGAAGATATTTTAAAACTTAATTTCCCACAACCCTCGTTAATCTCTATTCCCAAATCCTGCCAAAGAATTAGAAGGGGAGAACATGGGAAGTGATAATCCATAAACCCCTACCTCGTTCCATAGATGACGTTGGTGTGAGGAATAAGGTTAAGTCATCAACATTCGTCTCATCCACCACATACCTCCAATACCAGGCTCGTGAGTCGGTTCATCATTGTCGAAGACATTCCTTGTCGGCGTTCTTCATGGATGAAGCGTTCTTTGTGAAAAGAAGCGTTCTTCGTTGGAGGAGCTTTCTCCCAATTCCAGCCAAATGTAAAGTGGTTCTAAAATAATATATTATCCTCTCTATTATGTTTCATCGCATAAATTCAAAATGGATAAATTAATGTGGTGCGTTGGAAAAATTAAGCGGGGTAGGGATAGAACAATTAAGTGGGGAGCTCAAGAGGTTACTCCCCACAAAATTATAGAGTTCAAGAGGTTTCATTCCATGGGTGGTCCCCACCACCATAATATCCACTAGGATGTTAGGCTCCTATGGTCCCCACCACCAAGCATTAAATTTGGAGAATAAATTTTTTTTGGTCCCCTCCACCATAATATCCACAAGGGAGTGGTTACAACAAATAAAAGAAAGTGTGTGTTTTTTTATTTTATAATTTTCATGAAAAACACAAAATTTAGCTTTCACCCACAACCAACTGATGTTGAGGTGAATGTATTCTTAAGAGAATTCTGATGCTATGAGGTACATGGTGCCCGTAGATTTAAATTCTGAGCACCAGTTCAAAATTTATAAAAACACGCTCCTATGTTTACAGAACGTACCCGAAAAAAAGTTCAGAAATTCATTTCGGGCACTCTGGGCATCAGAATCATGCACCGTCAATTTTTGACACTCGTAAAATTCCCATTTATTTAAAAAAAATTACATTGAAATTCTGGGTCTTTGCATCCTCCCGACCTCAAGGCTCTACGTCCCCGTATGACACAACTCAAACTAAGGGAACATGTGGGTGTACTAAGCACGCATCTGAGCCCCCCGCTCCCATGTTCTCTCCTGGAGATTATTGTGCTACCAGTGAATGAATAACAGAGCTATCGAAAATCCACAAAAGAACCTATCTTGTCAATCCTCAATCTCTACTGGAACCTCCGTAAAATTCACCCCATCATCGACGTCCAACACATTATGGACAATGATGTGAGAAGGGTTGTGCACGTATCTCCTCACCTGGGACACGTGGAAGACATCATGCACTTGATGCAACTGAGGTGGAATAGGTAAGCGGTATTCCACCTCACCAACTCTACTAAGGACCTGACAAGGTCCGATTAATCTCTGAGATAACTTGATTTCTCGGCCAAATCTCTGAACTCCTCGCCGGGGTGAGACCCGTATAAAGACGTGGTCGCCATCATTGAACTCTAGAGGAATATGTCTCCTGTCGGCATACGACTTCTACATGCTATGTGTAGTCTTCATCTGCTCCTGGATTATCTGCACCTTTTTGTTTTGGTATCCCATACCATATCTGGTCCTACTATTTCTGACTCCCTTGGGTCAGTCCAGCACAAGGGTGATCTGTAAGGTTGCCCGTACAGTGATTCAAATTGTGTCCTCCCAATGGTGGAGGGATAACTTTTATTGTATGAAAATTACACCAAGGGTAAGCGAACCTCCTAGCTGCAGCTGATGTAGATGACATAAGAACACAACATGTCCTTGAGGGTTTGAATAGTCCGCTCAGTCTGACCATCCGTCTGCAGATGGAAGGTAGTGCTCAAACAAAGATACATCCCAAAATCCTCCTGCAACCCTTTCCCTACCCAGGAAGTAAAATGTGAATCAAGATTGGAGAAAATCGTCGTGGTTACTCCATTTAGCCGCACAATATACTACACATAGAGGAGTCATAAGCCCTCTACTGAACCATGCCCTCTGATCAATAGGAAGTGGTCCGACTTGGTGAGTCAGTCAACGATCACCCACACAGAGTCATGACCTCTAGATGTACGTGGATGTCCTGTCACGAAGTCCATGGACATCCCATCCTACTTCAACTCTGGTAACTCCAAAGTCTGATCTAAGCATGCTGGTACCTGATGCTCCACCTTCAGTTCCTGACAAATGAGGCACCGAGAGACAAACTCTGCTAATGTGTTCTTCATTCCTGGCCACCAGTGCTATTGTCAGAGATCTTGGTACATCTTTTCCACTCCAGGATGTACCGCTATAGGGGATGTGTGGAAATCCATCAATATGTCCTCTTGAATTGACACTGGTACCATGGTACATCCCCTGAAGAGGATGACATTATCCCCACCTTTAGAAAATCCATCAATTGTATATCCTGTAGATATCTGAGCATGCCATGCCTCTCAGTCAGAGTCCCCTTGCTGCGCATCCCTTACTCACCGAAGAAGTGGGGGAATGACTGTAAGAGACTGAATAAAAGCTACTCCATCATTATCTACAAAGGATATCATCAAAGCGATCAGATGCTCTGTCGCCTCGCCTAACAGTTGTATACCAGACCTCCTATTGAGTGCATCTGCTATAATGTTCCCCATCCCGGAAGTATAGACTATCTTGAATTCATAGTCCTAGAGGAACTCAATCCAATTTCGCTGTCTCTGGTTCAGGTCCTTTTGAGAGAAGATATACTTAAGACTCTTGTGATCAGTGAACACTATAAAACGTTCTCCCATCAGATAGTTCCTCCACATCTTCATAGCGAAGACCACTACTACTAAATCTAGTTAATGGGTAGTGTAGTTCTTCTCTTGATGTCTCTGCTGTCGAGAACCATATGAAATCACTGCTCGATCTTGCATCAAGACACATCTGAGTATGGTCTTTGAGGTTTTGCAGTAGACTACGTACCCTATGCCCTCCTTTAAAGGCCTCAAGATGCGGGCACTATTCAGCCTCTACCTCATCTCCTGAAGACTCCACTAGCATTTCTCCAACCAAATGAAGGGTTTCCCCTTCTTCATCAAGGCTGATAGTGGTGCTGCAACTCTGGAAAACTCTGGAACCATCCTTTAGTAATATATAGCCAAACCCAGAAAACTTCGTACCTCTGTCACACTCCTGGGTGGCTCCGAAGCAATTACTACCTCAATCATTTCTGGATCCACTACTACTCTAGACTCCGATATGACATGCCCGAGAAAGTAAAACTCTTGGATCCAAAACTGGCACTTCGAGAGCTTACCATAATGTTGGTGCTCTCGGAGTGTATCCAGTACTACCTGCAAATGATTGGCATGATCCTCCTCAGTAGTAGAGTATATTATAATGTCGTAGATGAAGACTAATACAAACTGATCAAGGTATGGTTGAAGGATCCTATTAATGAGTCCCATGAACATTTCTAGAGCATTGGTCATGCCAAATGGAATAACCAAGAACTCATAATGGTTGTACCAACACCTGAAGGTTGTCTTCTACACATCCTTGTCTCATACTCTGAGCTGGTTATAGCCCGATCTGAGGTCTATCATTGAGTATCACTGTGATCCCTTCAGCTGATCAAAGTGGTCGTCCATTCCCAAGAGTGGAAACTTGTTCTTCATGATCACCTTGTTCAGGCTCTGGTAGTCATCACAAATCTTCAAGCACCCATCCGCCTTCTTGGAGAACAGAATCGGGGCTTTCCAAGGAGAAACACTGGGCCGGATGAATCCCTCCCCTACTAGTCCTCTAACTGTACCTGCAGCTCACGATGCTCTGTGGGTGCCATCTGATATATTGGAGTAGATATCAGTGTCGTCCCAGGGTACAAGTCAATGTAAAAGTCAACCTATATTCGAGGAGGTAGACCTATAATATCATTAGGGAAAACATCCATCTACTGGTCTACCACTACAGGATAGCTCGGACTCTCCACATCAACTGCTCTAAGGGTAAGGCTAGCCAACTGATGAGTAATCGTCTACACCCTCCTCCTTGTAAGTACATCCTATGCTGCCAACACTCCCTTCTTGCTGGTGAAGGTAAACTTGCTCCCATAATTTTAGACACACAACACTATGCACCTAATATAGTAAATCTAAGCATGGACTATAGATAACTAGTCTATTCCCAAGATGACTTCGTAAGGCCTCGATGTTGCTACTAGGAGATCCTAGATGAATCTCTCACATCATAGAGTATGATCACACTACCGACAGTAGTGCGTAATCTAAAAACCTGCTCTCGTCGGAGTCTCTAGCTATAAGGATCGAGCCAACAACTCCGTTAGAATCTCCGAGCTCCGAATGAGGATAGTAGAAATAAAAGAATGACCGAAACCTGTGTTTATAAGTACTATATCTATGGTGGAGTGGACACAGATTGTACCTCATACCATCTTCAGATCGTCATGATCGTAGGTCTCAACTGCCTGGAGCTGATCTCTCCCTTGTCCACCTGCTCCCTGTGGTCGGGGAGGACCTCCTGGTGGTGGTGGCAGTAACACCTCAAATCTCCTTCCACCGCCAGCTGCACGACCAGCTCCCCAGCCACGTCCGCCTTCTCCCTGTGGATCTGCTTGGTCAAACCTCTATCTCTGTCTGGGCCATCCTTCGACCATCTGTTGATCATCCGTATGACGGGGTGGACAGTCACGAGCCATGTGACCCTGCCAGCCACATGCGTTACATTGCCTACTCCTGGTATGAATGGATCTATCGTGGGTTCCCCACACAACCGATCCCAAGTCATGTGGTCGTCCAACTGTAGGTCTGGTCCACTTGGACCTTTGAGACGTATGTCTATTGCCAGCTGCAGTAGACTCCTCTATGTGATGACTGGTAGTGGGTCTCGCTGCTGGTTTCTACTCAGCAAGGAAACATTACACTAAGAGGGATCTCTCTAACACCCCCACCTGCCTCGGGATGCTAATTTAGATCATCGAAGCCCAGATCTTCCGCCTAAGCCCCTGCTCGAAGGTCCGTACTTTGATGAATGGATCCCGAACTATATATGTGGAGTAGCATGAGAGGTCAGTGAACCTCGTTAAGTACTGAGCCATAGTCATGCTTCCCTATTGCAGATGAAGAAGCTCATGTATGTGCAATGTATGAAGAGTCTCTGGAATGAACTATGCCCGAAACAGGCTCTTGAAGCCTACCTAGAGAAGTGTAACCTCGTTGTGAACCTGGAGCATTAAGATCAACCATCTTCCCTCTACTTCATGTAGAAGTCTTGCGATAAAGATCACCATGAAATCATATGGTGTCCCAAACAATCGGAAAAATATCACCAAGGCCTCCATCTAATCCTTAGCCACCTCTGGGTTCGTCTCAACCTTGAACCATGGTGGCCTCTGGTGCTGGAAGTTGTGCAACGAGATCAAGCGGCATGCACCGACTGCTACTGGGACTGGTGGCATTAGTGGCCCAACAGGGAGTGGTATTGATGGTGCCTTCGCGGGTTCCTCTACTGGAAAATGGCTCTGTACTGAGGCCTCATCACTCGGTGGGCTATCTGTGCATACATCTCTCAGAACACTACCTGGATGTCTACATGGAGGCAGCCTGAAAAGAAATAGGTGCGATGCGATTAGAAAGTTATACCTGGTGAGCTGACCTGGTGAGCTGACTCGAAGAGTTCAGAAAGAAGACTCTAAAAAACACACACACAATCAGTGTTTCGTACACTGAGTTAGATATCAGAATTCAAGGTCCTGTTCTATGGATACGTCGACTGCCGCACTAACACTGGACTCCATGAACTGAAAACCTCACTCATTAAATTTAACACTATTGATTCATATAAAAGATCAGTGTACTAGTTCTTCAGTAGAACCTACTCCTCTGATATCAATTTGTCACTACCCATCCCCTGGGGCCTGTGTCATGACTTCCCCAAGCTCGCATTCTATAGGCCAGGGGCTAGCGACTAGAACCAAAGGGGTAATTCCCAAAAACTGGGAAGACATTGCCTTTATAATCTGTAAAGACACACACAAGAAAGCATATAGTTGGATACAAAACAATAAGTAAAACTATATAACAAAATAGTGCTTAAAGTAAAAGGTGACCAGAATACAAGCCCAACAGTAATGTATAAGAAACTGATAGTACAAGTACAACTGAAGAAAATGTAAAACAGAAACTAGGTCATTGTCTGAGGTTCTTACCTGAAGGGTATGTACAGATTTCCTCCTCCGAACTCCTTGCCCATCCGTATCCTCCATGTACCAAATCATCATATGGTCCACCTCCAGGTACTATCCAGTCTTGGTACCCTCAGCCTCAGTCAGCATTTTCCATCGTCTGTGTCCAACAAAACAAGGTTTGGGCATAACCCATGTAGGGGTGAGTATAACGATACTCAGAAGTGACCCCGAGACCCTCTAGGTCTCACAAAATCAAAAAAGGATAAAACAAAAATTATGAAATCAACAGATAACCTTACTTAGGTATATGCCCATGCATATAACTATGTTATCAAGTAATACATCTCAATAATGAAGAAAACACAGAGATACTGACTCAGCTCACAATAAGATTTTCTCTTAGGGTTAGTATCAAGTAACATTCTCTGTCACAACATCGAACACCTCAACTACTACATAACATATCCTCTATTGAGTACAGTGGGAATTCCACGTCACATATAGGCACTTCCCACTAATGTTGTATTTTAGAGGTACTTCTCCTATCGAGTACTGTGGGTCTGTCCCGTCACATTGAGGCTCTCCCCACTGTGGGTCTACCGTGTCACACAGAGTCAATCCTCCTCAAGACCTTCAGAGGTACTCCTCTTGTTGATACCGTGGGTCTGCCGCATAACCAAGGCTCTCCCCACCATGGGTCTGCTCCGTCACCAAGGCACTCTCCAATGGCCCTGTCAAGTCCCTCCGAGTCGAAACGGTCAGCAGTCATCAAGTCTCATCCAGGCACTAGGACTTCGTACTATGCTTGCCCATCTTCGGAAGAAACCACTTCACAAGCTATAGTTATATACTCCAAATACCACGAAGTCCCACGAATAAGTGTCTCAATGGTCCTCCATGTCATAGGGGTCTCAACGTAACAGACGACACATCAATCGGACGATCGGTCTCTGAGTTATTAGCCTTTTAGTCCCAAGGGTCTGGTTGTATTCATTCTCGATCCAACCTGTCCATTACTCATCTTAATCCAAAACACATTATGGTATCACACAAAGAGATCATCTCACTCCATGATTTGCAGTGCGCTAATGGTTTTTCAAAGGTAAATCTGATTCCATAGTTTTGGCCAAAAGAATGTAACTGGGTCATAGTGGGACCGAGTCTGGTCCTACCCGGTTTGACCGACCAGTCCCGCGGTGCGGCCCGAACCGTTGGGTCGGTTTGGACCACTAGGTCTGTCATGATAGGCCGCGAGGGGCCATGGATGGCCATGAGGAAGTGAGTCCGCGGAGCGGATCAGCCGGAAGTTGCTGCGAGGGCACGAGGCCATGGGGCAGCTCGTCAGGGCGGCTTGGAGGGTCGGTGGGCAGCGCGGACGGGGCGTTGTGGAGGGTTGAAGAGCAGCGTGAGCCGGGGTGGCTCGGAGGTCCGACGAGCAGTGCGAGTCATTGAGGCTCATAGGGCCGATCGGCGGTGCGGTCAGAGAGCGGGTCCGGTTCAACCGGGAGGCCGTAGCGCCGTGGGGGTGCGAGGCTGGTTCGAACTGGAGGCCGAAACGCCGTCGGGTGGCTCGACTAGGGCACAAAGCCGGGGCACATGAACGGTTCTTCTAAGAGGCGAGAGGGCCACTGGTGGCTTGGCCGGGAGGGAGAAATGACACGGGGGTGGCATGGGTCACGGAGGTCACGGGTGGCGGCGCTGTTGCCTTCGTCACCATCATCACCTTCACCGCCTTCCTCCATTTTGAAGATTACACCAAAGAAGAACGGTGGAGGGGTCAGTCCGTGTTTGTTTGGCCCACACCCTCTGTGTTTAGAGTGATAGAAAGTGGTTTACAAAGAAAGAATCTTGAACATGTATGGAAAATATTTTAAAGCATCATTTCCTACGACTATCGTCAATATGTATTCCAAAATCCCGCAAAATAATTAGAAGGGGAGAACATGGGAGGTGATAATAAGTAAACCCTTACCTCGTTCGCTTGATGAAGTTGGCGCGAGGAATAAGGTGTATTCTCCAACGTTCGTCTCGTCCTCCATAGACCTCCAATCCAGAGCTCATGCGTCGGTTCTTCGTAGTCGAAGATGTTCCTTGTCGGCTTTCTTCATGGAGGAAGCGTTCTTCATGGAGAAAGCATTCTTCGTTGTAGAATCTTTCTCCCAATTCTACCCAAATGTAATGTGGTGAAAAAATAATATATTATCCTCTCTATTATGTTTGTTAGCATAAATTTAAAATGGATAAATTAATGTGGTGTATTGGCATAATTAAGTGGGGGAGAGTGGGAAAAATTAAGTGGGGAGCTCAAGAGGATACTCCCCACTTAATTATGTTGTTCAAGAGGTTTCATTCCATGGGTGGTCCCCACCACCATAATATCCCCAAGGGAGTTAGGCTCAGGTGGTCCCCACCACCGAACATTGAATTTGGAAATAAAAAATATGTGGTCCCCACCACCATTATATCCACAAGGGAGTGGTTACAACAAATAAAATAAAACATGTGTTTATTTTATTTTATTATTTCCACAAATACCCAAAATTTATCTTTCACCTTTGACCAACTACCGCCGATGTGAAAGTCTTCGTAAGAGAATACCAGCACTGCGAGTTCAACGGTGCCCTCAAATTTTAATTTTGAGCACCAGTTCAAAAGTTGTAAAAACTCGTTCGCATGTTTACTGAATGTACTCAAATTTTTTTTCAGAAATTCATTCCAGGAACTCTGGGCCTCATAATTATGCACCTTCAATTTTCACAGACTTGTAAAATTCCCATTTATTTAAAAAAAATACATTGAAATTCCAAGTCTTTCAAATGTATCCTAACTGTCTCTTTATTATACAATCGAGAAAATTAATCTAGAGAAATAATATCTCGAATAGAAAAGAAATGAGTGGATTTAGTCAATCGAACAAAAATAACCCAGATTTCATTATTACCTCAAGATATCTTCAATAATCTCCAACAATGCCCCTGGATATATTTTCTCATTTACATTCTGGAACCTGTAAAGGATGAAACATCCCTTTTGGTAACATCGCTCTGCTTTAACCTATTGACTGGTTAAACATCTTAGGGTAAAGTCAGAAATATATCTTTTCATTCCATGCCACTAGTAATACTCCCAAAGATCTCTGTACTTCCTAGTACTACCCAGATAAACAGAAAACAATGAACTATGAGCTTCACAAAACAACTCTTTCTTCAACTATGAATCACATGGAACACATAGTCTCTTCCAAATCCTTAAAAAAAGTCTCTATTAATGGAAAACTTATGTATCATAACATTCTGAACAAATTCATCCTTTTTCTACCACTCACTACCATATTTCAGCGCTTGCTTTATTCTATCTTCTAGGGACTATTATACAGAAACCTGAAACAAAACAGAGGAATTTCCTACACCAATTACTTCTATTCCAAAGTTCATCAAATCTTTAATCAAAAGATAATTTTCCTAACATAACATGGTTAATGTAACAATAATTTTTCAAATCAATGCATCATCAACTTTATTTTATTTTTCTGGATGGTAATGAATTTTGCAATCATAATCCTTAACTAATTCCATAAATATCCTCTGTCACATGTTCAATTATTTCTATTTGGATACATACTTCAAATATTTATGGTTAGTATATATTTTAGACTTTAATCGATACATATGATGCCTTATATTTTTTAAATAAAAAACAAAAGTGGATAATTCCAAATCATGTGTATGGTAATTTAACTCATGAGGTTTCAACTGACGTGAAGCATTACCAATTACCTCATCATTTTGCATTAGGAAAGAACCATGTCCTTTCAACGTAGCATCATTGTAGATTAAAAACTCACCATTTTTTTAAGGCAGTTCCAAAACAAGAGAATTTACTAATATTTTTTTTCCATTATTGATAAAAATAATCACATTATTTTGTCCATATGAACTTAACACCCTTTCGAGTTAACTTAGTCAGTGGGATAGATAACCGTGAAAAATTTTCGTCAAACCTTTTATAATAGCCTTCCAAATAAAAAAAACTATGAATCTTTGTTATATTTTAGGGTCTTGGCTATTCTTCAACAACTTTTGTTTTATAAGGATCAACAGTTATGCCATTTTTTTAAATAATGCGACCGACATATAAAATTTGATTCAACAAAAACTCACAGTTCTTGAATTTCCCAAAAAATTTATTTTCATTTAACATTATCAAGACAACCCTTAAATAACATTCATACCCTTATTTACTTTAAGAATAAACCAAAATATCATCAATAAAAACAACCACAAACATATCCAAGAACTCTCTGAAAATTAAATTTATAAGATCCATGAATATTGCAGGTGCATTGGTTAACAAAACATGCATAACATAAAAATTCATAATATCCATATCTAGTATGAAATTAAGTCTTCGAAATTTCTATTTTCTTTACTTTCAATTGATGGTACCCTGACCTTAAGTCAATATTTGAAAAAATACTACGCTCCCTGGTACTGATAAAAAAATCATCAATCTGAGGAAAAAGATACTTGTTCCTAATAGTGATGTTATTCAAGGATATATAATAAACTCAAAGTCACATTGAACCATATTTCTTTTTATCAAACAAGACAGAAGAACCCTAGGGTTATGTTCTAGGTTGAATTAAATGTTAATTGAATAACTCATGTAATTTATTTTTTAACTCTAAAAGTTCAATTTGAACCATTCGATAAAAGTGATTTGAAATTATCTTAGCACTGAGATCTAATTCCAAAGTAAATTCAACTTCACAATTATGTATTATATAATGAAACTCATTAAGAAAACATACAGATACTAATTTACCACTGGCACATCATTAATCTAAACATTTCCTTTATTTTCAATAATATGTGCAAAGTATCATTAATTTCCATCTTTTACTAGTTTCTCAACTTCTTAATATATTATAAAAATTAAGGGTTCATTCTTATAAAAAAATAGGAATTCATTCAAAAAATAAACATCTTTATCTCTGTAGTCAATCTTAACATGATAAATAGAAATCTAATACATACGCAAAATAACATCAAACTCTACTAGAGGAATAACAATATGGTTTTCTGGTAGATACTTTCCACACACAAGGACATGAAGGTTCTTATAATTTCTTTTAGTCACAACATTTCCTCCAGGTTATTTTACCACAAGTTCATGATTCATATCTTGAGATGGAATTCCCAATTTACAAGAAAATTTCCCAGAAATGAAATAATGTGTAGACCCTCAAACAAAAAACACATTTTCATAATCTGAATAAACAAACTGTGTACCTAATACTACTTCATTCAATGGCCCAATATCTATTAACATAGATGAAAATGTTTTCACCATCCCTTTCATCTTGTAGTTCAGATGCTTTCCATCATTCGAGCACTTTATGGGACACTCATTTTCATAATAACCAATTTCATTTCACTTAATCATTTTAGAGACTATAATTCAGATTTTGTCTTACTATTACCCTAATCTTTTTAGGGAAATTATGAACCTTATGTCCTATTTTACCACATCGGAAGAACCTATCAAAATTTCAATGGAATTCCCTAGTGTGTTTTTACCACAACTTTCACAAACTATAAACATATGTTTCTAACAGTTACAATTTTTTGAAGATTGCTTCCCTTTCATCTATGTAACACCCCAACCCCAAAATCCAGGATCTGGTGCATTGTTTTAATGCATTGTCATGATTAAAAGAAATAAAGTCCCAATGGACCGATCAATTTAGTATTATTGGAAAGAAGCTACATACATAAGTTTAACATTACAACTTGAAGAGAAAACCAACACTAATTTATTCCATTAGAAACATACATCTTCCTAGATTATGCTTGCATGTCACTAATAACTAACGTTTTCATATCCTGGGAAATGAAACATAAGAAAGGGGTGAGCCCAAATGCTCAGTATGAATAAGAAATATAGCGAAAGATAACATAAACATTAGGCATGGTGAATAATTGAAAACACATGCCTTTACAAATAATAACCATGAACACTTTATGGTAGGAATATGAGTTGAGTAAATAATGCCATTATAAAACATAGTCATGGGTATTCTACTAGTCAAATAACCACATGTAATGTCAATATCTAATCTCATAATTATGGAATGCATAATGTTGGAAATCATAACCATGTAGTTAAGGCCTCGTGCCAAGACTACAAATAAGATTTTTTCAAGGCCTTGTTCCAAAACACTAGTTTGTCTCAGGAGACCTACTGATGCACCAATGATCTATTTTTTTAAAATGTTGGGGTCGAAGCCTTGTTTTATTATTAAATAAAATCAAAGACCTCTTTTACCTAGGTAGAGGGAGACCCATTACATAGGCCAAAGGCACAATGGGCTTATAACCCATTATATAGCCCGTAGGCCCAATTTTTTTGGCCCAATTGCAATTCTGCGAATAGTAACCTGTCATCTACAGTACCCCACACAGTACCACCGCTGCTACAGTGCCCTACCGCTACTACAGTCCCCACCGATCTACAGTACCGCCACTGCTACAGTACCACTACAGTGCTGCTATAGTATCCTGCGCCCAATGGGTTTTGAACCCCCATTTTTCATGTAGGACTACGGGGTGCTTACAACTAAGCCACTTACTAAGTCCAATGCATTCCTCATATTAAATTGTGAAACAAAATCTAAACATTCATATTAAAATTATCATATGAAATATCAAAACATTAACCATAAATAATGAATGGCATAAAAATAGCACATACACAGTCAAACATAACTCATTCAATACAATATTGATTATTGTATTATGATAAATCAACCTCAATCAAGAATAAAATACACTGATGGTTATTGAAATATATGAAAATAATTATTAAAACTATTTGAGAGAAATATCCTCTTTTTCATGAAAAAATTTAAAAGTCTCACTATTTATCAAGAAGCTATTTAAAATAGATTTTTAAATCAAAGTGTCCCATACCAATTTGAAAATTTTAAAAGGAATTTAAATTTTAAAGATTTAATTTCTATATAATTGAAACCTTAAAACCATTTTTAATACATGGACATTAATGACGGAGATTTAGAATAATAAATTTTTAACACATATAAAATGATATTTTAGTTAGAGTTACATAACCAAATGAGAGGCACCTAAATACAAATAATTGAGGTAATAAAAAAATTATAATATCATGAGAATAAATGGATTCATGATATACTATGTCAAAGTATAGTATATACACCAAATAAAAGTTAATTGGCACATAACAACAAAGAAGTCTCAATGGAATGTAAGTAGAGATGAATTCCTTTATAAAGACCGTATCCTTAGGTTAAGGATAAATCAATGACATAATTATGTGTTACAAATATAAATACACTCAATTTATTGGATATTACAGGTAAACCAATCATAGTACATTCACACTTATTCTTGTAAAAACAACATGAATGAATTGTATGTTTAACTCAATGAATGGAGATTGAGTTAAAATTACTCTTACCAGGTTCATATCGATGACTTGAGAATTTGTCAATGGGGGTGATTATGTGTATCAAAAGAATATCCATAGAAAGGGGAGTATAAATTACTACATCAATAATAAATAGTTATTCTACACACTATCAGTGAGTAAAATAATAAATTAAGTATGTGTGAAGCCCAATTAGTGGAATTTGAAATTTGAAATTCCCTTACCGATTTGTTAACTTACAAAACATAAACCTTATGAAAGAAGTATCATTAAACGAATATGTAAATACCTATAAATTAAATTATATTACACAAAGATTAAAATAATTTGTAGTACATACACCACACAAAAGGAAATAGTGGAAGATATAGCCTGCATCTCACAAAAATAAAAGTGATATGAAAACCCCATTACCACGTTGTAATCAATCGAGTCAAAAAGCGAAAAGTTAAAACCCCCAAATGAATCATATAATACATTTTATATAAATTTAATAATTATAATATACATCAAATGGATGTAAAAAATATACCACATGCAATAAATAATTAGTGAACAATGGAAATCTCATTGAATTAAAAGTGAGATAAGAAAAACCCTTACCTCATGTTCGACATGTCTTGTATGTTCCTTGTTATTCGTGAATTATAAACTTATGTTAATTTATACTTGATTAAGAACAAATTTCAAGTTTTCTATTCCTTTTATATCACTTAAAAACTTTCTATAACAATTAGATAATTATTTGAGTTCATATTGGATATTTTATCGATGTTCCAAACTTCTGTTAATAATGAACTTGTTATAATTACAATTTTTCCATGTGGTCAAAAGTTAATTATCTCCAGAATTATATACATGATTTAGATATCATATAATTATTATATTTTCATTATATATATGTATTTATAACCGCACATAAAATTTTGAGATAAGAAATGAAATGCACCGTTCATGGAGACAGTAAGCCGTACATAAGCATGAACGCTACATTCATTTCTATATTGTATTTTAATGGAATTAAAACATAATTAAACATAGGTATATTATAATTATAGTATAATATCATATATAATATTACTAACTCCATCCTTTATATTTCCCACATATGACATTAACAAGTCATATCACTTTGAGGGGGTGGTAGTCCGCACTTCCTCAAATGAAATTATCGCATTTTACCCATAATGGAAACCATAACCGAATGTTATAAATTAGAAATACAGAAGCATAAAGAAAACATAAACATAATATATATCATATATAGATATAGTTACATCTTAATGGACACCATGATAGGTAGTAAAAAATAATTGAACAATCATCGTTTCATGAGGTGTTAGTTTTCCATCCACAGAAACACTATGTTCCTTACAAGTTAGATGGAGGTGTGTGTAAGTGTAGTTCAAATACTTATCATAAAAACATACTAGTATATTATTGATAACGGTATTGTTATAAAATAATGAAAAAAATATTTTAGTGGTTGGAGAAGTAAAATAAAAAAAAGAAGTTAAGAGAAACCATTACCTTTAATTCGGGTAACGTCCTTTGGTATGATCTAAACAGAATTCTTGAAGTGACTTATGACTAAGGTAAGGCTTCTAGGTGGAATAGAAGGATCTTGAGAGCTTATTTGGTCATGTTTTGGATGGGAAAAGGAGCTTAAGAGGTGTGAGGAATGGGTTAGAAATGGTGTCCTTTCATAAGGGATAGGAGGGGCACTTTAGGAATGTTTCAAAATGTTATTTTATTATAAACTTATCTTTGGTTTAAAAAGTTACAAAACCCATTAAAGTAAATTATAAGATGACTCATGTTAAAAATAAAATTATCCAATAATACTTGGATAGGTTTTGGATATTTTTTAAATATTAATAATCTTATTTATTTAAATCATTTATTAATGAGGTAAAAACAACATCATTATTGTGTCATAAATACTTTAATTTATGTGATGTCTAAAAGTTATAAAAAAATACCATAATATAGGAAATATTTTTAAATTACAATGATAATTTATAGGAGAAAATATTATTTATATATCCCCATGTAAAAATTGATACACTAAAAGATATTTGTTAATGTCATTTTTTTCTTTACTTTAAGTTAATTAAACATATAGTGTTATTGTCATTTTTAAGTTTCTCCATGGGGTCCAAAATTCAACACAGGTATGCCCATGGTCGGCCATGACTCATCCAATAAATTATGGATAAGTGTTAATATAATTTTGTTTTATTATAATATTTTTTTACCTTGAATTTCCCTATTTACCTTTAACCGCGGTAAATAAAAGTCAAAAGTTACTGTTCACCAAAAAAATATTTTCATCTTATTGAACCAAATTTTACCTAATAATAAAAACCATGTATGTTGGTGTTTTTAATTTCAATTCACAAAAGTGGTAAAATTTCATTTAAATAAAAAAGTAGGTTTTTTAACAACTACTAAGTGGTTTTACTATTCATAAAAAAATGCAGTTTTTCAGAAAAATACCAAAATTTCAGCCTAAGATATATTTGATATTCCAAATTCAAAAATGATGTCTATTTTAACAAATTCAAAAAGTATAAGTTTAATTAATTAATTTAAAATTAATTCCCACTATCAAAACAAAAAACATGTTTTTATGAAACAATAATTATCAAAAGATTGACACTTGTTTATGTATAATTTAAAGTGAAATTAATTCCAATGATAATAATTGGATTAAATGGTAAAAATATGATCTAATTATACTTCCAAACCTTTCAAATGTATAATTGATCACTATAAATTATTTTTATTAAAAAATTTGTTTTCAATTAAAATTTATCATTTTTCACTATTCACCAAAATATGAAAGTTATTAGAAAACCACCAAAAATATATTGAAACTAAATTTTTATGTCCCAATTATAAATAAGAAGTATATTTTGTAAAATCTAATATATAAAAGTGTCAAATATTTTATTTAAAAAGGGTTCACCATTAAGAGGCGGTAAAATTACATTTAAAAAAAATACTTTCTTTATCAGAAAAAAATAATTTGTTCTGATATTATGTCTATGAATTATATAATATGGATTTTAAAATTATATGGAATATAAAAAAATTAAATTTTATTTAATACTATTCATAACTTCTTTTGAACATCTAGTTTGGTAAGTCGTCGTGCACTCGAACTCAGTGTTGTGTGAGGTGCAAGCTATTGAATTACTTTAATGAGATAAAATACTATAAAACCTTGGGGTGTTATATTCTCCCATCCTTCAATAAATTGTATCCTATCAATTTAAGATCAGGATTTAAAATTTTGGTTTTTACAATTCAAAATCTCTTAGTTGAAATCCCACATCAAAAATGGATTAATGAGGCCTCTATTTTAAAATAAATGAAGGTAAGTATGAAGGTTACCGAAAATAGCACATACTAGGGTTACATGTAGGAAAACCTGGATATCAAAGAGAAAACTAATCATCAAGTTCAGATGGAGAGTGATCGAGAATATTATTTGAAGAAAGTTAATTATATGAAAGCCATAAACTTGTGATGGGTTGAAAGGTCTTTGATTACCTAGTAGGTAAAGTAAATGAAAAACGTCTTTGTTTTAAGTTCCTTTTCATAATACTGATGAATTTATTTATGAGATTGAATATGAGTATAAGAAGATATACTTACATTACATGTAGAGTTTCATCCATTAATAAATTTATACTACAAACTCATCTTCCCTTCAAATGATGGGTATTCAAGATGACTTGGTTACACCTGAAGCGCTACAATCAACTTATAGATAATCACATAAAACATAAAGTATGACCTATATATTTCCCTTGTCATTAAACATTAACCAATACCAAAATTTTTAGTATAAGATCAGATGACCCCCAAAAAGGACAATCATTTGTAGAAATAAATACTAATCATAATCTCGAAAATTTAAACAAACAATACCCAATGTTCAACGAATACCCTTAAATGAACAATATTCCTTAAAATCCTTCAATATAATCCTAACTAAGATTGAAACCCAAAACTCCGAAGAATTTGATTACGTAGTCTTCCATGTTAAGTTGTGTCTCTAAATAACAATGACTACTCTTAAAGTCACACTCATAAAATTAATTATCCTAATCACATATTATCTATGATAGGTTAATAATTTCCATAAATAACCTAAATCCTTATAAATCCCTAATAAAAACATAGAAAAATATCCACCATTACATCTCAAATGAAATCCCATTGTATTCTATTTTTTAGGCACATAATGTTCCCAATAGAGCGAACATATTACAAAATAACATTCAACACTTAATCACCAAATCACTTTTTAATACAAAGGATATCCATTTTATAATACATAAGGTCCCAAATCATCTTAATAAAATCATTTAACTAAAAATAATTAGTCACACTAACCTGGGAATTCACATAATCCTATGGTAAGCGATAAATACCAATCGCATTATGGCTGTGGGTTCGATTCCCACAGCTTGGTCCGACATGATGGGTTGTCACACGATCTGTGTGTTGTCTTTTTTCAAAAACTAAATTTTATAACATTACCAAAATGAGACAAATTACTCAAAATAACCATAAAAAAATTTAACCACAAATGTTATCTAACACCTCACATTTTCATCTCAAAATTTAATTACTTGTAATTTCCTCAAACTCAAGGAACATATAAAACCAAATGGTTATTTATAACTATATCCACAAGAGAAATGATAATAATTCCTCAAATATCATTTTCACATGACAAACTTCAGGATTACACATACAAGAGAAATGACATCCAAAGTAATCCCCTCAATAAAGAGAACTAATAGTTTTAAACATTTTGCCATCCATTTATTTCTACATAGCTTCTTCCTGGAACAAGAGGATATCCTAAAGACTATGAAATTCACTCGGGTAATGGCCAGGTCCCCTACATTTATGAAAAATCACAGTAAATGGATTCTTGGGACCATTTTTATATTCTTTTATAGTACTCTTCATTTTTTCTCATAAATTCATTACTTTATGTCCTTCTTTCCCACACATAAAACATTTCTTTGTTCCATTAAGACACTTTCCTGGGTGTCTCCTTCCACATTTCCTGCATGATGGAAATTGAGGTTTCTTTTCTCCATGTTCTCCACTACTAGAGCTCTAATCATTCATTGACTATCTCTTCATTATTGATTCTTTGAGTTGGTTAATATATATGTTGTTGATCATCAATTTGGAAAACTGATTTGGCATGAACACAATATCTTTTACAACAATCAACATTCAATTTTTTTTCACATTTCCACCACTGTTCCCACCTTCTACATCATTCTCAAAGTTACTATGGCTTCCACGGAATTCAGCCATTGACTAAAACCTAAAAGCGTTGTGTGAGTAAAAATAGACATAAAAGAATTTAGATAATATCATGACACCTTATTTTCAATTTAAATCACATTATTAGTAACCAAGGTCATTTATTCTCATCTTATATTAAAAATCTTCAAATCGGTTTGTAAAGATTATGTAAATGATTTTAAGAAAATCCCTTGGGATTTTCATATCCAAGAGTGCAGTAAGGCATGTTGTTGTGTACCAGGATACCTCGGGTCAAGCCCAAAACTCCATGTTGGAGTTTTCACTCCTAGGTACATCCTTGCCAAATCCGCCTCTACCTGCTCGTATCCAGACTATGATGTATTTCTTGGAAAATATTCAAAATCTCTATTTTAACAAAATTCCTGGAAGTTCTTCTATACCAATCCTCAAACTCTATCTTATGGTAATGTGCTCTAATTAGTGTTTATATAAATCATTTTCCATGGATTGTACTAAACTTCCTAGGATACCAACTGTAACGCCCCGACAACAGAATCTAGGAGCTGGTGCATTATTTAAATACATTGGCGTGATTACAAAGAATAAAGTCCCAAATGACCGATTAGTTTAGTAGTCTTGGAAACAATATACATACATATGTTCAATATTATAACAAGAAAAAAAACTAATTTATTTCATTAGAAACATCAAAGAATCCAAGATTATGCTACTAAATCACTAACAACTAACTTCTTCATATCCTGGGAAAATGAAACATAATAAAGTGGTGAGATCAAATGCTCAGTAAGAGTATGCAATATAGCATAAGATAACACAAACCTTAGGAAGGGTGAATAATTGAAAACACATGACTTTACAAATAATAAACATAAACACTTTAAGGTAGATATATGAGCAGATTAAATAATGCCATAATAAAACATAATAATGTGTATTCTACTAGTCAAATAACCACATGAAATATCAATATCTAATCTCATAATTATGTAATGAATAATTTCAGACATCATAACCACATATTCAAGGCCTCGTTCCAAGACTAAAAATATGATTTTTTAAGGCCTTGTGCTAAGACACTAGTTTGTCACATTAGACCTACCGATGCATCGAGGAGCTATTGAGGGAACCACCCATCAATTACTAAGTCCAATGAATTCATTATATAAAATGGTGAAACATAATCTAAACATTCATATTAAAACTAGCATACGAAATGTCAATAATTTAACCACAAACCATGAATGGCATAAAAATAGAACATCAACAGTTAAACACAACTCGTTAAATACAATATTGATGATTGTATTATGATTAATCAACCTCAATAAAGAATAAAATAAACTAAAGGATATTGACATAGATAAAAATAGTCATTAAAACTATTTGAGATAAATATCTGCTTTTTCTTGAAAACATTCAAAAGTATCACTATTTATCAAGAAGATTTTTAAAAAATATTTTTTAATCAAAGTTTCCCATACCACATTGATAAATTGAAAAGGAATTTAAATTGTAAAACATTAATGTCAATATAATTAAATCCTTATAACCATTTTTAAAAGAAGGACATTAATGAGAAATATTTAGAAGAATAAATTTTTAAATCATTTAAAATAATATTTTAGTTAGAGTTACTAACCAAATGAGAGACACCTGAATAAAAATAATTGAGGTAATAAAAACATTATAATATCATGTGAATAAAGAGATTCATGATATACTATGTCAATGTTCATTATATACACCAAATAAAAGTGAATTGGCACATAACAACAAAGAAGTATCAATGGAATGTATGTTGAGATGAATTCCTTTATAAAGACTGTATCCTTAGGTTAAGGATAAATCAAGGACATAAATAACTGTGACAAATATAAATAGACTCAATATGATTGGATATTCAATGTCAATAAATTAGAGGAAATTTACACATATTCTTGTAAAAACAACACCACTGAATTGGATGTATAACTCAATGAATAGAGATTGAGTTAAAATTAATCTTATCAAGTTTATATCGATGCCTTGAGAATTTATCAATGGAGTGATTATGTGTATCAAAAATATATACAAAGAAAGGGGAGTGTAAATTACTACACCAATAATAAATGGTTATTCCACACATAACCATGGAGTAAAATAATTAATGAAGTATGCGTAAAGCCCAATGAGTGGAAATCGAAATTTGAAATTTCTTTACTGATTAGGTATCTTAAGAAACATACACCCCATGAAATAATTATCATACAATGAATATTTAAATACCCATTAATTAATGTATATTATGCAAAGAAAACAATCAAGGTTTTTTCCTCTTCTTCCCCACCCCACTTCCCCCTCCAGCCTGGATTTTCACGGTTTCTTCTGGTCTCGATTTGGCGTGGTCATGTTCTGGCATCGAAGTGGCGCATCTGGAATTTAGGTTTTGTTTCTTGAGCTCTTGTTCCTGATGTTCATGGTTTGGTGGTGCTCCGGTGAGCGGTTCAATGTCTCTCCTTGATGGCTTCTGTAACGTCAACTCATCATGCTTCGGCGTTCAGCCCAGCATCCCATCCGTAGGTGATGTCTTGGCATGGTTCCAATGGCTCGGTCCATTCAGCGCCATGGATGATTCCAACATGGGGTTTATAGTGCAATTTTGAAACGTCTCAATTGGTTCCGACGAGTATCTAGGGGGACGCTACATTGAACTGTAGTTCATCGGAGGGGGAGGCACTGTGTTTCTATGGATTTTTTGTTTGCAGGGTTTTGGGTTTGATAATTCGAATCCATTCGATTGGCTGTGAATATGGATTTTTTGGGTTCCTGATTTGACGTCACTGGTTATTCTCTGCATTATCACACTGATTTTCTTCCCACCATGTCGGTCCTCCTTTGGATTTGATGTGGGTTCTTTCCTGGTCTGAATGAAGGTGATCCATGCCCAGAGCGACAGTTCTAGTTCAGGATGACCCAGATCCTCTCATTGATGGCATTCCCTTGGAATGATGTCGGACTAACCAGTCCTAAGAGGCAATGGCTTGAAGTCAGGTCCCTTGGAATGTATCATGAGCCTCTATGACGGTGGTGGTGATGTGTCTTGTAATGTGTCACGAGATTAGACCGAGATTGTCGTTGTTGGTGGTGACATGGTCTTGAGATTAGGGGTGATGCAACTGGATTGACCAAATGGATTTGTCTGAAAGGAAGTTTCAAAATAGGTGTTTCATCTTCGCAGGGCTTTTCAAATTTTTTTGTTTGAGAGGGTATGGTGTTAGCTGTCGAATCGGGCCTGTTCTTCGATACAGGACAGTTTCTTACTGAACTGTCATGCAAAGATGGAGTGTTTCATTACGATTATACACTGGGTTGGGGATGATCCATGTTGTTGTATAGTTTTTTCTCTCTTTGACCCTTGGGTCATGTGATGTCCAATTTTCATGAAGTCCAGGTCCCCCCCATATTCTCTTAAATGGGGGCTTATCTTATCTTATAATATAAAATTGAAGTAAATATGTGTTAAAAAATTCTCACCGGAATAAAAGTTAGATGAAAACCCCATTACAACGTTGTAATCAATCGAGTCGTAAGACCAAAAGTTAACAACCCCCAAATGAATCCCAAAATACCATGAATATAAATTGAATCATGATAGTATACATCAAATGGTAGTACAAAATACACCACATGCAATAAATAATTGGCAAACAATGGAAATCTCATGGATTTAAAATTGAGATAAGAAAACCCCTTACCTCAAGTCAGACTTGTCTTATATGTTTCTTGTTTTCCCTAAATAATAAACTTAAGTTAATTTATACTTGATTAAGAAAATTTTTCACATTAATTTTACTTTTATATCACTTGTTACCTTGCTATAACAATTATTTAGTTATTTGAGTTCATATTGGATATTTTATCGATGTTCGGAACTTGAGTAAAAAATAAACTTCTTATAAATACAATTTTTCCATGTGGTCAAAAGATAATTATCTAAAAAATGATATACAAGATTTAGATATCATATCTATATTATATTTCTAGTATATATATGTATTTATAACCATACATAACATTTGGAGATAAGAAATGAAATGTACTGTTCATGGAGATGGTAAGCCTTACGTACGCATGAAAGCTACTTTCATTACTATTTTGTATTTTAATTAAATTAAAATATGATGATACATATGTTTATTATAATCCCAGTATAATATCATATATAATACTATTAACTCCATCCTTTATATATCCCACATAAGGCATTAATGATTCATATCACTTTGAGGGGCGGTAGTCTGCACTTCCTCAAATGAAATTGTCGCATTTTACCCATTATGGAAACCATAAAAGAATGCTATAAATGGAAAATAAATAAGAATAAATATGGAATAAACATAATATATAACATATATAAATACAATTCCATATTAATGGACACCATGAGAGGTGGTAAAATATAAATCAACAATCATCATTTTGTGAGACGTTTGTTTTCCATCAATAGAAACACTATGTTCTTTACCAATTAGATGGAGGTGTGTGTAAGTGTAGTTAGAATAATTATTATAACAACATCGTAGTATATTTATGATATTGTAGCAATAATAAAATAAATTAATAAAAATATTTTAGGGGTAGTAGAAGTAAAATAAAATAAAATAAGTTAATAGAAACCATTACCATTAATTTGGGTAACTATCTTTACTATGAACCAAACAAACTTCTTGATGTGACTTATGACTATGGTAAGGCTTATAGGTGAAATAGATGGATCTTGAGTGATTATTTGGGTTAGAGTTTGGAAAATCCAAGGGTCTTGAGATGTGTGTGGAATGGGATAGAAGTGGTGTCCTTTTATAAGGGAGAGGAGGGGCTCTTTAGGATAGTTTGAAAATGTTATTTTATTATAAACATATCTTCAGTTTAAAAAGGTCCAAAACTCATTAAAGTAGAAGATAAGATGAATAGTGTTCGAAATAAAATCATCCAATAAGAATTGTAAAGGTTTTGGATATTGTTTTAATATTAATAATCTTATTTATTTAAATCATTTATTAATAAGGTAAATACTGCATCATTATTATGTCGTAAATAAATAAATATATTTTATGTCGAAAAATAATAAAAAAATTCCATAATGTAAAAAATATTTTTAGTTTTCCAATTAATACATATAGGCAAAAATATGACTTATATATCCCCAAGTAAAAATTTATACACTAAAAGATATTTGTTAATGTCATTTTTGTCTTTACATTAAGTTAATTAAAATAATGTGTCATTATCATTCATAAGTGGGTCCATAGGGTCCCAAAATCGACCCAAGTATGAAAATGGTCCACCATGACTCATAAATTAAGGTTAGGACAAGTGTTAAGAAAATCATGTTTTATTATAATATTTTTAACCTTGAATTACCCTATTTACATTTAACAACGATAAATAAAAGTAAAAAGTTACTATTCACCTAAAGATATTTTATCTTATTGAGCCACATTTTACTTATTAATAACTACAATGTATGTTGTATTTTATAAATTCAATTCACCGAGTGGTAAAATTCTATTTCAATGAGAAAATCAGTTTTTTAACTTCTACTAAGTGGTTTTACTATTCCTCAAAAATTGATGTTTTTCAGAAAAATATCAAAAATTCATCCTAAGATATATTTGATATTATGAATTCAAAAATAATTTCTAATTTAAAAAATTAAAATAATAGAAGTTGCATTAATTATTTAAAAATTAATTCTCATTGTCAAACCAAATAGCTTGTTTTAAAGAAACAATAAATATCAAAATATTGACACCTATTTATGCATAATTTCAAAGTGAAATTAATTCCAATGACCAAAATTTTATTAAATGTTATAAATATAATACAATTATACTTCAAAACCATTAATATGTAAAATTTAGCACTGTAAATAATTTTGAATAAAAAATTTGTTTTCAATTAAAATTTAGTATTTTTCACTATTCATCCAAATATGAATGTTATCAAAAAAACACCAACAAATTATCGAAACTAAATTTTTCTATCCCTATTATAAATAATAATTTTATTTTTTCAAATATAATATATAAAAGTGTCAAATATTGAATCCAAAAAGGGTTCACCATTAAGAGGCGGTAAAATTACATTTTTCTAAAAAATTACATCCTTTATCTAAAAAATTGAATTTGTTCTTATATTATGTATAAGAAACACATAATATGGATGTAAAAATTATATGGAATATATAAAATTCAAAATTCAGTTAATACTAGTCATAACTACTTTTGAACAGCTAGTTTGGTAAGTCATCGTGCGCTCGAACTCAGAGTTGTATGAGGTGAAAGCTATTGAATTACTCTAATGAGAAAACGTACTATGAAACATTGGGGTTTTACAATATGCCACCATGATATCTTATTCTATTTTTTTTTTCAAAGAACACATGATCATCAGAAAAACTCCATTTCCACCTTCTCCGCATATAGAACATGTTTTCAGTGCTTTAATCCACCCTCAAGCAAGAACATGGTTTGATGATCCTCTGAATGTTGGGGGATGTTTCCTCATGAAAAGATCCACTACTAACATGTTATTTCGTGATTGATATGTCTAATCTCATGCATGGATACCACCACCATTTATAGCCTGATTCAACCATGAAATCACGTCAAAAAACTATTTAGTTCTGATTCCGACCATCTCAGGTTGCTGATTTGGAAGGTTGTTTTCTTTCGGATGTCGTCCTATCATAGTTACACCATGTCCTATATGGAAAACCATTCTGAACACTTCAAATATTAGGTGAAGAAACATGGTAATCTGTAAATTCTATATCTTTTCAATCTTACCATAAAAATAATTTATGGATATTAATTAAAGAATATCCTAACTCTTAATGTTTCCCAAACTTCCCTCTGATTCCAAATATAAGGCCGCAACCTTAAAACATTACTTAGTGTTGAGTTTAATGCAGATTTAACATTGATGATCTTTTTAGGTTTAGATTTTAGAGAATTATGCCATAACTATTACATTACATCTATTAAATTACAAAGTAGACACTTCTACTTAGTATCCATTTTTTCATAAAATAAAAACTCTTAAAAGATAATAAGAATTATTTTCATGATATAAATCTTTTGGAATTTTTCCTTTCTCTTACTCTGTTAAAAACATTTAAAAAACCTGGGATGAGCATAAAAATCTTAGTAAGGGTTATAAAATAAAGAAATAAATCATTATTCCATCAATACATACAAAACATATGCTCTTTAGCATTTCTCATGAAATCATAATATTTATGAATAACACATATAAATCATAAATCATAAAGGTATAATGTGGAATCCATAACATACTTAATAGATTTCACTGCTACGTAGGGAGTTACGTTTAGAATACACATCAAAGTATATTCTCCAAATGACATAGGAGAAACCTTAATGTCTACCTCTGCCACATCAACCAATGCATTGGAGATTTATCTCAGGCTCATCCACTATGGGTTTATCACAAAACCACCCGTATGCGTAAACAATTCCCAATAACATTAAAATAATCATAACACATGAACCATCATAAAGGAAATATAATATTCCCACATTGAAATCAAAATATAAAATTTCAATATATTGACATTATCAATAAATTCTCAAAACCATTTTCAATAAACAGTATGTAAAAATATTTTATGGTATTTATTTTCCTTTTAAATACATTATGGATTCTTATGTAATCAAAAATATCAATTAAAGCTCGTGGTGGCAGAGTGGTCGTCGTCAGCATGTACATTTAAAAGAAACATTATTTTTGTCATTTAGTAAAATGATTCATAAAAAAAGATTCATTTTGAATAAAAGTAGAAAAGTCAAAGGGTATTATTATTCATCATATAAAAGAATGTTCTGTATAAATCAAAGTATTCATCAATGAAAGGAGATTGAGGCGAAGTCCCTTACCTAGTGTTCGACTAGACTAGTTCATTATTTATCTCCCTGAATAACAAGATTAAGTATATTATAATTGAATGAGAACATTTTTCATGTTTATTAGTCATTTTATATAACTTATTACCTTGCTATAATAGTAATTTAATTATTCATGTTCATATTGGTCATTTTGTTGATTTTTGGTATTTGTGTCAAAATGAACATGTTATAATTAAAAATTATCCATGTGGTCAAAATTCCATTATCTATAAAATGATATTATTGATTCAGATATCATATATATCATATATATCCAGTATATATGTATTTATAATAGTCTATATCATTTGGATATATGAAAATGAAATGCACCGTTCATGGCGACGGTAAGCCGTACAAACGCATGAATGCTACTTTCATTTCAATTTTTCATTTTCAAAGGAATAAAAACAAAATGATACATAGGTATATTATAATTATCATATGACATAATATTTTTTGTACATTACATAATTTCATTAACACCATCCTTTATACGTTCCTTGTATGGCATTAACGAGTCATATCACTTTGAGGGGGGCAGTAGTCCACACCTCTTAAAATTAAATTATCATATTTACCCATTATGGAAACCATAAAGGTATTATATAAATGAAAAATAAATAAACATAGAGACAATATAAATGTAATATATACATTACATATAAAAACAGTGCCATCATAATGGCTACCGTGAGAGGCGGTAGGAGATAATTGAACAATCATCATTTCGTAGGCCAGTAGTTCACAGTCCACAGAAATAGTATGTTCTAAATCCATTAGATGGACCTATGGGTAAGTGTAGTTTGAATTATTCTCATAACAACAACTTGGAATATTAGGTATACTGGGGTTGTTATGTAATTAATGAAAAATAATAGAATAGGGAGTGAAGAAGTAGAATAATGAAAAGGAATTTTAGAGAAGTTGTTTCCTCTTAAAATGTGTAACTCTGTTTGATTTGAGCCAAAAAGATTTCGTGAATTGGATTTATCCTAATTGAAAGCATCTAGGAAACATATGGGGGTGTTGGGAGATTCATGGAGTATATTTTGGATGATCCATGGGGCCTGAGAGGTGTGAGTAGTGGGTTAGAGGTGGTGTCCTTTAATAAGAAATAAGAGAGGCTCTTTAGGAATGTTAGATATTATTATTTTATTATAATTTTTTTTGTTTCAAAAAGACTAAAATTATTTAAATTCAAATATAAGTTAAATATAAGTAGAAATAAAATCGTTCAATAAGAATTGGATAGGTTTTGGATATTTTTTAATCCTTATTCTTTTTATTTAACCCTTTTTACTCTTACCGTTTTATCAAGAATTTAATATTTTGAGAATCAAAATAGTTACAAAAACATGAAAAATATCCAATTAAGGAGTCAAGAATAAAATTTTAGGAATATGATCACTATTTGGCCCAATATAATAACTTTTATGTTTTATAATATTTTATAAAATATATTATATTTTAAAATATGAATTATGTCAATTTTAACACTATTAATATCATGACATATTTAAAAAACCATAACAACTTGACTAATTCGAAACAAATTTCATTAATACAATGATACCACGTAAATATCATCCAGAAAATTCGAGGATGACATAGAAATCACCAAATAATAGGTATTTTAACATTTTTATTATCATTTATTTGAATCCTTTATTAATGAAGAAATCATTGTATCATCATTGTGTCATAATTAAATTTATTAATGAAATCTCAAAAAATTATAAATAAAATAAAATGTTTTAGGAAAATGTTTTATATTTTTAATGACTACTTATAATCAAATAGATCACTTGTATATCCCCATATAAAAGTTGTTTTAGTAAAATATATATGTTTATGATGTATTTTCCTTAACATTAAATTAAAAGTAATTAAATGTCAATCTCAAACACATGTGGTTCCATGGGGTCCTAAAATAAACCCAAGGATTCCCATGGTTGGAAATATCTCATCCAATAGGGTTAGGACAAGTGTAAGGGTAGTTTATTATTATTATAATGTTATTTTATTACCCTTATTTACTAGATTTACCAATTAACTTGCGTAAATAAAATATTTACTGAAGTTACTATTCCTAATTTATAAAAATAAAAGCTACCTATTTACTTAATTTGGAACTCCTGATCCCAAATATAGAATCCATTTTTCCAAATTCAAAATAGTAAAGTTTCTAGAATTAATTTAAAATCAATTCTCATTGTCAAAACCAAAAAGCATGTTTTTAAGAAATAAAACAACCAAAAGATTAACATGTGCTTATGTCCAATTTCAACGTGAAATTACTTTAATCGACAAAATTTGGATTATATGGTAAATATATAATCCAATTACATTTTAAAAAATTAATAATAGCAATCTAACTATATATATAAATTATATTAAATGATAGTTTTAAATTAAAATGAAGTATTTTTCACTATTCATTAAAAAATGATCTTTATCAAAAAAATACCAAAATTTCATCCAATATAAATTTGGGTGTCCTGTATATAAATAAAAATATTATTTTTGACTACTAAACCATATAAAAAGTGAAAAAAACTAAATTTAATAAGGTTTCACTATCAAAAAGTGGTAAAATGACCTTTTAAAGAATATTATGGTATCTCATAGTTAAAATTAGATTCATTCTTATTTTTAGCCTCAAAATTTTATTACATAAATGTAACGAAATTTAACAAACATGTATATTCATATTTTATTTGTTCGGTTATTTCTCACTAGTACAACGGCTTGACATTAACTACCATTTAAAATAATAATGTTATATTGTTATTATTATTCATTATGACCTAGAATTGTGTGCAACATAAGATTTTAGAGAAACCAATTGTTGTAGGTCGGGTACCCCATCGAACATAGCATCCACATTAAAGTAAAATTAAGATTTAATTCATAAATATTAATAAATATGAAAATTTCATATTCATTATTCACTTAGAATCCTATATACTTCCCCCCTTTTGGAAATTGCATCCACGCAATTTTATTCAGTAATCAAATAAATGGGGGTATTTATCCCTCATAGAATTATCATATTCCCACATTTCCTTATCAACCATATGGGTTTTCCATAAAACATTTACCTGATGAAATACTTTATTCCGCAACACTTACTCTCTTCGGTCAAGAGTCTGGACTAGTTGTTCCTTAAAAGAAATATTTTCTTCTAACTGAACTACTTTAGGAATAAAAAATGGGATGGATCCAGCATATAATTTCTCCACATTGAAACATGAAAAACATTGTTTACCTTGGATAAACATAGTGGTAATCCACTATGTAAGAAAATGATCCAACTTTCCCTAAAATTTTTTAGGGTCCACCGAACCCTGAACTCAACAATCCCTTCTTACCAAAACACATCACACTTTTCCATGGAGAATATTTTAGAAAGACATGATCGCCTACCACAAAAGAAAAATCCTTCTTCTAGTTATCCACACAAGTTTTATGCCTTCTTTGTGTTGTTCTCAAGTGTTTTTGAATCTAATAAACTTTTTCTTCCATATCTTCTACCAATTATAGTCCCATTAACTTCTTTCCACCTAATTTATTTCCAAAATATAGACTTCGACACATCATTCCATATAATCACTCCAATAGTGCCGTCTGAATACTGGAATGAAATATGTAGTTATAAATAAAATTAAACCAAATAAATATGTAGGTCCCAACTTCCCTGGTAATTCATTGAGAAAGCACATAGAATATCTTCCAATATCTTAATTTTTTATTTTGACTTCCCATATGATTGAGGATGAAAAGTTGTAATAATATTTAATTTAGTACCCAATTACTTCATAAGGCCTTTCCAAAAGTTAGAAGTAATATTGGGATCACAATAAGATAAAATGGAGAGGGGAATTATATGTAACCTAATAATATCTTTAAATACATTCTAAAAAGTTTATCTAGAGATATATTATCTCCAATAGGTATGAAATTTGTTGATTTAGTCAATAGATCAACAATAACCTAGATTTCATTTTTACCTAAAGACATCTTTAGTAATCCCACAACGACGTCTATGAATATATTTTATTATTTCCACTCTATCACTGGTAAAGGATGAAGCATACCTATTGGTAACTACCACTTTAATTTAACCTATTGAATGGCCAAACATCTCAGGATAATGTTAGAAATATCTCTTTTCATTCTATCCCACCAGTAATACTTTTGAATATCTCTGAACATCTTAGTACTGCCATAATGAACTGAAAATGAAGAACTATGAGCTTCAATAACAACCCATTCTTCAACTGTGAATCAGAAAAAAAAACATAATCTCTTCCCAAACCTCAAAATACAGACTCTATCAAGGTTAATATTAGGAAATTTACGATTTTGAAAAATTATACCGTTTTCTATAACTCACTATTATCTTTTTGTGCGTTCTTTTTTCTATCTACTTTGGACTATTATACTGAAATCTGAAACAAAATAGGGGAACATACTACACCAACAACTTATATTCCAAATTTCATCAAGTCTCTAATCAGAGGATCTTGTTCCAAAGGTAACATAGTTAATGTTGCATTAGTTTTTCAGCTCAAATCATCAACCAAATTATTTTATTTTCTTAGATGGTAATGAATTGTGAAATCATAATCCTTAATTAATTCCAGCCATATCCTCTGTCTCATGTTCTATTATTTCTAAGTGAATATATACTTCAAACTATTGTGGTCAGTATATATTTTACATTTTACTCCATACAAATGATGCCTCCAAAATTTTAAAGCAAAAACGACAACAAGAATTTTCAAATCATGTGTAGGTTCATTTAACTCATGAGGTTTCAACTGACATGAGTCATATGAAATTAATTGATCATTATGAAGTAAGACAGATCCATGTCATTTCAATGAAGCATCACTATAGATAAAAAACTCACCATTTTTAGATTGTAGTTAAAAAACTAGATCATTTACCAATCTTCTTTTCAATTCCTGAAAAAATTAATCACAGTCTTTTATCCAAATGAACTTAGCACCCTTTTGAGTTAACTTAATCCGTGGGCTAGATAACCATGGAATTTTTTCAAAAAACCTTTGGTAATATCCTGAAAAAGTGAATAAAACTATGGATCACAGTTATATTTCAGGGCCTTGTCCATTTTTCAAAAACTTCTATTTTAGTAGGATCAACAGTTATGCCATTTTTTGAAATAATGTTACCAAGGAATGAAATTTTCTATCACAAAACTCACACTTTATGAATTTCTCATACAATTTCCATTCTTTTAATGATTTCAAGACAACTCTCAAACAGATTTCATGCTCCTATTTACTTTTAAAATACACCAAAATATCATTATTAAACACAACCACAATATTATCCAATAACTAATGGAAAATTCTATTTATAAGATCCATAAATACAGCAGTTTAATTTGTTAAAACAAAATGAATAACTAAATATTAATAATGGCCATATTTAGTTTGAAATGTTGTCTTCATAATGTCTACTTACTTTACTTTCAACTGATTGTAACCCGACCACAGGTCAATCTTTGAGAAATACTGAGCACCCTCGAGCTGATCAAAAGAATCATCGATATGAGGAATATGATACTTGTTCTTAATAGCGAATTTATTCGAGGAAATATAATCAATGAAAAGTCTCATTAAAGAATATTTACTTTTAACAAACAATATAGGAGAAACTCGTGATGATATACTAGGTTGAATGAAACCATTATCTAATAACTCCTAAAATTTCTTTTTAACTCTAAATATTAAATTTGATCCATTTGATAATGGGGTTTTGAAATTGTCATAGCATCAGGAACTAAGTCAACTATAAATTCAACTTCTTGATCAGGCATTATACCATGAAACTCATCAGGAAAAACATCATGATACTCATTTACCACTGGAACATCATTAATCTGAATAGATCCTTTTTTCATCTATATGTGAAAGGTAACAATAATTTTCATGTTTTATTAGTTTCTCAGCATGTTGATATGTTATCAATAGTAAGGGTGCATTATAGTACAAAAATTGTAATTATTTCTGAAAGTATACCTTTTTATCTCTATAGTCTATATTATCATGATAAATAAAAATCCAATCCATACCCAAAATAACATCAAACTCTACTAGAAGTATAATAATAAGGTTTGCGGGTAGATTCTTTATGCACACAAGGACAAGAATGTTCTTATAAATGTTTTTTGTCTCAATATTTCATCCTTGTGTTTTTACCACTAGTTCACAAATCATATCTTAAGATGGCATTTCTAGTATAATAGAAAATTTATCAGAAATTAAATAACTTGTAGACTTTGAATTAAACAACGCATTGACATAATCTGAATAAACAAACAGTGTACCTGGTACTACATCATTTGATGTCCCAACATCTTCTGAAGTAGTTGTAAAGTATTTCACCACCCCTTTTACTTGTAGTCTGGATGATTTCCTTTAGTTGAGCTCTTCCTGGGACACTCATTTTCATAATGACCCATTTCATTGCACTTAAAACATTATACTTAGAGTAAATAAGATATTATCTTACCATTAAACTGATCATTTTCAGTGAATTTATGAGCCTTATGTCCCATTTTACCACATTGGAAGCACTTACTAGAATTCAAAAGGTATTCCCCAGGGTTCTTTTTACAACAATTTTGACAAACTGTAAACTTTTTTTTCTTACCATCAATCTTTTTTTGAAGATTTCTTCCCTTTCATCAGTCACCCCTCACTCTTATTTTTTTGTTTTTGAAATAAAACATGATCATCAGGATACTCCATTTCCACCTTCTCCACACAGCGGACATGTTTTTCATAACTTTTGAACTCATGAGAAGCTAAATACCTTCGATAGTTTCATTAATCCTGAGTAAAAACAAATGATTTTACTATCAAGATCCCATATGAAATTTGGGGTATACCTTTCCAGTCGAGTGATTTTTTTTTCATAAGAAGACACTCAGTCATCCTCTTGCTTCAATTCCCAGAATTGTTTTTCCATCCTAAGTCAAACCAACTTAGGAAAATAATTCTCAAGAAACATACCTTTGAATTAATCCCGATAAAGAGCATCAATATCCTCACTATCCATGATATTTTTAATCGTCGACCGACACTATTCAAATTCATCTTCAAAACAGTAAACAAAAAGACCAACCATTTGATGTTATGAACACCCCATTACATAAATTTTTTTTTCCAGTTCTTTAATCCACCATTTATCTAGAACAAGGTCACACGATCCCATAAATTATGGGGGGATGTTTCCTTATAAAATTCTCCACTACTGACATGTTCTTTTATGGTTGATCTGGCTGATCTCTTGCATTGATACCACCACCGTTTATATCCCGAGTCAACTATTTCATCACTTTAACTAAATATTCAGTTCCTATTCTGACCATCTCAGGTTTTAGATTTGGATGGTTTTTTTCCACCAGATGTCATCCCGTCATAGCTTCCCTATTTACTCTATGGAAAACCATTCTAAAAATAAAAATATCTTAGGCAAAGAAACATGGTAATCTAAAAATTATATACCATTTCAATGTTAAATTAAATTAATTTATAGATATTAATTTAACAATATACTAACTCCTAAAGTTTTATAAACCTCCCACTGATACAAAATATAAGGCCCCATCATTAAAATAATACTTACTCTTGAGTTAGATCAAGAATTAACATATAATATCTTTTTAGGTTTAGAGTTTTAGATAATTAGTCCATAACTATTACATTACATCTCAAACATAACAAAGTAGACACTTCTACTGAGTATATATTTTTTTATAAAATAAAACACTTAAAATAAAACAATAATTCTTTTCTTGATATCAATATTCTTGAATTATTCCTTTCTTTTACCCTTCCTTATAGCCTATGAAAACATTTCAAAAACATGGTATGAGCATAAAAATCTCGGTAAGGGATATAAAATAATGAAAGAAAACATTAGTCATTCAACAAATAAAAAACATAATATCTTTAACATACCACATGAAATCATAATATTTATGAATAACACATAGAAATAATAAATCATTAATGTAACTTATGTCATCCATAACATACTTTAATTGTAGATTTCACAGCTTCGTAGGGAGTTACCTTTGGAATACCCATCAAAGTATATTCCCTAAATAGTTTCAAAAAAACATTAACATTTACCTCTGTCATAGTACCCAATGCATTGGAGGTCTATCTCGTGCTCACCAACCATAGGATTTTTTACGAAACCACCCATATTCGTAAGCAATGCTTAAGAACTATAACATATTCATAACACATGAACAAGAATAAAGGAAAGATAACATTTCCACATTGCAATCACAATATAACATTTCAATATATTGACATAATCAATCCATTATCAAAACCATTTTCAATACCAAAATAAGTAAAAAGTGTATATGGTATATATTTTCATTTTAAAAACATTACGGCTTGTTAAGTAATCCAAATATCAAATAATTCATGCTGCATCGGGAAGGTCGTTGTCATCGCGTACGTTTAAAAGAAACATTTTTATTTATCTTTTTGTGAAAAATTTTGTAAAAAAATATTCATTTGGAATATAATTTAAAATTCAAAGGGGTTTATTATATAGTTTATAAAATAAAGTCGTGTATAAATAAAATTATGCCTCAATAAAAAGAGATTGATACGATGTCCCTTACCATGTGTTTGACTTGTCTTTTTTATTATTTATATCACTGAATTATAAACATAAGTTAACTCTACCTGTATTATAACATTTTTCAAATTTATTATTCATTTTATATAACTTATTACCTTTATATAATAATCATGTAATTATTCATGTTCATATTGGTCTTCTTGTCAATTTTCATCACTTGAGTCAAAATAAACTTGTTATAATTACAAATTATCCATAGGGTAAAATTTTCATTATCTCGAGAATGATATTAATGATTTAGATATCATATATTTTTTATATAACTAGTATATATGTATTTAGAATATTCAATATCATTTGGATATATGTAAATGAAATTCATCGTTCATGGAGACGGTAAGTCGTATGTACACATGAATGCTTCTTGCATTTTTTTTAATTTTAAAGGAATAAAAACCAAATGATACATATGTATATTATATTTTCATTGTAATATAATATTTTATAAATGCTACATAATTTCATTAATACCATCTTTTATACATTCCATGTATGGAATGAACGATTCATTTCATATTGAGGGTCGGTAGTCCGCAGTTCCTTAAATGAAATTATCGTATTTACCCATTATGGGAACCATAAATTAATGATTTAAAAGAAATATAAAGAAAAATAGATACAATATAAATATAATATATTTTACATATAAATATATTTCCATCATAATGTACACCATGAGAGGTTGTATGTGATAATTGAATAATCATCATTTTGTGAGGCAGTAGTTTTCTATCCAAAGAAACATTTTGTTCTAAATCTATTAGATGGAGGTGTGTGTTAGTATAGATTGAGTCCATACCAAAATAACAAACTTGTATACTGAGAATACTACTATTGTTTTGTAATCATGGAAAATGAATAGAATATAGAGTGTGGAATGAGGATAATGGGAAGGAATTTTAGATAAGACGCTACCTCTTAAAACATGTTACTCTCTTTGATTTGAGCCAAAAGGCTTAATTAAATTTCCTTCTTACAAGGGGAAAGCTTCTAAGAGGAAGAGGGATATTTTGGGATTTTTTGGAGTAGTTTTTGGGTTATCCAAGGGGCTTGAGAGTTGTGTGTAATGGGTTAGAGGTGGTGGCCTTTTATAAGAGGGAAGAGGGGCTCTTAAGGAATGTTTGAAAGTACTATTTTATTATAAAACGTTTTTCAGTTTCAAAAGGTCCACAACAAATTAAATTAAAAGATAAGATGAATATAAGTATAAATAAAATTATCCAATAATATTTGGACATATTTTGGATATTTTTTAATCATTTTCTTTTTTATTTAACCCTTTTTTACTCTAACCGTTTTATCTAGTATTTAACACTTTTAGAATCAAACTAGTTACTAAAACAAGAAAAATAAAAAATTAAAGAGTCAATAATAAAATATTAGAGTTATTACCACTATTTGGCTGAATAATAGATCTTTTTAAATTTTATAATATTTAATAAAATATATTATATTTTAAAATAAGAATTATGTCAATTTTGACACTATTCAAATCATGTATTTTTTAAAATCCATTACAACTTCATTGATTTGAAAAAAATTCATTAATACAAAGATAACATGTACCTATCATCCAAATAATTCTTGGATGACATAAAAAAATACATTTATTTTAACATTTTTAATATCATTTATTTGAATCTTTTATTAATGAAGCAATCACTACATCACCATTGTGTCATAATTAAATTTGTTTATTTAATCTATAAAAATTATAAATAAAATAAAATAATTTAGGAAATATTTTTATATTTTTAATGACTATTTTTAGTAGAATATATCTCTTATATAACCCCATAAAAATGTTTTTTAGAAAATGATATATTTTTATGTTATATTTTCCTTAACATTAAATTAAATGTAATTAAATATCATTTTAAAACACAAGTGGTTCCATAGGGTCCTAAAATCGACCCAAGGATTCCCATGGTCGGACATATCTCATCCAATATGGCTAGGACATGTGTAAGGGTAATTTAATTTTATTATAATATTATTTTTTACCCTTATTTATCATATTTACCTTTTAACCATTATAAATAAAATATTTACTTAAGTTACTATTCATAATACCTAAAAATAAAATTTACATATTTACATAATTTGGAAATCCTGATTCCAAATATGAAATTCATTTTTACAAATAAAAATCACCAAAGTTGCAGAAATTATTTTAAAATTAATTCCTGTTTTCAAAGCTAAAAAACGTGTTTTTAAGAAATAAAAACTACCAAAATATTAACATGTATTTATCTCCAATTTCAAAGTTAAATTACATCCAATGAAAAAAATTGGATTAAATGGTAAAAATATTATCCAATTACACATTAAAACTAATAAAAAGAACTATATAACTATATAAATAAATTATATTAAAAGGTAGTTTTAAATTAAAATGCTGTATTTTTCACTATTCATTTAAAAATGATGTTTTTCAAAAAAATACCAAAATTTAATACAATGTAAATTTTTATGACCCTCTTCTAATGAAGAATATAATTTTGTCAAATACAACATATAAAATTTACTATAAGTTTATTTAAATAGGGTTCTCCATCAAAAGGCGGAAAAGCGACCATTTAAAGAAAATTAAGTTATTTCATGCTTAAAATAGGATTCATTCATATTTTGAGCCTAAATTTTTTTTGGATAAATATAAATACATTTAACAAACTTGTATAATTTTATTTTTTTTAGTTTTATTCATTACTACCAGTAAAACATCTAGTTGTTAACTACCATTGAGAAGAATAATATTATATTATTATTATTTTCAATATGACTCACCATTGTGTGCAAAATAAGATTTCGGAGAAACTCATTGTTGTGTGTCAGGTACGCCATCGAACATAGAACCCCCTTTAATGTAAAACTAATATTTAATTCAAAATTTTTAATAAATATGAAATTTTCATATTCTTTATTTTCATGGGATGTTATATTTTTCCCTTCTATAAATAAATAAATGATGATGAAATGGTTGAAAAGTGTAAATAATTATGGAAAGTCGTAGAGTTCCTTGATTAAAATATTGTGAATTATCAATTAAATGTTAATTACATCCAAAACATAATTTTTTGATTACATAATAGGCCATCTGAATTTTTAGATATAAAGGTATTAGGATAATTTTTTTAAGATCTTTTACCAATTATTGAGGAATTATTTTACTATATAGGATTATATAGAAATATAATTATTTCATATGTTTCTATTTAATAAGAACAATTTAATATATTTTTTTATTTGATCAATTTACAATTTATTTCATTCTCCAATAAATGAATATCCAAAAAATAGGCCTAAACACTGAAATTCACTTTTAGTTGATCATAATATCCCTAAAAAATTTATAATTAATTCGTTTTATCTCTAGTTATTATTATGAAAAAATGGTTAGGATTGGTTATCCAATACGTGAGAATCTATATATAGTGAATTAATTAATTAATACTTAAAACCTTGTCCAATAATTAACTTAAAACTTTTAATAATTAGATAATCATATAGACCTTCCCTTCGTTTATGATCCAAAACATTTGAATGAAGGTCATTGAATTTACAAAAAAAATATCATTAATCAGTTCCAAGGTAGTTAGAACAATATAGTTTACTTTATCCATTTCAATCATCTATTTTCCCAAAAATTTTATCTCAACATTAGGAACATATTGAGGTTTATATATCCCTCAATCATATGTTTTCCATGAAGTAAAACGTTTCACTGAATCATTTTTGTTGGTTATCGATATCGTTCAACATATGCTTCCAAATCTTTAATGAAAAATTACTATAGTAAAATCCTTATATGTTTTAAGAATATCATTAATTAAATCATTTTCAACATATTTATCATATCCAAATATATAAGACTTGGTATAATCAAACATCATCTGTAGTAATAACATAATATTGTCCTTAAAACATTATCTCATTTTGATGATTTTTCCATTAACACTTGATTTATTCATCTAAATAGTTCCACATATCCCATAGTGGAGTCACTAAAAATTGTAAAATTATTTCATTCTCATTAAATAATGAGAATAGTGGCCTTTTTTAACACACATAAAGAAACCTAATTTTTTTATGAATATACAATTTTTTTCCTTCCAAAACAATCACTTGTTAGAAAATAAAACATTCCCTTTTTACCAATATCAAATTTTTTCTCTGATATCCTCTACTTCTCTTATATCCATTCAAATCTATAAGCCATGGAAAATTCTTTCTCTATATTGAGATCACATGATATTATGCACTATTATTATTAGAATGTTTAGGATAAATGATCCCTTTAGAGGATTGTCTTAATACCATCAAATAAATAGTCAATAGTTTTCTTTGGATTATGTATATAGTTTTCGATATCAATTTATAACCTTATATGTTTATCATCATATATAAAGTCATTTTCATCATCATTATGTCTTAGACTCATGAACTATCTTTCCATATTCACCCGTTGATCGTGAGAATAATATCTTCCAAGGAATGGTACCTTAAAATACTTCCACTCCCTTTTTCCTATTTTCTTTTCATATTTAGTGTTTTTAATCATTAACATCATTGATCAAAATCTCTTGATATATAATAAACTACCATGACAAATTTTTCCCATAGAATGTATCCCAGAGTATGAAATGTCTTCCCTAAAGAACCTATAAATTTCTAAGCTATAATTATATTTGTATTTCCATTAAATAATAGAGTTTTCTAACAAATTAAGTATTCTAACATTGTTTCACTAAGTGATGGATCAGTAGGATTATCTAAATAGGAATGTTTATTACTCATAACCTAATTTAGTTGCCTAAATATGGTTATAATTTGATAAGTTCTATCTGCAATTATAGCTCTATATTCAATATTGTTTCCAATTGGTAAATACCTATATGAGGTACATATATTGATATGGTTCACATTCCTTCTATTAAAATCCATTTCCAAACCATGTCATGCATTAGATTAGATAATAAAATTTTGAAACATAATGTATAATCCGAATACTAGTGAAAACATAACTTACATAATTCCATAATCGTAAACATGGTTTCTTTTTGAATATCATTATTTTTAAGTCCTTATTAATTTTTTGTAAATAAAATTTGATTTATATTATTCATATCCACCAAGTGTGTCAAACCAAAAGTGTAGAAATGCCCATTTTCATGAACCCAATGATGATCGAGTCAATCCCAATGCACCCTTATTGGATTTATAACCCCTAGGTACATATGTTCTAGAAAAACATCCACTTTTTTATCTAGATATGGATTTATATTATCTGAAAACCCACAAATTCTTCTTCTTACAAAATAATTATGATTTCCTTCTATACTTATCCTTATTTTCTGACATAGGGTGATGTTACCTAGTATATTTATTCTTAAATCTAGTTCCCAAGAAATTTACTAAACTTCATATGATTCCAACTATAGCTCCTCGACCACTTTAGACCATTTCTAGTGTCTAATTTATTAAATTGTCATAATATAAAAGGAATAACATCCAGAAGGGCCAAATAGATATTATCCTTGGTAAACTATAAACATAGTTTAAATTCACATTCCATTTTAACAAATAAAATACATAGTGAATTTTGTTTTTTAATTAAACTATTACCTTTAGTGTAACCTTGTATATGAATTAAATAATACTTCTTAGTATCATGGGTAAAAAACATAATAAATGGGTGATCTCAGATACTCAGTAAGGGTAAGCATACATTGTAAGCTATGAATAAATAATACATTATCAATATATAAATGTAAATTACTACAACAAATACCATTTAATCAATAACATGAGAATAATATGGTAGGAATAAAATATGATCAAATAATTACATATAAATAATCACTTGAGCTTGAAACTTGACCATGGATATTCTAACTAATCAAAAAAATCACGTGGAATATTCATAGCAGAATTCATAATAATGCGATGCATAATGATGGAATTCAATAACATTATATTAATGTATATTCCATGACATTTAATTCCATTTAGGATTGTTCTAATACATAAAATACCATTTAGTCTTTTAACATGACATATATATAAATGTAAACCTTTTTAATAAATCCTATATAGTTTTACACATGAGACCTACTGATTCATCGAGGTAAAATAATAAGCCACACCCATCACTTAAAAATTCTAATTAATTATTTATATTAAAGAGGTGATTCATAATAAACACAAGCATTCATATTAAAAAACTAAAATATTGAATGTTAATACTTACCACAATCAATAAACATAATCATAAACCATTTAGAGTAAAACTGGGTATTGTAATTAAATTATTCATCCTCAAATAATTTAATCATAAATCGTCTTATAAAATAATATAGATGACATAAATACAATATATACATAGTATATCAAATATATAATAATGTTTCTAGGTCAATAATGAATAGAAATATCAAAAATTATCATTAAATACATTTTTTAGGAAAATATCCTTTTCATGTTAATAGCATAATAAAACTAAAATTTAACCAAAAATATGAAAACCATTTTCTTTAATTTTTTTAATGATATAAATGATTTTTTAAAACACATAATGATCATGATAGAAAGAAATTATGTACATTCTCACAATGTTAAAACAATGATTCATTTCATATTTTCATTAAAATCTAAATAGAAATATTTTTTAAAATTAAATTAATATTTTTTTAAAGTTAATTAAAAATTATAATTAGAAAAAAATAATTAATAATTATTTTCAAAAAAATTACAAACATTTTTGAAAATATTTTTAGAAAACATGGGTTTTTCTAAAAATGGATTTCCAACTGAAGAGATAAATAATGTTGGATTTTATTAAAATAACACTCAATCGTTTTAAGTACTACAGAGATGAAAATTGTAATATTAATTGAAAAAATTCATGAATAACCATATGACACTAAAATATATTTATTTTAATATTTAAATATCGTATAATTATTCTATAGATACTTAAACAAAAAACAATCCTGAATAATGATGACATTGTGAAATAAACCATTACCTCATAGGTAACATTCAACTTATAATCCTCATAAAAGAAAAAAAATGAAAATGAATAATTAAATAATAATAATAGAAAATAATTCATGATATAAAAAAAAATTATAGTATATATATCATGAAAAAGAAACTGGCATTGAATATGGTGTATGTCTCACGGATGTAAAAGTGAAACCAGGAACCCTTAACTCATAGTTCGTTTTGGTTGAACATACATTAAACTCATGTATAGTAGTTTTAAACAAGTTATATACTTGTTATATAACCATATTAAAGATTATAATATCATATATGATCCCTTTAGTACTTCTTATCCCTCATTAATAAATAATCATTCATTATTCTCATTGTTTTAGGTGTTAATTGTCTTGTTTTCTCTTGTGTCTTTTGTCATGACAGACCCATTTCATAAAAATATTATATAGTTCAATGATATACTGAATTATAATCACGAAATAAATATAATATTCAAAAATAAATTATAATTTAAATACTAATCATGTAATATGGTTATTTTATGAACTAAATTGCAATAATAGAGATGGTAGGTCATACATACACATGAGTAACATTTCAATTTTAAAATGATTATTATAAAAAGATGGTAAGTAATATTTTAACTTAATATAATTATAAAAATATCATATATACAATATTATTTATTTAAATATACTAATATAAATCATCCATGTGGTGTGGTGATGAGAGAGAGTCACATTTCATCATGACGACGGTATTCCACATGTACACAGAAGATGTTATCTTTTTTCACTATAAAAAACTAAAAAGATATCATATATTTATAGAGTGATAAATATAACATGATTATCATGATTATGTTACTCATATCTTATATATTCACTAACATTTACTTATTACATTCCATATAATGCGATAGTGAAAACCCAATCACATCGCTTCCTGAGGCGGTGGCCCGTCTTAAACACATGTGATGTTATCATATCCTCTACGAGATGGAAAGAAAAAAGGTGTATATATTATAATGATTAAATAGAAAGAATTTTATTATAAATATCATATATATAATTTATATCTATCATCATATACAACCATAAGAGGCGTTAAATAAAAATTGAATGACATCAATTTGTGCGGTGGTAGTCCGCCATACAAATGAATGACGATATAATAACCCATTTGATGGAATTGGAGAATGATTTAGGTAATTAAATTATTATTAAAAATCTCATAATATGGATGATACTAACGTTTTTATATCTTAATGGTTTAATATAAATTGAATTAGTTGGATAATGAAATAAAAAAAACACTCATTGAAGAATGTTACCCCTTATTCAGGTATCATCTTTTGGATTGCACCAAATCCTTCCTAGGATGGATCAATATAAAAAATAAGGATTATAGGAAATGTGGAGGGATATTACAAATTGATTTCAATTTTAATTGGCTAAACCAAAAAGGTATTATGGTGTGATGAAGAGTTGAGAGCGTGAGGCAATTTGTAAGTTAAGTGAGTGGCACACATGTATTTTTTTAATGAAAATGATATACCCTTGTTTTTCAAACAAATGGGCCCCAAATGAATTATTATAGATAATTAATAATTATATGTTCTAAATATGTCTAGAAAATAGATTTCAAAAAAGTGTATATTTCAATTTAATGTTTATCTTTTTATTTTAATCCTTAGTAAATCTATTTTTACCTTAACTATGCTAATTAAGTTTTACTATTTTCACAATGAATTTTGATAAAAAAATTGATATTAAATAATCATAAATCATAAATTATTATTGTTTAATATATATAATCCAATTTTCCAACTTCCATTTGTATATGTGTTGTAATTTACTTTAAAATTAATTTATTTAGATGGGGAAAATGTTGTCATTTATTTACATAAAAAATCAATATGAATATTATTTTATTGAATTAAATAGGATTAATAGATATATAATTGAACTAATTTTATGTTAAATCCAAATAAAAATATAGTTTGATTTTATAAATAATTTAAATGAAATGGAAGGATTCAATTAAAAATTTGTATTCTTCATTGTACATCAAAAAATAAAATATTTTAGAAAAATTAAATAAATTCACTTAATGATAATTATGATATTATGATTTAAAAAATGATTTTTTAAAAATAAATTTTATATGTTTGGTATAAATTAATTTTAAATTACATGCAAAATGTGTGAATAACCCATCTTTTAGAAAAAATAAAAATTTTCTGAAAATATTACTATTTTTATTTTCAAGGATTATTATTTTAGTTATAATCAGTAGATAAACATAATTTTCAAATTTTCGTTATTACTATGCATACCTTTCAAAATAATAACTAGTTTATAATGGTACACTATATTATTGTTCATTTCTACTCATGGTTTCAGGTTATTTAATCTTTTAATGATATTAAATTCATTTAAAAATAAATTTTTCATACACTTTCAAGTGTTGTATATTTATATAAGATTGATGTTATGTGTCAGTCACTCTATCTAAAATAATGTTATTATTTTAATATCTCAGTTTTTTAAACATGAAATGTGATAAAATGATTCCAAAATGTATTGATATGTATACTAGAGGTGAAATCACATTTATTAAGGATTTATCATAAAATATTAAAAGATTATTTTTACCAAAATTGATAAACAATACAACTATTTAACGTTTTTATATTTATCAGGTATATTAATGAAATATATTAACAGTATTTTATAATTGTATAAGAATTTAAAATAATTTAGTTTTGAATTAAATGGGTTCATTTGTAATAATTAAGGGTAGTTGTGTTATTTAATAATTAGATTTTTTCAATCTTGAATGTCTTATAAATTAGAGAGCTGAAAAAATAATTCTATAATGAAATTAAGGTAGATAATACAATTTTACAAGATCGGATTGACAACTTCAGATAGAAGAATATGGGGAGGATGATCTTTGAATATGTTTTCCAAAACATTCTGAGTCCAAAAAATGTAAAATACTCCTTCGATATATGTTATAAATGAAACACAATGAATAAAGTTTTTAAGGGAGATGAAATATTATCTCAAACAAATATAAATATTATGAATTTTTATGTATTTGAACATATGATTAAGAATTAAAAAAATATAGGTATTTATTTTATCAATTTGATATATAATCTTATGTGAATTACTTGTGTGGAATTCAGGTTTAGTTAATAATAATTTTTAATGATATTTAAGAGTTTTTTGTGGAGTGTTGAAAATGAAGTAGGATATGGAATAAATAAGTTCCAATAAAAAAATATAAAAATTAGTGACATAATAATTTCAATTTATTATCTTGATATGTATAGAATATGAACTAATATATCCCAGATATACAAACAATAATTAAATTAAATAATTGAGAGGAAGAGTAATTTAATTTATGATATGAAAAGTACTATGGAATGTTAAGAATTCTAGTTCATGATATTTTTATAGTTATTATTATACTACAATAGTGCATGATAATAACTTTTTCATGTTAATACAAAACTCATACATAAAACAATGTGGAATGTGGTATTATTAGAATCCAAACATGATGAATTTATGATTTTTAGTATTTTTTACATGATTAATGTGATAGAAAAAAGATCCTATAAAATACGATTAGTTGGTGGATAAATTTATTTTACATAGAAAAAAAGAATATTTTATTGATATTAAAAAAAACAAGAATATTTATGGATTATTATGAAAACAAGATCATTAAATTTTCCATAGATTAGATAAATTCCCTTTATTTTAATTGTTTTATTAAAGGAGATTATTTTTAACCTTTTAGACTATATGGAAAACATTCTAAAAATGATATGAAAATGGATGAATATGATGTTCATTTATATTTTCATGAAATAAGTATTATTTTTGAATAATATATAAGTAAATATTCATGTAAAATAAATCACATATAGTCTGGGAATATCACTAGTGAAAAAAAGAGGAGTGATAACATGAAGATCCTTGATGAAAACAGACATGTTTTCTCTATCATATTATGTTGAATATTTTTTAAGAATAACATGAACATTATGAGTGGATTGAGGAAATAGTTTATGATTTTGATAATATTATAATTATAGTTATTTTTGGATTTACACATAACTTAGGGGAATGAATTTTAGTGACATGTACTGAGTTTTCAATAATAAACATAATTCAAAATGTGACGTAAAGGGAATAAAGTGGAACCCATTTACAAGGGATATTCTCATGTATAATGAATATAATTAAAAGAATTTTTTTACACATTTAACGAATATAAAATATATAATTATTTTGTTCATTATATTTATAATTTATATTTAATAATTTTCCAATAAAAATGACGTTATAATTCTTCAATGGCCATCTGGATTATAAAGTCTAAATTGAGATAGCAAATGGTTTTCTATTTCACAAGTATTTAATCAAGGATTTTAATTTAAAGAATGATATTTATTTTTTTAATGAAGTACCAAGATATATTTGTTAAATGTTTGATGCATTCTTAAGAATTATTCAATTGAAAAAAGCAAAAAGTTTCCAAAAACATATATGTAAAGTAATATCACATGAGTTCTCTCATTATTATCATATATGTAAATGAAATTATATTTTATTGATATATAGTTAATGTATGAGAGTAATATTTTCTCAAATTAAGATATGTATTGGGTTTTTTTGTTTATATTAATGACATTCTTCTTAAGGATGAATGTAACACAACGTGATGGTTTCATTTTTATTTCATAATTAATTTATAATCATGTACTACAAAAACTAATTTTAAATGTATAACATATTAAAGGAATATATATCTATATTAGATGGAATCATGTTGAATAACCAGGATTATGGAAGGTGGTAAATTGGAGGAAATTACAATGGTTGATTGATAATATTTTTTCATGATAACATCATAAAAATGGTGTTTTCCAAGATACATTATACATGATTAAAATAAATAAAAAATTTCTTCTAATATTATCCAATATATTTATTGATAATGTGAATGGATAAATTAAATATTTTATTATGTGTTTTATAGATATGAAATCAATTATTCTGATACAATGTTGTATATTAAGCCTGTAACATTTATAATCATACGTGTATTTCTAGAAGTAATTTTTTCCATAGGGGGAGGTGTGTATCATAATATTATAAGAAATGTTATTTGTTCACTTTGAGTATTACCTACTGGGTTACATAAATATATCAAAAAATAACACAAAAGGACATGGATTATGTTTCAACTCATGGTCATGTGACTGGATATATATTTTTCATTATTGATCTGATGTGAGAACCAAAGAATCATTAACAAGTAAACAGATCCCCAACAACACTATGAATTAAAACACATAGGCATAAAATATTTTTCTATCATGAAAAAATCATAACATAGAGAAGTTTATTTTTACTATTTCATTAAATGAACATTTAATTGATATCTTTATGAAAAAATTACCCAATAAATATTTTCATCTTTTTAGGTTTATATAGGGTGTAATACGTCTCATAAAAAAATTATTATCTTGTTTCATGATTTACTCTTTAATTTAATTGAAATTTCATAAAATGGGGGTGTAAAATGAATGAACACCCAACATATATATGTGTGATGAGGGAGGATTATCATAAAGCAACATGAGTTTTATAGATAAAATTGAAAGATAAAATTCTCTTTAGAAAAAGGCATGCATATTCACTATTATTTTAATTCACAGAATGAGTGTTATTTTGTTAAGGGATATATTATTCACTATGAAAAATTCATTAATATAGTTTAAATGTGATTAATTTATTCTAATGGATTAATGATTGTTAATTTCTCCAAAAAATTAAAATTAGGGGGGATTTTTGTGTTTATTGTGAGTATCAATAAATCATTAAAATGGTATATAAGTGTTTTCCACTTATAGATTGACAGTTGTTACAATTTCAATAATATATATTGTAATTGTTTTAATATTTTATCAAATTTAGTGAAAAAATTGAGATATATTGTGTTATACAAGGTTCTAGTGATTTTGTGGTCCAATTGGTGTACTATAGATCATGGTAATATGTTTTATATCATATTTAACACCAAAATGACCGCTATAGATTTGTAAGAGAATATAATAGGATATAAGTGAAGGTTTAACCTCGTTTTGTCTCATTTTAGAATGTTTTTACTCCATTGATGTTGTCTATGAGAAGGAAATGAGGATAACAAGGTTATATCCACCCATTAAAGAAAATATTATTTATTCGTTTTAACTAACTTATCATCAAATTGATTCAAATAATAATGATTTATATTTTAAATATTATATTATTAAATTTTTTTAAATTTTTTTCATGAGAATTGTTTGAGATCACTTGAGAAATAATATGTCATCATTTTGAAGAGGATGTTGATAAAACTTGTTTTATCCCCTAATGATACAGTGTAGGGTTTCTCGTTCATAACTTTTTTTGATTATATGAAATCATATTATAGATGAATATAAATCTAATAGTAGATTATATATATTTATAATTTTTTTTCTAAATTTATATCACAATTGAATTTTATTTGAATGAGTCAAAATAATTGTCCAAAATATTCATGCTTCTATTAAAATTGTTTTAGATAATTTATAAAACAAATGTTGTACAAACTTTTTAAACATACTAATAAATTATTAAATTGATCAAGAGACCAAATTAATTTTATACCTTAAGTTAATATTTTACATTTATATTTGAATAAACTCAATCAAAGTTATATATCAAAATTTATGGTTTCAATAATATATTTTTCAATTGAACTGTCATAACATATTATTTGATTACATGAATTTTTAAACATTGAGAGATGGTGATTGTGGTTATTATAATAATGGAGAATTTATTTAATTAATTTAAATTCACAATTCATTATAACCTCAATAATATTTTATTAATAAATATTGTTGAAATAACGTATAACCTATAAATTTTTTCATGTTTAAAACACATCACCAACATGTTAGGATAAATTTGAATTCTACTATATATTCTAACTAACCTATAATGTTTTACTATTTTTTAACAAATTTTGGAGGCTTGAAAAATTTTATTTCTCATATATCAAATTTATAGAAGTATAATTTTTTTGGATACTTTTATATAATTATCTCTTTAATGATAGATGATGATTGATTGTAAGTCAAATTCCTTGGGAAAATTAGATATTTATATCCCCTCTAGATGATATTATCATTTTAATTTTATTAATCATAACAAAGATTCTAAAAAACTATATTGATATCAAGTGAATGCTACTAGGTATAGTATAATAATTTTAAACTCATATTGATCATTTATCAATATTAATGAAGAACAAAAATTTATTATAATAAGGAAAATAATTTTTACATGAGATGACTTCTAGAGTTATTCATTCTTCTAGATGATGAATAATTTATTTATTATAATATAGGTTAAAGGTATATCCTATAAATCTATTCATATTTACAAAGGATTATTTTCTCTCTATTATAGATGATTTTTAAATAACTCATGTTATTTTTAATGGATAGTTATTTTATAGGTAATATTATTTAAATGAAGACCTTTTTATGATCATAAAATATGAAAAAGAAGATACAAATAGTGGTCTTATAAAATTATAACATTACCTTTCCTCTTCTAATTGATCTTTTAGAATAATTTTTTCTTATAATTTATTGCGAGGAACAACATGTAACTATAAGACCATTTCTAAATATAAGTATTTGGTTATCCTATTTCTTCAATTTTTTGTGAATTTAACAAAAAAACTATGTATAATGGTATACATCCAATTATGTAATAGACTATACACTAAAACTGAGTGTTAAAACTTATAAAAACTAATTTAATTATTTTTTTTTGGATTTAGTCCTTAAATGTGGAAGAAATTAGGAGGTAAATTCCATTATATTAAATATGTATAATTGGGAATACGGGTAGTGTATTATATTATCAAAATATTTATAATGGTTTTAGAACTGCAATTCACTCTTTAGTGTTTTATGATCAAAATGGGATTTCCACTAAATTTTTTCATCAAATATAAATTAGTATACCATACTTATATAGATATTTAGAATTATAGAAATTATAATTTAGTTTATATTTAATTGATTTGATATATATATATATACATATATTTATTTCAACATTTAATGTGGTTATGTATTGGTTCCCATTATTTATTGAAGTGTTTTAATTAAAGATAATCCTTATAAAGATAAAAAATATTTAATTGTCAATACTTTTATTATAAATAAGTAGTATTGAGAAATAACGATATTATATATGAGATTATTAATGGAATAAATACCCATAAAAGAATCTTTGAATGAGGAATTCCCACTACATGAAGCCTTAAGGGGCATACTATCAGTCACCATTTTCTCATCTGAATGTTTTCTCCATTTATTATAAATTCTATAAGATAAAAAGTTATTCTGGATCTCCCCAATATAATTATCATTTATTAGATAATTTTTAAGATCACCATATTCTGGAACCTTTCTGGCCAAATCCAATTTCCCCTGCTTCACAAATCATATTCCAACAAGTTGAGGCTAAGCATTAGTTTTTACCAAAACCACGCATTGAGAAGTCTCATAAATTTATTAATCTAATGAAGACCGCTACATTTCCATGCCATCCCAATATGCCTCCCCAACAACAATATCCTGAGACTTACCCTCCTCTAAATCCAATATCGAGCCTTAAACATATAGAACCTAAAATCTGTTACAAATATTAATAGTTGGATTGGTCATTCCCAATCCCACCCTAATTTTTTCCTTCACTAGGCCCTCACTATCCTCACTATGTGTTCATGACATTTTATATTTCTCACCTAAAGAATGTACTTCTTGATAGAAAACATATCCTTTTATCATCATGATCTTCATGTGTCTTCACATTGAAAACTACTAGAACTATGTTCATTTGGGTAGCCAAGAGACCTATTTCAGATCCTACCTTCACGTCTTATTTTAATCATCCAAATACATCATAAATTTCTGGTTCTGGAGGTAACCCCTATTCCTCCTTCTAGATTATAAAATCATTCACTTCATTATTGGAGTTAAACTTCTCATCTAATTTTCCGATAGGAAAGTTACACCCCTCCACTTCCCCAACCATGTTTAATCTAACCTCCACATCCTCTACATTCCTTAATCAATCATATGAACCACCAAATAGGACTAAGTCCTTCGAACATGCATATTGAATTGGCTCCACTCTTCCCAGTTCCACATCATACTTATAAAGCTCATTCATACCTCCACTCCTATACACTGTGTTAAACATCCCATTTTTGTGAATGAAGAGCAGAAGTCCACCCATGTTTTGAAGAAAATTGAATTCTTACACCAAAACTCTTCTCTAAAATAAATCTAGAAAATGTTATCCAAAACTCATGACACATCTTTTTTAAATTAATTTTTTAGAGAAATAAGATGTATAACTGATCGAGTTCTAATATCAAAGCACAAATATCTCCACACAAGATTGCCTAACATAAAAAGAATTGAGGGATTTTGAAAGGGGAGTGGAATTTGGGGAAATAAAACCCAAATTGATGTATTCGAAGAATCTATCCACATATAGAAATCATAACTCCTCCAAATAATGTAAATTTTTGGATCCATTTGTGGATTCATGGAGAATATGGTCTCATAGGAATAAGTTAATCCTCCAATGAAAATTTGATCATTATGTGTCTGTTTTCAATAAGTCCCACCGTAGATCTATCTTTAATACCAAAACATCCATAAATAAATTATTATAAGGAATCATAAAAAGGTAGATGGTATTTGAATTGTGAAAAAAACATCCATTTTTGTAATGATAATTCCTTTTTGAAATTAGATAATGAGAGTGAAAGAATTGGGAGACCGTAAAGCAAATTCAGAACATTATGTCAAATTGATAACATTGGGATTGGAGGAAGGAGGTTATGGTTATAGAAGAAGGATAATGGGTGAGTCTATGATCCCTCATAAAATGAATAGGTTCCCTCCCTCACAAAGGTGGAGGAGGAACTAACACAACGACCATCGTCATCAGAATAGTTAAGGGAAGCCTAGAAGCAATGGCTTCTGGCTGGATTCGTTTCGTAAAAACCCATAAAAGTAATATTATGGATTTTCTTTCAGGAATAATATACATTTCTTCACCATAATTATTGTTTGGTGGTTGATTAGTGTCAATGATTCTATGAATAGCTGTAAATAACCCCAATATATGTAATCAATCATTTATAGTGAGTTTATTATTGATCTATATATGTATAAGTGATATGCATACACCTTGAATGTAATATTATTATTAGGGTATAAGAGAGTAAATAATTCTTCCTTTATATGAATGGATTATCCTACAAAGAAAGTGTGTTTGTACATATCAAATTTTTCTTATAGAAATGTTATTTTTGGAAGTGTAACATTATATAAAAAAGAGAAGTTTTTAAGATAGATTAGAAATAATTGGATTTATGATTTCACCTTATTCACCCCCACTATGGTTGAACCAGTCTATTTAAAATAAAATTTGAAGGAGTAGTTGAGTTTTTTAAAGAGTTATAAAAGTGTCATGAATATTATTTTGGTGTTCACTAATATTTTATAATAATTCCTTCAATATTATTGCATATACCACTCGTTGGGTAATTATTGTATATTTTCTAAAAAAACTAATTTTTGATGTATATAATTTTTTTTAATAATAACAGTACCCTAATATTTTATTATAAGGGTTGAAACCTACAAATGAATAAAAGAGGAATGTCTTACATGTCCTGTTTAGAAGAAAAACAAAAATTATATTCATAAATAGAGGTATACTGATTGTTATTACAAAAACATTCTTATTAATAATTCATTAATATATTTACACATTTTATTATTGGTGTCTTTCAAATAATGTTTTTTGATCGTACCATTTTTAAAATAGAGGAGAACTCTAAATGTACTAATTGGTCCTTAATTCACTTCTATTGAGGTACTATTATTAATTAAAAATAATATTTTAATAGTATACTCCTTCAATAGTGAACGCCTTTCATAGAATACACCTTTTATTATGATTTCATTATATTCTAGTTATCTTTTTGTGTCATAATTTCTAGGGTTCTATATATATATAATATTTTTTTATTTTTGGGTATTAGGGAATGTATAGAATAATTTTTGATATTAAGGAAATAATAATAAATTTTACTATATAAATATGTTTAAATTATTATTCTCTTCATTTAGTATTTTTTAGAATTATGGATTGATAATGGGTGTGTATATTGGGAAAATATATGATAAACATGTATTGTACCATCACAGTTGACCTGACTAGTTAGAGGAAATTACCTTTAAATTCATGATTGAGGATAATCTATTGGAATGACATATATTTTCATTGGATGAAAAATATAATACTCTTAATGTAGTCTCTTAAACTCAATAGTGGTAAAAAAATAGTGGAATATCTCTGGAGGAGGGGTGACCTAGATTTTATTCTATTCTTCATGAAGTAAATCATGAAATATTTTTTGGCTATTTAATTTTTACGTATTGAATTTACTTAAATGAATTTTATTTAAAGTTATTATAATATAATTATTTTCTTTCCATAATTTAGGATTTAAATATTTTTGGATATATTTAATAAAATTTATATTTAAATATCCAATTTTAAATTATATGATTTATTTTTACTACATGGTCTATATAAAATAATTTGTTAACAAAAAATTATCAGTAAATATATTTTGGATTCATTTTTATCCATTTATTAGAATCATTAAGTATATAATTAATAAAACTCATTGATTATATATTTATCTTTTACATTATATAATTTTTCATGATTATAAAGTGAGTCAAGTAGTTTAATTTTTAATGAAACTTATCAATTTTTTATTTTGTTTCTGATCAATTCATGTAAAATAATTCATAATATGTGTGTGATTATTTTTTGGTGTTTTTAGTCACAAAAAATTATCTATAATCTATCATTTAAAATTATTTGAGGATTATTTTGGTTTATAATTCTAATGGGGGTAAAAAAATTTCATTATTATCTAGATGGTGGGATATCTATGTATATTTTTCTGATATTCCACCTTACCACCATGTAGTTAAAAATTTGTAATAGACACCCACTAAAGTTATAAAATGTGGTTGGTTTCCTTCAAAAATTCAAATAATATATTGAGGCATTGATTTATGTCACCATCAAATATACTATCAAAATGTATTTAGTGATTAATAATTAGAATTTTAGTTATCTTTTAACATTTCATATTACGTGATGTCAATTAAGGGTTAACTCTTGCTCTATGGTTCTTCGATGAAATATTTTTTTTAAATAAAGATGTTCATTAAAATTTTATTTTTTAAAACTCTGGGATGAATCACTATATTATTTTGATTTAAACAATATATTTTTCCTATATTATAGTGTATAAGGCCCAAATAATGATTCAAATTTAGGTTCAGTGATGCATTTCTCCGTCGAACATCTTATAGTGATAGATATTTTTATGTGGAGGTGTAATAACCACATTTTGAATAATTATTTAAATGATTTTTTTAGATTATAATGATTATCATGGATGGAATATAAGTTTCATAGAAGTTAATTTTATCCTAGGAATAGTGTTTTCAAAGGTGGGGAAATTCTAAATGAATTTTTGTGGAACAATCAGGTAAAATGGTATATTTTATCATGTTTTTAGTTTTTTATTTTAGACTAGAATCATTTTAAAAAATAAAAATCATCTTTGGTGGGAAAAATTCATGTAATAGTTGACATGAATGGTTTTTAAAAAACACATATTAACTCTTCATTATTAGAATAGAGCAAAATTTAAAAAATGTATATCCTCTCTCTCACCATCCCAGTTTGAACTCTATTACCCATGAGGGTATATCCTTCAATTTTCTATTTCCCCCATTATTTTTTAGTGTTATATTTCAAAAAATTAAATGTTAATTAATCTTATTGACTTCCATTATTCTCGTATCCCCTAATTTATTATCTGTATGGTAGGATGTGAGGATTTTGAAATGAGGGGTTTCATCAAATCATGGTAAATTCCACCAGAATAAGAGGGATTCTACTCAAGTCTATTAAAGAATAATTTAATGATATAAACAAATGGATTTTTTTAGTACTATCACCATTATTCTATATAGTTATTATTTTTATATTTTTCATGATTTAGGGTTTTTAGGAATTATTTTTAATTAAAAAATTTTGTTTTTCATATATATAATATTATATAAGGATGTTGTGGACTAAGACATGGGTGAATTTATTTATAAAATAAATTTAAGGTACTTGATCTTTAATATATGTAATTTTTTTGATTAATATTCTATGTATGGGTATATCGATAGGTTTTATTTATATTATTTAATTATATTATACTTATTTGTGATGTGTTTCATGAAATGTATATAAAATAGACCGTATTCAATTATAAATCCATTTAAAATACATGTAGAATGTTTACACTGTGTATTTGGGTGGAAAATTAATATTCCAACCATTACCAAATGACTATACATTCTACTACTCCATTAGTTTCATGGGGTTAATTAATAAAAATTTATAAAAATATTTTTTTATATTTAAAATTTAGAAAATTAGTTTTAAGTGTTTAATGATTTTTTAAAAGAGAAACTATACATTAAAGGAAGATTTATTTTATAGTTCTTTATATTGAATTTTAAATTAGAACATTATTCTTAGTGAGGCATTAGTTTTGGTTTCAAATTACCAATAATGAAGGTATCCTTTAATTAATTAATTTTTTTAAAATTTTACATACTTTTCCTAAATATTTGGGAAAATTTATTTTAATTGAGTATTATAAGAATTTTATTTATATTTTATTTTAGGAATGTTATAATATTTTGTTTATGTGTAGGGACATGCCTAGTTAGGACATTTTGATGCTTGGTGAATGATTAACCTTACTTTAATTTTAGAGTTACATTATTTAATTTAGAATTAGATCATAGTATTTTATAAGTTTTGGGTAAGTAGAATTGGTATAGAAATTATGGCATATTTGGGGTTGGAAATTAAGATTTCAGGCTGCATAATTGGGTTTTAAGTGTATCCCATTATTCAACATTATAATTATTGGAACAATTTTATAATGTTTTCCCATAGAAATTAAAATTGTATAGTATAAATTTGTGAGTTACATTTTGATTTGTAAATATGTGTTTGATTTTTTTATTTTAGGTATATTAATTTGTTAATACTTTTATTAAGGAGTACAGTGAAGGAATTTTCAAAGTTGTTCGTCAATTGAAATATTTCATCAGCTGTAAAATTTACAAGCTATTATTACACTATTATGATTCATGATTTATCAAATTTATATGGTAGTATTTATTGGATCATGGTAAATATGTCCCTATAACATGATTTATAAACTATAAAGGCTAGTGTGAACTGCCCTATTATTGAGTTTGTTTTCTTTTGACAGCCTTCCTATTAGAGATGTGTTGTGTAATTACATAGAAACTTAAAGGAATGTTAAAGGGTTGTTGTTGATCTTGATTGGGTAACCTTGAATGGGTGAGTGAGTTGTGCCTTTTTTGGGCAAGTTGACTCATTCATTTTTTTGAATAATGTGTTTTACTTTGTTTCAAGAATGGGTAATCTGATTTTTAGTAGTGTTTATAAGATTTGAATTATTTTGGATACCTTGAGCTAAGAGGTGGGATATAATGTGGCCTCATGGTTGTGATTATCCGAACTATGTTTTTTTTGTGGGAGTCACATTATTATAGGATATAGTTTTTTTTGATTTTTATGATTAAGGGATACTTATAATGTGTAGTCTCGAAATGACCCAAAAGTTTGATGAGTTCCACTAAGATAGAGGTATATTTATCCATGGAATATTAGATATATTTTTTCACATTTATGGTATATATTGATTATATCTTACAGGGTTCATTAAGGTATAAATAATACTATGATAGAAGATAATATGTTTTCTGTGTTTTTCGATCGATCACTAACATATCTTGGGATTCAAACATATGTTTGTATATTGGTAGTTTTAAAGAGAGTGGGGATACTCTTGGTTAGTTCTAGAAAACTCCATATAGTTATTTTGGATGTAATTTTTTTGAGGTTGGGATTTTTAATATTATAATTATTTCATTATAAGAATATTATTCATTATTTTATTAGTCATGGGATATTATTTATTCTATTAATATTTTTTTGTGATGGTTGAGATTTATTTATTTATTTATTTTTTAATTTTAATAATTATTACTATTTTTTTATTATTATATTTTTGATGTTATTTAGTTTTTATTAAGATTACCTAGTGGGTGAATGATAAAGAAATTATAGTTTTTCTCCTTGGAAGTGTGTCTTTTTGATATAGTAAAAGATGATATGTATATATGGCTTTATTTATGTTTTGGATATTATGAAGGATTGGAATGACATGATTATATATATGGTGGATATTATTACATGTGTATTATTATATATATAATATATATATATATTTATTTATTATGTTATGATTTTAGTTTTTTTTATTCTCACTGACAAGAAAAATTCAACATGATTCCATGTTTATTACTCTCACACATGGAGTTGAAAACAAAAGGGAATCAGTAATAGGTTAGTGGAGTCACCCTCTACCCATATAAATAGATTAGATTTTAGATTGAATGGTACATCGTGATTGATTTGAAGGTTTAGTGAATTTTTAAGGGATAAAAATTATAAATTATGGTAACAAATATTATGCATGTCAAAGTATTGACATGGTTTTTCCTTATATTTGGTTGTAACCATTATTTTTACCTTTGATTATATATTAGTGTGAGGTGGATTTCCCTCGGGTTTTGTTGGGTGCGGGTGACATAGTACCAATGGCAGTCGAGGTTCTTCCATCTTGGGTTTCACATGACTCTTCCACAATTTATTCACTCTGTTATTGTTAAAGGAGAACTAGGATCGGCCAAGAAAAAAGGCGCATTATGTCTTGGTGATGATGTAGAAAAATCACCACTTTCTCATCTGAGTCCTGATAATCGGACCATTGTGGTTCCCTCGTCTGATGTTCACAATGTCTGTAGATCATTGATTTCTGCTTCTATTTCCTTGGATCATGCTAATAGGATCGATGGAGTGATATTACCTGATCTACTACTTGTGATTCGTGACTTTGTGGCTGGTGATTCTAGATTGGATATGGACAATAGTGTTAGAAGCATTAATTTTGTGGTTGGAGCTGTGTGGGATCTGGCTTTGATTGGGTCGCATCTACTGTCTGCATCGAAGACGGTGTTGCTGAATAGTTTGGCCTCTCCATCCAAGCATTTTTATCCTCAGACGGTGGAGTTGAAGGATTTTTTGAAGGTATAAAATGGAATTTCAAAGGACCCGAGTGTCCATGTGGACTGTCTTGCATCTGCACCTTTGTTTTCTTCATTCATTGACTCTATCTCAAGTAGGATACTTAGAATAGGGATAGTGGCACATGATGATGTCAGTCTTGATATATTTGATGAGAGGATTGAAATTGGGAGGAATTCTATAATTTTTCATCGTGTTTTAGGATAGGGTGAGATGTTCTAAAAGTGTGATTATCTAGTTAGATGATTCTCATTTTTTTGGGGTTCTTCTAATTGGAGGTGTGTTTCTCTTGGTCATGGATTCTTCCATTACATTTTCCCATCGAATTATTTCAAAATACATGTGTGGAGCATTGTGTATTTATCTTCGAAACCTATATGTCTTCATCTTTAGGAATGGAAACTTGATTTCAATTCCTCTCATGCACGAATGATTTTTCATGGGTTTCAGCCCGTTTGTGTGGTCTTAATTGGGTATATATGAATCGAAAGATTCTTCATGACAGTAGCATGGAAATTGGGTCTCCTATTCACATTGAAAAAGATACTTAGGTTGTTAGGTTTGGACAATTTTTTAGAATGTTTTTGGAGGTGCATTTGAGATCTAACTTGATTGATAAGTTAACTATTTCCACTCCCATTAATAACATCTATATTGATGTTTAGTATGAAAAGAAGCCTCTTCTTTGTGCCAATTTCATGGTTGTTGGGCACTCGTTGGAGTTATTTCAAATAAAGTTCTCTTGTGAGTGATGTGGGAAGAAGGTTCATCCAGCTAATCTTTGTAGAAATAAACTTGAGAGGATGTATGTGGAGTTGTCAATGTCTCTTGATCATGATAGAGATTATATCAAAAATAATTTTTAACTGAGGATGAGGGTTTGGATTATGGTAATTCTATTTATCGCGTGCATAATTTGAATAAAAAAGGACTGATAGTGGATAAGTCCCTGATGACTGGTACCTCTAATGGTCAAGTTGATTTTTTCCAAGGAGATTACATATAAGGATAATCATGTTGTTGCTCCAATTGGGTTTGTTGAGACTGGGCATACTCCAAGCCTCTATGTTGCTAGATCCCCTAATTGCACTGAACCTCCAAAATATAATCATGAATGATAGTCCTGGTGTAGGCTTGATACGTGATGAGATTATTTAGTTGGATCCTGAATCTGGGCCTCCTTAAAATGTTGATTTTCATCAGGAAATTTAGATTATTTTGATCTCTTTAATGATTTCTAGGAAGTGTGGTAACATCTCTCAGGCGAAAGAGACATCGGTGGGTTGTAGTGGTCTTATCACTTTCAAAGATGCATGCCTCTCTTGAAAATGGGAGGTTGATGATTTTTTAGCCTTCACTCTTACTCCCTTGAAAATAAGGCCAATGATGGACTATTCTAACACACCTTGCACTGTGTCTACACGATTATCTAAGACTTCAAGAAAGTTAAATTTTGATATTATTAAGATCCTCAATCATGGTAAGTCCCAATCTGAATGGGAATCTACTGATGACTCTGATAATGGGAATGAAATGTATTATTATGATTTTTAATGTGGTGTTTGATGGATGAGGACAAGTTACTTTATTTGACCCTGCTTGTCGCCTCAGTACTTTTTTATTTTATTTAATAAATAGTCAAGAAGCATAGCTATTGTATGGAATTGAAACTATATATTAGAATGATGACATTGGTTGACTATTACAAAATTATTTAAATTATGGATGCATTTTTAATTTACTTATTTCATATAGACCTATTCTATTGAATTTCATGTGTACATTTTGGTCAAGTGATATGGTGAAACCCTTTTTCCTATTATGTTTATTATGGGTAGAGTATCTCTACGGTTTTGTTAGTTCCCTTTTCGATTGTTAGTATCCATTTTCTTATATCTAGGAGTTTCTGTTATCTTTATAAATATCTCCTTTTATCTTGAGTATCTCTTGGTTTGTTTTTACATTTGTTAATGTATCAATTTATTTTCATGTTGGTATATGGATTTCACGTGAATTATTGTGTATGTTTTTTTTTCTATTAGGGTAAAATATTTTTGGATTTTGAGGCAACAGGTTTCAATTCTAGAATATAAAATCATATGAATTTATTTATTAAATTTTAAATTTATTTTAGATTTTATTTATACATGAAATTAATGGATAGGTAAACGATTTTTGATATTTTAATTGGTTGTAATGTTTTCAAATTTTATGGTTTTGTAGAAAGGTATGAAATGTTTTTTTGGATATTAAAATTAGAAAATGTGTTAATTAACTGATTATGTTTTGGTTTTAAAATACCCTAGGGATTATTTTTTCTAAAATAATAATTGGATACTATATTTTTCTTAAAACCTTATATTTTGTTTTGGAGCATATTCAATCATAAAAAATTGCATTAAATTCATAAAATAGTGGTTATTAATGATACTTTCTATCAAAAGCATGTAAAATTAGTAATTCAAATATCTCCTATAAATGAATCATTTTGAATGACCATTGGCTCTGGTCAATATACACCCACTTTCACTTAGCATTCATTATGTCACTTATTTATCATTTTTTTTATTTTTTATTTACAATGAAAATACTGAAAATGAGATAGAGTTTAGTTTTTTAACTCAAGAAAAAAAATTCAGGATAGAAATAAATTTAAAAAAATAATTTCTTAATGTTGTTGACCGTTAGTATAATTTAGTTGATTCCATAATTATTAGGAAGTCAAAATATTTTTCACTATTATTTATCATTTTTTAATGTTTTGTGAAACTATTACACCCAATGAACCCTTATCATATAAAATTTACTCACTTCCATAATGAAGAACATATAGAGAATATAAATTATCTGATTATATCTGTCCACTCAAACCCCTTTTTAGAAACCATGAACCATTCAACCCTTATATCACTCAACTCTATTGAATATTAAAATATTTTTATGAAAATGAGATAGAATTATCAAAAATAGTAAATGATGTCGGGTTGCGAATAAAAATATGAGTTGACAATAAAAATTTATCTTAAAACTCCTAATCATTTTTTTGAATCCTAGAATAGGATTAAGAAAATAAAATACTGATAAAATAAACCTCACCTTATATTCTAACTTATCCCCTAGAAAAATCAATGAACAATTATTCTTTGCCGTTGATTTCAAAATATTGATGGTGGAAGGTCACATAGAGTACATAAGATAATAAGACAAAGAAAAAGGAAATAAAAAGTGAAAATAACAAAACATAATAATTTGGAATGCACCATCAATAATATTTATACCCATCCCTAATATTTGAAATAAAATCTCCTTCTCTTAAATAAAAAATATTATTTATAGAAAAACATTAGAAAATCCATGTCGTGTTCATGTAGAAGAATAAGATTGTCCTTTAATTTAATTTCACATTGAAATCATACTGTGGAATATCAAAAAACTTGGATTACTATGAGACATCCCCATATTCAGCTCTGACATTCCATACATCTTCATGAAGGATCAAATAGTTGTGCTTTGGTTGTTTTTAGTTAAATGGAATTTGGTGCATGAGGGATTTAACCTATATAGTAATGAAAGTATGAGGGATATTTGGTTTGGGATATTTTACTTCTTGAGATGCATTATATATATTGAATATAACATTCAATGTTTTTTTATTGTGGATCCAAAAAATAGAGAGATATTCTATGATCAATTGAGATCTACTCCCATTGTCAGTTAAGGGAAGTAATGGATTGTGTACAAGGGTATATCAAGACTTTCTATTTGGACTCAAATATTTTTGATTGTATCATTGATCAACAAGATAGAATATACAAATATATATGCCAAATATTGAAAGGTGTGCTAATTGGGTAGTACATTAGTAGGCTCGATGTGAGAATATGTAGATCTAGGGCATATAAATTGTGCCACTACTACTAAATAAGAATTTCATATCTCTATCCTTTATTAGAACTAGAAAAAAGCACTGATAATGGTGCCCACTGTCAGCTCTATATTTTGGTGCTGATAAAGATCTTGATCTCTATGAGAATCCCATATCGAAATAGCCCACAAGAGGGTGCTCCATTATATATCATTCCACCACATTAAAGACTTAGAATCATACTATGAGGATGGGATATTGGATACACTACATACACTTAAATGGGTCTTCTTTGGGCCCATGTAGGCTTTGTCCAACCCTATACATCACTCGTCTCTACGCCGACCTTCATATTCGGGTTCTAATGGTCTTGACCAAGTACATAGCCAAAATTATGTATACACACCAATAAAAAGCTACAACCACTAAAAATAATAAATGATAGAAATAATTAATAAAAAATATATTTAAAATCATTTAATTATATAAATTTTCATATATTTAATATATATATTATAAATGTAAATAAATAATATATATTAAATATATAAATATAAAATGAATAAAATGAAATAATTAAAAAAATAAAAAATAAAAATGATTAAAATAAAAAAATTATCAAACAAATTATTAATTATATAAATTTTGATGCAATTGAATAAATTTAATAAAAAATTATTTAAATTATAAATATTAATAAATTATATATATTGAAAATAGATATATTAAATAAAAATGATATAATTAAACAAATAAAAATTAGAAAATGTATAAATTAAAAAAAATACTGAACAATTTATTACCTAAATAATTAATCAAAAATTTATTAAATTGAATATAAATATATAAATATATTATAAATATTAACAAAAAGTATATTATATATATATATATATTTAATGAACCAATTGTAATAATTAAATAAAAAGGTTAAGTAATAATGAATTTTAATTATTAAACAAAAAATTGAAAAAAGAATAAATTAAAAAATTATTAACAAATTAATAATGAAACAATTATTAATAAAAATGTATAATATATATATATTAACTATAAATAGTAATAAATAATATATTATATATATATAAATAAAAATTGAATAAAATGTAATATTTATAAACATGTTAATGTATTAGTCATTTCTAGTGGTTTTTATATATTATTATTCATTAAAACATTTAATATAGAAATATATTCATATATATATATATTAATTAATTAAAAATTCAGACTAATTGAATGAGTAATGGTAATTACTTGAAAGTTATTTGATTTTTTAATTTAACATTTATCAAACATGTGTTACATTCATTTGAAATATATATATATATATATGTAATTAATGCATTTTAATATTCAATGTACAAACACACATATTTATGTAATTAATGAAATCTTATATAGAACCACATACACCTAATATTTATGTAATTTACTCAAATTTTAGTATTCATTTTATAATTTTATTCTGTAACATGATATATTAAATATATTATTTTTTAATTAATATATTTTATATATTTATTTTTAATATTATTGCAGTAACGTATTATTTATTCATTTTTATTTTTTCTATTTTTTATTTTTTTAGAATTTAATCAATTTTTAATATTAATATATATATAGGACTTTTTATAATGTTTTAATATTTTCAATATGTATTCATCATAATTTCAATATATATTTATATTTTCATAATGATTTATCACTAATTAATAAAACATATCCATTTTTTCAATATTTTTAATGTCTACTCATTTTTAATTATTCACTTTCACTCATTTTTACATGTACTCATTTGATATTACATAATCTAAAATAATTCAAAAAATATTTTGGTAAATAAATATTTAGAAATATATATATTTATATATTTATATTTACTATATTCATAATTCAATATATTTATAATTATAAATAAGTAAATATTATTTTTAAAAGAATTTATATAATTATGAATAAATAATTTTTTTTATTTTTTAAAATAATTTAAATGAAATAATTATATATATATATAAATATTTATAAAATTATATTTAATTTATTTAAACAAAGAATTTATTTACTATATATATATATATATATTTATATATATAGTTATATCAATATATATAATGATGTAAATATATAAAGACTATTTTTTAATAATATATTTATATTATTATAAATAAATTATTATATATTTAAATAGTTATAAAAAAAAATAAAATAAAAATAAAATGTATATATTTACGATATTTATATATATATATTTATTGTTATTTTTTCAATATATAAATTTATCTAAATATATATAATGATATAAATATATTTGTAATTATAAAATTATAATAAATATATTTAAATAATGAATATATTTACTATATTAATATTTATATGTATTAATTAAATATAAATATAATTATATAAATATATACAATGATATAAATATATTCATAATTATAAAGAAATAATTATAAATATATTTAAAAATATATTTATATTTAAATATATTTATTAATTTATATTTTCTATATTTATAATTATAAATAAAAATATAATAATTTAATAAAAGAATATATATAATTATAAATAAATAATTATTTATTTAAAAAATTATAAAATGATAAAAATAAATTTAAATAAATTAGATATTCAACAAATATATACTTATATAAATATATATAATGATATAAATATATTTTTAATCATTTAAAAATAATTATAAATATTTTCAGAATTTTTTTTATTTATAACTATATTTATAAATCATTTATCAACAATAATGTTTTAGCACTGATAAGGTTTCATTTTATTAAGGATTCTTTAACACTAATAAAGATATTCCTTTTATCAACGCTTATTAATTTAGCATTGATAAAATTTATCTTTATCAGTGTTTTCTTGGCATTGATAAAGACAGATTTTATCAATTCATATTAATTTATTGGTGATAAAAGGTTTCTTTATGAGTGATTTTTTTGGAATCTCTGATAAAACTCTCAACAGTGTATTAAAAATAACTCTAACTGAACTAATTTCTGTCGCAATTTTCAATCATTTGTTGACGTCCACAACTACTAGTGCTCCTCCTTGACTTTCTCTCATATAAATAAAAACTCGAATCCAAGATATGTTATTTTTTTCATCCTCTATCATTGATTTCTTCTTTGGGATCCACAGTTTTCATTATTCTGGTGTTTTCAATACACTTATCCTCTCTTCTCCCCCATGTTTAGTCGAACTTCCTTGGAAAATTAAGAGGGATTCCACATCCTTCTTTTTGAGTTAGGTGTCTCCCCCACCAATTTTCATGCATTTTCCAATGTAAATATCCACTTTCTTCCATCCAAGTTAGGTGTCTCCTGCCTCCATTCTTCTTCCTTGAGGTATTTTTTCCCTTCACATCCATCATTTGACAAATCATGGAATCCCTGAGTCTTTTAAAATTCATTTTTATTTTATTTATGAATATGTGTAATGTTTATAATGGATTTTTAAAACATTTTGGTTGAATTCCATCATTCACATAAATAATTTTCCTGGTAATTTGATTGAATTTTTTTGAATTAAATATTTAATCATGCCATTTTTTGATGAAATGATTATGTGGAATTTCATGTTTAATTTTATGACAAATGAAAGGATTACTCCATATTATAGTTTTTAAAGAAAAAAGATTTTTTTTTAAAAGATTAAAATATAAAAAATATGGATTTCTAAATATTCCCCATGTATTGAAATTGTTTATTTTCAAATGGATGGAAAATAAATTTGCACCAAATGTTAGATTTTTTAATATCCCATTTGGCACATTAAAAAGGGTTTAAATCTTGTGACTCCCTCATTGATCACCAATTGTATTTGGTGTTCCTATTATGGGATGTGTATCAATTTATAATGTATATATGATGTGAAAGGTGTTTTTTCTATGCAAAGTTGTTGGAGGTGAAGTGTAAATATTTATTTTGTTACCATATGTTTTTATTTACAATTCTTCTTCCCCTCCTCATATTGTTTCTTTTTCATGGGAATTCAAGGTAAATAATTTATATCATGGATATCAAAAAAATCTAGTTTAGCGTGCTTCTTGCTAATGAGGGAATGGGTTTTTAAGTGGAACTGGTTCATTTATTACAAAAAAAGTTTTTATTTTAGTATAAAAATACAATGAAGTTGATGATACTTAATAAGTAATTGTAAAAAAAATTCATTCCCACTTAATCAAACTAATCATTATTTTATCACTCATGTAATAAAAAAATAAAGTTTATGTAATATTCATTAAAATATAATTCAATTAGGTTATATTGAAAGGAAATAAATTTTGTTATAATACAAGATATGTTATAAAAGGTAATAGTTAACTGAGTATATTCAGACCATTTAAAATCATAATTTCAAACAATATTCTAGTTACTAAAAGCTCTTAAGATATCATAACATAAATATATAACAAATAGTAATTTCTTTTCTTGAACAAAGGTTTAAGACATCTGAATATTTAGGTTACATTATCAACATGAGGTGATGCAACATAACCCAAACATATTATAGAAACATTTCATTATGCATATTAAAATTATTTGGAGATTAGTGATTTTCTAATCATTAAATTATTTAAATGAAATAATGTAAATTATTAAATAAAAAAATTCCAAAAAAAACTTTCATAGAATAAACAAATTTTAAAACAATTAAACATATTTATCATACTTTACACAATAAAACAATCATAAATATATAATCTTAACAACATGTAAAATGTCATTTCCATATCACCACACCAAATCTCAAGATTTTTGTTTCAATCCTTATATGGAAAATGTTTTACTTATAACTTTCAATTCCACCAATTGATATGTTATCTCATAGATCTATCACAATTTCAAAATACCCAAATCATCCCATGATCTTCTAAACACCCACACAAATGCACAGACTCTAAACATGGTGTAACTTTATGGTTGGTTCCTTTCCATAAATAAACCTAATATCCTATCTTTCTCTCACCTTGGGTACAATAGTATCCTCAATTCAACTCATACTAAGATAAATTCATATAAAAAAAGCATGGTTTTACTCCTGGAATCAATATAAAACTGATGATATTTTGTAAAATTGTTTTCAATTCTATGAATATTTGTAAAACATTCTTGATGTTTATTCATGAATAAATTGTATAGCCTATAAAATAATGGATATATATCGTCTTGTGTGACATTTTATGAAATTTTGTTTTGATAAATGAATAGAACCATGAGTGAATTTTGAAAGAATCTCATTGGAACCACGATATTTTGGTGGGTACACCAGGACTACTATGTTTGTCATGTTTTTCTCTAACAAACAATGGGATCTATAATTAAAATACTAACTAAACATTCTCGAGGTAGGGAGACACTTATAAGAGTGGAATCTTACCCCATATGCCCATAGCCGAAGGGTAATGTGTGCACCAGGTAGCCATGATCACTAAAATGGTAAGGATCCTTGATCCTTGACCTATCTTACCTGATAAATCCTCTACCATGGTGCCAAGATTTAAATTATTAATTAACTCGTTTCTGCTAAACATGATTTATAATTTCAAGCTATATCAAAGTTTTATTAAAAGTTCAATACTCATGATTTGTATAATAATCATTCCTTCCTTTGAATAAAATGGTTGATTTTCACGTGGAATATAAAAAAATGGATTTCAAGAGATATTTGGAACTTTCATTATAGAAAAATTCTTGTATAGACAATATTAATGAGATTATAATGTTTGAATGGATTAGATTCTCAATGTTGAATACATACATAAGTGATCAGTCACACGGTGGTGTTGTTACTTTGTCCAGTGTGAGTCAAATTCGAATATAATGTCCCAAACTCTCATAAATTGCAAGGGAATATTGTAGTTGGAATGCGAGGTTGAACCCACAGAGAGACTATTGTTTTGAATGGGGAATTATGCTATTTAAACCTATAGCGGTGTCCATTTGATAGATATTCTTTTTTGTTATTTTACTTATCTTATTATTGAGGGTAACTGCAATTAATTAATGATGGATGGGGATCAAGTCAAGTATATGAGTAAAGAATGGTCTTTATTTCAAATCTTGGAAATGTCCTTTAATTTAGTCTATGATAAAAATAGTTGTTTCTAGTAGATCATAGTCTATCTGCCTAGTTCTACTTGGAAGTAACCATTCTATGTTTGGGAGATAGTTAATAGCCTAGGCGCATTATGTTTGGATTCAAAGGCAGAATGTTCCCTAGGCTAGTGATCGTAACCTAGTCTACTTCAATCAATATATGGTCATTTTCTTGAATGTCATGTGGTTAGAGATATTCAAACAAATGGGATGGCCTATTATATTTGATCCTGATTATTAATCCCCTTATGGTTTCCAATATTAGAATTAAATATTTATTTAAGTATGTACTTACATAGAAATTAATCCATACCCCTAGTGAATTTAGCTACTCATTTTTGGGTAGGATGGAATTAAATAAATGAAAGGCATCATACTTTTTGGGTTGATTAATGGAATTGAGATCAAAAAAAGTTTTGGGAAATAAAACATGAACTAAATAAAACACAATTATTAATAAAATACTTACATGAGATGTAAATTCGAATTGTATAAAAATATATAAATAGAATTGGAAATTCATTGAATAATAGAATCTCCATAGATCTTGGATTAATAAAAATGTAGGAAAACAAATAATTTGAGTGTTTGAAAGGGGAAAGTGTGAAAGAATTCACAAGGGAGATGAAAGGGAGAGAAATATATCATATAGAAGTGTCTCTAATTATCTAATGCTCTGCTGCTTTTATAAGAAAAAATAGTCATGATGTGTACCTGAATTAAGCATCCTCTAATCTCAATTCATGTAATTTATCGTGGATTTTGGATCTACAGTATGGCATGTGGGGCTCTCTCAAATTTAATAGGTTTAACCAGGTACACGTCATGTCATAGGTGTTCATTATGTGTAGCCAGTGTCCATTTTTATTTTCTGTGAAATACTCACGGATTTCTTGCTATCTGGTTTGACTAAAATCATATCGAGTATTGGATGTACACGATGTGTAGTGGTTTTTTCTATCAGTCTTCGTGGCATAGTCACAACTTGGATTCACGACTTGAGTAAAACTATAGCATTTAAGTACATGACGTGTACTGGTGGATCATGATGTGTACTTGGCCATTTTTACACCATTTCTACATATCTTCCTTGGAATCTTATGAAGCATTTATTCGTGTAAAATTATCCACATACTACATTCATTATCGAGTAATTTAATGAAAAACTATAAACCATTGATATCAAAATGTATATTTAAATTAGGATTACCAAATCCCCCCCACACTTGAACAATTTCTTGTCCCGAATCAAAAACTTTTCAATAATGATTTTGAAATGATTTAAAATTTATAATGAAATAATTATTTTATATTCCCATGTAATTGAAGTTAGGTGTAAGAAGAAATTGTTCAAGATCCATAATTAAACCTGCATAAAAAAATCTAACATGTCTCATAGTCTATATTTTTAAAACAAATTCGATTTTTTTATTTAAATTTTTTTTAATGTTCCTTAATTTCTATACCCAATTGTAATATACCTAAGATTAATCATCTCTCATCACTCAGGGTAAAAATGTAAGTAATGTAATGCTCGTAGCCTGATTACATGTACCTAACCATATTCTTTCACTAGTTCTATCATATCAAATGTATAAAGACAATGTATTGAATTAATCTAGTGGCATTCCAGAATATGGTTATGATGACTCATAGGCAAAGTATGGGTAGGTAAAATGTTAAAATATGGATCAAATTGAACGTAAGATATAATTTCAAATGCATGGGTGTCAATATAAGTGCATTAAAGTTCTTTACCATGGGGAATCAAACCTATACTCCAACAGCTCATGTTTGATCCATATGTGCAGCATGTATGTATAAAAAATGATTATTTTCCTTTCTATTTTTTTCTTTTTCATTTTTATTTTTGGAAATTCATGCTGAGGATAGATCCCACATCTATCACCTAACCATATATGATCCTTCGAGGGATTCATTGGTCTAGAAAATGGTAATTTTTGACCATCCTAGTTCACAACCCAAATAATTTTTTTTCTTCTTTGTATATTTAAAAGGAATAAAAAATGAACGAAATGTAATAAAAATGGATATGAATCACAACCTCATAGTTTGGTGATCCTTGCATACATCTCTAGAAGTTCAAGCATCCCATGCTGTCTGAATTCCTTCCCCGCACTTGTTCAAAATTAACCTTAAGCATAGTATAAGGGGCAGGATAAGAAGGAAAATAAAATTCAAATAGCATCATCATAACAGTTCATTCATGTATACTATGGTCTAAATGATGGATATAAGTCTTGTGGGTCTCAGGGTATGTTGATATCAAATAATTCTTTAATAATTTTAAATCCAAACTTGTTCAGTCATCATTTTGATATGATCTCCGTGCAAGTTCTAGTCAATTTATATGCCCCAGTTATCTCTCAAGAAATATTCTCAGATAAGAGTATGAAATTGAAGCCTTATAGGAATCTTGGGTTGTGAGAGTCAAATAAAAACATGAAATCACAAATGAAATAACTCATATGTAAGAAGTCAATTAATAATAATTTCAATTCTTTTCAATTTGAATTGTTTTTCTAAACTCTAAAATCATTCTAAACAAGTCTAAGATTGAGTGAAACATTGTCTTTAACACATTCACACAAAAATTTATCTTTAATGACAAGGGAATAATGATTTTATGGCATAATGCATGCTTATAATTTTGAAAAATGTCTCATAGACAAGTGAGAAGAATCGAAAATTTATGTGCATCACAAGTGAAGCTGTGAGAACCCCCCCCCACAGGACAAGACAATGTCCCCACTATTAATGAAATGATTTTGGGAGTGGTGTCACATTGATTTTTTAAATAATCTGAAATCCCATGAACGAAAAAATTATAATAATAGGGAATTGAGATATCCCTAGTAAATGTGGCATGCCATGGGTGGTGTTTGAGTTGTCGTAGCATGAAAAATTAATGTACCTGCAAAATTGAAAGAAAAGAAAATCCTGCACTGGATAACATACATTAGTTCATAGGTATAAAAATTTTCAATAGCTGATAAAACGGTAGGCACACAGAGTGAGAATGCGAGATATTCTTTTTTTTAAATTGTGATATGTTTATAATGTATGTCCTTGAAATATAAAACATAAAAAATGAAAAGGAAATGAAAAATACAAGTCAATTATGACTTAACAAAAAAGGTATGGACTACATGTTTGCTCCCATAAAGCAATAACTAAACCTCATATATCTGATAGGTGGATGAATATTATTGTCAGATGTTCTATTGACATAGTTGCTCCTTCACCACTAACTACTTCTAGAGGTTGTGTCCCAATGTTATTGTGGTATCGTTGGAGGATTATTCACTTTCGGAATAGTCGCACAATTTTTAATGATGTGTGGTAAGAATGGAATCCTTAGTTGTGGTGGCTTCTATTTTTTGTGTATTTCAAATGATATCTTGTGAAGCTGTTATGAAATGTTGATGAAATACACAATTACCCATGGTTCAAATATTGTTGGCGGGACTGGACTATTGATGATGGAAAATGATTATGGGGATCTTGACATGCTAAAGATTCATTGAAAATTCACAAAAATTAAAATATAACAGAATTTAAAAAAAGAAAATCCCATGTATATAAATATCCATAGTCTATACAATGGTTCGAAAAAAAAATGATAAAATAGAAATCACTCCCAGTACATGAAAAGTTACCAAAAATCCAAAAATATAGATCAATGGCTGGTCAAGGATCTATGACCAAAATCTTCTTGAGTGTCATCCCACTGCCCGGATTCTCCACCAACTAGCTGTGCATATCAGCATAAGAAGCAACAACATTAGGGAATGGAGGAGAAGCTATGGGGGATGATGTGGTAGTGGAGGTATGAAGAATGGTTTATGTGGCTGGTGGGGATGTATTGATCCATATTAGGTATGTAGGTCTCTCAACTAGATGTTTGAATGATACCTCAGGGATGGGCTCAGTGGAAACTCCCTTTCCCCTCTCGGCCTACTCCTTTAGAAACTCTTTCTAGGTGGAAGGGTCGGTGAGATCAGGTGGGTGGTTCATCTTGTTAGATAGGGGTAGAGGAATGGTAGAGAATGAGTCTCTGGCTAGGGTGGGTGAGGGTGAAGGGGTATAAGAACAAGGATCAATGAAGGGAACCCTAAAACAGAAATTGGTTTTAGCGGTGGGTTTTTAGCGGCAGTTTTGGTAACCGCCGCTAAACGTTTTTTTAAAATGGATTCACGGAGGTTTATTATAAACCACCTCGAAACATGTTTTTTAATCTGTCGACCCTCCCCCTCACCCCACCCCGACCCAGCTTCTCCCCGCTTCCCCCACTTCCTATGTGACCCTGGCCCCCCGCAACCCCTGCGACCCCATGACGCCTGTAACCCTGCGACCCCGCGATCCCGGCCCCCCGCGACCCCGGTGACCCCACGACCCCTGGTGGTATTGAAATTTTTTCTCATAAACATTATGTATTATATTCATATGTGGTTTTTCCAATTTACTTATTTACTATGTTTTGTGTTCCTGAGAAGAAAAGTGAGATTAGGACTCAGATTGATGTATGAAACCCTCTAAGGACTCTGTTGGGTCCATTGATGTCTGAGATTGTATCTAGGTCTACCCTTGGGTTATGAAAACCCATTAAGGTTGGTGAAATATTTTTTAAAATGTTGTAATAATATAATTATGAAAGTGAATGGGTAGATAATTGTAAGTTCGTATGTAGTCAAGGTTAACCGGATATTTGAAATATGGAATTGGTATTTTTTTTGAAATGCCTAGTTGGATTCTGAAATGGATTAAAAGGAGAATTTTTCCCTTTGATTTGGTTAGGGTTTTCCATGAAGGACAACAATGTTTTTAAAGTGGGTATTATTTTGAAAAGAAGGTGTTGACATCAATGTTATAGGAAAAAAGTGGTTATCTTAATAGATTTCAAATGGTGGTTAGAAATGAGGGTGTGGTTCCCCTTTTTTGAAAATGATTTAAAATCCCCTTTTATGGTTATAAATATAAATTAAATTCTTGGGACATTCTGAGTTTTTAAAATAGGAAAAATCGTTTTTTGAAGGGTGTATTCAATATTATTTCAATTGAGTATCTTGAATTGTGTTTTATTCCGTGATTTTATTTTAAAGATATGTTGAGAACATAGACATTTAAATGATATATGGGTTAGTGAGATTGAACCCCTGACAATTAGGTTGGCATGTTAACTTGTCTTATAAATGAAATAAGTGATAAATGTGTTTTGTTGATGACATAACATAAGGTGGCATTTGGTATAATGTGATTGTGTTAAATGGATTAAGGTATGTAATTGATATATGTGATAAATGAGTTGTGATTGTAAATGGAAAATAAGTTAATGGTTTATTCATTATAAATGGGATATAAATAGTCAGTTATGGGAATGATCATTAAATTATATTGATATAATATATTATTTCATTCTGGGATGGTAACCTAGAGAAATCATTTGGAAAGATGTTGGTGTGTCAATACACTATGATAGGCAGAGTTACATTTCATGTTTCATTAGCAGCAGTAAATTTTTTTAACACTAACTATTCCATGATTTTTCTTACCACAATTAGTATATCATTAATACTAACTATATTTAGAACTAAATCCAAATTTAATTCATGATGATCTCTGTATAGAATTGTGAACACTACCAAATAATCTTGGTGGAATATACCATCTTTAAATCCCACCATGTATTTCATAAAAAAGATTAAATCAATGAAATCCATGTATATGATCTAAATAAACTAGATAAATTATACTGCAATAATAGTCATGTAGAATTCTATCCATTTCAATCCTCCTCACTCCCACTATCTATGAGGTGTGTTGAAATTGATTGTATGAGGAATTGTCTCCACATGTTGATTAACAATAGAAGAATTGTGGATATATCCAATACAAAAATATCATATATGGTATCCATAATTTCCATATTTAGACAAATGGTACCCCAAACCAAATAGGATTTATGTTTCTTGCTCATGATATCCATCACTTAGGTATAAAAATACTTCTCAAATTTCACAAGATAGTTATTTCTTCTCTAATGAGGCCCATCCTAATAAAATTAATTGTTCCTAGATGCCTCTTAGTTTTCATAAGTCTTTTTTAAGAACTAGTCTAATAGGACTATTCCATCTCAGCATACAAAACCTGAGGTAGATTTAATCTTGTTACACCAACTTGTCATAGAATTTTATGACAATATTTTTTATTATTCCCATTCATGGAACAATGGTGTAAACTCTATAGTGGTGATATGATTTAATTATTCATGTGTAAATTGAAGATGCACTATAAAAAACCCGGTCAATTGATGTGATATGGATTACACAATGTGTCCATTTTCACATTTCTTCAACAATTCATGACTTCTGATAGGAAACCAAGTGGCATAAGGGATGTCCCACTTTTACTACTTGGGTTTAAGGAGTTAGATACAGTCTTGTAACATGGGTCATTTAGTTAATGGTCAGGAAGCCCATACCATTTTCTTTGTGATTTAGAGTCACACAACTAGGACCAATTAGGGGTTATATGCTACTATTTATATGCTTCATTATCAAGATTGGAAACATTATTTTTTCGCTTAGGAACTGTGATTCAAACTAAGTCACGCTTGTGTTACTTTTTGTTATCTAATATTATATGTTGACGTTATAAAGGATTTTAAAAGTCAAGGGATGACAATTTGGAGATTTGGGAGAAACATGATAGGAATACTATTTAGAATAACTTCTAGTATTGACCTTGTGGTAATTGAGTAATGTGATATTGTTAGCACACTATTTCTCTTTACCAAAGAAACATCCCATATCCCAAGCACTAGAGGGATCATCTTTATTATATTATGTTTCTATAATCTTACACTATCGTATATATGAATCTCTTTATATATTTAGTAGTAAAAATGGGTTTTAATTTTCTTTATTATAGTGTTGGCACATCGTGATATACATGGATAAAATATGGATGAGATTACTGAGGAACAAACCTCGGTATGTTAAGGCTTTGAATGAGTTTTTAGATTTTTCAAATTCTAATTGATCCATTTAAGGGAGAATAAGATGTCCATATCCTAAATGTAAATTTAGAATATGGTTGAAGAGAGACGAAGTTTATGAAAATTTAATACTGAAGCAATTCCATGGTCAATATTTGTGTTGGTTTTGGCATGGAGAATAAAATGTTACAGAAAGATTGAGTACTGATGTTAATCCACAGAATGAGGTCCCAAGTTCTTCGACAATGGAAAATGAAATGAAAAACCTCATAAATGATGCATTCAGCACTGCAAGACACCACTATCAGCATAAAAACATATCAGAATAACCAGAAGAGGATGCTACACATTGCAAGGTGACAAGTGATGTTTTTGAGACTGTAAGACAAGTAGATCAAGATTTTAACATATCATTGGATCCTCCTCTTGATTCAGTGGAGCCAAATGTAAATGAAAACTTCACTGAGAAAAATGTGTTTCATGATTTAGTTGATGATGGAAATCCAGAGTTGTATAGTGGGTGTTTGAAATATTCAAAGCATTCATTTCTACTAAAGTTGTACCATAACAAATGTCTATGTGGAATTACAAATAAGGCAATGTCCATGATATTGGAATTCATTCATGACGCATTTTCTGAAGCAAAAATCTGAGAATATTTTTATTATATGAAAAATGTTTTTAACAATCTTGGTCTTAATTATACAAAAATACATGTGTGTCCTAATGATTGTATGCTTTATTGGGGAGAGGATTCAAGTAGACAAAATTTCAAGAAATGTTCTTCTTCTAGATGGAAGTCAAAGGCTGATATTGGAAGTCTGATTGAACATAATTCCATGGAGAAGAAGAAAAAGAACACACCTGCAAAGTTTTTGCGTTACTTTACCTTTAAGCCTTGATTGCAAAGAATATTCTTGTCATCGAAAACCGCCGAACACATGAAGTGGCATTCTATAGATAAAAACAATGATGGGTTAATGAGACATCAACGATATTCCCATTCTTGGAAGACATTTGATTAATTACATCTAGATTTATCAACTGATCCTAGGAATGTTCGATTTGGATTGGCTGACGATAGATTCAACCCATTTGAGACTTTGAGTACTAGTTATAGTATCTGGCCAATTATTTTGATCCCTTATAATTTGCCTCCATGGATGTGTATGGAAAAAAAATATTTGTTCATTTCGATTATTATTCTTGGAAAAACAATTCATGAAAATGATATTTATGTATACTTGCAGCCTTTGATTGACGAATTGCAGGAGTTATAGAGCAACGTTGATTAGAAATTTGATGCTTCTTCTAAAACAATATTCAAAATGGATGTTGCTTTAATGTGGACCATTAATGAATTCCCTGGGCTTGGGAATTTATCTTGTTGGAACATATACATGGGTTTGGCTTGTCCTGTTTGTAACTTATATTTTGTTCCCAAATGGCTACCTCACAGTAGAAAATGGTGCTTCTTGTGCCATCGAAGATTTCTCGATGAATCTCATAGATTTTGGCTAAACAGATCAAAATTTAATGGTTCCATTGATTTTAGACCACCTCTAATGTTGTTAACTGGTTCTAAAATATTGACACAAATTGAAAATGTCAAAATAGAATTTGGTAAGGTTCATTATTTGAATGATAGCGGAAAACGGGTCCGAAGTGCATCATCAGGTGAAATCAGAATGTAAAAATGAAAGAATAAAAGTATATTCTTCAAACTCCCGTATTGGGAATTTAATTTTTTGCAGCACAACCTTAATTTGACGTATTTTGAGAAGAAAGTATGTGATAATTTTATTTTCACATTACATAATAATCATGTAAAGTTGAAGGATCATCTCAATGCTCACAAAGACTTACAAGTAATGATCATAAAAAGTGATCTATGGCCAGATGAGAATGAAAAGTATGCTCCGACCATTTTTGCAATGAAAAATAGGGATAAAGATACATTCTTTCGAATATTAAAGAATGTGAAGGTATCTGATGGGTATTCGAGTAACATCTCGAGGTGTGTTGACTTGAAGAATCGTAAGTTACATGGATTGAAAAGTCATGATTCACATATTCTGTTACAACTGTTACTACCATTGACATTGCATACATTATTACCTGAAAACGTTGCTGCTGTTGTACTCCAATTCTGCACATTTTTCAGAAAATTTTGTGAGAAAGCTCTACATCCATTTCAGCTTGACATCCTCCAGGAGATGTTTTTATTGACCCTTTGTGCAATGGATATGATCTTTCTTATATATTTTTTTACTGTCATGATGCATTAAACTGTGAATTTGGTTGAGTAATCTAAATTAAGAGTACCCCATTCATTATCAATGGATGTATCCAATTGAGAGGTATTTTATTTATATGTTTTTCATTTCTGTGAACAATTTTTGGCATTTAAATAAACGTATAATATGATTATTTTATTTTATATATATCTTTGGAATTTGAAAGAATACGTGAGAAATAATGCTCAACTAGAAGGCTTTATTGCTGAAGGCTATTTGGCTAAAGAGTGTCTTTCCTTTTGTTCCAGATATTTGGATGATATTGACATAAGATTTAATTAAGTTGGACATGTTGACGATACATCAAATCAATCTCAAATGCATCAGAAATCAAACATATTTCCTGCTATTGGCCAATTAGTTGGGAGGACCTCAAATGTGACACTATCAATATTGGAATTATTACAGGCACATAGATATGTTCTGCGGAATAGTGAAATTGTAGATCCATTTATTGAATAGTTGAGGATAGAAACAAAGAATTAAATGAGAGGCCGAACACCAAATGATTAATATATAACAAATGGTGTGAATAAAGATATTGTATAATGGTTTGAACGACGTGTAAGTTCATGAATATTTCCATAAAAACAAATATTATTTTGACACATACATTTTTTAAATCTATGAAATTATATTTATTTTTTTAGATCATGAATACTGATACTCAAGCAGACTTGTCAAAAGATTTGTTGTTTCTTGCTAGAGGTCCTATAAAACAAGTTAGAAAGTTCGACGCTTATAATGTGAATGGATTTAGATTTCGTAACGTCAATCAAGAAGTGGGTTTGAAAACACAGAATAATGTTATATTTACATTTTATGAAGTGGGATACTATAGAAAGCTACATGATATTATTGAATTAAACTACAATATACATTTTTCTGTTGTTTTATTCAAATGAAAATGGGTCAATATTATCAGAGGTGTTAGAATAGATTCCTTACAATTTAATTCTGTGAACTTCTCTCACTTGAAGGATGTTGGTGATCGTGAACTGCATGATCCATATATCTTATAATTTCAAGGAAAAATGGTATATTATGTGAATGATTTTGTGGATGAAGTGTGGAGTGTATTTGTTCATGTAATACAAAGAGATTTGTACGATATGGATGATGAAGTGGAAGATTTGGCAACTGAAATTGAATTTTATCAATAATAGGAAGAAGAATTATTTGTCTATCATGATATTGAAAATATTATTCTTAAAAGGATAAATGAAGTGGATGAAGAAATGGAGTAGTAAATTGACATGATTGAATGGGAAAATGATTGTATGTACAATTATTTATTCATTTAGTAACCACTTGTTTCATTTCTGCAGTCATTCATTATCATTGATATATATATTTTTTATGTTAATATTTAGAATTTATTATCATTTTTCATTTTTTTATAATTTTTTTTGAAATATATATTTTGAACTAAATATTATTTGATTAAATGATAGTATTCCCAAGGAAAAGGCGGTATACTATTTCATTTATTTCTATGACAGATAACGATCCATCTGGCTCCCTCCCCACAGCATCTGAGGCACGACCTGCCAACACCCCTCCACCATCTCCCCCTGCACCATATCTCACACCATTTGTGGGTGTCCCATTAGAGGCTGAGTCATCGACTCTCCATTCAGAAACCTCAGCAGTGGGGTGGCGACACGCCCCTTCTAGTTCATCACAAACATACTAGAGTGTCACTGTCATAGGTATAAATTTTAATTAAATAATTTTATTGTATTTTGTTTATACTAATTGTTTTCTCATTGAAGATAAAAAAATGCAACCATGAAGAAAAACATAAAATTTCAGATATTTGTAATATGAATGGCAATAAGGTATTAGTGCCATTTGATTCTTATGGGGTCCCTATGGATGATGCCTCAGGGTTACTTGGCTAGATTCAAGCCCAGCTGGCAGTGGAGCCCATTTCCCTTCCTATTTCTTATAATTATTGGATAAATATTCCTCCAAGCATGAAAAATGATGTTTTTGATTCCCAAATAGAGGTAATTTTATTATATTATGGTTTAATTCAATGTCATGTTACTAAAATGTTTAAAATGAATTTCTGTATACATATGTTTTTCCACTTTACAGTTGCTGATGTGATAGCACAGAAGTGGACGTTGAAAAATCATGGTAAGAAAAAGAAAGATTTCAAATGGATATTGTGGTGTGATTTCAACGATACTTCATTGACTATGCAAGAAATGTATGAGAAGCTACCCAGTGAGGTACATAAAGAAGAGGAGAAATTTTTTTTATAGACATCATGATGATAAGCGGATGGTATTGAAATATATATTATTATTTTATCCTCATTTTATATTTATACATGTATATGAAGAGGAGATGACATTGAATACATTACTCTTAAATTGAATTTTATTTATTTCAGGATCTCTCAAGATAGAATGCATCAAACCGGGCTAAGAAAGTCATCCCTCACACTACGGGATCCAAAAATCTTTTATAGAAGCCGAATGGCATTGGTAGTATTTTAATTATTTTAAATATTTATAAAAAAATATTATCTATTTAATATATTGAATTTTTTATTTATATTTTCTTAATGCAGTCGTAGAGTATAGGGCAAGAAGCATCCCAAACTGAAATGTGGTTGGATGTTCACAAAAAATCAAATGGAAGTTTTGTTAATGAGTGTGCTAAAGAAGTTGGGGTATAAAGCCAATATTGTATTATAATAACTTATTATCAGTTTTTACTGTGTTAATATATATTGATATTTTATTTATATGTAAAATTTAAAGCACTATGGGATTCCAATCCTAGGAAGTCCTACTCAGTCTCCTAGGATGACCCTATTGCTAATGTCCTTGGGAAGGAGCATCCTGGTAGAGTGCATGGGATGGATTTAGGACCAGTACCATCTAAGGTATTTGGCATGCCAACAAGGATTCCAGCTGTATCTACTCCTAGTTATAGTCAGTCAATACCCGAAGATGCTCAGAGGGTGATTAATTTTCTATGAACCACAGTTCAGGATTAGGGGGCTCAGATATCCTCTTTATAGAAAGAAATAACTGATATACATCAGGAGATGCTCAGATATGCCCATGGTGGTAGTGTATCGACTGGTGGTCAGCAGGTAAAGCACAAAAAATAAAAAACATTCAGTTTGAAAACTTTCATTCATTTTATGTTTTAATATAAATATTCAAATATATTTAATTTTCAATATAATGTTCTTGCAGGTGACAATCGAAAGTGGAGATGGAGGTGGAGAGGGTGACGATGCATCATCGGATCATGAGTTGTTGTATTGTTGATGTGTTGACCAGATATGAGAATAGTTGGTTTGTATATGTACAAAGTGTGGCACATAGTTGCCAATAAACATTTTCATGTCCTAACAATTTATTTATTTCTCATGTTTCATTTTATGCATTTTATTGATTTCTGATGTTTCCTTTTATGTCTTGATTTCTCATGTGTGTTATACATCATTCCAATTATGCCTGTGTTTGAATTGGTAGTTGAGATTTTGGATGACTAAGAGTTAAACCCATTTTAGATGTGTTGAATAAATTCTCGATGCATAATATTATAATATGTAATTATTAAATATCATCATCCAAGAAGGTAAACCCTTCTGTCATTGGTATCCTATGACACCGTGAATCACAAAAACATGTGGATTGATAACTCTTTATTAGGAAATATTTTCTTTTAAACCAATAAAAAATGATTTTCATTTTCCATAACACAAACATAACCTTGTTTTCGATTTGAGACTAATATGATTCATGTTATATAAATCCTGATTTCCTAAAATTATTCATGAATATATAAAAAATTACATGTTGTTCCATGAATAAAACCTTAGAAAACAACAATATTTCATAGTTACTATATCACCCAAGTTGAAATAACATCCAACTATTACATTGAACAACAAGAACAACAATCCCACACCGAGAACCTGGGGTTTCCCCTATATATGGGTTAGATAATCCCCCAAAAAAACACATTACCACGTAATAAAACACCTTAATATCATATAAAACTTTCAAAATGAACTATTCAATAGAAAATAAACTGGCTTTAATACAACATTGTCACGCCATTACCAAGGTTCCACTAAACTGGTTCCCCAAACCAATGTACCACATGACCATAGGAATTCCTCCTCATATAAAAGAGGTATCCTAGTAGTATTGAGGGTCCAATGAGGTATGTGGGGATAATATACCATCTTTACTAGTGTAAAACAATAGTACAAATGAATTTAACCATAAAGTTTATGATAAACAACCACTTATTCCATTTTGACATGCTAAAAATATCTATAATTGGTTTAATCTCATAAAACCTTCTATTTATCATTTAATAACTAAATTCACATGTTCAAGGGATTGGAACACCCCATGGGTGGCCATAAACCCATTCCACTCTTCATCAATATATCTAAAAAAATCATTGAAAGGTCCAAAACATCATTGAGTTGATGTTATTTTATGATTTTGTGTCTGGTTTGATTTGTTTTTCAGGGAAGTGGTGCAGTGGAAGCAGAATTTTTTTTCTAGTCAGCATTTCATGGCGGTTTTAACCACCTCTAGGAGTATACAGGTAAGACAATAGTGGAAGTTAAAAGCACTGCTAAAATTAAGTATGTTTACATTATTGACTATTTTAACCGCCTCTACAGAGTCGCATCGCCCGGGTTCATTCCACGGTAGTTCTATTGACTTTAGCGGCGGTTTTACGGTCGCTGGATTTTATTTTATTAGTGGCGGTCATATCCGCCGGTAATAAAAAAATACTGGGCTATTAAAAACCACCGCTAATGTGACGATAACTGCCGCTAAATGAGGAAGCTATGCCGCTTTTCTTAAACCACCGCTAAATGGAAAAAATCGCCGCTAATAGTTTGTCGACACCAAATTTAGCCGCGGTTTCTCTAAACCACCGCCAATCCATGTAGTGGCGGTTTAAACCGCCACTAAAGGGTGGTTTTCTTGTAGTAGAATATAGATATGGGAAGTGATCTAGAGAAGATTCACAAAAATGAACTGACGAAGGCCCCATAAATCAGCCAGGTGGGATGGGAGGATGGTGGGGGAATAGTTGGTGAGGTGGGGATATGTCGGTGGTGGGCAAGGATGGAGTAGGTGTGGTGGTGGAAGGAGGTGGGGTGGGTGGGTTTGCTGCTTCTCTGGCTACCTGGTCCAGTGGGGTGGCCATTGGGATGCCTGGTTACCATAAAAAAATATTTTCCTCCTTCACATTTATTTTCATCTTGTGCAGTAGCACAATCCATGTCAACTCAATAGGTCCAATTGATGTCATTGGGTGAGATTCCTCAAAGATTCCAAGATACCTATCTAGGTTGGTGATTAAAGATCCACCCATGTGTGTGCCCTTTCTTCCTCTAAGTCAGGACTTTGAAGTATAAAGCGAACTATGCTGCCATATTTATGGGTTTTCCACCCATTACAATAGGTAGAATAAATACTTCCATTTGACTGATGCTTCCATGGGACTTCCCTCGCACAAACTAGCCATGCCCCATGGCTCAATGAAATATGTGTAAGGCCAGGCTCCACAGATGAGTGGAAATTTTGAGTCTAGGATCATGATGGGACTAGGTCTCCTGGGCGATGAGTTTCTAGTGGTATGTTGTATTTTTTTGGGATTTCCATGTATTCCATGTAGGATAAATATATGAAATTATGAACTCCTTGGTATAGGTATCAGGCCCAACTCCAAATTCTACCAAACTAAGATGGTGAGGTTTTCTGCCCAACCGGAAATGACGACCATCCATGGTGATCTAGAACGTGGACAAGATCTCTAGGAATATCTCATTTTACATATCTTCCCATACTTATATAATGATGTCAATATGTAATGTATCTAAGAGTCATTAAAAATCATCATCAACGTTCACCTTGGAAAGCATGTCCCAGTCAAAAGTTTTGTTTGTGTGCATCAGATTTTTCTGAAGGTGGAGAATATTAACACGATGTTTTGGGTTTCTAAATTAAAGAACCATGTGAAAGTGAAGGTTCTAATCAGTGTATGGAGAGGAGGATCCATCATTAGAATATTACATAGCATAGGGGTGCTTATTAGATAGTTTCTAGCTCTCTGATTCGGAGGAGGAAGCAGCAGGTTCGGGCTAGATCCATTTGGTCCGTGCCATAGATGATGGAGGGTGGTGCGTAGGGAGGGTGTAGGTCAAGAGATAGAGGATGAGCATGTTTGGAGGCATGGTTGGGTGGTTAGGGAAGAGGAGATGGGGGGTTTTATATTGGAGGAGATGAGTGTGCTCATTCGGTTTTCCGTACAGGAGGAGGCATGGGAGGTGACGGGTCAAGGGAAAAGGAGTTGCAGGTCATGACTTACGAGTCATGACCTGCTATTTTAGAAACATAAAAGACCATGTAAATGATGTGTACATAAGGATCATGTCATTTACAGGTAAGATTAATGAACAAATTGGTGAAAAGGTACACTTCATGAACCAAGGTGTCAAGTCATGTACTGATGTGTTATTGGCCTTTTTTCTTCTCATTTTGTTCCTCCTACTCATGCATACTCGAGACACTTCTAAGATGAACCTAGTATACTTACCTAAATATCTCATATCATGAGTTTCCTTTTAGTTGGTGTTTTATTTAATGTTGGTGTCTTGATTCCTTTAAAATTTTAGTTTATCTTAAGGCTGATGACATAGCCTTCATGGAATGGTTCCTAAAAATCATTAACCTTTAGCCATTTACCTTGAATGGTGGACGTCCAGCTCTTTGAATTTCAATTGTTCCATAGGGAAAGACTTTAACAACCTCAAATGGGTCCGACCATATTGAAAACAGATTTACCATGAATAATATAAGTCGTGAATTGAATAACAATAGTTTTCTTATTAAGATGAAGTTATGCCTTGCAATTCATTGGTCGTTCCACTTCATCTTCTCCTTGAAAATTCTTTCATTTTCGTACGCACCTCCTGTTTTTTCCTCCACAAAGTTAATTGAAATAATTATTCCTCTCTAAAATTTTCTACACCAAGAGTCATCTTTTTAATTTCCCAGAATGAAAGATGTTATATCTCCACTAGAAGATGACATGGTTTATTATAAACTAGTCTAAATGAGGTGGTTCCTATGGGTGTTTTGTATGCATTTTTGTACACCCATAACACATCGTCCAATTTCAGGCTCTAATTACTTCTTCTACCTTTACATTCATCTCTATGATTTATTTCACCTCCCATTTTGACAATTTGACTTTCTCACTTGTTTAGGGGTGATGAGGAGTTCCAGTTTCATAGATAATGTCATATGATTCAGGCATTTTTCTCACTGGTTCATTTGAGAAGTGTGTTCCGCAATCACTAATGAGTATCCACGGAAACCCAAAATGTAAAAACACATTTTTCTAAAGGTATTTCATAACTACCATAACAATTTAATGGGCATTGGATTCAACTTCCACCCTCTTGGAGGAATAATCTTCTAAAACAAGATTGTAATCTCTTCTTTGTAATATAGGTAATGGTCCAATGATATTGATGCCCCCAAAATTGAAAATTTCATCTTCTAGAATGGGGTTATGTGTCATCTCATTTATTCTACTAATGTTGCCCATTCTTTAAAATTTATCACATCACGGGCTGAATACCCTGAAATTGTGATGCAATGACAGCCATAAAAATCCACTTTGTAGGATCTTAGCCACTATTAGCTCATTCCCATAATGCTCACCAGTTGGAGATGTGTGGCATATTTTGATCAAATTCTTCATCTCTTCTTCTAGAAATTAGTTTCTTAAAATTCCACTATCACAACGCTTTAATAAAAGAGTTTCATCCTAGATGTAGTGGTCGGTATCTGATAACAAATTCATCCAATACTCATATGATAGGTGATGATGGTGGATTCATGTGGAAAGATAGTTTTCCATGTATGATTAATAGGGTTAGTTCTTGACACTAAATAAAGTCTCATCTTGTAAATCTACTTCAATATCATCATTGCCCTCTTCTTTAATGATGGTAAGAGGTAATCAAGAGAGGTTGTTTTCAATGATTTTTTGTTCCTTTCATTTACTCTATTATAATTTTAAATTCTTGTAGCAAAAGAATCAAGTGTATTAATTTTGGTTTTTCATATTTCTTGTTCGTCAGGTATCGAAGGGTTGAAAGATCCATATGGACAATGACTTTTGATAGAACTAGGTATGAAATGAACTTTTAAAAGACATAATGTCTCATAAATAGTGGTTGTTTGCATTGACTTTTTGAAATATGGCTAAGAGATCCTTCTCTTTAGTTTTATAATTGATCTAATATTTATTTATTATCTATATGGAATAACAAATTGGGAAGAATATGTTGTTAATGTGATGTCTGATCATGGATCCTATAACAATATCTCTGGAATCATACATAATTTCAAAATCTTTTTCCCGGTTTGGAGTAATGATAACTAGAGACGCAATCATACTTTTTTAGTGTTTTAAAAGATTTTTAGTAGTCCTCAATGAATTTGAAAGTAATATATTCTAAAAACAAATGTGTCTATAGACATGAAACTTTAGTAAAATCTTTTACAAAGCACATGTAGAATCAACATGGACATAGAAATAGATGACCCCTTTTACAGTGGATGATTATGAATGATACTTAAGGAACATGATCTTTATAGGATTGAACTCAATGGATTCTTGAGAGATTGTTTATCCCATTACAATTCCTACCTATATCGTGAAGTGACATTTTTTCCAATTAATTAATAAGCATTTCTCCTCACAACGTTTGAGAACCAGTTCTAGATTTCTTAGACGGACATTTAATGATATCCCATAAACTGAGAAATCATCCATGAATATTTTGATAAATTCTTCATTCATATCATGAAAAATGTGTGTCATGCATATTTAGAATGTTTCTGGTACGTTTCACATACCCAATGACATGTGTCTATATGAAAAAAGACCAAATGTTCAGGTGAAGGTGGTTTTGGGATAGTCCGCATGGTCTACTACAATTTGATTGTATCCTCAATAGACTTCCTATAAACAGTATAAATCATTCACTGCTATTATGTCTAGAATTTGATCCATAAAAGGTAATAGATATTGTTCTTTTTGGTTACTTATTTCAAACATCTATAGTCCACACAAACTCTCCATCCCATGATGGTGCATATTGGAATAAGTTCATTAACATATGTATTTTCAACAGTGATTCATGTTTTCATATGAATTACTTTGAGGGGGCTCACTCATTCACATCCTGAGATATGGGTGATTATTCCAACATCCATGAGCTTCAACACTTCTTTCACGACAACCTAATTCATTGGTGGTGTGATCCACCTATGAGGTTTTCCATTTTTTCATCCTCTTCGAGTAAAATTTGGTGAGTGCACTCTGTAGGATTGATCCCCTTGTTGTCTATCACTTCCCTTGAAATTGATTGGTTGTATATTTTTTGGATATCAAACAATTTTTTCTCTTGATCTTGGGATAGTTTTATGATAATGATGATTGGAAAAGATAAGGACTCTCCTATGTATGAGTAATTTATTATGCTGAGTAAAGGTTTCTTGTCAAACTACGAAGGCTGAATAATGGCTGGAATAAATGCTGGCACAATGTATCTAGTGAGTAGTTCGAGAAATATTACTTCCTCGAAGTCATATTCTTCTCCCTTCTCTAATGACGATTCATTAGTCTCTTCCTCAATAGCCATGAAATCTACTCCTTTTTTGAGAGATAGAGGGCGTTCAAATACACAGTTTCATTAGAGTGTTATACAATCTTTATAAATTTGAACAATATATTTTCTTCTCCAACTATGAAGATGATACTTTTTTTATTGACATCAATCAATGTTTACCCTATATCCAATAATGGTCTTCCAATAATGATGATGACATCTCCTTCTACATACATGTACTACATGAGAAGTTCTGCTGGGAAAATGAATTGTATGACCTTAACCAGAACATCTTCAAATATACCACGCGCTTACAAAAATGAATGATTAGATAACTAAATTTCTACCCTTATTTCTTTGAGATTTGGGAGTCTGAGCTTTTGGAAAACACTCATCTACATCAGGTTAATATTGGCTCCAAGTTAAAAGAGTTCTCTTCCAAATTTCCACTCTCTTATCGCACAAGGATTTGAAAAGATTCCAGGATCTATCATCTTTGGTGGGACTTTCTACTGTAAAATAGAATATCATTCATAATTTAATGAAATGACTCCCAGATATTCTATCTTAATCTTGTTTGATAGCAATTATTTCAAAAAAAATTCATAAATAAGAATTTGGGTGATTACATTAGCTAAAGGAATGTTAATATATATCTGTTTGAAATTTTTGATATACTTTTTTTACTAAGCCTTCCGCTTACGTTGCCTCACTCTTTCTACATATGGAATAGGTGGATTGTATGGAGGTGGGGATAATAAATGGGTTCCTTCTATTTTTCTTGGGATTTCTTCTTCTTATCCGGAAATTCTTCTAGTGATGATGTGGGAATGAATAATTCCACTTCTTATTCTTCTTGATTCATCTTTGGTTCTACTTGTGGCCATGATTCCTTCGGTTATTGAAATTGTAGCATTTTTCTTCTCCTCAACACTATATCCTTATCCTCATCTCATGGTTATGACTCAGTATTACCAGGTAGAGTACCTAGTAATCTTTCAGAAACTATATATTAGATTTGTCCCATTTGGCTCGCTATGTTTCTCAATGCTCTACACTGATTTTTCTTCTCTTACTCTTGTGTATTCATCCTTTGATCTTACTTTTGAATGAAGGATGCTAGGAGGATCTCCAAGTTACTTTGAAATTATGAAGGTTGTTGTTTTGGTCTTGGATGGGTGGGTGTAAACTGTTGTCGTTTTTGGGGCCCCATAAAGGGTTGTTGTAGATATGTCTGTTATTGTGGTCTTGGGATAGGGTCCATTGGTGGACACCATAGTGGTCCCGGGTTACGAAATTGAGCTTGGCCACATCATTTTGGATTATATCCTTTATTTTTTTGAGGTTAATTCTTAGAAGCCTACACTGATAAAAATGTTGTTGTTGTTGATGGGGAAATAACTAATTTTTTTTATTGTAACTAACGTAATTAAAATCCAGTGGTCATTCATATCCTACATTACAATATTCATAATGGGGTGGTCCACTACACACCTCACTTGAAAAAATCTCCATGCCTGGGGTAGGAGGGGGTTTTGTGATTGGTATCTGAAACTAATCAATCTTCTTTTTTAGTGGATCTAATTTCACTAATAACCAGGTGGTCTCAACAACATGGTGGATTCCACATCACGGTGGTTGTCTGTCACTTTTCCATAGAGGAGCATTGTGGGATATGTACTCCAAAATAGATCTTCCTACATTAGGTTTTTCCAACATCAATCTTCCTTTAGTGGAATCATCAATGATTGTTTGTGACACTCGCTAGAGACCATGATAAAATGTTTGCATTTGAATATATGTTTCGAGTCAATTATGCAGACTTTTTCTTATTAGTTATTTAAATCTATCCCATGATTCCAATGTAGATTCTCTATCTGATTGAGAAAATTTCTGAATATTCTTATAGAGATTCCAGGTACAGATTGGTGGAAATTATTTATCAAGAAATTTTTTTGTGAGCTCATCCCAATTTGTAATTGGCTAGGGATATTGGATTTTGAGACATTCTTTTTCTCGGTCCCTGAGTGAAAATCGGAAGACACAAAGTATTATACACTTAGAAGAAACTACCTGGTTCAAAAATGTATCAAAAACCTCTAGGATGGTAGAAATATACTTGAGGGAGTATTTGTTCTAATGAAAACAAAACTACCCCATGTTATATATCATGTGAATTAGTCCACGTTTAATTTCAAGTGTGTAATTGGATATGCAAGAAAACTATGTTGGGTGACACTATAGGGATTGATGGTAAACCTTATCCCATGGTGGTCTTATCTGAGTGCATATGAGTTTCTCCAGGTACGAGTTGATGGTTTGGTGGTTTGGGTCCGGCAGGGTGGTGCTGCTCGGCCATTGCTGACATGTTAACTGAAGACAAACGCCTTTCGATCATAAGATCGAAGGCTAAGGGTTCATGTGCTTCATAATTACTGGACAAGGTGATGTCACCTTGGTACATGCACTAAAAAATCAATGGGATGAAATGGAATCAGGAAAAATAATAAAGGGGATCTGGAAAGGTAATCCTAGGTTAAATAACTAGAGTTTTTTTCTTAAAAATGTCATTGCCTCCCTCAAAATGGTGCCATAATTTGTTCGGCGGTGTGGTAGTGTCATTACTTCCTCTAGCATGATTCAAATTAGAATTTATTTTCCTAGACTTTCCCAAACTACAAGGGCTCAGTTTATTGGTAGTGGGAGGTTTAACCCACAGAGAGATCACTATTTTGGATGGGGAATGCTATTTTTAAAACCTATAGGGGACTCTTTTCGAGAAATATTGTTATTCTGGATTTTACTTATCTTCAAAATAATGGATTCTATAATTAATTAAAGTGATGCTAGGATCAAACTGAGTATCTGAGTGAAGATTGTTCTTTATTTCTAATCTTGGAAAGGTCATTCCACTTAGTCTACAAAAAAATTGTTGTCTCTATTTGATCTTGGTCTGGACACCTAGTTCAAACTTGATTGTAAATATTCTATGGTCAGGTGATAGTTAATATCCTAGGTGAATTACATTTGAATTTAAAGGCATAAATTTTCCTAGGCTAGTGATCATACCTACTCTACTCCAATCAAGATAGGTTCATTTACTTGAATGACCTATGGTCAGGGGCGTTCAAAAAAAAGGAATGGCCTATTAAGTTTGATCATGATTACTAATCTTGTTAGTGTGGAAAAGTTTATAATTAATGATTTATTTAAGTCTTTATATATTTTAGACATAATCCCTACCCCTAAATAATATTTCTACTCATTTTTAGGTTGGATGAAATTAAATAAATGAAAGAAAACATGCTTGACTGGTTGATTAATGGAATTGAGATTATGAAATGGTATATGAAATAAAACATGAACTAAGTAAAGAAAAATTATAAATAAGATACTTAATTGAGAAGTATATTTTAATTGAATAAAAATACAGATATGGAATTGGAATGGCCTTGAAGATCGAAAGATCCATGAATCTTGTATTAATAAAAATGTAAAAACACAAACAATTTGAGAGTTTGAATTTTGAAAGGGAGAAATAACTCACATGGGAGATAAAAGGGTGAGAAAGAGATCAGCTAGAAGTGTCTCAAATTCTCTAACACTCCACTAGTTATATTGGAGAAAATCCTCACGATGTGTACCTGAAGTACACGTCTTGTACCATCAATTCACGCCATTTTCTGTGTATTTTGGATCTCTATCATGGTGCACGAGAATCTTGTGAATTTAAGATGTTTGACTAGGTACACATTGTGTCCTGGGTGTTCATGACATGTAACTCATGTCTAGTACCCTTCTACGTTGAATCCTTGTGGCTTTCTCACTATCTATTAGGACTGCAATCACAACATTTCTTTGATGTACATGACATGTAGTGGATTTTTTCTTCATGATTCATGCAATTGTCATAGCTTGGCTTCACAACATGAGGTAGGATATAATATTCAGGTAAAAGATATGTACTGATGGATCACGATGTGTACTTGTCTATTTATTGGATTTCTCTACCTATCTTCCATAGAATTCTATAAATCTTTTATTCCTACAAAACTAGACACAGACAATGTGCATTGGCAAGTAATTTAATAAAAATTATAAATAATTTACCAATAAATCTATATCTTAATTAGGTTTATCAATAAGGTAAATTTTCCTAATACATATATCCCAAAAATGATATAATATGTTCATTAAAGTTAATACCTATTCATTTTTTTAGGAATTTATATTTTTACTATATGTAGGGAAACCCACAGAAAGAACAATTTGGATTCATTAATCCCTATATCGTTGCAATTCCATAAACATATTTAAATAAGGAAGATATTGAGAAGCCGAAAGATAATCTTAATGTTTAATTTTAGAACCAAAAAATAACAAAATATAGACTCTTTTTTAATCCTAAAATGTAAGGGTAAATCACAATAATCTAATAAAATTATATTCTTTTTCATTAATATTATTTTGTTTTTTAAGTAATAATGGATGATGATCGCACTCAATTTGGATACCCTAAATATTTATTTTTTGTATACAAAGAATGAAAATCCAATAAATCAAACACACATGATGTTTATTTTGAATTTTTAATACACTCCAATAAACATATTATATATTAACTTTGAATTATATGATTTAGTCTGTGTTTTAACATGAATTTGTTTTGATAGTGAGGTCTTTAAATATTGGATAAATCATGAAATGAATTTGGGGAAGCAATATAAAAAGACTATTGATTACATAAAATGGAAAAATATTTAGTTATATATATATATATATATATAACAATGAAAACACATTTCAAGACAATTTACTCATTTTTGTCAATATGTTTTTTAATTTTCAACGTAATATAATTAATGATATTGTGGATATTATATTTGAAAACATATCAGAGATATTATAAAACATGAGAAGACCAACAGACAAAAATAGTTAATTTCCAAAGGTAAATATAGTTTCATTAAAAATATTTTTTAATAATTTATTTTTATATTTTTTCAGTACTACCAAGATTACCGAAAACCATCATAATCAATAGAATAATTCAATTTGTTTATAGATGATTGGTAAGTGTATGTGGTGATATAATGTTTTCCAATATCAATTTTTGGTGATTACCTACAATGCTTGTGATCTAGTATAGGATATGTCCTTATAAATATATTTGGGGTGTGAAAAATTAGTATTAGACTTCTTATATATTATTTTTGATCTACTTCTCAAGGAGAAGTATAATCGAGAAAATCAATTTGTTTATAAATAAATGGAAAGAATACATTGTGTCTGAATGTATACAGGCATCATGAAGAGGTGATTTCTTATTATTTATTTAGTTAATCTCCCCATTATTTTATTATTTTTTGTCATTTTGGTTATTATTTTTAAGTAACACTTATTTTTAAAAAAAATTAAACATTACTTCAAAAGAACATCATATTCACAAAACTATTAAAATTAGATCATATTGTTTTCAAACATTATGGAAATTATCTATTAGTCCTTTTTATGTGTAATAATTTTAAAAACATAAATATGACACATGATGTGGTAGGTATGACTCAAATTAAGTGTTTTCAATACAAAAGGTTCAATTTATTTTAAAATATTTTTTTGAGAACTATGAAAACAATCTTTGACTTCTTCTAAAATTTAAGAAATGATTGATAATTTATATATCATTTCTACGAATTCAATTCACATCAATCTGAAATATTATATTCTATTTTAAAATGCATTGAAAATAGTCAAACCGATCAAATGATCTCATATTTTTTTCTTCTAAAATTTTTATAATGATCCATATTTCATTTTACACATATATGAATTGACCTTACATCAATACGATTCATTATGTGACTAGTATTACTCAAATTATTTTTTTTGAGTTTAAAATAGACATTATTTTTATTAAAAAATAAAATATATATACTGAAAACTGAGAATTTTTTTTAACGATATGATAATTTAGGAAAACAATCCCTTAGACATTGAAGACAAGTATAAATCACCCATACCAAAATATGATGCACGGTGTACCCAGTATGCCTCAAATTGTGTGGTTTTAGTTTAAAATTGACATTTAATTAATATATTATTTCATTTTTATGATTAATTTATTTCTTTATATTATAAATAACTTAAAAACAATTTTCTTTTATAGGTGCATTCTTTTGTTTGAGTTTGGGTGGTTTTTTCGATGCTACTCGTGCTCATGAGATATTGGACATAAAGGGTGAAATTGAGATAATGTCAATAAGGAAATGTGATAAGAATATTTATATACATTGTGAAAATTTTAATTCATAATACTATTTTTGTTAATTTTTTCACCATTTTATCAATTATTTTACATATTATTTCCATATATTTTTAATATAATAATTATTTATTTTTTTTCAAATATATTTTGGGAAGTAATATTTTTACCTAAATTGTTTTTAGTAAGGTAAAAAATATGAAACATGTTACTTTTGGATGGGAAATTTCAGGTAGAATGGGGTTACCTCAACCATAAAAATGGGGAATATTTTCTTTATGGCTTGGTGTAGAAATATTTGAGAAAAACACATAACACATACTCAATCAGACGCACCTCAATCTGATATATAGTGTGCTCAGTATGAGTCAAACTGTATGTTATTAGTTTTTAATTTTCATACAATATTTTTCACCATATTTATTGTTTCAATATATAATTATTTAAGGATAATGTTGACTGTGAGTAATTGGTTCACCGATCATTATAATCCAACATTATATTCATATAATACCATAAATCTATTTTTTCAAAAAATAGGATCTTATAACATCCAATTTCTCCTCCCCCTTTCTATATGGTTATAGGTTCACTTCTAGGTATCATCATAAAATCTATTATTGAATTTTCTTTCCATATATCAATGGTTCATAAAGATCAAAGATCTATTTCTAACGTAAAACATTTTTTATATCTTTGTTGAGATATTATGGATTCTCTTTTTCTATTATAATGACCTTGTGATTATAAACAGACTTTTGTATTGTTCCATATAACTACATACCAATATTACATTAATGAATCTTTCATTATTTATACTTAAATTATATATTTAACATGAACAATATTTCTATTATCTGATTTTAGAATTTTAACTTTTCCTTTTATTACCCCTTCATTTGTTCAGATAATTGTTTTCTATCTAAAATTCATTCTCAAAATTTACTTACATCATCACTAATTGGATTTATATATAGTAAAATGTAATTAACCCAAAATTAACACTTCAAATTTTTGATGTGGTTTACCTTTCATAGGAATAAAATATCCCCCCTGTATTATGGTTTTCACACCCCTCACATAAAACATTATTTTTTTATCGAATGAAGCTAAAGTATGGACGTGACTATAGACCCATTACCTTTTAACCAACATTCTATAAATTAGAAACCAACTTACTATTCTAAAAATGTCTATACATTATGGTTTTTGTATTGAATTATGAGAATTAGATCAATAATAGAGCTATTGTGTCCCATCGGAAAATTTGGGATATCTTATTCCTCACATTATGTAACCTAGTGGGATGGATTATTCATATCCAGAAATCTATAATATAATATTATTGGTTGCACATCTCAATTTATTCATCCAAAAAAATTTCAATAGAGGTAATGAATTGACGATTCTATACTTTTTATTTTCTTCTAATTCTTATTTAATGCATAACAATAACATTATGTCTCCCTTATTGTATTTTATACACATGATCTAGAATAAGATTCTAAATTTATAATCTAGTTTTTTATTTTTCAAATTATATAATATACAAAAATATAATAGTGTAAATATCTTCATTCTTTATTTTGTTTCTCATACATTCACTAAAACTTCATTTATATAGTATCCACATTTCCTATGATGTTAATTCTCTAGAAGGGTTACCCTATATATACAATCTCATGAACCCCCAAGATATCATAAAGTATTTTTCCATTTATCCTCGTCATTAATCATCCTGAAAAACTTCATATATAAAATACATCATTATATTGTGGTATGATTAAATAAAACTTCCACTACAAGACTTATTCGAAGTAATATATGACCTATAATATGTGTCTATTTATTTTTTCAAAGAAATTGATGACTCTTTTAAATACATGGTTATATCATCCAAATTATTAAATGGATTATCCAGTATTTTTTGAAGTCACATCATTCTCTTTATATTTAAAATTGACATTATTTTTTGTAAAAAAACTCAAGTGACATACTCAAAACCAAGAATGTTTTTTAGATTGTTTGGATAATTTAGTAAAATGATACACAAGTCCTTTGTGACATGTAATAATCACCCACCCCCAAATCTGATGCATGGTCCGCCTAGTATGACTCCATGTGTGTTTTTTATTTAATATTGAATTTAATTTTATTAAAAAAATACAAGTGAAATACTTAAAACATATAAAAATCATTCATATTATTGTTATACTTTAGGATGACAATACCTAAGTCATTTTCATTATGTATGAATAATCTACGACTCAATATAACACACGATGTTATGGGTATGACTCAAAGTTTCCATTATAATTCTAAAATTGATCATTTAGTTCAAAAAGTGTTACTCCATAAAAACATAGAAAACATGCCTAGATTGTGTTCATAATTTATGAAAATTTTTCATAAGTCATTTTTGAAATGTTTCGGTCTTTCTAACATTAAACTGATTCATGACGTGTCTGGTGTGACACAAAGTCTGTGTTTCTAGTTTAAAATGACATTTTAGTAAAAATTAAAATAAAATTTTCATAACCCAAAAAATACATTTGGATTGATTAGATAATTTATATAAAAAATACATAAGTCATTTGGGATGTGTAACAATCAGCCTCACATCAGTCCAATTCATTATGTGGTCGTTATGACTCGAAGTATGTGTTTTCAATATATAAGTGGGAATTTTAGTTGAAAACTTTTATCATATTTCCAAAAGAGAGAAAATGGTCATAGATTTATTTCATATATTTATATATTCTATTACATAAATAATTTACTTATCAATTTTTCCAAATACTTATTTAGTTAATTTTCAAAGAAGAAAAGCATGAATATGAAAATGAAATACTGTTATATGAAAGAGTCAACCACAACTCATTCTCATACACGATGTTCTTAGAATGACTCAAAGTTTATATTAAAATTGAAATATTCTATTTAATTTAGTTATTTATAGTAATACTAATATAATAATTTTTTTCTTATACTGGTGAATTCTTTTTCTCATGATGGTGAGGTTTATTTGAAATAGCATGAGTGGGTGCCAGGGGATAAAGATAGAGGAGAATTATTTTTTTAAAGTCTATGATAATTTTTACTTACTCATGTAATTGTTAAAAATAGTGCTTGAAATGTATATATATTGTATTTTTTCTTGTATTTGTTTTGTAAATATTTTATCATTTATATTTTGTATTTTCACATGTTTTTATGGTAGTTCTTTACTGCTGTAGATTGCTGTAAATTGAAAAACACCCTACATTATTCCCATTTATCATCACTACTACAGACACTGATAAAGGAATCCATTATCAATTCATTCAATATCACGGATCAGGGGGCCCTTCATGAGTTCTTATAAAAGTAATTATCAAGGGTCCCGTCATCAGTGTTTCTAAAATCACAAATAATGTGTCCCTTTATCACAGATTTTTTAGGAGGGATTAAGTAACCCTTTATCAATACTTTTATTAGAGTTAATAAAGGGAATATTTATCAGTTCTAATTAAAATCACTGATAAGTGGGGGGGGGGTGTTATCACCTCTAAAAGAATAATGATAAAATACTAGGGCTTTTAATCATGCTCTAGTAGTTACTGCTTATTTCACTAAAAATGGGAATTTTATATTTTGTTAAAGGATTTTTTATAGTAGTGTGCTATGAATAGATATGAAACATGGTGAGATATAGTGATGTAATGAATAATTAATTTAGTAGATTATGATTATTGTAACATGATAAAAAAAATATTAATTTTGTGTTCAATTTGATATAATGGGGTACACAAAGAAGCTCAATGTAATTTTTGAAGCTAAGTTGATGTCAGACTATTTTTAAAAAGGTTAGTAAGTTCTAGAATGTTTTTTGGATTATATTTATATAATGATACATATTATCTACATGGATTAGGTATTTTTGAACAGTATAAGAACTACTCTTCGATGCTTCAAGGAGTTGTTAAAGGAATCAATGTCATCGGAGTACTAATTTTTTTGTCGGGATGCTCATAATTAGTCACGTGACGAGCTACATAGATCGAATTGTAGTAAATGAGTAAAATAGGGGGTTTAGTAACATAGTCTAGCTAGTGGGATTCTAGATATTATGGACTATGAAGTGATTATCCTAAAAATAAAAAAGGCCAAAATATGAATTCAAAATATATGAAAATAAATTTAAAATATATTTTTAGTTTTTCCAAAAAAAAATTCAATAAAATAATATTTATTTTAATATAATGAAACTAAATTAGAGTTGAAAATTGAATCCAAATTACAGAAATTATTAGAAATGTAAAACTGATGAATATTTTATAAGAAAAGTAGGTTTATTTATGAATTAAATAAATAATAAATAATAAATAACTCCAAATCATATACCCTCCCTTATTTATCATTTATGATATATAAAAAAATTCATTAGAATTTTACAACATGGATAAATAATATACCTATCATTAAAATTTTATATAACAAATTTTAACCATATTTAGAATTATTGTATTTTTTTATCCTAAATACAATATATATTTTCAATTTCACATTCATAAAAAATAGTAATACATAACTAGATCACAAAACTAGTTCATTGTTTTAGAAACAAAATTCACAAAAAATAAATTTATTTCTAAAAAATTTGTTTACCAACATAGATTTCACCTAGTACAAATAATAAAAAATTATTATTTTAATCTAATTTAAATAAAAATATGATTAAATTTTTTAGAGTATTTTAAATTTTTTTATTAAAATAAACCCCAAAATATTTTAAATTAAATTAAATTTCACAATTTTCCTAAAGAAACACTAATATATATGTAACATACTCTTTCTAGTTTTAATACTATATTTATTAAAACTTTATGTTTAGTATTTCAGTTAAAAAACTCCAGTATAGTGATAAAAAAATAATATTTTGAAGATTTTTATAACCTAAAATCCAATTCACATCCTATAAAAATCTATATAGTCTAATTTAAATCTACTAAAAAAACATAACATCCCTATCATTATCAACCATTTTTTCAAAATCATGACATTGTAGTCATTTCCAATTTATAATGCTTCCTATATAAATTTCATTCACTTTTATTCAATAACCTCTTATTTATGTTGATTTAAAAATTTTATATCCATATATACCTATTAGGATACCCACTATCTATGTAAATATATTTCTTACTCTTTACTAAAAAGATAACATATTCATTGTTTTAAACACTCCTATAACATGACCATTGTTCCATAATTTTTTCTATATAATTACCTATTAAAAAAGATATGAATATTATACTAATCATGAGGTCTTTTCAAGAGCCACTCTATGGTTCTAGGTTTTTACGGAAAATGTATTAAAATATGGGTTAAATAAAAAGTTTTATTTTAAACATAATGCATGATTATCATCAAAATTAATGAAAAAAGGTCACTTGTACCAAAATATCATCAAAATAATTCAACCCATCATTTCATAACACATGAATCTATTTTAAATAAGGATTTTTCATAAATTTTATTTTTACTATATATATATATACATATTTATTATCTAATTATTTATTCATTTATTCATTTTTTATGTACATAGTTCTAGATTAACACATTATTGTAGAGGAAAAAACAATTAATACAATATTATTGAATTGAATGTTTATCCCCAAGACTACAAAATTACCCTTAACACATTTCTTTAAAATTTATTATAAATCCAAAATAAATCGCAAACAAACATTATGGGATTCCACTAAGAAAAACACCTAACCTTGGCTGAGGAACGTAACATGACCTCATGAGTACCTCCCTATATACAAGAGGCTTCCGACTAGATTTGAGGGACTAAGATGAAATATTGGGAGACTAAACCCTTAGTAATTGAATAATTACCAAAGTACATAATTATATAATGAATAATTAGAGTAAACATCAAAACTATAACATGGGAGAAAAATAAATGACATCACATGATTAGACAATATGACATACAATATATTGTAAAAAATTATCAAAGATCCGCACATGTTGTAGATATATATAACATAAAAAAAATTAAGAATAATATTCACAATATGAATCCAGATTCTGTCCTCACAACACCTTAACCGAGTTAGTCCACCTGTAAAACATCCATGAGAAGGGCCTTTTCCCTCATCTGAAATCCATCACCATAAAGACTGCATGTGAATTGATATTTTCATTTATTGTTTCAGTATTATCCCAGTAAAACAACACCAAAAAGTCATTAACATAAAGGAAATAATCGTATAAAATATCATGTGATGATAGATTAAAAAATAACCAATAAAAACACAACATGTTGGGTAAATATTCAATAACTCAGCTTCCATAAACCACAACCCAAACATTGATGCCCCATTACTGTAATGAATGATCTTTCGGTTCAATAATAACACAAATGAAACATGGATAATTAATTTCACTCTTTTATTTGTCCCATTAATCCCTAACCTATTCCTTCTCAATATAGGGTGGTTATAAATATCACCCAAACCATCCCTTCAATCTCTGGGAGGTTATAGTCGATCACACTACCCCATCAAAATAGACTCTAGTGATGACACATCAATCACACTAGCCCATCCTCATAGAAAAATGTAGGCCGGAATTAGTCACACCATCCCATTTCCATATATTCTAGGGAGTCCAATATTAACCACACTGATTATCCCTAGAGATTATGGGGATTCCACATTTTTTTGTGGTGTCCTTATTTTTCATGTGAAAATTTCAACATTTTGATCATCAAATTTAATGATTTTGATTGTTTTTTTCACATAATTTAGTTTTTTATTTCATTTTGGGTAATTTAAATTAGATGAATTAATTGGGGTAATATGGTTTGAAAATATTAAATTTGATTACTTTTTGTGGTTATGAATTTATAGTTGATTTTTTGCTATGTGTTTAATTTTATTAGGTAAATAATTGGCTTACACCTAGCAAGTAATCTACCCCAAACATAATTACCCATAGTCTCCCTAGTAATAATAGACCATGAGAGAGGGGAGGGATAGCTATTAAGTTTCTTAGTTGAGTCATGGGTCTTGTATATAGTCTATTAGAAGGTGCACTCGCATAAGGGGAATCTTTGTGTAATAGTGGAAGGAGATGATTCTACTGGGGGTCCGGAACACATGATGGTAGAGGTCATATGGACTTTGTCCAAATTTAATAAGAATCACTGGAAATGATATCTATTATAATTCATGACACCCTTGCATTGAAATATGATTTGAGACACATTTCTACAGTAATGATTCATCATTAACCTAAATTATGCCGCTTCTCTGGAGTTCATAAGCACAACCCTTAAAAACACATGACCACAACTCCCTTCCAGTGATGTTGCATCGAATGGAACCAAGACACAATTTCTATCACCATTAAACACCCAAGATGGAGAATTTTCAGTTTGAGCCATGAAACCATTTTACAGCCTCAAAGTTACATGGATGACCATAGAAGCTCAACATGATGCTTTTTGACCCATTAAATATAAATAATATTTCATGATATTTGATGAATTATAATGTTTATATACGCTCATTTGATCTCCACCATATCCTACTTCCACTAAATTCCAATCATTTGAAAACCATTTTTAGCATTTAATTGAAGGATGTGCTACCATTAGTGATTCCTCTATCATGTTACATCAAGTCGGAGATACTAGTACTATAATTGGGCAAACATATCTACTATTAGAACTCATACCACCAACCATGATACCACCACCATTGTGATTTAATATCTCTTGTTCTTCATCTCACGTGATACTACTTGTGTTCCACCACCAAACATACTACCTTTTCTTGATATTTTTGGTATACTTACATTACCGATTTCCTCCACCATCAAGACGATTTCATTAGGATTATTCCATTGAGAAATGTAACTTTTATATAGGTAAAACTTTTCTGTTTCTACTTGGCTACTCTCATTTTGACATTTTACCATAATCGGGAGATTACACCACCCCCATGGGGTTATACCACTATCATAGGATACTACCTTCACCATAGTTCTTCTATTACTACTTCTACCTCCATCCCACACCTATTTTCAACAAACTATGAAATATTCCCCCATTGATACACAGTAAAGGAATCCCATTTCATAATGTGGGATGAAGTTACTAAATACTTTAGTACCTAATTGAGAGGGAAGAGCATGAAGTGTCCATTAAAAGGCTATATTTTGTGGTTGACATGATTGTATGAACAAGGAGGATAATAAAGAATCGTTCTATATTGGGAAGAAAAATATGAAACAATTTTGAATGTAGAGGTTCTATCTAGTCTTTATAAATATTGAAGGTTAGCAAGGAAGTGAAAGTTTGGATTGTGTCACATGTATCCATGTTCAGGGCAACACGATCCAAGAATGGTGTTGAGTTATATTTCACATAAAATTTATTATAGGGGGTATAAAAGAATATTAAATTGATATATGGATCAAGTTGAAGTAAATGAAATATGGGCATGTTAATGTTGTGTTCTCTCACATTATTAGTAATGTAAAAGGATATAAACAAAAAAATTTAAAAAGAAAATATGTGACTGATTCAAAGATTTGTAAATTATGAATGATATTTGAATGATATATTTTAGATATTACAATGTTTTATTCATTGGATACCAATGCCTATAAATAAATATATGTTTTCTATATGACGGGGAATCGACCACTTGATTGAGAAATACAGCCAGAGCTGCTGCTTCATTTTTCTATTATAGTTTAGTTTCATTGTGTTAATATAACTCATATTCATGTTTTATTATAGTTTTCTATTCCTATATCTCCAACATGATATCTTGTACACCTGATGATGAGTAACCTATACAAATAATATTCCAAGAGAGTAATATAGTGTTGAAGCTAATTTCATTTTTAATAACAGTATTAGGTTAATCTGAATAATATTTGTAGTCAGTGAAATTCTCCATCCATTTATCAAATGGTTAGCTTCTTATTCTATAATCATTCTCCCTCAATTGAGGAGGTGGATGTGTGGTGTACATAGAGATTATTGGGTGAAATATATATTCCCAAACGAGGTCGAAAAATATTTTAACATATATGATGGAGTATTTACATTATGTACCCCTAAAATAGGTAATGAAGGTTCATTCTGGATGACTATCATGGGAGAATTTCCTTTTCTCTCTTACATGTTTTAATTCTATTTCATTGAATCAAGTTATTTAGTTTAATTTTTTCATTCTTAAATTAGAAAAAATAAAACACCAATGATTTCAAAAAATAATAAATCACCAAAATTTTAATAAGAAAATTTTGATTATTTTGTGATTGGATATAAATCTTCTCAAGTTAGACATCCTGTTTCAGCCACTGTGTTGCACTAGGAAAATATTATACCTCTTTCATAACCCCATGATAGGAGTGTATACATTTATTATAATTTCCATAGAGATAATTAATTATTTCACTCACTATTTATTTACAAATGTGGGAATAGTTGGATTTATAAAAAATAAAAAAATCTAATAAATTATATTACTCACCAAGTTCAATGGGAGATAAGGTTTATTTATCTACTAGAAAATTCATGGGATCTTGAAAAAAAATATTCGTAGAGGCCGAATTCAGTGAGAATGTAGATGAATTTAAATATACCCTCGAATAACCATTAGTGGAAGTATTGAACTGAATATTTACATAACTACTAGTGTACTTCCTAAAATTTTATCAAGAAATTTCTAAGAATGAAATAGATACTTCTTTGTATCCCCTAGTTTTTCTATAGAATTTTCTAGATGAAACATCAATAAAATGTCATAGATAATGATATAAAATACCAATTGCACTGGATTGAAGAGAATATACAGATGATAAAGAGCCCAATGGAATAAAAAAACCATGAATAGAAACTAGAGAAAGAATACTAACTAGCGGGGAAAGATATAACCCCAATCATTTTTCAAAGAAAAATAACCTAAGGGGAGCTATGAGGAAATACTCAAAGATACTTTCATCCTCTTTCAACCATTACCAAAAAAGACATGTAAAAAATATTTTCTTATTGATGTAATAATGAGAGGTAAATAAGATTTGGATGAATTTCGGAGTGAATATGAAATTAAAAAAGATTAATTAATCCTTAAAGTTGAAAAATAAACACCTTTATATCACTATCTATCATTGTATGATAATGAAACCACCCATGTGGTAGATTTCAAAAAAATATTGGATGATCCTAACTACCATACACTACGTTTTAAAACACAACTCCAAATAGAGTCTTCCAATGAATATGAAATTGATGTTTAACCAACATGGGAAGATTATTTTATCTCAAAAATATTCTCATCTAATTTTATTGATGCTAAATTTATTATACCCTCTACTTGTTTAAATTTTCTATATTCAGCCCACACATTTACTTCCCATGATAAATATCTTGAAATTTAATTTTCAACTAACGTGTAACACTTAGAGATCTCTAAACATTTTGAATATTTATTGGACGTAGTATATAAAGAGATACTTTTTTATTTTGTTAAGGAAATAGAGACACATGTTTCCTACATCAAATGAGAATAAATTTTCATCGACTCATGGTATTTAATTTTTTTCTAGTAGAATAAAACTCTGACATTTTATTTCATTACTCCATCAATGAAGTGTAACTTTATAGATTACTCTATAACTAAGTATAGGTTGTAGAAGATGAAACCAAAAATTCAGAGGAATTGTTAATTATCCTAAATCACCCATGAAAGTTATATCTTGTTACCATGCTGGTGGATTCTACACAGTCTATCCATGAATTACTTGACCAAAAAAATGTTGTAAGATAAGATATAATTAGTAAGTTTTAGTGGGTCAAATCAAATAAATTACACCCACTTTTGATTGTAATATAATATATAGAACTTCATATATGGAGGCAGTCAAAACCCAAGATGAATTTGGGGTTCAAACCACAATTTACCCCACTTTTATTTATTTATTTTCTTTCTCATACTCTAATCATTAATTTAATTCTTTGTAATTGTTGTTAAGAATATATTTGGGTTCTTCCAAAATCCACAATATTTTAGAGTTATAATGACATGGTGATCACACTTTCATTAGAGGTTTTATTTTGTAGTTTCATGGTAGTAATGACACATGTTAGCCCAGTAATAATGTATAAAATAAATAAGATGTATATATATTCATTTATAAGGGATTTCAATTATATATTCTTGATCTATTATCTAACTACATTTCTTAATATATATATATATATATATATTGACTTTTAAAAGTAAAATTTTCATACACACAAACACAAAAGATTAACATTATTACCAGAATAATCTTAGAGACATGAGTTTCTTATAAATCATATGATACCATGTTTTATATTAATAATTTAATTGAATAGAATGAATAGAGTGGGGGATTTAATAATTAGAGTGATGTATAGGATGTAATTTTCCAAATCATGTTTTTTGGAATTTGTTGATTGAAGAAAAATGAATTTATATGCCATTTTCATAATTGTTTTTAAATACATGTAGACAATTTTATTATTGTTAATGATTTCCATTAGTTATTTTATCTAATGTTATGTTTCATTCTAGAGAGTACATATAGAATTAATACCTCAAATTTATTTCTTATGAATATTTCTCAACTGTTCTTAGGGAATGAGATATTCTAGATATTGTATTAGAGCATGTCAAATATGTTATTATACAAATTAAAATATAATATAATTTAGGAATGATATTTATTTAGAACTTATGCTTGATACCATAACTTGAATTAATCCATATTTAGCTCATATAAACAATGAATTACATTGTTATGAATGAGACACATTAAAATACAATTATATCCCTTATGAAATGACTTTATGTATTATACAATATATTTTAATGATGAAGTATTGGATGAGAGAATATGTGGTGTAAGGGATGAGGTAAAATGAATGAAATTAGCGTGGGTTCTTATTTTGGGTATTGGAAATGGTTTATTCTCAATTACCACATTTTATTACTACCCCTCTTGAAACAAATGTGTTTAATCTTCGAAAAATACAAAATTAATCATTTATAAATCTAATGATTTTATCATATTCAATTTTGTGGTGGATATTATATGTTTTTCCAAAACAATTTTCAAAAAACTAAAAAAATAAGAAAAATTAATTTGAAAGACATAAAATACTGAAAATTGACAAAAATTATAGTGGGTGTATATCATTCATTATACTTATTGCAGCATGATAATTACCTTGAGTATATGGGGTAATGGTAGTAATCCCTTTAAGAAGGGAGAATTTTATTAATGATTTTACTTTTGAATATCATGCATAATAAATCATAGATAAGTCTCGTGTTTTGATATTGAATGTTTTAAACATCATTACCCACAAAACTAAACCTCTGAGTATCTATGTCTTTAATTACAATGAACCTATAATTTTCTATGATTTTTTTATTTAAAATGTAATGATCATTAGTCTTTTGGAAGTATATGGGAGGTACACGTACTCATGGTATGAGAATAACTCTATTTCAAATATTTTACCTTGACTGTTAAGAGAAAAGAATTCATTATCAAGTATGTCACAACATGGAATTCATAATAAAAATATATTATGATATGTGAATGAATGAAAGGGGTAGAATCTTTTTTTTCTAAGGGGATAATATAAATGATTAATTGACATGGATTCATTGAAAAAGTGTTAGGTATAATTAATATTTTATAAGTATTTTTAGAATTTTATTTTATCATTAATAATTGTATTATTTTATTACATTTAAATGTTGATATTTTTATGCATGGTGTTGCTCTTGGATTTATTTAATGATTATATTCTTAGGGATAATCATGAGTTCATTCCTTGGGGTATTTTACGCACTTATATTTTATGAAAAACAATTTTTTGATTAAAATTTTAATATTATTTTATAGTTTATCCCAAATAATTAATTGTTTTATTTAATTTTTTTTGTAATTTACAATTGATTAATTAATTGTTGTAAGAATAAAGAAATGTTAAAATGTAATATTATTTGTGCTAATGAATATTTTGTTGAATTTTTACTAAGTTATTAATTTTTTGGTGTTGAAAAATTGGCGAGAACCCTATCTAGACCTGGACACCCCATAAAAGTCACATAGCCTCCCCCCAGGTTAGCTGACCAAGATAGGGTGGAGGGAAATCTGAGGTGTGGCTTTTATACGTTGTGGTTTGCACATGGAATGAAAAGATAAACACACCAACACATTTGAAAGATCCATTTGGTGATGGGAGGAGAGGATCACATGGTAGGTAATGACTCTACAGTAGTAGAGATCCTCCAACCTTAGTATGGATTTTTTTAGTTTCCTAAGACATTGGATATATTATAATGGATTAGTCCCCCATATTGATATAAAACCTAGGAAATGGTTATATTTTAATTTTTCATCATTATCATAAATAATTCCATATCACTTGAGTTTTATTTCTACAACCATATAAATACACTGTTGTAACACCCCGACCCCAGTTACCTAGAGTCGTTGCATTATTGCATAACATTGGCATGATCACAAAAGATCAAGTCTCGAAAGACCGATTAGTTTAGTATCCTTGGAAACACTAGATACATTCATAAGTATTACATTACATCATAATGTAAAAAAACTACAACAACATTTTGTCTTCATATCCCCTCTTACTATCCCTGCAGGTCATTTATAATATACTTCTTCACGTCCTAGAAAAATTAGAACATTGAAAGGGGTGAGCTCAGATGCTCAGTAAGGATAATAATATAGCGGAAGATTTCATAAATAAAAAAAAACATTTAAGGCAATGTATAACTAAAACAAAAGCCTTTTAAACATGAACTTCGACATAATATGGTAAAAGTAAAATGAAATAATTCCATTTACTTATTTACATGGTTATTATACTGGTCGAATAATCACATGCAATATCAATAACCACTTTCATAATGATGGAATGCATAATGCCAGACTATCATAACCACGTAGCCAAGGCCTCATGCCCAGACTACAAATAATATTTTGTTAAGGCCTCGTGCCAAGACACTAGTTTGTCTAATTAGACCTGCCGATGCATCGAGGAGCTATAGCGGGTTCCACCCGTCACTTATTAAGTCCAATGCATTCCTCATATGAACAGGTTTAAACATATCATAAACCATGACATAATCATATCACATAAAACACGCATAAAGGAAACATAACATTTCCATATTTCAATCACACGGTATCAATACAACACATTGATATAATAAAAGCATTTTCAAAAGCATTTTCAATACCAGAATAAAATAAAATTAAAACATTGTATTTATTTTTTATTTAAAAAAAGTTATGGCTTGTAGAGGAAGCCGGAACTCAAATAATGGTCACGGCGGAGGAGAAGTCGTTGTCACTGCATACATAAGAAAAAAACATTCCTTCTGTCATTTAGTAAAAACACTTCGTATAAAAATATTCCTTTTTAATAAAAGTAAAATTCAAAGGGGTTTATACACCATATAAAGGAAAGTTGTGTATAAAACCAAATATGCCTCAATGAAAGGAGATTGAGACGAAGTCCTTACAATGATCATTTTTAAATAAAATATATCTATTATGTGTATTCACTATATGTACACATAAAGAAAGTATAAATACAATATAGTACATAATAATATCATGAAATAATTTGGAAGTATGTGATTAACACAAAGAATGGAAATTGGGTTAAGAAGTTCCCTTATCTCGTGTCCGACTTGACTCGATCGTTCTTTAATCACCTGAATAATAATCTAGAGTTTATTTCTATTTTATTAAAAACCTTTTTCATGTTCATTATTCCTTTTATATCACTTATTACCATGTTATGAACATTATGTAATTATTTAAGTTAATAACGGTAATTTTGTCGATCTTTGGTACTTGAGTCAAAAATAAATTTATTATAATTAAAAGTTGATCAAGTGGTGAAATATCCATTATATCCAGAATTATATTCATGATTTAGATATCATATATATCATATATATCCAGTATATACATTAATTAATAATATTACATAACATTTAGAGGTAAGAAATGAAATGCACCGTTAATGGAGACGGTAAGCCGTACGTACGCATGGACGCTACTTTCATTTATATTTCGTATTTAATGGAATGAAATTATAATTATATAAAGTTTTATTATAATTACAGTATAATATAATGTATAATACAATTTACTCCATCTTTTATACATCCCACATATGGCATTAACGAATAAAATCACTTTGAGGGGGCGGTAGTCCGCACTTCCTAAAAGGAAATTATCGCGTTTACCCATAATGGAAATCATTAAGGTATGCCATAAATGAAAAATATAGAATAATAAGGAAAACAAAAAAATAATATATATCATATATAAAAAATATTTTCATCATAATGGTCACCATGAGAGGTGTAAAAATAAGATTGAACAATCATCGTTTTGTGAGACAGTATTTTGCCACCCACAGAAACAGTATGTTCTTTAACCATTAGATGAAGGTGTGTGTATGTGTAAATAAAATAATTATCATAAAAAAATAATATTATATTATAGATACTGGTTTTGTTACAAAATAAAATAATAAAAAGATTTTAGGGGGTTGGAGAAGCAAAATAAAACAAAAGAACACAAGAGAAGACATTACCTTAAAATCGGATAACTAATTTTGATTTGAGCCAAAGGCTTCCTTGGGAAGAATTATGCCCTAATTGAGGCCTCTAGGAGTAATAGAGGGAAGTTGGGAGAGTATTTGGGCAGAGTTTTTCCAAACCAAATGACATGAAGGTGTGAATAAGGTGGTAGAGGTGAGGGCCTTTTATAAGAGGAGAGGAGAGGCACTCTTGGAAGGTCATGAAATGATACATTATTATGAAGTGATTTTCGAATTTCAAAGGTCCCACAATGATGTATTTATAGTATAAGGTGATAAGGGTTATAAATATACACATTAAATAGGTTTTAGACAAGTGTAAGTCTTAGATTATACATTATGTTTTCAGTTTCTTTAAATCGTTAATTAATGAGGTAATCGCTGTATCATCATGGTGTCATAAAAACATAATTTATTTAATGTCTAAAAATAAATAAAAAATACTATGATGCAGGAAATATGTATAGATTTACAATGAATATTTATAGTCAAAAATTTAACTTATATAACCCCATGTAATAATTTTTTAGTAAAACAACACATGTTTGTGACAATTTTATTTTTACTTTAAATAAACAGTTATTTATGTCATTTACCTACCAAAGTGGCTCTATGGGGTCCCCAAGTTAACCAATGGATTTTCTCGGTCTTCCATGACACATCCAATTAGGGTAGGACATGTTTCTAGGTCATTTCATATTTTTAAAACATTATTTTTACCTTAAATTGCACTAATTAACTTTAATCGCGATTAATTAAACTTAAAAGTTACTATTCACCAAAAAATTATTTTAATCCCATTGTACCACATTTTACTTCCTAATGAAAACCATGTATGTAGGATTTCTGAAAATCAAATCACAGAAGTGGTAATGTTTCATTTACATGAAATATTTGTTTTTAAACTACCACTTAGTGGTTTCACTATTCATCAAAAATTGAAGTTTTTCAGAACAATGCCAAAATTTCACCCTAAGTTATAATTGATATTCCGAATTCAAAAATGATGTCTATTTTAAAAATTTCCAAACATATAATTTGAATTAATTAATTTTATAACTAATTCCTGCTGTCACAACAAATAGCGTGTTTTTAAGAATCAATATATATCAAAAGATTGACAATTGTTTTTGTCCAATTTCAATGTTAAATTAATTATAATGACCACCATTGGATAAAATGGTAAAAATATATTCTAATTATAATTTAAAAACACTAAATATTTTAATTTATCACTATAAATTATTTTTATTAAAAAAGTTGTTTTATGTATTTTTCACTATTTATAAAAAAAATTGGAATTTCTCAGAAAATTACAAAAAATTTAATAGAGGCTAATTTCGATTTTCTTAATCCAAAAAGAAAGTCCATTTTGAAATATAAAATATATATAATTTCAAAAAGTGTGTATTACTATTCATAATGGCTATTTTGATTGGTCGTGGTGTGTTAGAATCTCGAACTTGCGTACAATGCAAGCTATTGCATTATTGAATGAGAAGAATATCATGGATGCTCGGGGTGTTACATTATTCCCTCCTTCAATAAATTGCATCCTAGAAATTTGAAAATTTTCTTTGAAAATAAAAGGTTGAAAATAGAAAATACCTTTGTGGAAAACCCACATCGGAAATAAGGTTAATAAAATTTAGCCTTAAAAAGAGGGAAAAGGAAATGAAAAAGTCACCACCAAATTATGATCTCGATAAGGAGAACATTGGTGGAAATTGGAGACATATAATTGGAGGAAAAGCGTAAATATTTGTAGGGAGTGATTGAGGTCATGAATCATGAACATGTTTAAAATTAAGGGCCTCAAAGCCTTTAATCTATGTTGATTTAAAATATTATCAGTCCAAAAAGACATAAGGTATTAGGATAACACATTTTTTGTTTTAATATCCCTTATTAAAGTTTAAGAATCAATTTATTCATAGCACATGAGATAGGTATATATATATTTATGCTTGACAAGTAGAGTTTCAACCTTCAACTAATTTCTACCACAAACTCATCTTTCACTCAAAAAGATAATAGAACTCAAAAATATTATATTTATACTAATCGTACAAGGTTAAAAATATTAACACATACCATTTAGATTAGGAAAACTATTTTGTAATAACCAGGGACTTTCTGTAGGCTAGTGGTAAAAAATAATGGTATGCCGCACTATGGTTGTGGGTTCAATTCCTATAGCTTTGTCCGACGCGACGGGTTATCCCCCAACCTGCAGGTTGTCCTTTTCCTAAAACTATAGTATTATAATATTCTAAAAATAATCTTCATAAATGTTTTAACCTTAAACAATACTATCCAAAGTTCAACATAATCCATTCCAACCTTTATAGTTATCCAAAATACCTCTATCCAACTCACAGTCCAAATTTTATAAGGAAGGTAAATATAATGATGATACTTTTTTTCACATAAAAACATGTGAACACCTTGATCATGTATTCTTTTAAAACACTGAAACATCCTAAATTACCATTAATTTTTATTGATTACATTCATGATCCCTTGTTCCTTATAAAATACTAGATATACTCTTTCTATCCAAAAATGTATACACATCATTAATCAGTTTCAAAGAAGTTAAGAATATCCAATTGAATTTATCCAAATCAATCATTTATGATTCCAAAATCACTATCTCGGTATCAGAACCATATTATGGTTTATCTTTCTCTCAACCATATATTTTCCAAAAATTTAACCTACTGTGGAGTCACTTTTCTTGGTTCCACACAATCTCAAGTCCTTGATGAAATAGTACTGCAGTACAATCCTTATATACTCGATAATTATTATAACCAGTGCATCATTGATACAACACTCAAATGACATAATTCATTAATAACAACATAATAACTCTAATCATTCCTCCTCATCTGTGGTAGTATCATAACTTGATTTTTATCCAATAACATCATTTGGTGCATACTCTGATGATTTGGACATTGGTTTGCATAGTTTCACCACTCCTTGTAGATAAAGCATTGTACATTTGAAACCTTTTTCTTACCCTTGTATTCATGCACTTGGTGTCCTTTTTCTCCACACTTATAACAAACTCCCATTCCCTTCAGGAATGTTCTAAGGTGTTTCTTCCCACATTTATCACATATTGGAAAATTCCTCTTTCCCCTCGTCCCTCTATCCATCATTCTCTCTTCCATCCTTTTCCTCTCTTGCTCCTCTTCAAAGCCATAGGACTCAGAGAATTCTTTATATATCTTATTAACACATGATACTATTTCTTCATATGTTGAGAACACATGGGAGACTATTTCCCTTCTAAATGTTGGCTTTATACCATGAAAGGTATGATCCTTCTTACTCTTTGGATCATACGTTTTGATGGAGTTCACATTCCTTATACTGGGCGCCATTTCTATACAATGGCATAAACTATGTTAGTTTATGAATTGCAATGAATAATTCCAAACTTGTAAAATACTTAATGTAAATTGAATGGTTTATGAATATAATACATAATAATAAAAAAAATTCTTTGAGGAAGTATATACTCATAAACCTTCATAGTGGTTTGTAAAAAAATGAGAATTATCCTAAGCATATCCCCCGGGAGTGTCATAACCAAAAGTACAGCAAGGCCCATTGTCGTGCACTAGTTCCTGTTCCAGTATAGCTCAATGTTGTGTTTTCAGGTTTTACCCCTAGGTACATCTGTGCCAGAGCCGCCTCTTCCTGATCGTATCTAGGTAGGGATGTATTGCTCGGAAAACTCCTAAAATCTCTATAATACCAAAATTCTAGGATGCTCTTCTATACTAATATTCAATGTCAATCTTAGGGCTACATGCTCTAATAAGAGTTTATCTATATCTAGATTATAAGGTTAGTACTAAACTGCCTCTGATACAAACTGTAACGCCCCAACCCCAGTTACCTAGAGTCGGTGCATTATTGTGTAACATTGGCATGATCACAAAAGATCAAGTCTCAAAAGACCGATTAGTTAAGTAGCCTTGGAAACACTAGATACATTCATAAGTCTTACATTACATCATAAAGTAAAACAAAACTATAACAACATCTTGTCTTCATATCCCCTTTTACTATCCCTGTAATTCATTCATAATATACTTCTTCACATCCTGGAAAAATTAAAACATTGAAAGAGGTGAGTTCAGATGGTCAGTAAGGATAACAATATAGCGGAATCTTTCATAAATATTCATAAACATTTAAGGCAATGTATAACTAAAAAAAGCCTTTTAAACATGAACTTCAACATAATATGGAAAAAGTAAAATGAAATAATGCCATTCACTTATTCACATGGTTATTCTACTGGTCAAATAATCACATGCAATATCAATAACCACTTTCATAATGATGGAATGCATAATTCCAGACTATCATAACCACATAGTCAAGGCCTTGTGCCAAGACTACAAATAAGATTTTGTCCAGGCCTCATGCCAAGACACTAGTTTGTCTAATGAGACCTGCCGATGCATCGAGGAGCTATAGCGGGCTCCACCCAACACTTATTAAGTCCAATGCATTCCTCATATGAATAGGTTTAAACATATCATAAACCATAACATAATCATATCACATAAAACATGCATAAAGGAAACATAACATTTCCATATTTATATCACAAGATATCAATACAACACATTGATATAATAAAAGCATTTTCATTCAATACTAGAATAAAATAAAATTAAAACTTTGTATTTATTTTTCATTTAAAAAAAGTTATGGCTTGTAGAGGAAGCCAAAACTCAAAAAATGGTCATGGTAGCGGAGAAGTCGTTGTCGCTGCATACATAAGAAGAAAACATTCCATTTGTCGTTTATTAAAAACAGTTCATATAAAAATATTCCTTTTTAATAAAAGTAAAATTCAATGGGGTTTATACACCATATAAAGGAAAGTTGTGTATAAAACCAAATATGCCTCAATGAAAGGAGATTGAGACTAAGTCCTTACAATGATCATTTTTAAATAAAATATATCTATTATGTGTATTCACTATATGTACAAATAAAAAAGTATAAATACAAGATAGTACATAATAATATCATGACATAATTTGAAAGTAGGTGATTAACCCAAAGAATGGAAATTGGGTTAAGAAGTTCCCTTACCTCGTGTCCGACTTGACTCGATCATTCTTTAATCTCCTGAATAATAAACTAGAGTTAATTTCTATTTGCTTAAGAAGCTTTTTCATGTTGATTATTACTTTTATATCACTTATTACCATGTTATGAACATTATGTAATTATTTAAGTTAATAACGGTAATTTTGTCGATCTTTGGTACTTGAGTCGAAAATAAACTTCTTATAATTACATGTTGTTCAAGTGGTGAAATATCCATTACATCCAGAATTATATTCATGATGTCGATATCATATATATCATATATATCCAGTATATACATGAATTTATAATATTACATAACATTTAGAGGTAAGAAATGAAATGCACCGTTCATGGAGACGGTAAGCCGTACGTACACATGAATGATACTTTCATTTCTATTTCATATTTAATGGAATGAAATTACAATTATATAAAGTTATATTATAATTCCAATATAATATAATGTATAATACCATTTAATCCATCCTTTATACATCCCACATATGGCATTAAGGTCTCAAATCACTTTGAGGGGGCGGTAGTCCGCACTTCCTAAAATGAAATTATCGTGTTTACCCATAATGGAAATCATAAAGGTATGCCATAAATGAAAAATATAGAATTATAAGGAACAAAACATAATATATATAATATATAAAAATAGTATCATCATAATGGACACCATGAGAGGTGTTAAAAGAAGATTGAACAATCATCGTTTTGTGAGGCAGTATTTCACCTCCCACAGAAACAGTATGTTCTTTAACCATTAGATAACGGTGTGTGTAAGTGTAAATAAAATTATTATCATAACAACATCCTAGTATATTTTAGATACTGGTTTTGTTAAAAAATAAAATAATAAAATGATTTTAGGGGGTTGGAGAAGCAAAATAAACCAAAAGAACACAAGAGAAGACATTACCTTAAAATCAGGTAACTCTTTTTGATTTGAGCCAAAGGCTTCCTTGGGAAGACTTATGCCCTAAGTGAGGCTTCAAGGAGTAAGAGAGGGAATTTGGGAGAGTATTTGGGAAGATGTTTTCCGAGCCAAATGGCTTGAAGGTGTGAATAAGGTGGTAGAGGTGGGGGCCTTTTATAAGAGGAGAGGAGGGGCACTCTTGGAAGGTCATGAAATGATAAATTATTATGGAGTTCTTTTCATATTTCAAAGGTCCCACAATTATATATTTCAAGGATAAGGTGATAAGAGTTCTAAATATACACATCAAATAGGTTTTAGACAAGTATAAGTCTTATATTTTACGTTATCTTTTCATTTTATTTAAATCGTTAATTAATGAGGTAATCGCTGCATCATCCTGGTGTCATAAAAAACATAATTTATTTAATGTCTAAAAATTATAAAAAAATACCATGATGTATGAAATATTTATATCTTTCCAATGAATATTTATAGTCAAAACGTTAACTTATATAACCCCATGTAATAATTGTTTTAGTGAAACAACACATGTTTGTGACAATTTTATTTTTACTTTAAATAAAAAGTTATTTATGTCATTTTCCTACCAAAGTGGCTCCATAGGGTCCCCATGTTGACCCATGGATTGTCTTGGTCGGCCATGACACATCCAATTAGGGTAGGATTTGTGTCTGGGTCATTTCATATTATTAAAACATTATTTTTACCTTAAATTACACTAATCACCTTTAATTGTGATTAATTAAACTTAAAAGTTATTATTCACCAAAAACTTATTTTAATCCCATTGTACCAAATTTTACTTCCTAATGACAACCATGTATGTTTTATTTTTGAAAATGAAATCACATAAGTGGTAATCTTTCATTTACACGAGAAAATAGTTTTTAAACAACCACTTAGTGGTTTCACTATTCATCAAAATTGAAGCTTTTCAGAACAATGCTAAAATTTTACCCTAAGATATAATTGATATTTTGAATTCAAAAATGATGTCTATTTTAAAAAATTCCAAAAATATTAGTTTCATTAATTAATTTTATAATTAATTCCCACTGTCACAACAAATAGCGTGTTTTTAAGAAACAATATATATCAAAAGATTGACAGTTGTTTATGTCCAATTTCAATGTTAAATTACTTCTAATGACCACCATTGGATAAAATGGTAAAAATATATTCTAATTATACTTTGAAACCACTCAATATTATAATTTATCACTATAATTTATTTTTATTAAAAAAGTTGTTTTAAGTATTATTCACTATTTGTTAAAAAATTTGAAGTTCTCATAAAATTACAAAAAATTCAACATAGGCTAATTTAGATATTCTGAATCCAAATATGAAGTCCATTTTGAAATATAAAATATATAAAATTTCAAAAAGCGGGTATTACTTTTCATAATGGCTATTTTGATTGGTCGTGGTGTGTTAGAATCTCGAACTTGCGTACAATGCAAGCTATTGCATTATTGAAAGAGAAGTGTATCGTGGAAGCTTGGGGTGTTACAACTACCACCACTAACCTACACTACTACCATGTTGGATGATATCTAATCACCACTACTATCATTGGAAAGCACCACATAATCCACTGGTGAATCTAGTTCTCAATACAGGAAGTGACCTTGAATGAAAAAATGTGAAATGGATAACCTCATAAGATTGATGTGATTCCATGTATACCTAGAAAAATTATGAATATTATTTATATATTATTAATACTGAATATTTTATGCTACCATAATATCATAACCATCTCATACTTTCACTAACCCTTTACCACTGGAGTGCCGCCACTAGCCTCCACAATTGGGATATACTACCTCCAATGCTTCATCTATCTTACTACCACAATCTGTAACACCCCTTTGATTTTAAAATATGGACCTCCTGATATATAGTTAATATGATAACAAAAATAATCATATATAATAATTTAACACCCTAAATTTTTAAAATATATTACTTTTTAAATAAATTCAATGCCTCTCATCACTCGCAGAACACACAACCCCGTGTCTAAGTAAACGAAAATATATAATTCATTTATAAGCTAGTTGAAAAATTATAAGGTATGAATAATATTAACTAAATGGTAAAAAAAATTATTTTTACATATATATGATTCAAATTAAATGGATATATATTTATTAGATATCCAATTGAAACCATTTGAATGAAAAAATATTATTTTTTTAAAAAAATAGTATTTTTCTAAAAGAATTTTTAGTTGCGCTTTGTGAACATAATTAAAAATATATTTTTACAAATTATAGAAAATTTACAATAAAAATTTTACTAAATTTTTGAAATCATAATTTTAATATTTACTTTGGGATTAATTTTAGAATTTTTATAAAATATTGATTTTTCAATGAATAGTGAAAAATATCTATTTTTGAAGAACGATATTTTATTTAGAAGAAATTAACTAATTTTAATATATAATTATGATTTGAATATTTATTTTATGTAAAATAATATTTATCTATCTAAATTTAATCTAATTAATTAAATATGAATCGCCTTTAGAGTCATTTATTTTATAAGTCTTTTTTGGTTTTAAAAACATATTATTCGAAAAATGTTTTTAATGTTTATAATGTTTAACTTTTTAAATTAATCAAAATAACCAAAAATAAGGACTTATATTAATTAAATTTATATATTTTATAGCCAAATTTTATATTATAAATTGAAATTATTATGACCTCTATTCAAACAGTTAATATAAGGCCATCTTTCCTTGGAAAAATAATTTTTTTAAAATTATATTTTCATCACCTTAATGAGATTAATTTTAAATTTAAATGTTCAGGTTATTTGATTTAAATTTGGAGAAATTTATTCAATATAAGTGATAATAACTGTTAATATTATTTAATAATTTAAACATAATTTTTTATGAAAATGAATATTAAAAATATTAAAAATAATTGTCGTTGTTAAAGTAAAAATGAGTTTACTTGGGATTAAACAAGTTAATAAGGGTTAAAATAACGTAAAAACATACCCAAAACTAATTTTATTCACATATTCAGACAATATATATTTAATAGTTCTATAATGTGCAATTTTAAGGCTTTTAGAATGATTAAAACATTGGTATCCCTTTTTCATTTAAAAAATTACAAGTCTGTCATATCCCCCATATATTGAATCCCATCCCCCTATCCTCCCCTATTATAACTTAATAACTATTTTTTCTCATCAAATAAAAACCCAAATATATTCTTTAATTACCTCACCACATCCTAGAGGAGTTAAGTTTATTATATATACTTCATATGAATGTATTAGGTATAATATAAAAGAAGCTCTCCGAAGAAGAGATGAAATTCTTAAACATGAATATTTGTTTCATTTCACCATAAACCTCCATAAAATCATCCTAAACTATGATAATTTAATAAAAAATTTACCCTATATATTTATTTTTCATTATTTTACATAATAACCTAGCTCCACTACCACATCCATCAAATAGGATTGGAAATTGTCAATCATGTGTATAGATAGCACCAGTCTCACGAACTGGTATAATTCATTTTCCATCACTACATTTCAAGGAAATATATAATGATGGATTTAAAATATGTATATTATAATTATGAAATTATTTTTCTTCTCTAATTATTATATCAAATATAAACCTTTTACTTTCCATTCTGATGGAATCATGATAACGTCACTCATGTGTACAACAGACTACCTCCTTACAAAGTGATGTGATTCATTTTTTTTTGCTTATAATTTACATGAATGTTATAAAGGATAAAATTAAGGAATATATATATATATGATATTTATATCCAAAAATAATTATTTAAATATAATATCACATATAACTTTTTACATTCCAATATGATGGAAAACAATAACTTCACTTGTGCATACATGTGGACTATCACCTCCATTTAGCAATGTGAAATGTTTTCTATTTAATTTTGACATGTAAGTTAATAATAATGTTTTTTATTAATATAAATTGTGTTTAGGAAATAATAAGTATCCTATAATGTTAAATTAATACTTATTTTCCTTTTTTTCTATCCACTGAAAAAATATGGAAATATTTTTCATGTATAAGTACGACCTACCGTCTCCATGAATAGTGTCATTAAATTTTTATCTCTTAATTTTATAGATTACTATAAATAAAAGTCTAATTAAAATATATTATATTTATATTATATTTATATTTCATTAGATGATTTATCCCTGATCAAAGAAAAAGGAATGAAATTACTAAACCAAAACATAAACTAAAAATGAAGAAATTATCACCTGAAACAGCGATTCTAACTAAGAATTATCATTAAATGGCTGATAAAAACAATAAGTACATTATATATGGTATGATATGTATTATTATGGTTCAATATTATATTTATAATGAAAATATATTTATTATTGATGAGTTTCAAACCCATACAAAGTAAATTGGTCTTAAGGTAATGGTTTATCGTCTCACTTTTACTTTCATGAGACATATAACATATCCACCACTTATTACTTTGTTTAGAGTATATATTTAAAAAAATATATTTGTTATAACGTGAAAATTTTTCTCTTCATGTTATTTAATGTTTCATTTGAAGATATTTTGATCATAAGTTGTAGGATTCCAATGATAACAAAGTTGTATGGGTTTATTTCATAATCTTATCATTATTTATAATTGATTATATTTATGTCTCCCACAGGGGAATTATTTTTAATTTCTATCTTAAAAAAATTCATTTTATTTTATTATTGTTAATAATTAAAATTTTATGTAATATTACTGTTTTCTCTCTTTGGTACAAGAAATTCTTGAGATTCAATTTAAGAAAATATAAATTCATTTATCTCTTCAGTCAAAAATCATTTTTCTTCCAAAACCATGTTTTCTTAAAACAATTAACATATGTTTGTAACATTCACGAAATTATTTTTTTTAATATTTTTCCAATGTTTCACCTTTTGAAAACATTTCAAAATGAATATTCTTATCTTTGTGTGAATGATGTATTTTTACCTTTTTGAATTGTCTAAAAGGATTGTTTTTAACATATACAACATGTACTTAATTTCCTACCGTCTAAACCACTGAATGTTTAAAAGATTATATTACCATTTTTTTAAGGTTATTTTAAAATAAAATTATTTTCAAAATGTTTTGTGACCATTATATTTTTAGAAGGTTATTTTGAATGTGAAATGGTAATTTTTATCAATATTTTATTAAGAATATTTTCTTGGTAATTATATTAATAAACAATAAAAACCCTTATTTCAGTTATACTGCATTTTTAATATATATTGTAATTATACCATATTTATTATTTATCAATATGGTTTACGATTAGTTATACCCAATATCTATTATTTATATTTCATCCTCCATATTACTATGAATGGTTTATCATTATGTTTATTGATTGGGTGTAATTATTAATATTTCATACCTTAGTTTTTCAATATGGTGTTTAAGTTGATTATGTTTCACTTATTTCATATGTAGAATGAATTAGACATAGTAAGTGATAGTCAGGGCCAACTGTGGCCCCTCGATGCGTGAATAGGTCACATGAGACAAACTATCTTGGGTTTTTTGTTGAGGTGTTACGCATTTATGTAATATGTCTTGGCACAAGGACTTGATGATATAAATGTCTTCTTACAATAAATTAATGTAAAGTTTTACATTTATAACATTATTTATTCCATCATTATGAAATGATTTATTAATGTACTTGTGATAAGTATTTTAGTTAAAATTTCCATGAAAAAGTTTCTGGATCCTGTGAATATTTAAATGAATTTATTTGATCTTACTTTATTCATATAATATTAAGCTCAATTTATTTTTAAAAAATAGTTTTTTAGTTATTTACCCTTCCATATTAATTATGCTTGTTTTTTAATGGCTCGAACCTCTCTAGTCTATTCCATTGCAAAAATATGGTGTCTGGTGTGTTTTAGAGGTCAAGGGGACTTATCCAGAACACACATTACCAAATATTCAGTTATGTGAATAGTGAAATGGTAACTATAGGTGAACAGTGAAATAGTGACCAAAAGTGAATAGTTTCATCAGTAACATTAGTTGAATAGTGTCATCAGTGACATTATGTGAACAGTGTCATCGGTAGCCTTAGGTGAAGAGCACATCGGTAACCTTAGGTGAAAATTGTCATCGGTGACCTTATGTGAATACTGCAACTGTGAGGTTCCAACGGTGACCTCTTTCCTTTTCCAAATTTTGATTTTGTAAACAGAGTTTCTAGAACGGTGAGGTTCCAACGGTGACCTCTTTCTATTGCCTAATTTCGAGTTCATGAACAGTGTTTCCACAATGGTGAGGTTCTAATGGTGACCTCTTTCTTTTTCCAAATTTCATGTTTATGAACAATGTTTCCAAAACGGGGAGGTTCTAATAGTGACCTCTTTCCTTTTCTAAATTTCATGTTCCTTAAAACTTTTTCCCGAACACCGAGGATCCAACAGTGACCTCTTTCTTTTTCCAAATTTCAAGTTCATGAACAATGTCTCCAGACTGGTGAGGTTCCAATGATGTTCTCATTCCTTTTCCAAATTTGAAGTTCTTGAACAGTGTTACCATAATGGTGAGGTTCAAACAATGAGCTCTTTCCTTTTCCAAATTTCAAGATCATGAATAGTGTTTCCAAAATGGTGAGGTTCTAACGGTGACCTATTTTCTTTATCATATTTTATGTTCATAAACATTGTTTCCTAAATGGTGAGGTTCCCACGGTGAACTCTTTCCTTTTCCAAATTTCAAGTTCATGAATAGTGTTTCTAGAATGGTGAGGTTCCAATGGTGAACTCTTTCCTTTTCCAAATTATGAGTTCATGAATAGTGGTTCCAGAATGGTGAGGTTCCAATGGTGAGGTTCCAACAGTGAGGTTCATGAAAAGTGTTTCTAGAATGGTGAGGTTCCAATAGTGAGGTTTATGAACAATTTTTCCAGAAAGTTGAGGTTCCAACTGTGTGGTTCATGAACAATGTTTCTAGAATGGTGAGGTTCCAACGACGAGGTTCATGAAGAGTGTTTTTCCTTTTCGAAAAGTTGAGTTTGTGAGCATTGTTTCCAGCTTCCTACAGTTTCACCCATTTAATGTTTCCTTTGAAGTAAAATGTATTTAAATCATTATTTTAACAACTCTAAGGCCTATTGGAAAGTTACAACACCTATATTAATTTCTCATAAGGCTCAGGGTACTTTTACTTGGTTAAACTATGTGGTTAAATATTATCTTTTTTTAATTAAAAATCTAACATTTCTTAAACCACTACTCTGTTAAATTTACTAATGTGATGATATATCTTCCTCCCTAGTTCTTCCACCCTGTTCTCGGATGTGAGATGCTCAAACCTTTTATTCAATCCCATAAGAGTTTCACAATCAAAATTTCTTCCATTGATTTTCCCCTCTATTTTGATGCTACTAAGAAGTATCAATCAATCTTTGATATATGGTATGTTCTATCATTATTTTTTTGGGTTGATCTCTTTCTATTTTTACACTCCCTTTTATGGAATGTTATCTCCATGTTCTTAATGGAATTTTCTTGGGTGTTGACCGATGTGGTGGTGTCTCTGAATCCTCCAGTGGATACAGTTTTCATGGGGGGAAAGATCATAACCAGTTGTGTGTCTCGTTCTCAAATAAAGAATGTCACAAACCGTTTGAGGTAGAGGATTCATTTATTCTATTTTATTTTACTTGAAACAATATAGTCATCATGTTTTGTCCCACTAGATTGAAATGGAATTGACATAATACATATTTTAATGGGATAAATAAATTGATATCGATCATATGTTAATTCCTCTTGTTTTCTAGATAGTGTGATATCTATGCTTGTATTGTTTAGCCTTTCATTCCAGATAGAAATTGGTAAATATGGTAATGCCAAAATTTATTGATAATTGTTATTCTAAAGTTAAAAATGAATGCAAATGAATCCTGTTTTTATTATTTTAATTTGATGTTAATCATATTGGTGAATTAACAGGTATAATTATTTGTAATAGCCTACTGGTTAGGTTTTTCGAACTTGGAACCAACGAATAATAAATCGGTTAATCCAAGATGGATTAAATAACTGGTTATTTGATAAAAGACAATTCCTTGTAGGGTTCTGGGTTACCCTATTGATTTTTTAAGGGCCAAGATTCCAATATATATGATGTTTTTTTCCTATTTCTTGTGTTGTGATGTGATCTTGGATGGCTACAATGATATGTGGGGCCATGGAGGCCTATTGGTTGTGGCAGTAGTTGATGCCTAGAGTAGTGAGACACATCAAGTTATGTATGTGGGTGCTAGGGAGGACACTAGGGATGATGAAATGGGTTTGACGTGAATGTCTGAATTCTTACTGATTCTTATTTGTTTTTTATCTTCTTTACTTTCCCCACTGCTCAAGTTTTCTGTTCTTGCTTACATTTTTTCCGAAATAGGCGAAGATGCGTGGGGTATGCCGCGTGCTTTCTATGTTTAGCTTCCCAAAGGGAGAATGGGTCTATGCTCTTGATATAGGCTGCAATGACTCGATGAGTAGTTAATCTACTCACCGCGTTGATCCCCCTTCTGTTTAGTAGCTTAGAAAGTTTTTCTAGAATTCATGGGAATATGAAAATGTAATAATGTTGTTAATAAATGATTTTATAAATGATGATAACCCAAGGGGTTGGGTAATGGTGGGACATAATGACAAGGTTTCAATTTATAGGGAAAGTGGACTTTGAATGTGATGCTAATGAAATTTAATGTGGAATTATTGATGGTTAATTAATTTTTAAATAATTAATTAAAGTTAAATTGACAAAAAGAGAATGAAGTATTGTAATAATGCTCTGTAAATGGTTGTGTGCTAATAGGATACCTAGTCTTTGAAGAGGCATGTAACACCCCAAGATTTTATGAAAAATATTATTTTTAATTTCATTAATGTATTGTGTTGTACGCTACACCAAAAGGAGCTTGCACAACACGCATCCCGGACTTGTCTTACATTACACGCAATTGTGACCTTCCACGATAGTGTGTGTTGTATGCAATACTGAGTTTTGCTAAACAACGATATGTTATATAAACTAGCCGTTATGAATAGTAATACCCACTTTTTGAAATTTTATAAATTTTATCTTTCAAAATGGACCTCATTTTTGGATTTAGAATATCGAAATTAGCCAAGGGTGAATTTTTTGTATTTTTTCTGAAAACTTTCAATTTTTGCTGAATAGTGAAAACACTAGGTTACTATTCATTAACTGACATTTTATTTGAATAATTATTTATTTTATTTAAATTTATTTTATGTAAAAATTGATACATAATACCTATATAAGTTCAATTTAAGTCATTGGAGTCATTTTATAATAATTTTAGATATATAAAAATTTTATTGAACTTTTCACCGTCTTTTACCCACCTCCAAGGAAAATTTTCAAATTCAAATAAAACATAATTTTACCACTTCTGTGAGTGGAATTTTGAAAATCTGAGAGACACGGTTAATATCAAGGAATAAAATGTGGTTCAATGAGATGAAATTAATTTTTGGTGAATAGTAACGTTTTACTTTTTTTACCACGATTAAAAGTAAATAGGGTAATTAAGGGTAAAAATGATATTATTATTACCCTAACACATGTCATAATTCTGTTGGATAAGTGTAATTCGTCAAAAAAAACCATAGTAATAAATTATGACCATTTAGGCCCACATGGATTAGATTAGGACATTTATTATTAATTTATTTAAAGAAGGGTTAAAATCGTTAAAATCAATGTTTAATAACTAAAACATTTTTAATATAGGGTTATACATAAGATAAATTCGAATATAAATATTCATTATAAAGATAAACATATTTCCTAAATAATTGTATTTTATTTATAATTTTTAGACATTAAATAATTTAATTTATGTATGACACAATGATGATGCAGTAATTATCTTATTAATGAAATATTGACATAGTTGATGTTAGAAATACCAAAAAAACGTAATATGAGACTTTTTATGAAATCCAATAACTTCCTAGATTAATATGACATGTTAGTATTGATTTAGTTAACTTATTTTGAACTAATCATTCTGTTATTATTTTTACAAAAATCAATTACCAAATCATGTCAAAATTGACATAAAATAGTTTTTAAAGAAAATATTATATTATTAACTGTTATTTTATTCCCAACAATCTATGGTTCAGAAAAATGACTTATATAAGGTTATATATATTAATAAAAAACAACATGGGATTCTTTTGGCTTGTTATAGTATGTTTATTAACCTTATAGTGTAATAAAACAAGAAGACCCGGTAAAAGAAAAATTATTTAACTTAATGTTTAATCTAAATGATAAGGTTAAAATAGAAGCCTAAACCTGCCTAAATTCTATTGGAAGAGAGGATTTAGACCCATCCCCACCTAAGCTTCTAAATAACTCAATTTGGAGATATTAAAAACCGAATATGACTTTATAATAAAATAATATGTTTAATTATTCCAAAGGTGCCCCTCTCCTCCCTTATAAAAGGGAACCTCCTCCCTCTCTTCGTCAAACCACTTTGAGCCTTCATGCCCGGCCAAAACCTGACAATTTCTCTTCTACACTTCAATAGAAACATCTTATAGGTTCTGGTCTTCTTCAAAGACCAATCTTATTGCCCTAAGAGGAGGTTTCAAAAAGATGTGTCAAAAGAAGAGGTAATATCTGTTACCGATTCTTTCAACTTTATTTCTTCTTATACTTATTCTTCTTTAGTTGTTTCACTATGAAGTAATAACATCAGTATCACTCATATACTGATATGTTATTATAATTATGAAAAAACCCTATTTCACCATCTATCCATCCTACGGAAAACAAAATCACCGCGCGTGCGTATGTACAAAATACCTTCTCCACGTCGTGGTGTAATCTGTTTTCGACCACCACCTTACTTGGATGGGTATAATGATTTAAATAAATAACTATATATGATTATTGCAAAATGATATTGATTCTGAAATATTATACATACACATCAATTCAATTCCACTATCATAGGAAGGATATCATCGCTCGTGCGTACGTACGGATTACCGTCTATATGACGCGATGAGATTCATTCTCCATATTAACCATTCATGAATGATTATAAAGTATATATAATAAGTAATCATGAAATATATGACATAATAATTATACTATATTTATGTGTATATATATTTATGTCATCTACTTAATTTCATTAAATTAAATAAGGATACGAAAACTGCGTTCATGCGTACGTACGGCCTACCGTCTCCATGAATGGTGTATTTCATTTCATTTAATCGATCTATCATATATATGTGTATATACTGAATATATATTATATATAAATCATGTTTTACATTCTGGAATTAAGTAAATCAATATATATGTAATAATATCAAGAAAAACATGTCCAAACACCTACGATAAATAAAATGATTTAACCCAAAACTTTGCTTTAACATGGAACTTACAAAAGAACGGGTAATATAAAGTAATAAGTGAACCATATATGATATCATACCAATGAATATTATTCTGTAATAAGTCAATGACATTATTTAAATCATTATATAGGAGGTTTGGAAACGTACGAAGCATATCAGACATATGGTAAGGGATAATTTATCAATCTCATTTTTATCCGAGATTGTTTGTTTGTAAGTATTTACTAGGGTTATCTTTATCATCCAAGCCCATGTTTTCTAAAAATGTTTCAATGTATGTTTAAAGTCATTTTTACCCAATTTTGACTTTTACTATATGGTATTTAAGGAATCATTTTTTACCATACGAGGTACTTTTTTACTTTTCCGACAAAAGTACGAGAAGAATGTTATTTTTATCTTATACGGCGTGAACAGATTTTTTTTCCAGTTTCATTACACCTCAATTTAATGAAGCATACTATACAAGGTTTTATGAATATTTTCAACAAAATACTTTTCTTTTAAAATTTCAGGGCATTTTGTGAAAAGAAAATGATTTTGAAGAAGAAAGGATATTTTCCTCAAAAATTAATTTCAAGTGTTTTATCAAAACCATTTTTCATCTAAGATGAAATTATTTCATATGTGTATGTTTAAAGTGTAATGTCTCTATGGTTTACATGGTTTCACTTTCCTTATTATGAAATGATATCCATTTCTTTTATATGGATTATGTGATGATGGGATGATGTTTATGAAACCCAATTTATTAATTGGGTTATTATGAATGATGTATGTTTATTCTGTGGCACAATTAAGAATGATTTCATTATGAGATGGGTGGTACCTATATCTCCCTCCAATGCATTGGGTAAAGATTTATATCTCATGATATAGACATGGCTGGAACAGTAAGTTAATCCAGTTCAGTGTTATAGGAATGAAACGAGGAGTGAACTCAATTCAGAAAGGGACTTTGTCCACTAAGATGGTCTTGGCAGCAATGCCTTGGCTACTATGGAAATCATAACATGTGCTTAATGGTTGCCACAATTACATGTTTTATTCCCATGCTATTTTATCCTGATTGATGTTCCCTTATGATATATGCCTTACGTACTTCCAAGATTCATGTCTTTGCTCAAGATTTTGATGTTTAGATTTTATGTTCATGTTTTTGCATTCAAATGTTTATGGATTGTTTTATGTTCTCTATGTTTACCCTTAATGGGAATTTTAGCTCACCCCTTTTATGTTTTCTTTTCCCCAGGATATAAAGAAAGGTTTTAGGTAAGAAAAAAAGAGGGGAAGATCATTATGGGAGGTGTTGAATATCTTTCACCATGATTAGAAGATTATATTCTGAGTTTCCAAAGACACTAAACTATTACGGTCTTTGTGTGTCTGTTTTTGTTATGTACTAAGTATTCCACAAAAGTAATGTAATGTCCATGTACATCATGCTTTGGGTCTCTATAGTGGGTATCATAGGTAGGTTTAGTCAACCTTTGGAAACTAGGATGTGAGAACTTCAGTTAGATCCCTATGGATATTTCTAAGGTATGTCTAGGGATGTCCCTAAGGTTAAGTATAAGTATAGGTTATAGTCCTAGAATTATGGTAACGATCTTAGAATTAAACATAAGATGTTAGATATTGTAGGTACTCCCCCTTTATTATATTGTTTTTCCTAGCATGATTTTTTCCTCTCACACTATTCTTTTTGGATTTTAGACGATGGATGGAACCCAAAGGAACCGTGTTGATCAATTTAATGGACAATGCAGTGATTGTCCTCCTGAACAAACAAATGTTATGGGAGATGGAGTGAAAAATCTTATTTCTATACTTATACAAGATATGAATCATTCTGGACTTCCAAATGAGCAGATAAAGGAACAATATTCTATTGAGTCCTTCATGAGGCAATGCCCACCTTCTTTCAGTGGGTCTTCTGATCCACTTATTGCTGAACAATGGATCAGTACCACTGAAAAGATATTTTCAGTTCTTCAATGTTTTGAACATTATAATTTCATCTTAGTAGTATATCATTTAGAAGGTGAAGCTGATCAATGGTGGAATCTTATCAAGAATACGAGGCCAAGAGATGAAATTGATTCCATGGAATAAGATGAGTTCAAGAACTTATTTTTCAATAAGTACTTCCCTCGTATTCTTAGAACAAAGATGGAGAAGGAATTTATTGAACTAAAGCAAAAGGATAATGAATCTTTTGGTATATACGAAGCGAATTTTACAAGGCTTTCAAGGTATGCATCTGGCTTTATCATCCAACCTGAAAGTAAAGTTGATCGATTCTTCAGTGTCTTAAAACCAAATCTTCGAAGGGCATTAGCTATAAGAGAATTCAGTAGCTATGAAGAAATTGTGTGTTGTGCTATCAAGGTAGAAATGGATGTTTGTGTTACATATACATCTCATGGTTTTGACAAGAAACAAAAGATGGAGTTCAAGGAGAAATCTCAGAATAATAGTGAAAAGAAGATGAATGTTTCCTTATGCTCAAAGTGTGGAAAGAAGCATGGTGGAGAGTGTCTTAAAGGGACTAGAAAATGTTTTATGTGTGGAAAAGAAGTTCATCGAGCTGCTGAGTGTCTAAGTAAAGGAAAAAGGGTTTCCAATTATGTGAATAATGAAAATACTATAGAGAATGCACCAACAACACTTCAATGCTTCAAGTGCAATGAAATGAGGCATTATTCTAATCAATGCCCTAATCCAAGGGTTAATGATGATCGACATGAGCAACCACTTAAGCAAAGGAAAAAAGGGAAGTCACATGCGATCACTATTGGCAATGTTGAATATGACAACGATGTGGTGGAATGATTAAGTTTTTATATAATGGGATTCAAAAATAATGTTTTCCATATTATCGTGGAATGTTGGAAAATTTTTGTATTGGTCTATTGTGGTTTTCAATAATTTTATGGTACCGGTAACCATGGGAAGTGATTGAGATATTTTTGGAAAGAAGATGATATGCACATAATGAAGGGATAATGAGAAAATGAAATGTTTGACAATATTCATGAGCTCATGACTGATATAAGGAAATAGCTATATCATGGTTTGAGTATATAGAATTTTTGGGTTTTGGTATGTGGAAAGAGTTAACTTTTGATAACACTCATGTTTTCACTAAGATTCAATGGGTATTCATTTTTCATGAGAATACATGATTAAGGCCTTCGAATGTTTGGAATGTGACCAAAAAGACATATCATATGATATATGGGGATCAACAATGATATTAACATGATTGTTATATGAAATCTTTGGTAATCTTTTTCACAATAACATGAGAATGGACTGCAATATTATGGATAAACCTAAAGATTGGAATTGATTATGTTGGACATAAGTTAGTATTTTATTTTTAGAAAGAAAGGAAAACATGCAGAATGTGCGACAACCCGTCACGTCGGACAAGGCTGTGGGAATCGAACCCACAACCGAAGTGCGACAATCCTTTATTTCCTACCACTGGCCTACAGAAAATCCCTGGTTAGTAGAAACTAGTATTATTTTATTATGCAGGATGATAGATGAAGTATAAGTCCATTTTAGAACCATATATGATTAATCTCACCTTAGATGGAATTATATATAGAACTTTTGATAACTTATGTTTGAGACAGATGGAATGACCTATCATTCTATCGCATGATTTACTAAAACTTCGTGAAAGACAAATTCAACTTCATTTCTTAAAGAGATGAAGTGGAAATTTTTCAAGGCATGAAAAATGCTGAGATTATACCAAAATAATGTATGTATTTCTTCTAATTTAAATTCTTCAACTTTAGGGAAATGATCTTGTAAAACAAAAATGTTGTCCTAGTGCCCTTATATCCGATGAATCAGATGGTACCCTAGATCATCACAAACTTATGGATTTGTGATTTTTGACTTTTTCATAGCCATGTTCTCTACCACTCTCCATCAAAACATGACGGTTATATTTATCTTCCATATCCATATTTTCACCTATGTTATCCTATGTGGAAACCATGTGATTAGTTAATTTGGGTAACCGTTATGTTTCATACATTAGTTTTTAAAGCCACGTTTTGGTATTCCTTTTTACGATGTGGGTTTCTATTAAATAAACTTTCGAGTAGTAAACCATTTATAACCCCGACAAATTTCGAGGGCGAAATTCATTTTAAGGGGGGTAGAATGTAACACCCTAAGATTTTATGAAAAATATTCTTTTTAATTTCATTAATGTCTTGTGTTGTAGGCTACCCCAAAAGGAGCTTGCACAACACGCATCCCTGACTTGTCTTTTATTACACGTAATCGCGACCTTCCACGATAGCATGTGTTGTACACAATACCGAGTTTCGCTAAACAATGATATGTTATATAAACTATCCATTATGATTAATGATACCCACTTTTTAAAATTCTATAAATTTTATCTTTCAAAATGGACTTTATTTTTGGATTCAGAATATCGAAATTATCCTAGGGTGAATTTTTGGTATTTTTTCTAAAAACATTCAATTTTTGATGAATAGTGAAAACACTAGGTTACTATTCAAAAACCGACTTTTTATTTAAATAATTATTTATTTTATTTAAATTTATTTTAGGTCAAAATTGATACATAATACCTATATAATTTCAATTTAAGTCATTGGTGTCATTTTATAATAATTTTAGATATATAAAAATTTTATTGAACTTTTCACCGTCTTTTACCCACCTCCAAGGAGAATTTGCAAATTCACATAAAACACAATTTTACCACTTTTGTGAGTGGAATTTAGAAAATCCATGAGACACGGTTAATATAAAGGACTAAAATGTGGTTCAATGAGATGAAAATAATTTTTGGTGAATATTAACTTTTTACTTTTTTTTACCACGGTTAAATGTAAATAGGGTAATTAAGGGTAAAAATGAAATTATTATTATCCTAACACATGTCCTAATTCTATTTTATAAGTGTAATGCGACCAAAAATAACCATAGGAATAAAATATGACCATTTAGACCAACTTGGATTAGATTAGGATTTTATTATTAATTTATTTAAAGATGGGTTACAATAGCTAAAATCAAAGTTTAATAACTAAATCATTTTTAATATTGGGTTATAAATAAGATAAATTAGACTATAAATATTCATTATAAATATAAAAAGATTTCCTACATAATGGTATTTTATTTATAATTTTTATAAATTAAATAATTTAATTTATTAAAGACACAATGATGATACAATAATTATCTTATTAATGAAATATTGACATAATTGATGTTATAAATACCCAAAAAAATATAATTTGAGACTTTTTATGAATTACACTAATTTTATAGGTTAATAGGACATTTTAGTATTTATTTAGTTAACTTTTTTCGAGCTAATAATTCTGTTATTATTTCAGAAAAATCAATTACCAAATTCTGTCAAAATTGACATAAAATAATTTTTTTTAAAAATATTATATTATTAATTGTTATTTTATTCCTAAAAATCTATGGTTTAGCCAAATGACTTAGATACGGTTATATATATTAATAATAAACAACTTGGGGTTCGTTTGGCTTGTTATAGTATGTTTATTAACCTTATAGTGTAAGAAAACAAGAAGACATGGTAAAAAAAAAATTATTTAACTTAAAGTTAAAACTAAATGATAAGGTTAAAATAGAAACCTAAACTTGTATAAATTCTATTGGATTAGAGGATTTACACCCCTCCCCACCTTATCTTCGAAATAAATCAATTTGGATCTATTAAAAACCTAATATGACTTTACAATAAAATAATATTTTTAGTTATTCCAAAGGTGCCCCTCTCATCCCTTATAAAAGGGCACCTCCTCCCTCTCTTCCTCAAACCAATTTTAGCCTTCAATCTCGGCCAAACCCTGCCAATTTCTCTTATCCACTTCCATAGAAACATCCTAGAGGTTCTGGTCTTCTTCAAAGACAAATCTTAGTGCCCTAAGAGGAGGGTTCAAAAAGGCGTGTCGAAAGAATAGGTAATATCTGTTACCGATTATTTCAACTTTATTTCTTCTTCTACTTCTTCTTATTTAGTTTTTTGATTATGAAGTAATAACATAAGTATTACTCATATACTTATATGTTATTATAAGTATGAAAAATCCCTATTTCATCATTTATACATCCTACGGAAGATGAAATCACCGCACATGCGTACATACGGAATATCGTCTCCACGCCGTGGTGTAGTCTGTTTTCGACCACCAACTTACTTGGATGTGTATAATGGTGTAAATAAATAACTATATATGATTATTTAAAAGTGATATTGATTATGAAATATTATACATACACTTCAATGCAATTCCATGATTATAGGAATGATATCATCGCTCGTGCATACGTACGGACTACCGTCTCCATGACGCGATGAGATTTATTCTCCATGTTAACCATTCATGAATGATTATAAAGTATATATAATAAGTAATCATGAAATATATGACATAATAATTATACTGGATTTATGTGTATATATATGTATGTCATCTACTTAATTTCATTCAATTCAATAAGGAAACGAAAACAACGTTCATGCGTACGTACGGCCTACCGTCTCTATGAATGGTGTATTACATTCCATTTAATCGATATATCATATATATATGTATATACTGAATATATATTATATATAAATCATTTTTCAAATTCTGGAATTAATTAAATCAGGATATAAGTAATAATATCAAGAACAACAAGTCCAAACATGTATGCTAAATAAAATGATTTAACCCAAAACGTTGCTTTAACATGGAACTTACAAAAGAACGGGTAATATAAAGTCATAAGTAAACCATATATGATATCATAACAATGAATATTATTCTATAATAAGTAAATGACATTATTTAAATCATTATACAGGAGGTTTTGAAACGTACGAAGCATATCGGACCTATGGTAAGCGATGATTTATCAATCTCATTTTTATCCGAGATTGTTTATTCATAAGTATTTACTGGGGTTATCTTTATCATCCAAAACCATGTTTTCTAAAATTTTTTTCATGTATATTTAAATTCCTTTTTAACCATTTTTGACTTTTACTACATGGTATGTAAGGAATCTGTTTTTTTACCATACGAGGTACTTTTTGACTTTTCCGACAAAAGTATGAGAAGAATGTTATTTTTAACTTATACGGCATGAATGGATTTTTTTATTTCATAACGCCTCATTTTCATGAAGTATACTCTACAAGATTTTATGAATATTTTCAACAAAATACTTTTCTTTTAAAATTTCAATGTTTTTTTGTGAAAAGAAAATGATTTTGAAGAAGAAAGGATATTTTCCTCAAGAATTCATTTCATGTGTTTTATCAAAACCATTTTTCATCTAAGATGACATTATTTCATATGTGTATGTTTCAGGTGTAATGTCTCTATTATTTAAATAGTTTGATTCTTCTTATGATGAAATGATATCCATTTATTTTATATGGATTATGTGATGATGGGATGATGTTTATGAAACCCATTTTTTTATTGGGTTATTATGAATGATGTATGTTTATTTTGTGGCATAAGTAAGAATGATTTCATTATGAGATGGGTGGGACCTATATCTACCTCCAATGCATTGGGTAAAGATTTATATCTCATGATATAGACAAGGCTATAATGGTAAGTTAATCTGGTTTAGTGTTACAGGACTGAAACGAGGAGTGAACACGATTCAGAAAGGGACTTTGTCCACTAAGATGGTCTTGGCAGCAATTCCTTGGCTACTATGGAAATCATAACATGTGCTTAATGGTTTCCACATTTACATGTTTTATTCCCATGCTATTTTATCATGATTGATGTTCCCTTATGATATTGCCTTATGTACTTCCAAGATTCATGTCTTTTCTCAAGATTTTGCAGTTTAGATTTTATGTTCAATTTTTTTCATTCAAATGTTTATGGATTGTTTTATGTTTTCTAGGTTTACCCTTACTGGGAATTTGAGCTCACCAGTTTTATTTTTTCTTGTCCCCAGGATATAAATAAAATTTTTAGATAAGAAAAAAAAGAGGGGAATATCTTTATGGGAGATGTTGAAGATCTTTCACCATGATTAGAAGATTATATTCCGAGTTTCCAAAGACACTAAACTGTTACGGTCCTTGTGGGTCTGTTTTTGTTATGTACTATGTATTCCGCAAAAGTAATGTAATGTCCATGTACGTCAAGCTTTGGGTCTCTACAAGGCATCCAGGAGTCTGAGAGACATTATCTACAGTTGAGTATAAGAATAGGTTATGCCCATAGTGTGGTTGTGAGATATAGTATATTCTATAATTTTGTGTTTATATATTCTATTCCACCATCTAAATTGGGGAAACTGACACCCAAGAGATTATGAGTCCTGGGGGTGTTTTCCCAAACATTCTAGTGGGTGGATGGATGGATGACTACCCCCTTTGTCCTCGCTCTATTCTCTTGGTAGTTACTTGTTCTTGTAGGCACAATGGTTATATTTCCCCATATATGTGTGTAGAGGTCTGTAATGGCTTGTGGTTATTCACACAGATATATTCTAGATATAGTATCCAATGGACTACTATAGGCGTAATGTGTATAGGCTGTGACAACTTGAGAATTCTTACTCGATGTGTGAGCTATAATGGATTGAGTTATAATGCCCAACATATGACACACGTTATGCTAGCTGTGGTGGATTATAGAAACTAACTAGTTACTTTCTTGTGTGGACATGGTGGTTTTGTTACACGAGGTTCATGTGGGGGTGTTTAACCCAGGTGTCTACGGGCAAGCCTTTTTTGTGAGATATGCTTAGGACGTGCGACATTAGGGCAAAGAAGAAAACCAGTGGGGAAGTAGTAGTTGGGTACCCTTGATATTCTTTATTGTATTATATAATCCTGTATGCGTTACTTAGTTAGAGTAGACATGGTGAGGCTAGGAACATAGTATACATGTTTAGGTGAAGAGTTTGTTTCACTTGTTGTTCACTGTGCTTTAGCATAATTTCTTTACTTTTACATGGGAGGATTGGGAAGGATCGTACATAGTATATTGTTATAGTCAACCTATGTATATATAAACATTATTTCAGGTCACAGGGAGAAGGTTGGATACCATGCTTTTTTCTACTATCTTGGGGTTGCAGGAGCTGTTCGGGCTTGTGGTTGCCACTATTTTTACATTCTCTTGGTTATTTGATATCTTCCTCTTTCAGTTGAAGTAGTTTTCATGGAATTACATATCTGTACGTTGTATTTCTTATATATTGAAGCCTGAGTTGGAGTTAGTTGGTGTCTATATTATCTCTCTCTTCTACATCTGTTATATTAGAGGGTAATGACTCCCATTTGTGTGTTTACTATACCCTCAGTGTTAGTTTCCAACTTGGGGCCTACTAGAGGCAGGACTTAGGGATCATTATCTAACTTCTCACATTTTCGGCCGAGGAGGGGTACACATAGTGGGTAGGGGGTCGTGATAGAGTTGTATTAGAGGTCTGGTTAAGGGATAGGATCAATATTGGTATTAAGCACATGCGAGGTTGCATGGGTTGGTAGGGAAACTGTGTCATTCATGTTTAGAAAGTGATGTAACGCTAGTGACCAGCTGAGACATTGGTGTTTAGGGCCTAATATGATCTAATTTAAGGACCATTATGTTTACAATGGCTACTAAATGAGGTTATACAAGTATCAAGGTAGAGACCTAGGAAAGGATCATTCATCATTATTCTTTGTGATAGTCTTTGACTGTGTATACCTTGGGAAATATTAACCTAAAATGAATAAAAGAAAACAATTAATTAATAGAGGCTGATTCATCCATATTCCAGTTTATAGAGATATAACAATGTGAAATTTTGCAGGTATGGATCCAGGTCAATGTCCTCATCAGGATCACATAGAATATGTCTAGAAGGATGTGCCTGTAGATCACTTCCAGGTAGAGGTTGACGAGGACAACACATGGGGGAGGACACTCCAAGAGTTTCAGCTCCAGAGTCAGTAGAAGTTTGAGGGTTCTGTTTCAAATGCAGTCATAGAAGACATGTTGGAGGAGGTCGATATAGGCTTCAGTTCAATCCGTGATCCGAAGGAGCATTGGGTTTCATAGGTTGTGATGATGTTGCATGTAGCAGTGTGGCAGTGGTAGTTCTTGTTCCTCGGGGATTTTGAGGAGTCAACGATCTCATGGGAGGAGTTCTGAGACAAGTTTAGAGTCAAGTTTCATTCCTCGACTATGAAGGAATCCATTCACTAGGAGCTTCTTACCCTTCGATAGGGGTGTTCAGTGTGAGAGATCTTGGAATCCATTTTAGGAACCTTTTACGATATGCTTCAGACCTGTTGCCAGATGAGGAGGCATGGGTGAGGAATTTTGAGGAGGCCTTATGTCCATATATCCAATGCTATGTCACCCCATTTATGCTGAAGACATATCATGAGGTTCTAGCAAGGGCATAGGTTGTCGAGTAGAATTTGGATAGAACCGGATCATCCCGAGAGGGGTGTCATCCTAATTCCTCATGAAGTAGAGCAGTGGTCCGGGGTTCCTAGTTTTCATGGCAGAAGAGTTTCTGTTTGGTCGGGGGTAGGTCCTAGCCCTTAGCATCTCATTTTTCATGGGGAAATAACTCTTAGGCCGATTCCAAGGTACCAAGACCTTGTTTTTATTTTTTTGGTCGAGGTCATCTGCAGCGAGAGTGACTGACCTTTCAGATCAGTCATCGCACACCAGGTTTTCCGCTCCAGGTTTCTCCATTGAGGCAGTTCCAGTCGTGGAAGAAGCGGTAGGTTACACTAGATTTATATCAGTATAGGGTGGATGGGGCAAGAAAAGGACATCCCTATGACTCTCCCCGTCATCATAGAGCAGAGTGTGGCCATGGTGGTGGTCTTCATCAGGGTCAGAGAGGCCATGGAGGAGGTCGTGGTCAACTTAATGCTTTAGCATTACCAGCACTAGGGGAGCCAGACATCTTTCGAGGTACCCTTTGATTGTTTTATACCATGGTGTATGGATTGTTTAATTCAGAAGTGAAACAATCCTGCATATCATGTACCCTTGTCCATGCATTTTGACTTGATGAAGAGAGGCCTCCAGTGCCCTTGGCGTTGTCTATGCTAGTTGGAGGTAGATCTGACTGGCTTGAAGTGTGTAGAGACTATGAGATAGTGTTGGGGATGCACCGCTATTGGAGAGATTTAATATGTATAAGAATACAACCATATGATGTCATCCCCAACATGGATTGGTTGTATTCGGTGGAGGCTATCGCGGATTGCTTTAGGATGTAGGTTGTGTTCTTTGATGAGGATGGAGATCTAGTGGTGTTCGTTGGCGAGCAAGACCTTGGATGGGTCAGAGGCGTGTTCTTTCCTTATAATACATGATGGCTGATCTGATGCTGAGTTCTTCAAAGGTTCAGTAGTTGGAATTTCCTAGGTTCATAGAAGAGTATCATGATGTCTTTCCAGAATAGGTTGTAGCATTACCCCCTCGACGGGAGATCGAGTTTGGGATCAAGCTACGACCAGAAGAGTCTCTCTCTATATGTCTCCATATAGGATGGATTATTCTGAGTTATGAGATCTGTGTATATAGCTTGATGATTTATTACAGTGCAGTTTTATTCGGCCTACTCCATCACCATGGGGTGCACATGTTTTTTTCGCGAAGAATGCTGACAATAGTTTGCGGTTCTGTGTTGATTATTATCGCTTGAAGAAAGTAACAATAAAGAATTGCTATTTTCTTCAATGGATTGATGATTTATTCAATAAACTGAATGGTTCATGTCGTTTCTCAAAGATAGACATGCGGTCAAGATATGATTAGATGCGTGTGTTGTATGAGGATATCTCGAAGACAGATTTCTGTTGTCGTTATGGGAATTATGAGATTGTAGTAATGTCGTTCGACGTGGAGAATTCTCTATCTCAATTCATGGGATTGATGAACGATGGGTTCTGTGATTTCTTAGACAAGTTTGTGGTTGTTTTCATTGTTGAAATCCTTGTGTAATTCACGTCTGAAGAGGAAAATGCAGAGCATCTACACACTATTTTGGGATTTCATTGTCAACATCAGCTGTTTGGGTAGTTGTCGAAGTGTGAGTTTTGGGCTCGAGAAGTCCTTTTCTTAGGTAATGTTTTTTCTAGAAGAGAGTTGTTGTAGATCCATCTAAGATAGAAGTAGTTGTGTCTTGGGAATCCCCCAATATAGTGTCAGAGGTGCGATGATTACTTGGTCTTCAAGGCTACTATAAGAGGTTTGTAGCCAATTTATCTCGAGTTGAAACTCCTCTAACAACTTTGACCAACAAGGATCATGAATTCTTATGGACTAATCAGGGTCATGTAGCTATCGAGTATCTAAAGGAGATGTTAGTAAGTGATCTAGTTCTCAGTCTTCCAACTGAGGTCATTAAGTTTGATGTTTTCTCTGATGATTTGTATATGGGGTTAGGCTATTTTCTAATGCAGTATAGATCAATTGTTTCTTATGGGTCTCGACATTTGCATCCACATGAACCTAACTACTCCACCCATGATCTTGATTTGGGAGTTGTGGTGTTTTCCCTGAATATTTGGAGACATTACGTCATTGGTGAGTGCTTTTTGGTTTTCACTGATTGTAAGTTCCTAAGGAATGTTTTCTCCCAGCCTGACATGAACTTACGACAGTGTTAGTGGATGGAGCTCATAAAAGAACATGACTTAAAAATATCATATACACCTAGAATGTAGAATTTTGTAACTGATGTTCCAATCAAGAAGTCACGTGGCGATGTAGTGCATGAATCTAGTGATTTATGGAGAGTAATAGAAGAACTGTCAGCATTACTTATTGATATGAGGGAATTTAGGGTAGAGGTTTTCTTTTTCAGTGGACGATGTAGTCATCTCTGGTGCACCAGGTGGAAGAGTCCTAGTTAGGTGATCTTGAGGTGGATGTCTGGAGAGACCGAGTTTATTGTGGAAAGCGCCTTGATGTTTGGTCTGAGGATGAACAACACCGAGTGTTGTATCATGGAAGGATTTTTGTTCCTTTGGCCAAATGTGAGATGGTTCTCAGAGAGTTCCATAGTTATCCTTTAACAGTGCATCCTACCGTGAAAAATATGTATCGAGGATTGAGGATCCTGTTTTGGTAGCATGGGATAAAGCATGAAGTTGTAGAGTTGTGTCTCAATGTTTGGTCTGCCAGAAGGTGAAGGTCAAACACGATGTTTCAGGTGGCCTTCTCCATCCATTAGTTGTTCCTCTATAGAAGTGGGAGGACATCTCAATTGACTTTTTTACTGGTTTACCTCAAACTCTGGGATGACATGACGCTATTTTTGGGGTGGTGGACTATTTAATGAAATCATCCCACTTTATATCAATCAATTAGTCTAGCTTAGTGGAATTTTTGTTGATTCAGTATTTGGAGGAGGATGATTGAATTAATTGAGTCCCAAGGACAATTATTTCTGATCAAGATCCTCATTTTACCTCCAGGGTGTGGAGTGGTCTCCAACATGCTTTCGGTTCTCAACTATTCCTTAACACTGCTTTTCATTTACAAATGGATTGTTAAATAGATCGAAACATCCAGAATCTTGAAGACATGTAATTCTATTGTGTCCTGGATTTTGGACGTTCGTAGATGAGGCACTTACCCTTTTTGTAGTTTTCCAACAACAATAGTTTTTCACTCCACCATCGGAATGGCACTGATTGAATCCTTGTATGGTCGGACATTCCATTCTCTATTGTGCTGGACTTGGGTCGGAGAGTCAGTAATTCACAGACTGGAACTAGTTCAGAATACAACAAAGATGGTTCATGTGATTCATGATAAGATTAAGATAGCATAAGATTGTCAGAAATCATATGTTGATCATAGGAGGATACCCTTAGAGTTTTTTGGGCCTTTTGATTTGTTAGCTCGTATTGAAGCTGTGGTGTATCGAGTAGCACTTCCCCCGACAGATGAGCTGGATACACGACGTTTTTCATGTATCACAGCTCCGTAATTATCTTCATGATGACTCTCACATCATCGATTGGGGTGAGATTGATGTTTACAGTGATGAAACCTTTGAGGAGTGACCTATGGAGATCCAAGACCATAAAGAAAAGGTTTTGTTCGAGCGTTCTGTCCCCTTGGTTCATGTCTTGTAGAGACTCAGTGGTGCAGAGGAGAGTACCTAAAAATCTATGTCGTAGATACATGTTCAGTACCTAGAGTTCTTTAATGTTTAACTCTTTTCATGTAACAACATTCATGTTGTGGTTATAGTCCTTTTGTGTTTATAAGATGTCTTTATTTTGCTTACTTCTTGTGGATTTCTATCTTTTGAGAGGTATCTCAATGGGTGGCTATTCAGACTTATTTTCTGTTTCCTTTTAGGTTGTTTTTGAATTCTCAAGGATGAGATTTTTTGGAATGGTATTTGATGTAATGGCACAGACCTCTCTGATCCATTCCTCTATGAAAATCTTGTGTCTGAGGTGTTCTGGCAGGTCAAGGTGACTTATATCCAACACACATTGCCAAATTCTTAGTTCTAGGAATAGTGTAATGGTAACCTTAGGTGGACAATGCAATGCTGACCAAATGTGAAAAGTTTCATCAGTAATTTTAGGTGAATAGTGTAATCAGTGACCTTATGTGAGTAGTGTCATTGGTAGTCTTATGTTAACAATGCATCGGTAACTTTAAGTGAGTAGTGTAATCGGTGCCCTTATATGAACAGTGCAACAGTGAGGTTTCAATTGTGATTTTCCAATGGTGACGTCTTTCCTTTTCCAAATTTTGAGTTCTTGAATATTGTTTCCCGAAAGGTGAGGTTCTAACAGTTTCCTCTTTCCTTTCCCAAAGTTTGAGTTCATGCACAATGTTTCCAAAATGGTGAGGTAAGAATGGTGACCTCTTTCATTTTCCAAATTTCAAGTTCATGAACAGTGTTTTTAGAATAGTGAGGTTCTAATGGTGACCTCTTTCCATGGATAAATTTTAAGTTCATGAACAATGTTTCAATAACGGTGAGGTTTAAATGGGGACCTCTTTCATTTTCTAAATTTCATGTTCATGAACAATGTTTCCCGAATGGTGAGGTTCCAACTGTGAGCTCTTTAGTTTTCAAAATTTCAATTTCATGATTAGTGTTTCTAGAACGGAGAGGTTCCAATGACAGCCTCCTTCCTTTTCCAAATTTTAAGTTAATGCATATTGTTTCTAGAATGGTGAGGTTCCAATGTTGACCTCTTTCTTATTCCAAATTTCATGTTCATAAACAGTGTTTCTAGAAAGATGAGGTTCCAATGGTGACCTCTTTTCCAAATTTCAAGTTCATGAATAGTGTTTCTAGAACTGTGAGGTTCCAATGGTGACCTCTTTCGTTTTTCAAATTTTCAGTTCATGAACAGTGTTACCGGAACGGTAAGGTTCTAACAGTGAGGTTCATGAATAGTGTTTTCATAACAGTGAGGTTCCAATGGTGAGGTTCATGAATAGTGTTTCCAGAATGGTGAGATTCTAATAGTGAGGTTTATGAATAGTTTTTCTAGAACAGTGTGGTTCCAATGGTGAGGTTTCAATAGTGAGGTTCATGAATAGTGTTTTTTATTTTCTAAATCTCACGTTTGTGAATAGTGTTTTTAGCTTCCTACGGTTCGCCACTTTAATGTTTCATTTTGACATAAACTACATTTAAAGCCTTGTTTTAAGGACTCTAAGGCCATTTCAAAGGTCATAACTCCTATATTAATATCTCCTAAGGCTCAGGATACTTTTACTTGGTCAAACTACATGGTTTAATATGATCTTCTTTTAATGGAAAATCCAATGTTTCATAAACCACTGCTCTGTTAATTATTCTAATGGGACAATATATCTTGCTCCATTTTTCTTCCTCCCTGTTCTCGGATGTGAGATGCTATGACCTTTTATTCCATCCCATAAGAGTTTCATAATAAAACTATCTTCCCAAGATTTCTTCCCCTCTATTTTGATGAAACCAAGTAGTATTGATCAGTCTTCGATATAAGGTATGTTCTGTCATCATTATTTTGGGTTCATATCCATCTATATTACCTCTCCCTTTTATGAAATGCTATCTCTGTGTTCCTAATGTCCTTTTATTGTGTGTTGACCAATGTGGTGGTGTCTCTATATCCTCGGGTAGATACAATTGTCATGAGGGAGGCGATCGTAACCTTTTGTGTGGCTCGTTCTCATATAAAGAACGTCGAGAACCATTTGAGGTTGGGGATTCATTAATTCTATTTTATTTTATGTAAAACTCTATAGTTATCATGTTTTATCCAACTATATCACAATGGAATTTACATAATAAATATTTGAACCATATTAAAAAATTGATATCAATCATATGTTATCATCTCTTGTTTTGATAGACAGTGTAATATTTATTCTTTCTTTGTTTAGCCTTTCATTATAGATGGAAATTGGTAAAGAACGTAAAGCATGCATTAATATATAATTGTTTTCCTAATGATAAAAGTGCATTTAAATGAATCTGGTTCTTCTTTTTGTAATTTTATATTAATCAAATTGGTACATAAATAATGTTTAATTATTTTTGATAGCTTACTAGTTAGGTTTTCTGAATTTGGACCCTAAAAATAATAAATAAGTTATTCCAAGACGGATTAATGAACTAGTTGTTCGATAAAAGATAATTCCTTCTAGGGTTCTGAGTTACCCTCTTGATTGGTTAAGGGCCAAGAGCCCAATTGATATGATGTTTGTTTTCTTGCTTCTTGTGTTGTGATGTGATACTGGATGGTTATTGTGATATGTGGGGGCATGTAGGCCGATTGTTTGTGGCATATATTGATTCCTAGAGTGGAGAGATGGACCAGGTTATGCATGTGGGTGTCAGGGAGGACACCAGGGATGATGAAATGGGTTGGATGTGAATGTTTGAATTTTTACTGATTCTAATTGGTTTTTTATCTACATTAATTTCTCCACTGCTCAAGGTAGTTGTTCTTGCATACATTTCTTCTGAAAGGGGATAAGATACATGGGGTATTCCATGCACTTTCTATGTTTATCTTCACAAAGTGAGGATGGGTATATGATCTGGATATAGGTGGAAAAGACTCGATGGGTAGTTCATCTACTCACCGTGTTGAGCCCCCTTGTGTTTAGTATCTTAAAGTGTTTTTATAGAATTCCTAGGAATATGGGAATTTAATAAAGTTGTTAATAAATGATTTGGTAAATTATGTTAACCCAAGGGGTTGGAGATTGCGGGGACGCAATGATGAGGATACAATTTAAAGGGACTGTGAACTCTGGGTGTGTTTCTAATGAAATTTAATGTGGAATTTTTATTAGTTAATTAATGTTTAAATGATTAATTAACGTAAAATGGAAATGAAAAAAGGGAATTAAGTAATTTACAAAATATCTATAAATGTTTGTGTGCTTATAGGAACATAGTCATATAATTGGCAGCCGAGATTTCAAGAGACATTAGCTGTAGTTGAGTCTAATACATGGTAATGACCATAGTGTGGTTGTGAGATATAGTATATTCTATACTTTTTTTTGTTTCAATATTCTACTTTTCCCCCTCATTTATGGAAACTGACACCCTGGGTATTATGAGCCCTATGAGGTGTTTTCCCCAACATTCTGTTGAGAGGATGGATGGATGACTACCCCCTTTGGCCTCATTATCTTCTCTTGGTAGTTACTTATTCTCGTAGGAACAATGGTTAGGTTACCCCATATGTGTGTGTACATGGTTGTTGTGTCTTGTGGTTGTTCACACACATATATTCTAGATATAGTATCATATAGACTACTATAGGAATAACGTGTATAGGCTATGATGGCTTGAGGATTATTACTCAGTGTGTGCGATGTAATGGCTTGAGGTATAATTCCTAGTGTATGATACACGTTATGAGATTTGTGGTGGCTTCCAGAAACTACCTGGTTACATTCTTGTGTATACGTGGTGGTTTTGTTGCATAAGGTGAATCTTGGGGTGCTTCACCCAGGTGTATGTGGGTAATCCATTTTGGAGATAGATGCTTAGGATGTCCGACGTTGGGGAAAAGTGGAAAACCAGTGAGGAACTAGTAGTGAGGTAATATTGATATTAATTATCATATTATATACACTTGTATGTGTTTCTTGGTGAGAGTATTCATAGTGAGGCTGGGAACATAGTATACCTATTTAGGTGATGAGTTTGTTTCAGTTGTTGTTCACTGTGCTTTAGCATGCTTTCTTTAGTTTTATACGAGAGGTTTGAGGGAGGATACTATTGAGTATACTCATATAATCAACCTATGTATATATAAACTGCATTTCAGGTCACTTGGTGCAGGTTGGAGATCAAGCTGGTTTTTACTGGCTTGGGATTGCAGGAGCTGTTCGGGCTTGTGGTTGTTGTTGTTTTTTACTTTTGGGTATTTTCATTTTTTCACTTCTTGTTGTAGTAGTTTGGATGACATTACATATTTGTACTTGGGATTTCTTACATATTTCTGCCTGAGTTGGAGTTTGTTGGTGCCTATATTATCTCTCCCTTCCGTATGTGTTATCTTATAGGGTAATGCCTCCCATTTTTGTGTTTTCTTTACCTTCGCTGCTAGTCGCCAACCGAGGGCTTACTGGAGGTGAGACTCGAGGGTTATTATCTCCCTTAAAAAAATGCCATCCTAGGAGTGGTACACATTATGAGGAGGGGTTGGTGACATGTTTATTCATGACATCCATGATAATATAGATACCCATAATAAGAATTTGAGATTATCCCTTCATTATTTTTTATTTTTCCTATGATAGGTGGAAGTGGATTATGATTGGTATGTAAGAATATTCTAATGGTAAAATGGTTTCATTAAAGCAAAAAAAATTTGTGTTTTATATTTTATAATATAATATGGAATTTATAGTATATATCTGGTTTACCTTGACTACTAAACTATTTGGTCTTATGGGATTATATAAAATTTATCTATTGATAATGTAATAATGTAACCACTGACTCTAGGATACTAGGGTCGAGGTATTCACTTTAGCTATCATATTATTTTTATTCTAAACCTAGTTAATTAGATTTAATAAAACATATATTAGATAACATAATTCCTTTATTGAATTTGGGGATAAAATTAGAAGAACATAATAATGTTTTTTCAATAATGATATTATAGGGTTTTCCCTATTGATAAATCCTATTTGAATACAACAAGTTGGTGTAGTTCGAGAATAGATGTTCCTAGAGGAAATAACATGAAAAAAATCCATCAATCTTGAATCAATAAATTCCTATAACATTGAAGTGGGCCTTACTGTACATATGGTTAGAAACTCATAGGCTATATGATTTAGTTAATTAACATTTTCTTTAAAAAAATTTCTGATGGATTTGAAAATACTTTTATGATTTCATAATTTTCCCAAAGAAACCATTTTTATGGTAATGATATTAGAAAAGCATAAATGTTTCAATTTATTATAAGTGTCTCACTAGTTTTGAAAGTAATAATTATGTTTCATAATGTTATGATTTAATCTAATGTATACTATTATATAGAAATAGGTACCATTTTAAGGAATTCAATCCTTATCAATACACATACATCTTGTAGATATTTCTATCATATAAAATATAATAATGTTGGAGATGGTTTTGAAACTGGAACTAATCAAATTATATTCATATTGAAGAAACTAACTCAGATTATGAGTAATAATCCTTCCCTATTAAAGAATCCTATTGACCCCCCCATGGTGATATAATGATAAAACACTTAATAAATTAGAATACTCCATCATTCCATGTGACTTCAAATCTATATCTAATTGAGTAATGAATTAGTTCATTGGAGAAGATATTTATTTTCCTATCTTATAATTAATGAGAAAATGTTCTAAGGGTAATTTATCATCTCTACAGGTATGCAAATCAATGGTGGTTATTAATTCAAAAAAACTAAGTATGATGAGGAAATATTGAACATAAAGTGAAAGTATTTTACATAATTTTTCTTATGGAAATATATTTCTTGTGAGAAATAAGAGGATATAGAATGGAAATTCATAATACAATGAAAAAAGGAAGGGGAAAATGTTGTTATGTCTGAAGTCATATTTATAATGTTTTTATGGAATGATACATAAAAAATACATAATAGAAATTGAAATATTGACTATTTCTTTAATGGGATAAAGATAGTTAATTAATGAGTACTAGTCTCTCATGAATTATAATCATATGAGGACATAATATCATGTTATATCAATATAGAGAAATAATTATCCAATACTTATGGCTATGAATGGAATAAAGAGAAGAAAATGATAGTAGGGAAAAAAGGGATAAAGGGAATGTGAGAGAGAATTATTTTCCCACATGTAATAATTGTGGGAAGAAACACACCGGTACTTAATTGAAGGGGATGTTAGTTTTCTTAAAATATATAGATAAAGTCCATCAAGAGTTTGATTATAAGGGAAATAAATAAATTTTATATTAAAACTTTGTACCCACAATCTTGGATCTAATGATGAAATCAGAAACATTAAATTTCCATCATTGATAGTGATGGAGGTGACTGAATTTTTACTATATGAAACATACAATATCAAAAGGAAATACTAGAACAGTTACATTCCCAAACATCTTTCTGGTTTAGAGATTTTGATAATTATGACAATCTATTCATAAACAATACCCAATATTTCTGGATAGTGTATTTCTCACCACACCCATCTCCTCATATTCAATATCAGGTCATAAAATTCATCCATATAAATCAGTTATAGAAATAATTCATCCATAATAATGCTTGACAACCTAAGGAAAATTTAAAATAAAAAGGTTGAGTAAATGGTTTTGAGTAATGTTAAATATAATAAATAATAATTAAATTTCAACTGTGAGTATTTGAAGAGAATAAGAGTATGATGATATAATTAATGTTCATGATCATAAAAATATAATATTCATACCCACAAATACCTAGATCAAATAAATATGAAAACATATAATATTTCTTCAATGAAGGAAAGAGTTATTAGAATCCATAATCATGATTCTTTTGGATTCAATATTGATTAAATGAAACATTTTAAACCCGTATAAATCATAGATAAAACATATTGGTATCTTGGAATATTATCATCACACCACTCTTACACAATGATTAACCAATATGGTCGAATTTAATCTCTAGAGTCCAAATTTAGAAGAGGGATCTATAAAACTCACCCATTCTTATTTTAACACAAAACACCCATAGTTGGTAAATAATGATACCACCATCCATTGGTTAATAATGGAACAATTAATCCATAGTTTATAACGGATCCCCAATAATTATAATAAATTTCCATGATCCATACCAAGAATAAAGTTCATAGGGAATTGAATTTATTATAATCTCATTTAAAACCCCCTTTTAAATTTAAGATCTTGTTTAACCCATGAAAAAAATAGGTTCCATGAAAATATATTTGAAACATGTTTAACTCATGGAAAGTAAATGGGTTCCATAACAATCTCTTTGAATCCTAATTAGACTGTGGAAGTGAATTGGGTCAAATAAAATATCCAAAAAATATGAATAACCCATGAAAAAAATAGGTTGCAAAAAAATATATTTGAAATAATTACAATACGTCTAGAGAAAAATTGATGATAGTTTTGTTACAAAATATCCCCATTTTAGGATATGTAAAATCATGGGTTGTCCATTTTTTATGAATTAATATATCATGAAGAGATCATTAATATTTTTTGAGGAAATTAATCATTTGATTATGAAAATCATATTTAAAAACAAATAATTCCAAAAAAATTGTGAAACTAAAATTATTTTAAATAATCATAGAAATATATAAATGAAATGTCAAGGAAAATAATGTACCTGGTAGAGTAAAAATATATTCATGTTAAAATTTTAATCATAAACCTTATTTTCACAAAAAAATTGAAAAATGGAGTCAAATGTGAATTCTTTAGAAAATTTTAGGAAATATCCATTAATAAACTTTTAAAATAAGGTAAATTATCTTGTAGATTGGATTTATGAAACAATTGGTTTTTTTAAAAGGTCATTTTTTACAATTTGTTTGAATACATAGATGTGGAAGAGTGGGATACCTCATTTAAAAGAAAATACATGATCTATATCACTTACAAAGGACGTTCTTGATCTTTATTTAGTCAAGAAGGGAGGTAATGGAATATAATAAAGTGAAATAAATTCTTAAACAGATTATAATAGTTGATATGTGGTTTAATAAAATAATATCAAACTATTTTCCCCAAAATATCATTAAACAAAAACCTTCACGAAATGTTTGATTTTTGAAAATAAATACTTTTCGACATTGTTTACTCATTAGTCACATGACCCATGAAAGAGCAGAATCTAATTATATATTAAATATCAATAAAATAATTATTTTCATGATATTACATGTCAAATTAGTTTACATACACCTCAAAAAATGAATATGACTTTATATCATGAAATTCTGTCTCAATGAAGAAGAATTTGATATGAATAACCCTTGAAAAAATCATACCTTTAAATTTGAGAATTAATAAATAAGTCAATTATGTGTATAAAATGAAAATCCAAATAATTTTTTTTTAAAATAAAACATAATATAATAAAAATTAATTACACGCATAATCAATGAATATCAAATACAATGAAAAATTAATATAACCCAATAAAAAGAATTTGAGTTATAAAATTCTTTACCACATGGTATCTTTCAAGTCATGGATAAAATAATTCAAATTGAAAATTAAAATAAGATCATGTATGATGGATTCATGATATTATATGAAAAAAGTTCAGTATATACACCAGACAATATAAATATGTTTTTAATATAGAATTTGTCTCAAAAAGTATAAGTGAGATGAGAAAAACCCTTACATAAATTTCAGACATTCATTATATTTCCTTTAAATGTGATATAATAAGAATCAATAAATTATTTTATTTATTAATAAACATTTATAGGTTTAATACCTTATACATATATTATTTAATTTATTTTTTTATAATTTCATATTTGAATACCTAATCAGTTATGTTTACATCATGTGTTTTGAGGACACACTGTTCATTATGTACATACAAATTTGATGTGTTGACCATGGTAAAAGTGGTAATTATTTCAATGTTTTCAGAATAATAATCATGAAATAATTATCTTATTTATTAATAAATTATTTTTTCAAAATTAATCATTCAAAATGGTTATAAAAATTTAAGTATGTTGTGATCATATAGATGGAAGGGCATACGTATTCATGATTATCATTTCCATTTTTCAATGACCATTATGGAATGAAGGAATGTTTTATTTTATCATTAAATAATGAAAATAATTTCATAAAACTCATATTTTTTCATTAAGTATAATTATATATATCATTCTTATGATCTGGGGATTATAAAAGAATCACATTGCTTTGTTGAGGTGGTAGTTCACATGTACATGAACGACCATATCATTTTTCAGTGTAAGAAATAAAATGTTATATTATATTTTCATAATGATAAATATTCCATTATTATCATTATGGTTTCTTTTATATGACATATATATGTTATCATTATACTAATTTCCTTCCATGTAAAGTGTTAGTTTGAAATGAATGACATTGCTTCGAATGGTGGTAGTCCACTGTACAGACGAGGAACATTATTGAATCCTCCATATAATGTAAATTAAGAATGAATATGTGATATCATAACTCAATAAGTATACATATGTAACATATATATTATATGTACTATAAATCGTTCATTATAATTATCTATGTGTTGAGATGATGGAAAACAAATTACCATAGTTTGTGAGTCGGTAGTCTTCTATACACATGAATGATGGATTCTTATAATATTTGATGGAATATGTGATAGATTTAGGTTATTATATTAATGAAATATAATATTATTTTATTGAAGATACTGGTGTTTTAATACGTTAATAGATGAATAAAAGTCTATGTATATGGAAGAAGAAATAAAATAAATACACATAGTTAGGAATTTTACCTCTTCTCAGACCACCTCTATAATATTATACCTAAAGTATTATTAAAATGGATTAATGAAAAAAATTTGTTATAACATGATGGGAATTAATTTTTAAATTTATTTCGGTATTCCTTGTTAGAATCAAAATTTTTTGAAGGTGTGAAGAAGAGAGAAGATGAGGTTTCATTTTATAAGTCAGCTTAATTTTGAAAAGAAAAAAGTGTTCATCATTTTTTCACATGAAAAAAGATATAAATAGACCATTATCATACTTTAGAAATGATAAGGTATAAATATTTTAAAATGGATAATATACACTCTTAGGTCATTTTTACATTTTTCTTTTTAGTTTAACCCCTGGTAAACCTGTTTTCACCTTAATCGTGGTATTATATTTTTCTTATTTTCACTTTTCATTATTGTAAGAAATTAACAAGAACATATTATATAATATAAACAATTATTATTAAAAATATGTATTACATTTTTTTAAATATAATTTATTTATGTTGAATGTTATAATTTAAAATCCAACCTGCAGACGCAACGAAAAAGCGAGTTTTCAAGAAGTGTATTTTGTATAGGAAAGATCTTTTTTATATTAACACTATGACTAATAATAACCATTTTTTAATATAAATTAGTAATTATTGATATAATATAAAATAAATACATTTAAATTATTTTTAATTAGTGTTATTTTAGAAAGGATTAAAATTATTCACTTTAAAACAGTTTTCAGAACAATTTAGTATTAAATCCTAAGACATACTTATACTGAAATCCAATATAATTTTGATTCAATGAAAATTATGTGGATTAAATATAAATAAATAATAAATCTACTACATTATGTCATATAGAAACATAATGGTATATTTAAATTGCATAATTTATTGTATATAAATAACATTTTTAGAAAAAAACTTATTTTTCACCATTCACAAGAAAAATAAATATTTTCATAAAATAAAGAATTTACACAATATAAATTTTGATATTTATATATCAAAATTTAATTTAATTTTATCAAATAAATCTTTTAAAATTTAAAAAAATACTTTTTTCAATGAAAATATATAAAAAATATCTATGAAGTAAAACTATTTTGGAAGAATAAAATTACATAACTAAAAATCAATTTATTTTAACTAAAAAATATCAAAAATTTAAATTTATTTGTAAATATAAATATATAAATATATATATATATATATGTTTAATAAAGTAGTTATATTATTCAAACTCGCTAATTTTATGGCTAGGTTATAAAAGTTATATATTTCACTGGTCGTTTATACTCGTGGTATCGTATTGAATATATTATCAAACATGGTTTTCCATTCTAGTATATCAGCGTGTTACATACTCCCCCATTTAGTAAAATGAATCATTTAGATTTGAAATTTATCTTAGTATTTAATGGATTAATATTTTTAATTTATTTTTTGGTAAACCTATATCATAAATTTTTTGATAAAATAACCTCCTCATTAAAGAGAAAGGGAAGTAAGAAGGTCATATATAATAACTCATAAAATGATTCAAAAAATGAGAACATAGGTGAGAAATGAATATTTTAACAAGGAAGAAATTTATAATTCCAAAATAATGATATTGGGTGAAAGAGATCATTAATCAAAATAAAGTGAATGATCCGTAAAAAGTCAATAACCACAAAACAATAAACCAAAGTGGTGTAAAAGGGTCATTGATTTCATTAGAAATTAAGGTAATATGAAAATATTTTGTTTCAAGATCCATTTCCAAGAGTTGAAGAATAATTTTCCATCTAGAATAAGATAATAAGGAAAAATAATTACTTAATGACTATAATTTCATCCTTTTTCCCTATTTCTACAGAAATCTCATTTTCCCCAAATGTTGAGTATTTGTGATGATTTTTTATCCATGCCTAAAGAAATATAGTAAACATTAAAGAAAAACATAACCATAAAAGTGATAATAAATATATTACACCCATCTTTATACATTAAAAAAAATCAAAGTGGATATGAAATGGTATGATGTGTTTTAAAATGAATAAACCTTCATATGATGAAATGATACATTAACCTAAAAAATTAAACAGCAATACCCAATTTTAAAAATAAATCATTACAAAATAAACCCTACATTAAATACTTTTATAATGTAAATGGTTACCTCATTCATTTTATATATCAATCCCAAAAATATGGTTTTTTTAAATAATATTAATCATTTAGTCTCAAAATTACTTTTCAATTCTGTTTTTATCTATAAGATAAATATTTTGTTCCTATAATTATCTCAATATCCAAGACCATATAAACCCTAAAGGTTATAAATACCTTAAATTTTAATTATATAAAATTTAAAGGAATATATACATTTAAATATAATCATTACATAGAATTCATCCAAAGAAAATATCTCATAATCTGTCCTTAGTCACTTTAATATCTCATCACATAAAACATAAAATCGGGTGCCTAAGACTTTGAGCATATGATCAATCATAATATTATATAACTATAATGGTATTTATAAAACATATGATAAATCACATGAAAATATAATATTCTCAAAATTTATGTAAACTAGTCCTCTCATACCAACTATAATAGCCCCTAACTAGCACTCCCAGGTCCAAAACTAAAATAATGATAACTAAATTTCAGAATTGGAGACAAATGAAGATGACCCAATTTTCACCATAAAAAATATCATCAAAAGGGTGTGAGTGAATTATCTATCTGGATAAACGTAAGCATTGATAATTAAAAATTATCTGTGAGTATAAGAAGATCATAAGGTTACAATGACATAATCAAAGTACATGAGGATAACATAATAATAATGATACTTATAAATATTTAAATCATAAAACATGAAATCATGGAATATATCTTTAACAAATGAAAGAGTCATCATAATCATTAATCATTGGACATGTGATATCAATCTTAATAAAATGGAACATCATAAACCCATATAAATAATAGATAAAATGTATTGGTATCTCAGAACATTATCATCATTATCACTCTTAAAAATTAATACCCAATATGGTCGACATCTATAACTAGATTACCCAATGCATCGAAGGGATATAGTGGTCCCAATTATACTTGGTTTATCACAAATCCACCCATACGTGGTTAATAATATAACCACCCATAAATGGTTTATAATGAAAAAATCCATCCTTAGTTTATAAAGTAATACCCCATCAATATAAACAATTTCCCCGAACCAAATCATTAATAAAGTACAATGAGAATCCATTTCATTATAAACTCATTAAAACAACCATTATTATTTTCAGAACATGTTTAACCTATTATAAGGAAATTTGTTCTTTGATAATATCTTTACAACATGATTAACCCATGAAAAATAAATGGGTTCCATAAAAAATCCATTGAGACATGATAAAATCATGGAAAAGAAAAGGGTTCAACATCAATCCCTTTGAAACATGATTAACTTGTCAAAAAATATGTTCCACAAATATCTCATTGAAATAATAAAAATTAATCCATAGAATGAAGGATGATGGTATCATTACTAAATATCCCCATTAAGTCATAAGTAACAACAGGTTTAATCGATCTTGATGATTTTAAATACAATTTATATAATATTAAAATTATTTTGGAGTAAAAATATATTTTACTTTTGATAATAAATTTTAAAAAATATATACTCAAAAAATATTTGAAAATAATTTTTTTAAAAAATTGTGAGAACATATAATGTAAAATACAGTGAAAATGACGGAAATGATGATTGGAAAATCCATTCATGTTATAACTGATAAAAGTAAACATTCTTTCCAAAACATTTTTAAAAAGGGAGTTATAAATGACCCATTTGTAAAACATTAAGAAACATACATTTATACCTTTTTAAAATATGGTAAAATATCATGTAAAATTACATTATAAAATCGTATTTTAGAAAATTAATTTTTTTAAAACATTTTAGAACACATGTATATAGAAGGAAGAGATGCCTGATCTAAAAAAACACAAGATCAGTTTCACTTACAGACTACATTTGTGATGTTCATTCAATAAATAAGGGATAAATAGAAATAAAACAAGTGGTTCACATTCATAACCATAGGATATTAAATGATATGTGGTAAAAAAATAATATCACAACAAACCCTTTTATATAACCCTGAATATAAAAAATACTGAGAGAAATAATATTGGCACAAAAAGCCATTACAACTTTGGTAACTCTTTAATTGCAATCACCTTGCATGTATAACATAAAATTATACTTAAAATGTCATTAAAATAAATATTTTCATGATATAAAATATCATCTGTTAGTACACACACCTAAATAAAGAATATTGTTGCATATCATAAATGTATGTCTGAAATAAAAATAATTTGAGATGAACAATCCTTACAAAAATCTTACTATTGAATTTGATAATCAATCAATGAATTTTTTATATGTATAATATAAAAATCCACATTAAATTTTTTTAAATAAAATAAAATATAAAATAATTAATTACATACCTAGTCATATAATATCAAATACAATAAATAATTCATATAACCCAATGAAATGAAATTTACTTATAAATTTTTTTACCACTTCATAACATTCAAGTCAAATCCCCTACGATGAAATAATTCTAATTGAAACATAAAATACCATGGTATATGATAAATTAATAATATTATATATAAAATTGTATGTATATACCCCATAAAATATATATAAGTGTTGAATATAGAATGTGGCTCAAAGAGGTAAATGAGAGAAGAGAAAAATCTTTACCTCGAGTATAAACGTTCATTGTATGTGATTTAACTCATATATAACACAATTAATCAATTATTTTATATCATAAGAACAATTTAAAGTTTTAATACCATATAATTAAATTATTTATTTTATTTATTTATAGTACCAAATTTGAAAACCTAATCAGATAAGTTCATGTCAAGTGTTTTGAGGATATTAATTTCATTGTTTCAAAATGGATTCACTAGGTTGAAAATGGTCCAATTGGGAATTATTTCAGAATATTATGAATAAAAATAATTAAATAATTATCTTATATATTCATAAATTATAATTTTAAAACCAATCATGAAAAATTGAAATTAAAAAATAACTTTGTTACGATCATGGAGACGACATGCCGTACATACATATAAGTATCGTTTTCATTCTTCAATGATTATTGTGGAAAAATTTATTTATTATTGTATCTCTATTGAATTAAAATGTTATAATAAATATCATATTAATTATTATAATATACTTATATATGTCATTATTGAGATATGGTGATTAAAAAAGAACCACGACTCTTCGTAATGGTGGTAGTCTACATGTACAGGAACGATGTTATCATTTTAAGAGTTTAAGATATAAAATAAAATATTATATTTAATGAACAATAAATATGTGATTTTTAAAACTATGGTTTATTTTATATCACATTTATTCTTTAAATATTTTCATGTTTCCGTTCATGTAATTATTTTGTGAAAAATAAATCATGTCACTTCATAGACAGTGGTTTGGCATACACATGAGTGACATTATCTTATCCCCCAAAATATAGAAATTAATAATTTAAATGTTATATAATAACTACATAATTATAAATATGTTAAAAATATAATATATACACTTTCAACTCATCATTAAACAAAGGCGTGATTGGTAATGATGGAAAATGAATAACATCAGCTAGTGAGGCAGTAGTTCGTCGTACACAGCAATAATCATTTAATATACTATTTGATGATATAGAAGATATATTTATGTTATTATATTAATATTAAAATTATAAAAATATAGGTAATGCTGTTTTTATTTTTTTATTATAGTTGATGATGATCTTAATGATGTTGAAGAAAGAAATAAAATGAAAAATTATGAATTTTTTCTACTCTCGAACTACCTCTTTAGGATTATACATAAGTATTCATTGAATGAATTTATGAACAAATAAATAATTATAAAAAATATTTTACTGAATATTATAATTGATTTAGGTTTTTAACATCTTAAAAAAAATTGATGGTGTGAAGAATATAGAATTGGGGTGACCTTTTATAAGTGAGGTGGGTGGAAAACTTATTGTTTTTGAAAAGACAATGATGTAACCAATTTCTTCACATTAAATAAGGATTAAAAATGTGATATATATATTAAGACATTATATGGTCTAAAAAATTCCATAAAATGGAATTTATACATGTTTTTGGGTTATTATAAACCTTTTCGTTTTAGTTTAACCCATGGTAAACCAGTTTTCACCTTAACTAAATTAATTTGTTTATAATATTTTAACAATTTATTATGGTAAAATATTTAGTGTATATAATTATATAATATAAAATATAAAAAATTATAATATTAAATACATTTTTTCATATTCAATTAACATATTTTGAAAATTTTTACTTTAAATTAATCCTTCTACACAATGAAAAAACATGTTTTTAAGAAGTGTATTTTGGAAAACAATTATGATTTTATATTAAAACTATAACTAATAATAATATTTTTATGAATATAAAGTTATATTTAATGATATATATTCAATAAATTTAATTTTAATCATTCCTCATTAGTTTTTTTTAAATAATTACAAAGTAGAAACATTATTCTCTTTAAAATAGTTTTCAGAAAAATCTCATTTTAAACCCAATGACAACCATATACTAAAATAAAATATATAGTTGATTAAAAATAAATTATGTGGATTAAATATAAATAAATAACATATATTTTAATTTAAATAATACTAAAAATAAAATTTTAATTTTAATTTTCTTAATTTACTGAAAATAAATGACTTTTTTTGGAAAAATATTTATTTTCCTATATTCACCAAAAAATCAATATTTTCTTAAAAATATCATAATTACACCAAATTTAAATTTTTATATTACTATTTAAATAATTAATTGAAGAATAAAAAATATTTTTTTTAAATTTACAAAAAATTAATTATAATATTTTTTTCACAAAACAAAATTAAAATCATTTGTAAAGAATAAAAAATTATTAAGAATAAAATAATTCTACTAACAATGGATTGATTTTTTACTCATAATTTATAAATAATTAATATTTCAAAGGATATATATATATTAAGGTTGTTAATATTATTTATACCTTCCAAGTTAATATCTAGGTAAAAATGTTTATATATTTCACAAGTCGTTTAAACTCGGTGTTGCGTGTCAAATATTATTTGAGAGATAGTTTTTAATTCTAGAATATTAGGGTGTTACACTACCAATGTTCAGTGATCCAACTATAAAAAGACGAGACACTATAAAAAATAAATACTCTAAGCTATAAGGGAATACACCTCTAAATAATCCAAGGAATAATCTTCAAGATTATTTTATTGATACCGCTAAAGTGGAATGATTAATGTCATTTTCAATTTTGGAACATGAATTATGTTAAAGAAGTATTTTATCCAAGAAATTAATTTTATAAGACCTATGAAACATATAAGTATTTTACATTATTATTTTTTGTGGATTTTAAATCATATATTGAATTGTAATGATGAAGAAGAAAAGTATTGCAATTGCAATTTTTTCTTTTTTTAAAACACATCATTAGTGGAAGATAACCATTAATATGTGATCGATGTTGAGATAGTAATGATACGTTTAAAGGATATTATTAGTGACCTTAATTTTGGATAGTGACATAATATTTTATGTTATTTTTACTAGATTTTACATCATTTTGGATTTATGGAATTTATTCGACAATATACGATTTTAATTTTTGGGATGCATACATGTTTCCTTTAAGGTTTTAAGGTGACCTAGGTATTCCCATATTTGTTATGAGAAAGAAATATAAAAACTATTTTTTGGGGTAATATAATTTTAATTTATTTTGGATCTTTATTGACCTTACATCCAATTTTTTTTAAATTGAATTTGGATAGACATATTTTGGAAAGTCTTAATGTTAACTACTTATTGAATGGGTGAAGTTGAAATTTAGGATTCTTTGGATAAATTTTTCTAACCATTATGGATTTAGAAATTATTGGAAGATGTATTTTTCATTCAATCTGTGATCTTATGACCTATTAAAATATACTTTTAGTGCTTTTTTAAAAAAATTAAACTTTATTACACATTGTTTGGAGAAAATATAAGATTCTAGTGGAAATTGATTAAATAATGCAATTATACTTATCGAGTAAGTATATTTCATTATGTTCTTACATTATATAGCAATTAAATTCTTTAAATCTTGGAAAATAACTTTGGAACCAATGTTTTATCTTAGTAAATTCATTTTTATTGAACTAATATTATGTTCACCCTTTATTGATTTTTTTTTTTCATCTTTAACCTTCTATATATCACACACTTTCTCGTCATCAATGATCTCTATAAATATCTAAAATTAATTATGTTATTCATCCTTGTGCATATATTCACTTCCCACAGATGTTCTCGATTTTGGAAAACTGGTTATGTGTTAATCTAGATGATATCAATATTTCCCCCATATTTCTATTATCAAGAGAAATTTTTATTAACCCTATTATAATTTAGGGAATTCGAAAATGGTTTTTTCAAATGTCAAACCCCGGATTATCGAGATCAGGATTAAATTATTGGGGTGAAATTTATTGAAGGTGGTAAGAATGTTAGACACTGATATTTTTAAAGAGGAGCCTCATATTTGATAGAATATATGAATCTAAACACTATTATGAGATGAAAATGAAAAACCAAAAAATTCTAAAATATATTTCTTTTTAAATACATTCAATCTCTTCGATAGCTGGTGGAACATGTAATCTTAAGTCTAAATGAACCATAATATTGAATATCCCTAAAAAATGTTATAAAATTCATTATTATGAATAGTAATTAATAAATTATGAAACATATATTATATAAAAATTCATAAAATAGATTTAATTTTTTTTTCTATTGATTATAAATAAAATAAGAATCATTTGAATGAACAAGAAGTGTTTTTTGAAAAACATTAGTTTTCTAAAATGTTGTTTAGATAGACATTGCATGTATAATTAAAAAAAAATTTAAAAATTTTAGAAAATTAATTATAAAGTATATTTTTTGTAATTCTCATTTAAAAATTTACATAGTGTAAAATTTATGTATTTTTTAGAAAATATGGATTTTTCAATGTATGATGAAAAATATTGATTTCTTTGTAAAACTATTATTTATTTATAATAAATTAAGAGATTTTAAAGGCCCTTTATAATTTTAATTTTATATAATATAACCTGACTAGTATTTAGTTTTATTTTTTATAATTAAATATATTTTAATAACCTTTATAGTAGATTTTATTATTAGTCTATTTTAGGGTTTCAAAACAAATCCCTCTAGAATCTTTTTTATTTTGCACAGTGTTTCAAAATTTGAATTAATAAAAATAACCATGAATGGAGAATTATTTTAATGAAATTTATATTTTATATATATAATTTTTATTATTTAATTGTTATAACTATTATTTCTATTAATACAGTAAATATTAGATAATATTTCCCTTGAAAAATACATTTATTAAAAATATTTTTTTATTATATCTGCAGGATTAATATTAAATTAAATTCTATGAATTATGTGAATTGAATTTGTAAAAATGGATTATTTATTTGGAATAACCATATAAAGTTATCTGATAAGCCCAACTTAATTTCATACCACAAAGGATGGTAAAAAAAATAAACATCATTTATTACAATGAAGGTGAAAATATCTTTACAGGGAGTTAAAATAAAAAGATAAGGTTTAAAACCTACAAAGATAGTCAAAAACCATTTTATGGAACTATTTAAACCATATATTCCATGTTTTGGTAATTAAAAATTTAGGTTATTCTATAATAGGAAAAATGTTGGTATCACTTCTTATTTTCAAAAAATTCCATCTGTTTCCTCTCCCACACTTATAAATAGCCACAACCTCTCAAACCCTCTTACTCCTTTCAAAAGCCATAGGATCAGATATGACCCAACCAAATATTTTACTCACTTCCCTACCCACATATTATATTCCTTAGTTTCATTACAAATGCACCATTATATCACTTTAGGTATAAAACTAAAGAAGCTTTACGAATAAGACATAAATTTATGAAACGTGTGTATTTGTTTTATTTCATCATACACCATTTTAAAATAATATTAAACTATGATAATATAATAAAAATATTATCCCTTATATAATTATATGTTATAAAATTAATCACATAACCTATATCAATCTCCACTTCTATCAAATGGGAATCAAAATTGTCGATTGTGTGTGCGATGGATTACCGACTCACAAACAAATGTAATACATTTTCCATCACCACATTTAATGGATATATTTAATGATGGAATTAAATTATTTATATAATATTTTTTACATTATTATACTTATAGAATTATGTTATGATATATACCTCATTAATTTCCATTTTTTGGGGATACGATAACGTTTCTCTTATATACAGGAGACAACCGCCTCTTGAAGCAATGTGATTTATTTTTCCCTTAAAAATTAAATAGAAGGTAGAAAGGATACAGTTATTTAACATATGTGAGATTTATGACCAAAAAATACTTTCAGTTTGGGTTTGTATTCTGGCCCACAAAACCATCCCGACCTTGTTTATCTCATTAATAAAATCAATGATCTATTGGTGCCATAGTAACATAAACCACACATGGTCTAAAACTCTCACTCTGGTCACTAACAAATCAAGAAACATTACCCATATATAATCACTCTTGGTAGATTTTTAAAATAAAAAAAATCCATTCATTCATACTCATGAAGTTCATAGTTAACCAAACATGAGCATATTTATAGAATATAGGGAGGCAACACTTTTTCTCACCAACCCATCCTCATAAACTCTATGGAAGCCCCAATTAATCACACATACCCATACCCATAAAATATAAGTATTTTATAGTCAATCACACTAGCTCATCACTATATTATTTTGAGAGTCCGTATCAATAATAAAATGAATCTGGATGAATAGAATACCACAAAATAAATAATAATTCTCTTAACCATAACCTGGCATAATGCCTCACTCATAAGGACCATCATCCTCACCATGAAACTATACCATCATGGTTATGTTCATACTAAAATCACAATTATAGAATATAAATAACACTAATGACTATATATAATCATCAGGTGAACCCATAAAACATTTTACCACGTCATCCTAGCAATTTTCAACGCAAAAAACACTTTCCAAACAAAATAGAAAGGTGGAAAATCCTATCATTATCGATAGAATAATTTTCTAATTTATCAATTTCAAGGTACATAACCAAGTTAATTCACCACTCAAACCCCTAAAAAATTTATCCATACCACAATTCCTTCATGTAATCTTGAATATCTCATTAAAAAACCCAAAATCAAAGTATACATCTCTTCACACATCCCTGAAAATGGATTAATTTTTTGAGTTTCTAGGCGTGCAAGTCACACTCCCCTTTTTGGACTTACTATATAATTAATGACAAAACCTTTTGAGCAAAAAGATAATGTCACACAAGGATACACATATATATTCATGAGAATTAAGGTGTAAAATTATATCTAGAGTCCATAATATGGTAATTGATTTATACCTCAAGCATGACAAAGCTAAACCATAGAGAATCACCACCCAATTCTATCTATGAATTCCAATTCACTAAAATAGGAACTAAATTCTTCAATTATGGATTCTACAATAAAAACATAAATGAAATAAATAATTAGGGATAATATGTATTTAGAGATTATTAAAAGAACCAATAAAAAAGAATGAAATATGAATCTCCTATTAAATTAGATGAAGGGATACAATAGTGCCAAAGAGGGAGCCATCATCATCACCTCATCATGTATATGTTTATGAATAAGGATAGTGAGGGACTAAAGGGTTCATATGGGAAATGATGAACATTACCCTAAAAAATTATCCCAGGTGTAGTTCACAATGTAAAACCATATTTTACAGTATGTGAATATTTGGATAGACCTATCAGAAGCCAAGACAACACTTTTCATTGAGTTATACATTGTACCATACCAAGAATAGATATATGTTGTTCTGAAAATATTTTAGGTCTCTCGTGATTATCTTTAACTAATTCCCAAGCCCCCAGAAAATATTAATATCCAAAACCCCCATGATATGCATGACTAGGTAAAAACCATAATAAGACCTGAAAATCAAGGGATGTTACACTCCTACCAATTTTCTCAATAAAATAATCATTAAAATTTTTATAAGTATTATTGGAAAGCATATATATTCTTTAACTTTATCATAAAATATAATGAAATTATAGAAATATAATGTATTTAAATATGTATAAATTATAATGTTTGTTTCAATGGATATAAATGGATTTAAAAAATATTCATCAATTTCACTAAAACAAACTGTTTAATCTGGAAATAATTTTGAAAAATAATTGATGGAAGTTCTAAATCACTAAAAAAATGAACTAATTTTTATTATAAATGATTGAAATTAGAAATATATTAATAAATTTTCATAGAAAACATATCAAGGTAATAAATAAAAAATTATCCACTCGTGGGATACATTTTAACAATTATTTAAAAACCTGAAACAATTGGAAATCAAATTTAAATAATAGAAAAACAATTAATTATAATTTAAAATGACGAGTTCATAGATAATTATATATCTCAAGATAAATTGTAATAAAAATAAATTTATATAATAAGTAATATGAAAAGAAAATAAATAAAAAACACTGATAATAATATAAAATACAACAAAAAACAATCTAAAATGAAAAAATACATCATAAACTAATTATATGGTATTCTATTTTATGAACATGTTTCCTGTATTGTTCTCAATTTATGAAAAATATGATATATTATGTAATTTTAATTTCACTAAGAATGAACCATACAAAAAATAATAGTAATGTAAGGAGGAAACTATAAATATTTCTTTGTGAAGGTATTATTGATTAATGTAATATCAAAATATGATTCAAATTAATTTTTTTTCTATTATCTATTTTAGTCAAATATTTTATAAAATAAAAATTTATAAACTAATATTTATGAAAAAGAAAACTAAATATACTAAATAAGAAATTATGAAAATTTAGAAACATTTTATTTACTTTAAATAAGTGTTGAATTTTTTTTTCTGTGTTAAAAAATATTATCAAAATGGTAGACTTTTTTTAAATGTATAAATGGTTTTTTATATTAAACCAAAAAATTTTATTAATTATAATGTTCATTAAAATAGTTTTTATATAAACCTAAATCTAATAAAATTTTTCTGAAGGTTTTCATTACAAAAATAGTTCTCAAAATCTTCTAACTATTCAACATCATCTAGGAAAATGTAATAAAGGTTGGTGAGGATAAAATTGAGGATAATCACCCTTGTCTTCACTTCATTTGTTGATATAATATTTATGGTAATGTGGGATCTCTTCAAAATGTACCATTATTAGTGGTTCCCCATCACCATCATCATTCAAATTAATTAATTAATGTATTGTTATTATAAATTCAAAAGATAATACAATTTATCTAGAATTATTTATTGATAAAATAAAAACAAATTTATGTAATCTACCTTTTTGCGATCATCTGGAAGTTATTAATCCTCATTCAATGCATCAAAAAAACATTTAAAATTTGAGTAGTGAATAGATCCTATAAATATTCACCAAAATAAAACACACCTTCTTTAGTTTGTTACCCTTATAATTATGAAAAACTCAATAATACATAATCTAGAAAATGAAAATATAGAAAATGAGTAAAATATTCAATCTTTGAAAAGTCATAAAAAAATGGATCTAAAGTTTTATCAAATCCAATTAATTTATAATTTTCTATCTCATGTTCTTCTTGGACTACCGGTTGAAATAATCTTGATGTAAGATTAGATAAGGGTCTATTTCCCTTTAGATTATAATTCTAATTTAAAACAATAAATATCATAGGATCTTATTCTTCGTCTTATAAATTTTTTTCACATCTTTATTTTTAATTAATAATAGAAGAAAGAAACATGGGATTCTTAATCATTTAACTATTCTATTTTATCACCTCTGCCTCTATATTTATTCTTATTAACACAAAGTCATTTTATATTATTTCCGAATCACTAGTGTTATATAATTTTATAATTCTTGAATAGGTGAGTTTCAATTCCCATAGTACGATTTCAAAAATTCTAGACTTTCCTATTAATTTTTCAAAAAATATTGTTTGATTAATTCATTGAAATTTATCTAACTATAGAATTAATCTTATCTAAATATTTTTAACTAGATATAAGTATAATAATTAATTATATCGGGAAAAAATATTTATGATTTCATAAACTAATGATTCAAAAAAATCAATAAACAAGGAAAATAAAAAATTTCATATAATAAAATAATGAACATTAAAAAATGTAATTTGGAACTCCCTATAAATAATGGAAAACATTAACATTGGATATTATCGAATTATTAAAAGTGTTTTTCTAATTCATATTATAAATATAGTACACTGTATAACCCTACATTCATCTTTAAGAAGGTATAATTTTACTCAGTGTTATTCATGTAATATTTTGGTACTTTTTCCACTCTAATTGAAACAATGGAAATGGAATGTGGTTTGGTTTGTGACTGTGTAAAGTAAAATTAAATAAATGAAATAAATTTTTAGATAGAATGGTGGTAAACCTAAATGGAGTTTTACTTTATTCAAGAATTATTTAATTTTGATTATTTTATTCATATTTAACATTAACACAAAATCCAATTTATATTATTATGTATAATTGTTTTATGTTTTAAAAAACTAATTCAACCGAATTTACCTTTGGGAATAATAGTCCATATAATCCTCTTAAAATAATGGATAGAGAACATAACTCAATTGAGTGTATGTCCTGAATCCCCCCATTCCAGAAAAAAACCATTCAAATCTAAAATCATTGTACATCACTATATGTTATGTCAGTTATAATGGGAGATATATTTTATTTAAAATGTTAATGAAGTTGGGATATAAAAAAATATTAGATGTGAAAAACTACCATATCAACACTACTAACCATTCATCAATAAAAATAAAAAAAAATTAATGAGATAATAAATCATTGGTAAAATACAAACCAGGTAGAACAGTCCATCCACCTTAGATCAATTATTTTTTATTAATATATAGAAATGGTGTTTGAGATATTAATGTGGGAATTACATATTTATCAAAAAATAATAGTTTTATAAGAAAATAAAAATAATTAATGAAATCAAAAAACATCTTCTATTATGGGATCTACCTTCAATAATGTAGTCTTTTACCAATTTTTTAAGAATGTTAATATCCTTTCACCATATAAGATATAATATATAGAAAACTGAAAAAAATACTAAACCAATATCATATAAAAGAATCTACTTAATTCTTTTCATATTCTTCCATTTAAACAACTCAATTTGGAATCTCTAACACAATCGAGCATATATGAAACATTCTATGATTGAGATTTAAAATCCTAAAAAATCCATATATAATATTTATCATACAAATAAATTACTTATTTTAATGATAACAAGACACTTTTTTTGTTATTTTTTTATTAATATCTTTAAAGATATGAAAATGATAGAATCACAATGTTAAATACCATGACATGGGGTTGAATCCTAGTATGTGTAACACCCCTAGATTTTTGGAAGCATATTTTTTATTAAAGGTATTCATATAATTCTAAATTATTTTTCCTATTTTTTTAAATGAATTAAAATTGATTGTGAAATAATTATTATGATATATTAATTAAATTTACAACACATTTTTCATTTATGATTGAAATTTTTCTACAAAATTGAATAAAACCAAGTATTTTAAAGAATCTATTATTTATCACCATAGATAAAATATATAAATTTGAAGTGCCTGAATTAACAGGGTAAAACTGAAATGATAGAATAAAATCTTATTGACTATAAAATCCCCTATATCATCTTCACCCTTAAGGATCACCAAAACCCAAAAATAACCATTAATAAAGAAGATCACCATAAAATGACAATGTATTGTAAAAAATATATAATATAAAATAAAAATAATACCTTATAATGAAAGAGTGTAATGAATAAATTACATAGTAAGTTGATATATATATATATATTAAACAAATTTTTATAACAAAAATGTTCATTGATAATATAATCATTACGAAAATGTTCATTTCATATATTTTCTATGGTCATATATCCAATAGTTATACTAAATTCATTTAGTAAGAAGTATTAAATTTCAAATATTATAAATCACAATGAAAAAATATAATTTTACAATATTATAAATATATATAAATATTCATACATTAAGTGAAAATATTAACATTATTATTAAAATATGATATAATGTCTATATGATAAATAAATAAATATTTTATATAACAAAATACTAGTAAAATTAAATTTTACAATATAGATCTATAATTTTAATATGATTGTTAATTTTTTATTTGGTATAAATGATATTTTTTAAAGAATATTTTTGTTAAGTGTTTTATATATTATCCTAATAAAATAAATTGAACACAAGAGGGAAGTGGCACAAGAAAGATTTGACATAGGCAAGATGCATGACGTAAGAAAGAGGTGACAATGGAGTGATGTATGCCTGGTGATGTAATAATAATGACACTACATAGGGCCTTCAGGATATAAAATAATATTTTTGGGCCACATATGGGTATTTATGTGCATTGGGCCAGTAGGGTAAAAAAACTAACAATGTGGTTTGTACGATAAGTTATCCCTTGGGGGCATGAATTGTCATTATTGTATAAAATAATCCGGTGGTTTCTTTGTATTATAACCCTAGTAATATTCCAATTATTATTATGTAGTCATATCCTAAAAGTTTTAAAAAATTATATTATTTAAATATGTGTATAAGGGATAAAATTATGAATTTTAGTATAACCTTCGAGATCATTAATCTTTTGTCCAACATTTTTTGAATTAAATTTAAATGATAGTTTTAAATATCTATTTTCAGTAATTCCCTTAAAGAATGTATTTTCAAGGTGAGTAACATTTTTTTCATTCCATGAATTCTTCATAATATTTATTAATTTTATTTTAGACTAATTTATTTCATTGGGATTGGTAATTTTAGTATCTATGACTTATATATAAATTTTATGCTTTAAAAAATACTTTTTTTATAAATTGTTTCTACAAGTTATGTGCAGTAGTTATAAAATTAAATTTTCAAACCCTTATATATTTTATTTTATAAAATTATGTAAATATTTGGAATTAAACCATTAAATATATGTTAAATTTCAAATATAAACTTTTTTCATTAATATGTATTAGTGAGGATAAAATTAATTATCAAGATAAATGTAAATTTGGGTAAAAGTTAATATGTTAAAAGAATAATTCCTAAAAAACAAAAGGATGTCTCCATAATGAGTGGTTTCAGTTATTTAAAACTCTAAATCACATTAAAATCATACTTACCATATTTTTTCAACCATCCCTTGAATATTAATGTCACATTATTGAAAATTTAATGGTTACATAGAAGAATACCATTATCTTAACTTATAAAATATAGCACTTCAAACACATCCTAAATCACAATACCTTCATATTTTCCTCTAAAATCTTGTATATTAATCCTATAATAACCCTATCATATTCTATAAATCCCCTAGTCACAATTATTTTTCATAATTCCATCATTTGAAAGGATAATTCCTTGTGTAAATCAAAGTCTCTAACATGATAATCAACTTTTTAGTGCTTCCATATTCATTTTTACTATAGTGAAAATATCTAAAATCAGGAATATAATTGTTTTAGTATCATTAGAAAATTTAAATTTAACTATATTAATGAAAAAATAGTTATTCATTCTTTTCTATCCATTAACTAATACCATAACATTGATCGCGAAGACGTGTGGGTAACCACCTCAATGATGAAATGTTGGTTTTTATCATTACCTATCAAAGTAGGTATTATGAATGAATTTGAGAAATAAATTTGACTTATATTTCACCAATACAATTCAAAAATTTAATTTTTTATTATGTCATCATTCCCTCCATTCAATGAGTAATAGGATCTCTAATTAAGTAGGTGAAAAACTTCTAACTCCATGAATGATAAATATCATTTGTGAAACCATCATTAATGGTCCCTTAATCAGATTTAATAATAATATATGATTTCTATTACATGATTAATCTTCTGTATATGTCGTGTTTTTATTATCTAAATACACCCCCTACTCATTAAATCTTTATAATATGTTACCATTTTGAATGATTTAATAGACTTTTTAAAAGATGATATAATGATTATAACATAAATTATTAGGGGTGGAATATAATGATAATATCATGTGATAATGACGTATTAAAAAATCATTTTTCAATAATGGTGTTTTTAATATTTATTATATTTATTAATATATCATCTTTTGATCATTAAACATGATAAAAACTAGTTCATAACATTCTTCTTTTCACCAATCATATTCATTTATATTACCTAATGAAAATATATCCTAAGTATTATTTGAATAATATTATTATTTTATATATAATGATCCATGAAATTTAAAATTTAAACAATTTATTGAGAATTGGCCCAACCTTAATAATTTTTATGCAAAAAAATTAATGTTGTAACACCAAATAATGAAAATAACTTATGATCAATAAATATATCTATAATATAAGTTTTAATGTAACTATAACAATATATTTATCTTTATAATGATGTTTTTACTTAATTAATTAATATATTTTTTCTCATTGTATAGGATATTATATCATGATCGATTAAGATGGAATACATGGAATGGGGTTTTCATCTGAAATTCATCTTTTTAAGACATGTTTTGTATAACAAACCAAATTTAATTTAATTGGAGAATATTATCACTAATTTAAATGTTAAATAATTAAATGCACTTTATTCATGATAACTGATTTTTAATTTATATATATATATATCTATTTCATGTTTTTTGACTTAAAGGCTCCCCAAGCTTTAAGGGTTTTTTTTCTTGACTCAATTCACATTAGTTGAGTAAACAGTATTGTTCATTAAAATATTTAATAAATATGGTTAAATTATACACTGTGATTGTAATATTTTTGGAATTCTATATAAATATAGGGATTTATATTTTTACCATAATAAATACATTTTCAATTTTTTTTAATTCATAAAATATGTTTTCTATAGGGAACATTTGTAAAGAAAATATATTTCATTGATTTATAAGGTTTACTTGAAATTAGACCATGAATAATATATTTATTAATTAATTCCTCATTTTATATGATGTTCTCCTTCATGTCTATAAAGATAATTTCTATTTTGATTCAATGATTTGTACTCGATAATTTTCTCACCTAAAAGTATATTTTTATTAAGAATGAATCACCATCACTAAAATGGATCTTTATTTCAAGTCCATATTATTCATCCCACTAATTTTATTATATATTTTTGTGAAATGAAATGTGGAATATTTTTTAGGATTATAATAATTGTTTATACCCCTTTCAATAATTACATGTTTAAAAAAATTATGATCTTGTTTTTGAAACAATGGCATTTCAAAATATTTCCCACCCAAAATTTCCTTTGAAAATCATTAAGATTTTTCACATAATAATTTATTGAATTTCAATTTTTAGAGGTAATGGTTTTCCAATGATTTTAGTTCAAATATTTTTAAACAAAATTTGAAAGTTACCCAAAACTTCATTATTTTATGAGTGTGTTGAAAATGAATTTTTTTAACCTTTTATGTGGGAAAAATTTTCCCTATAATATATCCAACATTATCTATAAATGTTCATGGTTTTTATGAGAAAACATTTATGTGTCTTTATGATTTACAAAATATATCTTTTAAAATTATTACAAAAATTTAAGGTAATTTTTTATCTCCAAAGTGAATTTTCTAGAACACCATAAAATTATTTATTATATAATTCCATATACTAAGGAATGTAATATTTTTGATCAAGTATTATTCTAAAATGTTATAATCCAACTTATTTTTACTAGGTGAATTATGTAAGGTCCTATTTTATAGAAATGGTTCATCTCTAGGTTTTCCATGACTTATTATTATTAGTTTATATCCATAATCTCTCTTCCAATTTACTTCCTCTATGAATACTCTTTTATTTATTGACTAGATTTATGTGTTTTAAAAAAGATTTATTGTGGGATTTACCTAGAATGTTAATTAATGTCATTGGAAACCCATTTATTTTCCATGTTTTTATCATGATTTGATTATTGATGGAATTATTAGTGACTTTTTTTTTGTTAAACCATTTTAAAAAGATATGAATCACATTTTTATTCAATAAGATCATTATTATAAGTTGAAAGATACCCATTTCCTTTCAATGGGTTCATTATGATATTATGAATAATGGATTTTCAATGCAACTCATGTGTATGGATGATGATGGATAGGGATCTATAACACCCTCTAATGCATTGGTAAATACTTTATATCACATGAGATATGTATTCACAAGTAAGCAATAGTTTCATATATATATTGGAATTTATGGTGTGGATGATAAACTTTATGTACCCTATAATAATTTATGTTCTATATATGAATGATTTTTCATAGATTTATGTGTATTCTCATGACTATGTTATGTTCCCATGGATCATGTTTATTGAATCTGTCTTTTTATTGAAATTGTATTTTATAATAATATTTATTTGTAGATATATAACCTAAGATTTATTGGGTATGATTTTATTATACATCATGATTATAACCATAAGATCATCTTATTCTCTTGTCATATGAATGTATTGTAATGTAATATTTTCTTTAAGAAATGAACATAACATATGATTAGGTATGTACTATCATATTTTGAATCATTGTTAAGTTTAAATAACTTTTAATATTAGGATAATATAATCTAAGGATAAGTGGGGAGATAAAGATTTCATAATACACTTATAATTTATGGTTAATTAAAATTTTAAAGTTATTGATAAACTTTTAAACAAGTTTTGGTTGTTTTGGGGACACGGAAAATATAACCATTGTGAAACCCCTCAAAATACGTCTATGGTATAATGTCTAATTATAGAATAAAATTACAATATTTTCCTAAACATGAGATTATGTAGTTCTCCTAGAAATCAAATCCCTATCTAGATAATATGTGTGGGTTCAGGGTCTGACATAGATATACCTAGGGGAAACCCTAAAAAGGTATATTGGGTATTAATTAAATAACCACATGGTGTATGACTAAAATTCATAACCACACACTTTTTTTACACTGCTTAGGGATAATGTTTTGGTAATAACATTCTCTTATTGAACCATTATGAAGGATTTATTTTTTAATTACATTAAGGGATTAAGATAAGAATTATGAGGGAACAAAACACAATATTTCCTTAGTTAAATTGAACGTATTATATGATTAAAAAATGAGTTATCAATGGAGAAAAAATATTTTTATTGAGGTTTTCATATTCATATTTTAGATATTATCTTAATAATTTTGGAATTGGAATTTTTTTGGAAAAGGAAAATGAAGGTGATTGTGAGAAAGCTATGTATCCAAAAACAACTATATCCTCTATGTAAAAATGATTTCATATTGAAATGGTTGATAATCAATATATATTAATATTATGTTTGAAAAGGTGGTTATCCAACTCTTATATTTGGTAGTGAGTTCAATACCATAATATAAATTAATTTTTCACAATAATAGCTATCTTTGGTAGTGAATTTTTTTATCAATGGTATTTTATTATATTCTAAAATTTAGAAGGGTTATGTGAAACATATAAGGTTTTTTGTTCATTAGTTTTTATTTGAATGTTTTGATACAAATATTAAATGTAATTAATAACCTAAAAATGTGATTTTATGACAAGGCTATATTTTTTTGGATAACTGTTCAATTACACATTCTTGATGTTTGTATAAATATTAGGATAAATGTAAACTTTATGTTGAGGTAATAAATGGTTGAATATATTTTATTAAAGTGGGTAATATAGTATTGGAATTGATTATTTATTTATAAAAAATTAATACTTGATTGTTGAGGTATTTTTATCTATTTTTTTAAATACGATATATATTGGGTAGTTTGTGAATTAATGAGATAGTGATTAATACATTTTAGGGTTAAAATATAGTTACTTTTTATTGGAATATATAAATTGATTATGGTTTATTGTTTTCAAGATTCAAATGGTTTTGGGAGAGGTATATTATGGATAATATACGATAAGTGTATATAAATAATGGGGCACTTGATTAAATGAATGATCAATGTTATTTGAAGAATTATAAATAACTAGGTATAACATAATAATTTTAGGTATAATTCATATTTTTAGTTTTATCCTGAATGATAAATATGTTAAAAATACCCAAACCTATATTCATTAATTAAGAAAAAATTAATTTTGTGATGATTTAATTTATTTACGGTGTCAGAATTTTGTTCACCTGGTTTTTGTGAAGCATATTATTTTATAAATCAAAATTTTTTAATTATAAACTATTTTTTCTATTTGTCTAATGTAATTAAAATTTATTCAGGAATAATTCATATGAGATATGTTTTAAACTAAAAACAATGTATTCATTTATAATTATAACATTACATCAATAGAATATAAAAATAAGTTTTTCACACTATGTAATTTTACTGACTATGTTTAAATTATGTAATGAACTATAATTTTTATCAATGGAATTTCCTTTATTCTATAAATGTGTTATATTTTTATGTAGTATTATATAATAAACATGAGACACGTAATATAAACATGAATTTTTGTATGAATTTTAGAATTATATTTAGTGAATATATTTGTCCATAATAACTGAAAAATAGTTTAATTGGATGGAAATAGAAAATAAGATAACTAAAATATGAAAATTTATATCTGTTCGAACCACCAAAATAACCACACTCATAAACAACTATGTACAAAAGAAAAAAATATTATAATTGAAATATTAATATTTAAAATTAAAATATATAAAACCATTATAGATAATAAAATGTAATTTATAATTGATGATATATGAGGTATTTATACAAAGTATATAATTCATATCATTATTAAAAAACTGATAGTTATAAAAGTAATCTAAACATTGGATTAGTAATCTGCTTGTTATAATAGTAATCTGGCCATTAGAATTATATCATAATTATATAACTATAACATAATATTTATTTATCTTATGAAATTTGAATATGACATATTTATATCATGATAAAATTAAATTAGTGTTTTAAAAATGAAAAACAAATTCTTTACAAATTGGTAAAACATATATTTTTTATTACAATTATATAAAATATTTAATTTTTTATAAGAAATTTTTATTTACCATAAATGGGTTAATAAATTAATATTATATTTTTTATAATGATAACATAATTTTCTAACACTACATTATTTTTCAAAGGGTCAACAAATGATCATAATATTAAAACTCAAATTTTTTAGATAAATATGGATTTTAGATAAAAATAAAACTTCTCTTATATAGGGAATTGTATTCTTAAAATTGATTAAATTTTTTGAATCAACATGTCAAAGCCAGATAAGGTGAATTTTTGGTATTTTCCTAATATAGTTGAAATTTGGTGAATAATAAAATACAAAAAATACTTTAATTATTTTATAAAAATATATATGAATTTTTGAGTCATGGATTATGTAAAACACCATAATTTCAAACTCACATGCACAATTTTGTGTATATATTCATAAAAATCTTCATAATTGGTAGTCAAGAGACAAAATAATAAACTAATGAGTATAATATTCTAAAATATCTATCTCCTCCCCTTATAAATGATAATATTCACCAACCTTTCTCCTCAAACCTTGTAAGAATTCGAGATTACCAAAAATCATTAGAACACTCTCCTCATCTCACCATCATGTCCCTAGAATACTGGGAATTATAAATGAAAAATACTAGGCATCTTATGTTCATTCCTAATAGGAGACATCAAAAAGAAATTGTAATACCCTCAACCGAGTCATTTTTCCCTTCCTCCTAATTCTCTAAAAAAATAAATTAAAATTGAATAATAACTATTTTATAATATATATTATTTAATTTTATTATGTTAAAGGAATAAATATCATCTATACTCTCTATTATAAAATTATTTAAAAAATGAAAACATCATCCATATTATGTTAGTTCAATACCTCTGTGGATGGTTAGTTTTCATATTCCATTACCACCTTCATGGAAGGTTAAAATTAATATATAATTGATTGATGTGACCTAAATATTTATTTTAATTTTTTACATTCTTTAATGAATATATAGTCATGCTATTAAAAATGATAATAGTTCTTGAGGGTTGATAAAACCACATAGATGAACTAACAATATAAAATTAACTTTTATACTAAATGAATCATTCATATATATATAACAATATGTTAATTTGAGACCATTTATATTTATGGAAGATAATTAATAAAATTTCATTTAATTTATTTAGTTTTAGTTCCTTTGGAAATGAACATCCATAATTATGCACAAGTGATTTAACCTTCCAACAATAAAATGAATACCCTCAATATGATGAAATTAAATTTTATTTCTCATTAAAATGGTAGAGAATTAACATAATACAAATATAGTAAAAAATTGATTTAAAAGGTTCTAAAATAAATAATTAGTGAATATAATTTTATTATTTATGATCTTAAGCGCATATTAAGAATGATTCTGTAACTTAACGTAAGGGAGCTCCCCTAACCAACCCATTTTCATTGGGATATGATTTCTCTATATTTACATTAATTTAGAGTATATTTTTGTTATTTTCTTATTATATATGCTATTCAAATATCACAGATATATATATTCTTTGTTCAATTCACCTTTCATTGATGGTGATATACATGTGTTAAAGGTTACCTTCTTAATGTCTATCGTAATGAAAATCCAATTAAAGGGAACTTCACTGTTTTCATTACAAAATTTAATATACCAATAAATTAATCATTTTAAAAAGGCCATGGTTTCTAAAAAATATTTTTATATAGAAAACCATTCTATTTCTTTTATATTTTTGTAGAAACAATTATTATCTTACCAAAACTAAATAATATTTTCAATTTTAACTAAATCCCTACTTGAGTGATAAATTTCCAAGTATACCTACCCACACTTTTTAACATAATCACTTTATTTGTACATAAGTTTTCATGATCTATTCCTATTTATTACTTATTAATTTATATTAATTTTATAATCCCTTATTTCTTGGAATCAATTAGGATACACTATCTAGTAAATTTAAAAGCCATGATTATGAAACTCATTTATTTTGATGGAAAATTATTATATGTATACCTTATATATTAATTCCATTTTTGAAACACATAAGCATTTAAATTTTATTATGGGTGTTATGATATAACAATCCATTAATTGGGTAATGTTTATATATCATGAGATAAAATTTATCGGGTTAGGGAGTATCCTAATCCATGATATGACTTTGTCCAGCATGGGCTGTTGTCATGGAAGATAACATTGACTTATGTTTATGTCATGATTCATGTTGTTTTCATATTCCTATGTCATTATGATTTTAAAATTACATGTCTTTTATATTGATCTCTAATATGATTATTTATGATCCTATTCTTTTATGATTTCATATTATTCCTTTTCAATCACAAGCCGCACATTATAATCATGTTTATTCTTATACTGGTATTTTGGCTCACCCCATCTTTTATTCATACCCTATATTATCTTATATAGTCTTAGGAGCATGAAGGCATTTAAGATCTCATTATGGATATTAAAATAACTATTCTTATAGTATTTTTTCATTATGATTTATGTACCTATTCTTCCAAATGTAATAGGCATTTCGATAATTGGGTTGTGTTTAAAAGGATATTTATATTCAGAATAATATAATAACATGCATATAAATGTTTATTCCTTATAGATTGTATCAATGAAAACTTGTCGTTCATATTTTGGATTAATACTAGAATAATTTTGTGATAAACCTAGGGATTTTCCATATATAAGAAGTTAAACTCAAATTTTAGTAAAGTATAGAGTGAGTAATTTATAATAAATTAAATCCCAGTCTAGATAATAATATTCAATATAGATCTAACATATGTTTACCTAGAGGGAATAAACCCAAAAGTTCTCATAGGGTATTAACTAAACTGCACTTCGTGCATTATAAAGATTCCATTCTTCAAACCTGGTTTGAGACACCCAGGGGATATGCTTTGGAATTTTTTAAAAATTCATAAAAAAATATGAATGATGTAAATTGATATTTATTTTATAAAACCTAATATAAAAATTAAATTGGATAACCTCTATTAAAACCTATAGACTCATAAGTTAGTAAATACATTTAATTTTAAATTTGTTACCTCTATTTTTATATTTTCATTTTTATATACATATTTTTATAAGTATTATCATCCCTAAATTTACATTGGATATAGTAAATGACTAAAACATGAATCAGATAGTGAAAGATGTGCTCATTGTCCATTCATGAGGTCCAAATGTCGTATATGATAATAGTTCCACACATCTATTCATATCATTCATGTTTAGAATAATAATTCAAAAACCACCTCAAAACATTGTGGTTGATATATCTATGTGAATTAAAAAGGGGAAATGAATTCTTCCCAAGAATAATAATCCTAAAAAGTCAATATTAGTGTATTTAACCTCCTCGAATATATTTTATTAATTCCTTTATTAGAATTTGATGTTATATTTTTCCAGGATTAGTATTTATTATTTAAATCCAACATAAACTATTCAAAGTTCTAGATATCTATTCACATCCAAAATCATCCACTAATTATGTACTAGTGTAAGAAGGTTGATGAATATCTGCTGAAATCCTGTTATCCGGCATGGATATTGTTTCTTTATTAGAAAGAATATTAGATCAAATGATTTCTATAATGGATATTATCATGTTTGAAGACACGTGTATTGTGAGGGATTTCTTGATATATTATATAATGAGTTTTTTTCTCATCCTCTTAAATGAGAGGTTTATTTATCAATTGATATTGTATCTGGATCTCTTCCTATATCCAGGACTCCAAATAGAATTTCCACCATCAAGTTGGAATAACTGAATAAGTAGTTAAAAGAGAATATAGAAAAGGTTTTTATACATCCATGTTCTTCACAATGGGTTGTATTGGTCCCCTTTATCAAGAAAAATATGAGTCAATGTACCTTTTTGGTGATTATCATTAACTCAAAAAATGATAAAGAAAATGTTCCCCAACCACATATTAATGACTTGTTTAATAAACTATGTGGGGCCTAGTACTTCTCTAAGGTGGACCCTCAGTTAGATATCACAAATTAATTTTTATTAAGGAAGATATTCACAATACCTACCTTTAAACATGGAATGGGAAAAATGAGTTCCTAGTGATTCCCTTTAAACTCACTAATTTTCTAATAATCATTATGGACATAGTTAATTGAGTCTTTAGAGATTTGTTTGACAAATATATGGAAGTATTTATTTATGGTGTTTGTATTTACACTAAATCAATGGAGGGGAGTAAGTATAATTTAAATAATATGTGAAAAAAATTATAAATAGAGAAGTTATATAGGAAATATAGTAAATATAAGATCTTTATAAAGGAAAAATCATTCATAGGGCATGTTATCACCAATAAAAAATATATATGGACCCATCCAAGAAATAGTAAAATAAAAAGTATCCCAAACCTATATGTTTAATAGATATTTATAGTTTCCTTTTTATATATGGGTATTGTTAACGATTTATGAGAATATTCTCATGTTTATTAAACCCACTAAAAAGGCTGGTTTAGAAGGGGGAAAAGTTTTTTTGGACTAATGTGTTTTAACAATGGTTCATGGAATTGACAAATAGGATTATCACATAATTATTAAATATAAAACCCACATGTGGGAAATATTTTGAATTATAAAATGATGAAGTAGATATGGGATTGGGATATATACTGATGAAAAAAGATAATGTGATAGGTTATGCCTTTAGGAAGTTGATAGCTCATGTGTAGAACTACTCATCATATAATATTGAGTTGGTTGAAAAATATTTTTATAGGATAATTTATGACATTATATAGATGGGGAGAGGTATGAAATATATAAAAATCATAACATCATCATGTATATATTCACACATAATGATATTAATCTGAACTAGTGATGATGGTTAGGGATGATAGTGGATTATGATTGGTCAATCCACAACCATACGGGGAAGGTGAAAAGGTTGTAGATATTTTTTTGTATAATAGACCCTATAACCATATCAATAATGGTAATTGAGAAGGATTTGATCATATTATACATGAAAAGAATATAAACTGATTTTGTAAAGGAAGAAACATCAACATTACATTCTCAAATAATTGCTCAACCATCCCTTCCATAAAAGAAAAATGATGTTCAAAGAGATGATGTGGAAATATATAAGGCGATGGGAGCTAAAAAAAATACAATCCCTGTATTATAGAATTGATAAATGATTTATAATATATTATTTAATTCTATTAATAATATAAAATCCCTTGATAAATAAGGATTTTTTGAATGATTAATATAGCTTGACCCTCTCAATCCACCCAGAGAGCACATAGAGGTATCAAGATATCAAAGAGAACTAATGGTGGTAAAATATAAAGGAAATAAAAAAATATAAATCATTGTTCTTGGTATATTTTAAGGTGAATGGTGAATGGAAAAATGTCTATAGGGATAATGAAACCAATACTCATAGCAATATTGAAATGGGTGAACATTACTATGGATTTTTATTCAAGGTCTTCCAAAGAGTTCCAAAAGAAAAAATTCTCTGTAGGTTGTGGTGGATCATCTTAAATAGAATTATAATTACATTCAAATTCAATAGGAATTCTCACTCGATGAAATTTCAAGTATATATATCAAATAAGTGGTGAGGATACATGGAACATAACTACCTATTGTATCTTACCAAGATCCCCAATTTACTGACATGTTCTAGAAGTGTCTCAAATATGCTCAAAAAACTATGTTGACCTTTAGTATTTTGAATCACCTCCCAAATAATGGTTAATATATGTGAACTATCTAGAAACATGATGACATGTTAAGAAAATCCTATATAAAATTCAAAGAATGAGGGGATCAACATTTTCTCTAGTTGAGTTCTCATAAAATAATAGTACCCACTCAAGCATCAAAATGGAATCATATGAGGCTCTTTACAATAGGAGTTATAGAACAACATCATGCTTCGAAGAAGTTATAGAATTAAAGCTACTCAGATATGAGATTTCTAATGAAATGATAGAAAAGGGAAAACCCATTTAGCAACAAATCATGGATTTTCAATGTTTATTGAAGAGATATGTTTACAGTCATCGATGAGACCTGCAGTTTGATAATATAGATAAATTATTATTATACACATTTCCCTGTAAGAGTGTCATGAGATTGGGGAATAACGGAATACTAACTCCAAGATACATCATCCCATTTAGATTCATTATTGCATCAGAGTTGTGGCATATCAAAAAAAACTACCACCAACAATGTCTCAAGTACATTAAATGTTCCATATATCCCAATTGATTAATTACATACCACATACCTTAGATGAACCGATTATTTTTTGTGGTATATATGGAGAATTATATCTCTTATAAGGAATATCCATTAAAAATGTTGGGCAATTGATATAAATTTTCACCAAACAATACCACTCACCTATTAAAAGTATTATTCAGAATACATCAGTGTGAGGAGGAAACATGTAAACATCTAGAACCAATAAATCATAAATATCCTCACTTGATTTCACCTATATATGTAAAATGTAATTTCATGTACAAAATTTATTAAAGGGGACGAATGAAATAACCCAATATTTTTATCATTGGTATTTTCGTTCCTATATAAATATGTCATATTAAGTAATGTAGTATTATATAAATAACATGAAACACATAATAAAATCTGACAACATATTTTTATATGCGTCAAAAAAATTAATTGAGGTAATAAATATAGCTAAAAATATTTAAAATATTAACATTGGCTAAAAAATAGAAAATAAGATAAGTAAATTTGGAAATTTGGATTCCCTTGATCCACCAGAATAACCATACTCACGAACACTATTATTGAAAGAAATAATAATATTAGTACTGAAATAATAATCTTATAAATTACTGTAGATATAACCGTAAGAGGATATATAATTGGATGAATAATTAATGAAATATGAGGTATTTATATTATATGGGAACCCACAAGACATTTAAAAATCGAATCATTGGAATATTCATCTGGTTGTTAGGAATAATAACCAAACTATTATAATATTATCCTCACTCATGAAATTATAATTTAATTTTTATTTCTCTTATAAAATTAGAATATGATATATTTATATCATAGTATAAGTAAATATATTTTTTTTAAAAGTTAAAATACATTTCTATATTTTTATTAATCATAAATTTTTATTTAAATTTTTATAAAAAATATTATTTTCATAAAATGTTTATATAAATTAACATTATGTTTTACAATAATAATAATCCAATATTATAAGACCAATAGTAATATTACAATGGACCATAAAAGAAATCATAATATTTAAATTGATACTTTCAAATAAAAAAATATTCTATTTGAAATTAAATTTCTCATATTTTGAAACTAATTTTAATATGACAAATGAAAAAAAATTAATACACCCATTATTTAATGGTTATAGTGATTTTTTTGTTTCTAAATAAAATACACATATTTTTTGAGTAGTAAAATAAAGTAAAATACAGTAATTTACATTATAAGATAAATACAATAATTTATGATTCATGGATGATGTAAGAACCCATTAGTTCAAAATCACATGACACATTTACTATATATATTTACCATAATTAACACTATTGGTAGTCTCAATGTAAAATATAAATGGAATTAATTTAATATTTAAAAACACTCCTCTTCTCCAATTTTAAATACCAATAATTCTACTTACATAATATAAGCCTTAGAGCTAACCCAAAATATTAAAAAATATCTCACCATATCTCCACTATATCCTCAGAATCCTTGTCCCATTAGTGACTTATCCAAGGTTCCTTAAGTAAAATCCCAATAGGAGATAACCAAATGAAAAAGTAATACCCTCAAAAGAGTATTTTATTTATTTCTTCTACATATTCCTTCCAAAATATTCTATTCGACATTGAATATGAAATATAGTTTCAAATATATTATTTAATGTTTTTTAATTTAATATCTATCATACATCCTCTTTTTCTCTTGTTATTCTAAAAATGAAAACATAACCCATATTAAGTTGGATCACAACCCCCATTGATGACGAGTTTTCATTTACCATTATCACTATCACAAAATCGTTAAATTAGCTTATAATGGTTAAAAGTGACATATATATATTTATATTACATATTGTTTGAAATTATTTAATGAATATATAGTTATCGTATAAAATATAATGTCACTAGTTCACAATGGTAAATAAAACCACATAAATGAACTAACTGTATAACATTAACATTTTTAATAAATAAATCATCCAAATTTTGAAAAAAATATTGATATTCAGGAAACATTATATTTCATTAAGGTAATTATTTACATTTAATTAAACATTTAGATTTGTAGTTCCTTTTAATGAGAACATCAACTATTATCCACAAGTAATTAGACTCTGGAACTAGGAAAATAACACCATCAATATGATGAAATTAATCTTTAAATATGACATGAATGTTTGTAAGAGAACATAATAAAATAGTTTGAAATTAAATATATATTTAAAAGGTTATTAATTATGTAATAAATGAAACTAAATTAATTTTTTAGGATGTTATGTGCATGTGTAGAAAATTTTTGGAAGTTAATTAAAGGGATCTCTCCGAAGCACAAAATTTGCATTAGGTTATACTATATCACTATTTTCTTCATCTTATACCACTATTATTATTATTTATTTATTTTATAATATTTATATATATTAACAAATAAAAATATTTTAATTAATATTTCCTTGATGGGAATATACATGTTTTTAATATTCTCTTAACAATTTCTTTCTTTCTAAATAGTTGGTTAAAGAAAAATTCATTGTTTTCTTTGACTCTTTAAAATTTCCACCAAATTAAATGTTCTAGAAATAACATTGTCTCAAAAAAACATAATTAATGTGTAAATATATTTTATTTAATTATTTTTTTTGAAACTATTATGATTTAACCCCTTTTATATACTCTTATGACTTTTCCCAAAAACTATGATTATGTGGTACATATCTAATGTTACCGACAAACTCATTTCTACATAATAACTTCAATTGTATCACATTTTTAAGGATATATTCTTATTTATCGCCTATTAATGTCCAATAATTATTTAATATATTATTTCATGGTGACAATAAATATACACTATATTGTTGTGAAAAAAGTAATGGATATGAAATCCATTTATTTTCATGGGTAATTAATATTTTTATACCTTACATATTATTTCCATTATGGCACACATAAGAATGTGCATATTATGATGTGTGAACCAACCTAGTTTTCAAATGCATTGGGTAATGTTTATGTCTCATGAGATTATATAAATGGGATTATAGAGTAAAACTAATCTATGATGGGACTCTCTCTACCCTATGATGTTGTCTCAGCATTCAACCTTACTTATTCATATGTCATTATTCATGTTGTTTCCATATTCTATTATTCCCAAGATATTATTATTTCATTAATTCTTTACATTATTATACCATATTAATATTCTTAACCCCTTAATATTATAATATAATATTATGCCTTTTGACTCACTAGTTATGCTTCACTATCGGGTTTATTCTTTTACTGGCCATTTTAAGTCACCCCTTTGGTTTATGTATTCCCCAGAATATCCTATGTATATTTATATTCTCAAAGGGGTCTACGATATCATTTGAGAGATAAAAAAATATTATTAATTTTATTTCCATATTGATGATTTATGTAAATAGTATTTCAAATACAGTAGCCCGCTTGATCTTTGGTTTTTTTATTGAGATATTTATGTTTAAAAACGTAAAAATATGTGTAAAAATATTCAATAAAAAAAAATATATCCACTAAGAGTGAGTAAATCAAAATTATCAATAAAAAAATTAAATATTCATGACATGAAAATACCATTGATCATATTCATCATTGAAGATTAATAATATCCAGACAAAATATATAATGGGTAATATCATCATGAAAGGAGAAATCATTGGGGAAAATCTATAATTGGAAATAAGAACAATGCCTTGCAATTTGAGAGTGTAATGATCAAATGATTTAAATGAAATTCATATATATAAATGAAATATGGCCAGTGAAAATATATACATTATAAATATGGTCATTAAAAAGATTGTTTTTACATGACAGTTCATTGGTCATATTTCTAATATGTATACTCATGTCTTGTATTCTTATTTATTAAATTTAAAATAATAAATCTCATAATGAAAAATTATCTAATATTAAAATTATATATAAATATATATATATATATTATATATAAATATTAATATTAATGATATAAAATTATAATATATATAATGATATTAAAATAGTGATTTTAATTTCAATGGATTAGTAAAATTAATTTTTATAATATAAATACATAATTTTAATTGTAGTTTTTGAAAAATATTTAATATAAATGTAATGTTTCATTTTCAAGAACTGTTTTGTTATGTATTATATATTTTACTATAATAAAATAAATTTAATTAATCTAAACAATTATTTTATGTTAACTAATATATTAACATCATTTAAATTATAAATTTATAAGATATAATACTCAGAACACCTAATGATTAAAAATAATTTTTTTCTAAAAAAATAGTTCTCTTTTATATTATGTATTCATAAAACTAAATTTATAATTTATATAATTTAAATTTGAAAAAATAATATAATATTATTAATTACATATATTAAAATTTAATTCTTATAAATTATTGAACAATATCTCAAAATAATTATTTTTAGTCGAGAAATATGTGTTTTTTGAAAATTATAGTGTTTATTATTTTATTATTATGAAAGTATATCCTAGAAGTTTAAAATCTAAATTAATAAAATATTTATTTAAGGAATACAATTATGAATTTTAATATATTATTTAAACATTTAAATATTTCTGAAAAAATTTTGGAACTAAACTAATATTTATGATTAATAAAAAAAATTTTCTATTTTTTAATAATGTATCTTGAATGTGATATTTTTTTTTAGTTTTCCATTTAATCCTCATATCATTTTTTAATTATAAACCAATTTATATAATTTCACTTTGTAACATCCCAAGTAAATAATGAAATAAAACAATTTCATATTTATTAATATTTGTGAATTAAATATTAATTTTACTTTAAAGGGGGTGCTATGTTTGAGAGCTTACCCAATAGGAAAAATCAATTTTTTGAAATCTTACATTGCACACTAATAATATAATATTATTATTTTAAATGGTAGTTAATTCCTAGACGTTGTATTGGTGGTAATGAATATAACTAACTACAATATGATTATACATGTTTTTTCAATTGTTTTACATTTATAAAATAAAAATTATGGGTTTAAAATATGAATGAATCTAATTTTAATTATAAATACTCTAATATTTACTAAAAGGTCGATTTATAGCCTTTTGATGGTAAAGCATCATTAATTATAGTTTTTGTAATTATTATATGTTATATTTGAAAAAATAAAATGATTCTACAGATTTAGGACATCAAAATTTACTTTGGGTATATTTTTGTTATTTTTCTGATAAAGTTCATTTTTTAATGAATTGTGAAAAATACTGTATTTTTATTCAAAAATGCCTTTTAATCTAATTTATTTATATGGTTATATTATCTTTTTAATTGGTTTTAATGTATAATTATTTAATATTTTTAACAACTAATCCAATGTTTGTGATTGGAATTAATTTTACTTTGAAATTGGACATAAACAAGTGTCGATCTCTTAAATGTTATTATTTCATAAAAACACTCTATTTTTTGACAATGGAAATTAATTTAAAATTAATTAAAGCAACTTCTATGTTTTAGAATTTTGTAAAATATACATAATATTTGAATTTTTAATATCAAATACAACTTAGGTTGAATTTTTTTTATTTTGCGGAAAAACATCAATTTTTTGATGAATAGTGAAACCACTTAGTAGTAGTTAAAATACTGAATTTTTCATTTTAATGAAATTCTACAACTTCTGTGAATTTTATTTTGAATATCCAACATGCATGGTTGTAATTAGTAAGTAAAATGTGGTTCAATAAGACGAAAATATTTTTTGGTGAATAGTAACTTTTGACTTATTTACAGCGGTTAACAATAAATAGGGAAATTCAAGGTAAAAATAATATTATAATATTACAAAATTACCTAAAAACTTGTCCTATCCTTTCTGTTTGAGTCATTTAAGACCATGGGAATCTTTTGATCTCTTTTGGGACCACATGGAGCCTCCTAGGAGTGACAATGACACTTTATTTTAATTAAATTAAAGTAATGACAAAAATGACATAAAAAATATATTTTTGTAAATTAATTTTTACATGTGGTTATATAAGAAATATTTTCTACTATAAATATTATTTGGAAATCTAAGATGATTTCCTACATCATATTATTTTGTTATAATTTTAAACAATGAATAAATTCGATTATTCATGACACAATAACAATGTAGTATTTACCTCATTAATAAATGATATAAATAAATAAGATTATAATGATTAAAATATTATCCAAAACCTATAAAATTCTTATTTTATAGTTTTATTTCGAACATGATTCATCTTATCTTTAACGTTAATGTGTTTTGGACCTTTTTAAACTGAAAATAAGTTTATAATAATATAACATTTTCACACTTTCTTGAAGATCCCCTCCTCTCCATTATAAAAAGACCTCACTTCGAAACAATTCCTTACATCTCTCAATCTTCTTGGATCATCCATCCTCTACCCAGTTAATCTCCCTACATCCCTTTAGACCTCCTAGAATCGTTACTTTAGGCAAAAGGCACTTCAAAAAGTCCTTTTGGTTTAAACCAAAGGAAGTTACCCAAATTAAAGGTAGCAATTTCTCTTAAATTCTTTTGTTTTATTTTGTTTTACTTTACATCTCCAACCCCATAAACCCTTTTTGTTACTGTCTTTTAAAACAACACCAGTATCAAAAATATACTAGTATATTTTTATGAGAAGTATTTTAACTACACTTACACACAACTCTATCTAATGGGTGAAGAACATACTGTTTTTGTGGATGTAAAACTAACACCTCACGAAGAGATGATTGTTCGATTATCTCCTACCGACTCTCATGGTGGCCATTAAGATGACACTAAATTTATATATGATATATATTATTTCTATGTTTTCTTTATTCTTTTTAATTTTTCTTTTATATCATACCTTTATGGTTTCCATTATGGGTAAACGTGATAATTTCATTTGACGAAGTTCGGACTACCACCCCCTCGAAGTGATATGACTTGTTAATTCCCTATGTGGGACGTATAAAGGATGGAAATAATGATATTATATAAGATATTATACTGGAATTATAATATACCTATGAATAATTATGTTTTAATTCCATTAAAATAAGAAATATAAATGAAATTTTCTTTCATGCGTACGTACGACTTACCATCTCCATGAACGATGCATTTCATTTCATACCTCCAAATGTTATGTACTATTATAAATACATTTATATAATGGATATATATGAAATATATGATATCTAAATCATGAATATCAATCTGAATATAATGAAAGTTTTACCATGTGAACAACTTGTAATTATATGAAATCCATTTTGGACTCAAGTACCAAATATCGGAAAAATGAACATTATTACCTTAAATAAATAAAAAATGATCATAACATAGTAATAAGTTATATAAAAATAATAATAAACTAGAAAAAGGATCCTAAGAAAGTATTAATTAACTTCAGTTTATCATTCATGAGATTAAAGAATGAATGGATCAAGTCTGACACAAGGTAAGGGACTTCGTCTCAATCTCCATTCATTAAGGCATATTTTGTTTTATACATGACTTTCTTTTATACGGTGTATAAACCCCTTTTACTTTTTATTTAATTCAAAGGGAATATTTTTACATGAATCATTTTACTAAATGACAAAAAAAGAATTTTTTTTTCATGTATGCAGTGATAAAGACCTTTTTCCGCCGCCACTAGTATTATTTGATATTTGGATTCCTTAACAAGACGTAGTGTTTTTTTAATAGGAAAATAAATACCATATACTTTTTTTGTATTTTCGTATTGAAAATGGTTTTTATAATGTATTTTTATGTCAATATATTTTAATTATATATTGTGATTGAAATATTGAAATGTTATCTTTCCTTTATGTTTGTTTTATATGTTATGAATATGTTATGGTTCTTGGGAATTGTTTACATATACGGGTGGTTCCATGATAATCCTAGGGCGGGTGAGCCTAAGATAGATCTCCAAAGCATTGGGTAATGTAACGGAGCCAAACATGAATGTTTCTCCTATGATATTTAGGGAATATACTATGATGAGTATTCCAAATGTAACTCCCTACGTAGATGTGATAGATTCAATGTAAGTATGATATGAATGCCATACATACCTTTATTATTTTTGATTACAATTTGTTATTCATAAATACATGAGGTAAATAAAAGAGTTTATGTTTTGTATATAGTGATGTACTAATGATTTATTTCTTATTTTTTAACCCTTACTCAGCTTTTTTATGATCATCCCATGTTTTGAAATGTTATTCAAAGGACATAATGGTTAATAGGGTCATGGATAGGATCAAGGAAAAGTCTTGCTGTCTAAAACATGGAACTAGACATGACCCTTTTTTTCAAGAGTTTTTATTTTATGAAAAATGGATAATAAGTAGAATTGTCTACATGTAATATTCATGTTCTTATGTAAATGATATGACCTAATTCTAAAAAACACTAAACCTAAAAAGATATTTAATGTGAAATATCCATTTAATTCAAGAATATTTAATGTTTCAGGCCAGGTCCTTATAGTTGGTATCAGAGGTCAGTTTAGAAAACTTTAAGAGTTATAATATAGTTAAATCAATATCCATGTATTATTTTTAGCTTATGTTATGATTGAAATGATATAGAATTTATAGATTACCATGTTGCTTCACCTAAGATATTTCTGTGTTCAGAATGGTTTTTTGCAGAGGAAACAGGGCATCTATGTTGGGACGACATCAGGAAGAAGACAACCTTCTAAATCAGCATCCTTAGATGGTCGAAATCAGAACTGAACAGTTTTTTGCAGTGATGGAACAGTTGAATTAGGCTATAAATGGTGGTGGTATCTACGTACGAGATCATCCAAATCATCCACAGGGGAACATGTCAGTAGTGGATCATTTCATGAGGCAATATTCCATATCATTCAGAGGATCATCTGACCCGATGGTAGTAGAAGGGTGGATTAAAGCACTTGAAAAGATTTTTGATGTCATGGGTTGTTCCTAACATCAAAAGGATAGTCTCACTGTTTACCGTTTGGAAGGTGAAGCTGATTAGTGGTGGTAGATGCTGAAAAATATCAGGGATAGTGAGGAGATTTATTCTCTTGATTGGGAAGAATTCAAAGGTATGTTCCTTGAGACATATTTTACTATGTTGGTTTGACTTAGGATGGAAAAAATTACTAGAATTGATTTATGAGGATGACTCAGTGGATGCTTATGAAGCAAAATTCACTCGACTCTCAAGGTATGCTCCCAATTTCATATGAGATATTGATAGTAAAATCAACCATTTTTAATCAGGATTAAAGCCAATGTATCGAAGGGATTTAGCTTCTTGTGAGTTCAAAAGTTATGATAGAATTGTTCATTGTGCGTAGAAGGTGAAAATGGAGATTTCTGAAGATCTAGTGTTCTTTGAAAAACAACATAATAAGATGTCAAGGTGGTAAGAGAAATGTAAGAGCTCTTCAAAAATGTCTGATGGTAAGAAACCTATGTTTAATGTTTGTGAAAAATGTGGAAAAATCAAGCTGGGGAATGTCTTTTGAATTATGGTAATTGACATCGATGTGGTAAAATGGGACATAAGGCATGAAAATTCACTGAAAAAGATCAGGTTAATAGTTAGACAAAATCTGATTTACATCCATCAATATGTTTTAAGTGAAATGAAATGGGTCATTATGAAAATGAGTGTCCAATGAAGAACTTAACTGAGGGAAATGAGCTTGACTACAAGCAGAAAGGGGCGGTGAAATCCTTTTCAACTACTTCAGTAGATGTAGGTCCATTAAATGAAGTAGTATTATATTCCGGGAGATTAGTATTTTTTGAAGATTGATTTGAGGATGGGGTACCATCAGTTGAATGTAAAGGAACCAGAAATTACGAAGACCACATTTCTTACTAGATCTGACCAATATGAATTTGTGGTTATGCCTTTTGGTTTAACCAATGCACTTGTTGTATTCATGGATTTTATGAATTGAATTTTCTGTGAGTTCTTGGATATGTTTGTGGTTGTGTTCATTGATGATATTTTGGTTTATTCCTAAAGTAAAGAGGAACATGAATGTCATTTAATGGTATTCTTGAAAAACATAAAAGAAAGAAAACTATTTCTGAAATTCAGAAAGTGTGAGTTTCTATTATAACAAATTTCTTTCCTTGGTTACATTGTTTAAAAAAATGGCATAACTGTTGATCCGGCAAAAACAGAAGTGGTTGAAGAATGTCCAAGACCTATAAATATAACCGAGATTCATAGTTTTCTTTTTTTATAAGGTTATTACCAGAGGTTTGTTAAATATTTTTCATGGTTATCTAGTCCAATGACTAAGTTAATGAAAAAGGTGTTATGTTTCTTCAGACAAAAGAATGTGATAATTGTTTTCAGGAACTGAAAAGAATATTGGTGAATGCTTCAGTTTTGGCACTGGCATCTAGAAATGGTGTGTTTGTTATTTACAGTGATGATTCAATGGAAGTACTTGCATGTGTCCTTATGAAGAATGATTATGTATTTTCTTGCGCATCATGTTAATTGAAACCTCATGAGTTAAATTACCTTACACATGATTTAGAATTATCTTCTGTTGTTTTTTGCTTTAAAAATTTGGTGGAATCATTTGAAGGGAGTAAAATGTTATATATATACTGACCACAAAAGTTTAAAGTATATATTCACTCATAAATAATTGAGAATCAGACATAGTAGGTGGTTGGAATTAATCAAGGATTATGATTGCATGATTCATTACCATCAAGGAAATTAAAATAAAGTGGCTTATGCTTTGAGTTGAAAATGTAATGATTCATTAACCATGATATGTTTGGAATGAGATGATTTGGGTTTTGATTTGATGAACATTGGAATAGATGTTGTTGGTGTAGGAAATTATACAATTTTATTTCAGGTGTCAGTGAAATCATCTCTATCAGACAGAATAAAGCTATCACAAAAAGAAAATAGTGAGTTGCAGAAAAAGGTAGAGTTAGTTCAGAAGGGTATGTTACCTGAATTTAATGTTGATAATGATTTTGATTTAAGGTTTGGGAAATTATTATGTGTCCCTTGTGATTCACTATTAAAGAATGAGTTGTTATATGAAGCTCATAGTTCCCTATTTTCAGTTCATCCTAGTAGTACTAAGATATAAAAAGATCATCGGGAGTATTACTGGTGGGATGGAATGAAAATAGATATTGCTAATTTTACTGTGAAGTGTTTTACTTGTTAGCAGGTTAAAGCAGACCGGCCGTTACTAAAAGGGATGCTTCAGTCTTTACCAGTGCCAAAGTGGAAATGGTAAAATATATCCCTGGACTTCATTGTGGGATTACCAAAGACACCTCGAGGTAATAATGCAATCTGGGTTATTGTTGATCGGTTGACTAAATCTACTCATTCCATTCCTATTTGAGATAATTTATCTCTAGATCAACTTTCTTGGTTGTATGTTAAATATATAGTCATGTTTTATTGAGTTCCCCTCTCCATTGTATCTGATCATGATCCCAGGTTTACTTCTATCTTTTTGAAAGGCCTTCAGAAGTCATTGGGTAGTGAATTAAATTTTAGTACAACTTTTCATCCACAATCAGATGGATAGTCAGAACGAACAATTCAAACCTTGGAGGATATACTACATGCTTGTTCAGTAGATTACCAGGGAAGTTGGGACAAACATCGTTCTTTTGTTGAATTTTATTATAATAACATTTTTCATTCTAGTATACAAATGACTCCATTTGAGTCATTGTATAGAAAGCATTGTTGAACTCCAGCATTTTGGGATGACGTAGGTGAAAGGAAGCTGATGGGACCAAAATTTGTAGAAGAGATGGCAGAGAAAGTTCCTTTGATTCAGAAGCACATGAGAACTGCTCAGACCATGCAGAATATTTATGCAGATAACCGGAGGAAGGATCTATCTTTGGAGGTAGGTGATCAAGTCTTTCTCAAAAATGTGATGTGTTTTGTAATGAAGGGAAAGTTGAGTCCAAGGTTCATTGAACCTTATGAAATTTTGGAGAATGTTGGATCAGTTGCATACAGAGTGGCTTTAAATCAATGTTTATCCCAGGTACACAATGTTTATGATGTTTCAATGTTGATAATGTATATCCTAGATCCATCTCATGTTTTAAACCCAGAGGTAGTTCAGTTGGAAGAGAATCTCTCTTATGAGGAACAACCAGTCCAGATTCTTGACTATAGAGAGAAAGTTGTGAAAAATAAGGTAATTCATTAGGTAAAGGTTTTGTGGAAAAACCATATGGTTGAAGAGTCAACATTGGAATCTGATAATTCTATGAGGGATCAATACCCTCATTTATTTGATTAGTGAAAAAAATTGTGAGGATGAAATTTCTAAAAGGGGGAAGGATGTAACATCCCATATAAATAAAGAAATAAAACATTTTCATATTTAATAATATCTGTTAATTAAATATTAATTTTACTTTAAAGGGGACTCTATGTTCGACACCTTACCTGATACACAACAATGGGTTTCATTGAAATCTTATGTTGCACACTAATAATATAATATTATTATTTTAAATGGTAGTTAATGCCTAGAAATTTTATTGGTGGGAATGATTATCACTAACTACAACATGATTATACATGTCTTTTAAATGTTTTAACATTTATTCAATAAAATTATTGGGCTTAAAATATGAATGAATTTAATTCTAAGCATTAATACTCTAATATTCACTAAAAGGTCGATTTTCCTCATTTTGATGGAGAACCATATTTAAATCCAGTTTTGGCCATTTTTATATGTTCTATTTGTCAAAATAAAATTATTATTTATATTTGGGACATCAAAATTTACTTTTGGTAAATTTTTGGTATTTTTTCTGATTGTTCATTTTTTAATGAATAGTGAAAAATACTGTATTTTTACTCAAAAGTGACTTTTAATATAATTTATTTATATGTTTATATTATCATTTTAATTGGTTTTAAATTGTGATTATATTATATTTTTACCAATTAATCCAATTTTGGTCATTGGAATTAATTTCACTTTGAATTTGGATATAAACAAGTGTCGATCTTTTGAAAGTTATTGTTTCATAAAAATAGGCTATTTGTTTTGACAATGGGAATTAATTTTAAATTTATTAATTCAGAATCTATGTTTTTAATTTGGTAAAATAGGCATCATTTTTTAATTTGGAATATCAAATATAGATTAGGATGAATTTTTGGTATTTTTTCTGAAAAACATCAAATTTTGATATATAGTTAAAGCGCTTAGTAGTAGTAATAAAACTGAATTTTTCATTTAAATGAAATTTTACCACTTTTGTGAATTGAATTTCTAAAATCTGACATACATGGTTATTATTAGTAAGTAAAATTTGGTTCAATATGATGAAAATTTTGTGAATAGTAACTTTTGACTTTTATTTACTGCGGTTAAAGAGAAATAGGGTAATTCAATGTAAAAAGAATATTATAATAATACCAAATAACCTTAAAAATTTTCCTAAACTTATTGGTTGAGTCATTTAATACCATGGGAATATTTTTGTCGATTTTGGGACCCCATGAAGCCACTTGGGAGTGAAAATGACACTTTATTTTAATTAACTTGAAGTAAAGACAAAAATGACATAAATAAATATCGTTTTGTAAATTAATTTTTACATGGATTTATATAAGTCATATTTAAGACTATAAATATTATTTGGAAAGATAAAAATATTTCTTACATCATAGTATTTTTTTTTAATTTTTAGGAAAAGAATAATTTTAATTATTTACGACAAAATAATGTAGCAATATTTACCTCATTAATAAATGATTTAAATAAATAAGATTATAATGATTAAAATATTATCCAAACCATGTCTAATTCCTATTTTATGGATTTCTTTCGGACATGAGTCATCTTATCTTTATCTTTAATGTGTTTTGGACCTTTTTAAACTGAAGATAAGTCTATAATAAAATAACATTTTAACCCTTTCCTAAAGAGCCCCTTCTCTCCCTTATAAAAATCCCTCACTTCTAACCAATTCCTCACACTTCTCAAGCCCCTGGTCTCTTCAAAACTCTACCCAATTAATTAACCCACATCCCTCTACTCCTCCTCGAAGCCTTAACATTGGTAGAAAGAACTACAAGAATTTCTTTTGGTTCAAACCAAAGGAAGTTACCCAATTTAAGGTAACAGTTTCTCTTAAATTCTTTTGTTTTATTTTTTTTACTTTTCTTATCCAACACCCTAAACTCTTTTTTCCCAATATTTTATAACCACAGTATCCTAAATATACAAGGATGTTGTTTTGAGAAGTATTTGAACTAAACTTACACACACCTCTATCAAATGGGTGATGAACATATTGTTTCTGTGGATGGCATACTAACGCCTCACAGAACGACGATTGTTCAATTATCTCCTACCGCCACTCAAGGTGGCCATTAATATGACAATATATTTATATATGATATATATTGTTTTTATGTTTTCTTTATGCTTCTGTATTTTCATTTTATATAATACCTTTATGGTTTCCATTATGGGTAAACGTGATAATTTCATTTGAGAAAGTGCGGACTAACGCCCCCTTGAAGTGATATGACTCATTAATTCCATATGTGGGATGTGTAAAGGATATAATTAATTATATTATATATTATATTATACTGGAATTAAAATATATCAATGTATCATTATGTTTTAAATCCATTAAAATAAGAAATAGAAATGAAAGTAGCATTCATGCATACGTACGGCTTACCGTCTCCATGAACGATTCATTTTTTTCCATAGATCCAAATGTTATGTACTATTATAAATACATGAATATAATGGATATATATTATATATATGATATATAAATCATAAATATCATTCTGAATATAATTAAATTTTGACCATGTGTACAAAATGTAATTATAAGACGTTCATTTTGGAATCAAGTACCAAATATCGACAGAACGAACATTATTAACATAAATGATCAAAAAATGTTTATAATAAGGTAATAATTGATATTAAAGGAATAATAAACTTAAAAAGGTTCTTAATCAAGTATAAACTAACTTTGGTTTATTATTTTGGAGATTAAAGAAAGAACTAGTCACGTCAGACATGAGGTAAGGGACTTCGTCTCAGTCTCCTTTCATTGAGGCATATTTTGTTTTATACACGACATTATTTTATACGGTGTATAAAACCCATTGAATTTTAATTTCATTCAAAAGGGAATCTTCTTATATGAATAGTTTTACTAAATGAAAAAAAGGGTTTTTTACTTAAGCGGTGACAACAAACTTTTTCCGCCACCATGATTATTATTTGATATTTGACTTCCTTTACTAGTTATAGTGTTTTTTAAAAGGAAATTAAATACTATATAATTTTTAAGTATTTTGTTATTGAAATTTGTTTTTATAATGGTTTTGTTATGTCAATATATTTTAATGATATATTATGATTGAAATATGGAAATGTTATCTTTCCTTTATGTTTGCTATATATGTTATGAATATGTTATGGTTCTTGGGAATTGTTTATGTATACGGGTGGTTCCATGATAAACCTGGGGTGGATGAGCCCGAAATAGCTATCCAATGCATTGGTTAATGTGACGGTGGTAAATGTGAATGTTTCTCCTAAGAGATGTAGGGAATATACTGTGATGGGTATTCAAAATGTAACTCCCTATGTAGATGTGTTATCTACAATGTAAGTATGATATGAATGCCATAAGTACATTTATGATTTTTGATTACTATGTGTCATTCATAAATATTATGTTTTCATGAGGTATGTAGAAGAGTTTATGATTTGTATATATTGGTGGACTAATGATTTCATTCTTATTTTATAATCCTTATTGATCTTTTTTATGCTCATCCCATGTTTTGAAATGTTATTCACAAGAATTAAAGGTGAATAGGGTCATAGATGGGATCAAGGAAAAGTCTTTCTGTCTAAATCATGGAACTAGACATGACTCTTTTTTTCAAGAGTTTTTATTTCATAAAAAGATGGACACTGAGTAGAATGTTCTACATGTAATATTCATGTTGTTATGTAAATTTTATGACCTAATTCTCTAAAACTATAAACCTAAAAAGATCCTCAATGAGAGTTATCCATTTAATTCATGAATATTTAATGTTTAAGGCTGTTTTCTTATACAGTAAATGAATTTAATTATTATGACTTTAACATTAATTTTATTCCTATAAACATATTTTTTTAAAACAATTTTTATGCAATCTGTGTAATAATTATAAATTTACCTTTTCAAATATATTGAAAAATTATCTTTAAATTTAATATCGTAGAGTTTATTTATACGAAATTAAAAGTATTATTTTTCAATTAAAATTAATTACCAATGTTAAAAATTATATACAAAGATAAATTTAAATTATAGTAAAAGCTGAAAAATTAAAATAGAAAACCCTAATGCACTAAAGTATTTATATAAATGATTAATTTAAAAGATTATATACCCAAAACCAATTTCAACTCATACTTTTTCTATTTTAGGCCATTTACCCTTGAATAAAAACGTTACATTATTTAAAATGAAAGGGCTTATTCCAAAACTACCATTCTCTTCAGTCTCTTAAATCTAACACATCCACCACATCACAATTATCCTTCCCCTATTATATATCCTTTAACAATAGCCATTTTTCTCTTCCAAGAACACTCTTCAATATAAATAATCCTATTTATGATATTAGTTATCAGAGTGCCTTTATTCCAAAGTAGAATTCAAAGCATAAAAGCCAGTTCTATAGCATGAGTATCATCCTCTACTTAGTATTACCTTCTTAATTTATACTATCATAAACATATATATCCTTGTTAATAAAATTATTGAATTATCATTAGTATAATGAAATTTTATTTTATTAATTATAATCCAATTATTTATTCCATTCTATCCGTTAGATTGGGCAAGTTCAGACTACCATCTCCACAAAGCGACGTTGTTGATTTTTTATCACTTTTATTAGGGATGTTATCAAGGATATATATAAGTAACAAATATTATAATAATTTCCAAAATATCATTATTAAAAATTCATTTTGGATATACCATCATTTCATCAATTTATTGAGAAAAGGGATCATTAATTTTGTGTACGACAGACTACCACCTCCACCAACATTGATATTCATTTATCATCGCCAACCATAGTTGATGGATCTTATAAATTGTTTAAGGACTATACAATATTATTATTACATTTACAATATTTTTAATTTTTCACATTTTCATTATTATAATACATCCCCTTTCTCATAAATCATTATAACACATTACCATTTGTTTCAATTTAACTTACAATATAAAAAATGTTATAATTATTATGTTATAAATGATAAAGAGATATAATATAATGGTAATATTATGTAATAATTATATGTTTAAAATGTTTTAATACTTATTTAATTGTAATGTTAATTTTTAAAATATCAATTAATAAATCATATTTCTATTATTCACCATGTTGAAAACTAGTTCACTGTGTTCTCAATTTTTAAAAGGTTTTTTCATGTCTTTCACCTAATGAAAATGGGGAATAATTAATTATTTTTTTATATAATTATTATATCTTTAATTATATAGGAATTATGATATTGAAAATTCTTAGTTATAATCAATCCCCTCTTCCTGATGTTTATACAACATAAGAAACTCGATGTTCTAACAACCGATAATGTAAATAAATTATAATCATTTAATATATTTGTAATATAAATCTATAAAATAATTAAAAAAATTGGTACTATGATTTTATAATGTTATTAATATAATTGATTAAAATTTTTATGTTCATTATACTGGATATTACACCACATTTGAGTAAGTTAGAATATAATGTAAATGTTTTTTATCTCAAATTCCTCTCTTTAGGATATTTTTTTCATTATGATACTATTTTATCATAACTGATGAATTTTATTCCTAATTGAGATGTTATAACAAAATAAATTATTCATGGTAATTTATGTTTTTTTTAAATCCATATTTGTTTTAATAGGTTTTTATTTAAATTCCCCTCAAGCTGTATTGGTTTATTAACTCAATTCAGATTCATTGAGATATAATTATTCCTCCTTGATGTATTTCATCTATAAGAGTACTTTTTTATATGATTTCATAATTTTTTATTTTTTATTTAATTTTGTTTATTTATATTTTTACCACATAAAACAATTTTTCAAATGTTTCTTAATTATTGAAATATGTTTTTTCTTGTAAGGGATGTTTCTAACTCAAATCTATATTTTTGTGTCATATTGATTATTTTCAAATAATACAGTCAATATTATATTTAATAATTTATTTAATATTGTATTTAATAATATATTTTATCTTTATGGTTATAAGTTTTCCTTTAATTCAAATCATCTTTCTTGAATTTTTGTAGAACTCCAAAATTTTAGAAGAAGAAAATTTTGTTCGATAGTGTACTCGATAAGACATGCTAAGATGAAATGACCTACACAATATATGTATGTTATAACAATGAAATTAAATTTTTGGGTATGAAAAGTATTAAATACAATATTAAATATACATAAATTACTTACTCAATATAGATGTATGTTTAGTAATGTAATAATATTCATAAAAAACATGTTTTCTTCAAAAATGATTTTTATTTCTTTCTGTGAAATTATATTATATTTAATATTTTTTTAAAAATTATAACATATATTTTCAAATATTAATATATTTATTGAAAGAATAATATAAAATTTCATTTAGGGTGAAATGTTTGTGATTTTTCAAAAATTATTGATTTTTCACTAAAGAGTGGGAAATACAAATTTTTGTAAAACTATCATTTATTTTCACCAAATAATTTAATTAAAAAGTATCATTATGATTTAAATTTGAAATAACTTAACAAAATTATTATATTTTATTAATATTTTTAATTATATTTAAATAATCTTTATATTGTTTTTTGTTATGAGTTTTTGTTTGGGTATCAAAAAGGATATTTTCAGAAAACTGGTTTAAAATGCATAATGTTTTTAAAATTTTATTAATTAAAATAATCCATAACAAGGAGTGATTTAAATTTAAATTATATATTATATATCAATAAATATTAATTTAAATTAATAAAATTCCTATCAAATTTCATGGTGTAAATATATAATCAATGTTTTCATGAAAATATACATTTTGAGAAAAACCACTTTTCCATCATGTTTATGAGATTATATGTAAATAAAATTCATCCACATGTATGAATTGAATTTTTAAAAATTTATTCCATATTAATAATAAGACAATTTTATATTATCTGTTAACTTAAAAAAAGTTTTCGTTTGAATGAAATAGTAAAAACAGTAAAAATATTTTACCATGGATGAGGTAAAAACATATTTATATATGAGTTAAACTATAAATATAAGAGTTAAAATGGCCTAATAACTTTTATAAAATCTATTGGATGACCATATTTTTACCTAATAGTTTTTTAATTATTTAATATTTTATTTTTGTATCATTTTTTAATGTGTAATACATGGTTATGCATTTTTATTTTTGTCTGAAACATACCTAAATACCTTTGTTAATTCCATCCAAACAACCTAGATTCCCTAGTTTTGTGACAAATACATCCTAACAATGATTTTGGTGCTAACATAAGGGGCTTGTCTGAATAAGAGGTATCATCTTTAGTCAAGTGTGGTTATTTTATTACTTCTTCCACATCCATAAAAAATAATAAATTATGATGATATAATAACACCAGTACCATAATTTTATTTCATTATTTTTTTATATTATTATTGGATACTATATGGATTATTTTTGAGACCAAGCGTTGAGACGAGATACAATTCTGAGGACTGATGTGCCCAGAGTAAATGTTTCAAATATATTAAATATATTAAATGTCTTGTGAATGCACTTTTCTAGAAATAGTGTAATAAATCTTAAATGGGGACCCGAATCATAAGTATGAGGTAATATCTGAGTTTATAAAACATTTTTTACCTTATGTATGATATAATCGTTGTTAGTACAGGACATTTGTGAAACAGTTATTGTAGGCATGAATTTAATAAAATAAATTAACTGAAGAATTTATTTTATTTTTATCAAATTAATCAAATGGTTATTTGTTAAGAGTATATTTATGATGATTTTTTAGGGTTGGATGCTCAAACCCTAGAGATCTAAACAATCATTGGAGGTATTTCTTGTAGAATGAAGATGGATTGGGACCGAATCGTGGATCATTGTGCCAATAGAGATTTGGATCCTATCAATGGTGGAAATGAAACCATTATTCTCCAACAATTGATCCAAACTCCAAGAAGTATTATTGATTATATGTCTTCCACCCCGATTCTTAGTCTCAGACGAATGCTGATCAATTCCATGAACCGAATTGATATTCACATTGTTGTTATAATTAATTTGGTGGAATTATATCTGTTTTTTGTCTGTTTAATCCTATTACCACCAAATTATTATTTTTTATTAAAAAACACTTTTAAGGAAAAATTACGAAACCTACAAGTTTTAGAATATAGAAAATAAAACCTAAAAAAGAAAAGTTTGATCCATTCCATAAAAATATAAAGCGGTTAGAATTCTGTACCTTCAGTGGATGCCATTCAATGGAGGTAACTTCAATTGCAGGATTGTCCTTTATGAGATCCTATAAATAGATAGCTATCTTATCCAAATCTTTCACATGCTCCTCTATGCTTATTTTCCCCTCGTTGAAGCCATGAATCAAAATTCTATTCTGTTTATCAATCCAAGAATACTATTTTTTGTTCAAATAAACACATATCAGTCTTTCAAACATACGGTGAGCATATTTCTTTGAAATCATGATCAAAAAAGAATATTCTATAATTTTTTTCTTTAGAGTGCATGAAGAGTTCATGGGAAGATCCCTCAGCCTTATTATTGTCATCCACTAGCACAAGTCCATCTGGAACCCTTTCTTGTGATTCAAGCGCCTCATTAGCCACCGACTCCACATGCTTTGAAGATTATTATACTGGGTCATTGAGTGATCATCAGCATCAGTCGTGAATTTTTGGGGGATTTTACCATCTCTATAAGATCTAGTAATAGGAGGGCTAGATAGATTTGAATAGTACTTTTGTCTCCATGGACTCTGTGAAAAGATTATAAAACCATCTAAATCCATGAGAGTGTTATTCCCTTTCCTGGAGGAAGATCTCAAATAATTTTGAATGTGTTCCACTTCTTTGGGATCAATAGATAATGTCTCTAATTTAGAATCATATACCACTAAATATTCAGCTGACCTCAAACACTGGTCCTGTGTATCATCAACTTCCACTTCATCCCCTTTTGTAGATGTATGAGAATCAGTTTCTCCAAACACCGCAAAATGATTGCGAGATCTGTTACCCATGGAATATATTTTTCCTATACCAGTAGAATAATGAGGTTTTCTGGCCTCCCTTGGGTTCTATTCAGATCTTATACAACATTCCCAGCCCAATGTCCCCAACCTATCCCCCTAATCTACAATAGCCTCCTCCTGATGAAGACTACCAACACATTTCATAACATCAGTAAAAGATGTTAGGGTCCTTGAAAAACTTTTTGGAGCCAAACCAACCCCATGTTCATCACCTGGTGTTGAGTTACTAACACCCCAATCCCTTTGTAGTCTATAAAAAACTTCCACCACTCCCGACTCAAGAATCATTCGTTTCACATCTTTCGGATGGGCTGTAGAAGTGCTTGCTTCTCCATAACCCACCTCGTCCTATACAGTTTCATTGCACTTAGATATAAGATTATCTTTCAGAGGAACAAGATATCTCCAAGAATAAATAGAGGAGCATCATTGGAATCTACTAGAATCATGACCCAAGAAGATACAACTCCCACAGAAGGGAACACATGACTCAAAGCATTCCATTTTATGCCAATGAAGTTCCCCTTCGACCTCAATACTAATGAAGTCTGGTGGTTCCTGCGAAACATAAAATTCCAAAAAAAAATCTAGGAGAAGTAGGATAAAAAATGGCTTGGTTTCGAGAATATGATCATAGATAATGACCTAACTTGTTGCTAATAAATCATAGGATCACTGGATTCTGAAATTGTAATGGATGACTTGGAAGGGATAACCAGATAGTCATGACTGGGGAATCACACCTCAAATGGAACCCAAAATACCACCAAAATAGAGAAAATAAAAAACTGACCAAATTTCATGAAGCATTATCCTAGGACTATATCAAGTCATATTCATTCAAAAAACAAATCTGAAATTACCTTGGGTCCAAAAGACCGACAACTTCCCAATCCTGCAACTTCCAAGATGAGAAGACATACCTTTTAAATGTGTAGATGGAGGGATGTTGCTTCACCTATTGAGCAACCAGAGTATGTTCTAGCAACGCTGAGCCTTTGATGAACTTCAGAAGAGAGATAGTAATAGAAAGAACCCCACTCTCATGATTTTGAACTCTAGGGATAAAATAGATTGAGGGGAAGCTAATGAGAAGTAACAGATCTATGAACAGATTGAGGATGAACAAGAAAAGGTCGAAGTTCCTTCCAAAAAAAATTATTTTTTAGGGTTTTCTTTCCCCATTTTATGTATATTCATTATTGTCATTCTTTTTTTCAAATTTTTCAATGAATACTCAGTATTCGATCATTGTGTGTCCATACATCGATGAAAAAGCTCAATACCATGGGTGAAGTTTGTGATTGGTCATGTTATCATGGTGTGACAATGATAATGGACAATCATATGTAGATCAAATAAATTTACAGTTTCTGTTCTTCCCCTTTTGATTAAAAATAATGAGAAGCTTTATTGACGGTTTTATGATAAGATCAAGAGGCCTAATTCTGGTTGGTGGTGATGTTAAGGCTCGGCCGAACCCTGATATATTTTTTTTGGTGTGGGTATAAGCAACGACGATTTAGAGCATGACATAGAGGAATATCATAAGGATCTATAACATTAAATGTTACAAGTGGTATTACATTCCATGTTGGACCCCTTGGCTGTGGCGCTAGGGTTTTAGTCTGCATTAAGTATCACATGTTGTGTGACTTGGTCAAAATACATGGGAAACTCCCATAGTTTCTTGGTGTGCACTTAAAAAATTACACATACATGGACAAAGTTACACATCCAGTGTCATACCATGTACATGGACACAAACACAACCATGCATACATAGTTTGTTGTACAATACATCCACTAATTCACGGACTTGGCCAGTGGCACACAGAGAGGTGTTGAGATATCTCTACACATCGTATAACTTTATTATACACCATGTATTTATCTATTTACATGTCTTGTAATGTATTACCCTACATGTAGACTTGGGAAAATCCGTACATGTTGTGTAACCCTTTGTACATGCTGTGTACCCCCTTCAAGGGTGTTTGCAGTGCTTCATTTATTTACATTGGAACAATCTTGGTTGATTTAATTACCATGGTCTTTTACCTCAAGGGTATTGTGTGGAATTACATCAACATCACAAGATTTTGATCCCCTCAAGAGGGTGATTCTCAGTTAGAGTTTGTTGTATCCATCCCTGATACTAGTGTGTGATCATATATCCTCTTTATACACTAGGTTCGGTTCATGGGATCGGTATGGCCTCCCTATGAATGGAATGTATCTTTCATCTAGTAGGCCTTTTTATTAGGTTTTGTGGTATTGTTGGCATACAATCTCATATGTAGCATGTTGATCTACATTAGGGTTTGTGGTGTCCACAACAGACTATAACTTGACCCCTATTTTAGTATCAGGGACTTATTAGGATAGTGAGAATTATAGGGTAGGTCCCAATGATCTATAAATCTTGGATGAGAGTCTCTTATGATAGCATAGTTCATGGAATTGATCATACCATAATGATCATTGCTTCGAGCAGAATCCTATGGTTGATAATTGGTTATGACTTCTAGGTTTTATAGTGACTGTTTGAGTATATCTATGTGTTATTGTTATACATTTATTATTATATCATTATATTGATCTGACTATACATGGTGCTTTGTGTTTAGTGATTTTGTGGTGTCCTACTAAGTATTGTTATACTCATCCATGAATTGGCTCTACCTGAACATGTTGTGTCATATATAGATTATGGTCCTTTCAATGGCATCCAAGAGGATGAGGATCTGTTGGACCCTAGATTGATCTATTCATATTGAGGTATTTTTTAGAGCCTTCATTTGACTTTATTCCTTTCCCATAGAGTAGGTTCAACTCTTTATAGCTTTTGTTTGGGCTTGTATTTGGTGCCTTTTGGCTTTTAGTACTTTATATTTATACTATTGTTGTAGTATTTTAGATGTATATGTGATTTTTTTTCAATTTTCTTAAATTTTAAATTTCTGTAGTCTTGCATATTTGTGAATGTGTACAAATAAATTAACCAAATTCAACCAATTTGTGTGATGTTCCTACTCCGCAGTAGTTTCTATCCCTTGGCCTATTGAAGTTGGGTTTAGCGTAGTCATGGGTTGAACCCTGGTGGGTAGGGTAGTGAAACTAACATATACTAATATGTTATTATGTTGTTTTAATAACATAAATTCATATCCTCTTCCATCAAATTTGAAACGAAACCATCATTCGTGTGTACAAAAGACTACCACCTCACGAACTGATGTAATTCATTATTCATCATCACATCTCAAGTCTTATTATCATGATATATTTACTGTTTATATGTTGTATTTTTAGCATAATTATGATTGTATAATTATTATATCACATATAAATTATTATATTTGATTCTATTTTGTATATTATAACATTTTACGTGTGTTGGGAGGACCACCTCCTCGTCAAGTGATGTGATTAATTTTCACTACACTTTTTATGGAAGGAAGAAAGGATAATTTTAATTAATATATGTGATATATATTATATAATTATTTACTAATACCATATTTATCATTATTTAAAGGTAATATATCATTTTATTTCTTAAATTTCATCTTATGAAAAAATAATAATGTCATTCATGCGTACATGTGGACTACTGCCTCCACAAAGCGATGCGATTATTCTTTTCATAAACAAATCACATGGATGATATTTATATAATTATGTTTAGAAAATTAATATGGTATTTATGATATTATGAACATTATGAAATGAAAAATATAATACCTAACTTTTTTATATAACGATCCTTGTAAAATGGAAACATTACTCATGTGTATGAATGACATACCGTCTCCAAGATTGTATTATAGTCAATTTTTTAATAAATATATTACATGATTTTTTTAAAAGTATAAATGATGTATACCAATGATAATTATATCGTTATTATTATTATAGATATAATATACCAATGACCTATTTGACTACCGTCAACCCATCGAAGGTATTTTGAAATATTTAACTAAACGTCCTCAAAACACACAACGTAGACTTTACTAATTAATTATTTAATCATGTAAATAAAATAAAGAAAATAAATGATTTATGAATAATATATTAAAAAATTAAAAGGTTTTTATGATATAATATAATTAATATCAATTTATTTTATATGAGTTAAAGGACCTACATGAAAATTTAGGACTCAATGTAAGACCCTTCATCTCAATTTTCAATTATTGAGACATATTTTAACGTTATGCTCCTAGTTTAATTTATGTTGTGTATTTACTAAAATATAGACATTTAATATCATAAATCCTTTATAAATCATGATATTTTTTCAATTTTAATTATTTCATCCTTGTGGATTTTACTTGAAAGCTAACAAGTGGAAAATAATTTCATAATATAATTTTGTTTCATTATATTATATTACTTCATTATTGTCCTTTATATTTTATGAAAATATGTGTATTGAATTTTTATTGTATTTTATTTTATTTATAATTATTTTATGTGGATTTATATTTGATACACATAATTGATTAATTGATTAATTCTCAATCCAATGATAATGATCATCGTAAGGGTTCCTCGTCTCAAATTGTATTCTTTAGGATATATTTTATGTTATACACATAACTTATTTTAGGATGTGTATCTACATCCCCCATGAGAATTTTTATCAAGAATCTATTTATGTTAATTATATTTAATGTATGATTTAATGTTATCCATTCATTGGTATTATGATTGAATAGTTAGAAAAGTGGAAATGTATTTACATTACAATCTTTTTTCTATCAGGATTGATTGGGTTCATGGTTTCTTTAGAGGAAATTATTTCCTCTTATTTACAATAAACACATATATTTTATTCTCATGTTGTTATTAATTTTTTTCATATGTTTAATTTAAAATTTCTATATTATTTATTTAAGAAAAATGAATAATTTGTTTTAAATGATTTCGATCATGTATCATTCTATTAGATCAGAAATACTTCTCTTCAATAATTTTTTTAAATTGATTTTAAAATATTTTTTATAAAAATTACATTTTTTCCTAAATATATCTTTCAAGATCATTAAACATCAATTAAATGTTTTTAAAATGTAAATTTAATATCATTTTTTAATGGGTCACTTTTGACTCCCTTTATAAAATATTTTAAAATCATATCTATTTTAAAATTTTAAACACAAACATGTTTTCCCACCATAATGTCCATTATTTTCATTGATGTTTTATTTTGATGTTTCTAAATATATATTAAAATAAAATTATTTACAAAATAATTTGTGAAATTTTAGTTTCAAAATGTTAAATACAAGTGAAATCGTTATCTTAGAGAAGTCTAGTTTTAATGAACATATAGCAGTATTTCCATTTATCATTATCAAAACCCTTGATGTTAATTTCACTCTAATAGGGTTATGTTTTATTGATTCCATCCTCATTATTTATTTTTATGTATTAAAATATTTTAATTGAATCTATTTTTTCCATTTTTCTGATAGTACTATGAAAGAACATTAATTATGGAAATTAATAAATATTGAAGGACACTAAATCATTTAATCATTAATGGTGGACATTATTAATGAAAAAACTGGTGTTCCTGATACAAATTATAAGATGGTTTGAGCCAAATTTTAACACACGGGTGAGCCCAATATATCTTATAAGAAGGCTTGAGACCCATTATTGCTCATGAAATATAAGTGATACTAATATTGAATATATAAATTATTGTTCCCCATTATATATCGTGAAAAATGGGTTAATATGATATAGTTTATATAAAGGGTTATATCTATTATAGCTCTTTAATTCTATGGGTAATGTCCTATGAAATTATAGGAATGAAGGAATGAATTATCAAAGGGTTTCTCACATAGATGTAATTGGGATCTCAATATTTAGGAAATGAGATTAAAATAGATTAAAAATAACTTTTTCCATAATACCAATACATTTTCTTTATTTTTTTAGTCTTAAATGATTCCTTTGATCACGATTAGCATCACATTTGTCAATATTATTGATTATCCTGACTCTATCATTTTTTAATACTTTATTCTAGGCCACATGTTTACTGATTCTTGTTTTATGGTTATGAGTTCTCTTATTTTAATCTCGTACACTTTAAATATGTAATCATGCCATTATTCTCCTCCAATGGCCAACTGATGTAATTCAACATTTAATGATTATGTTTACCCTTACTTAGAATTTGATCTGACCCTTCAAATATTTCATTTTCCCTAGGTTATCAAGAATTATTTTAAATTAATTATCTATAGAAGTTATTTATAAGGATGATGATAAAGAAGTAATATATAATATGAAATGTTTTTCATAGTGGTAAAAATAATCTCTTGATTCCATGATTGTTGTTTTTGTAATAGTTTTTTCTAATTATATTAAAATTTTAACAGATAAGGTCTTTTTTTATATATGTGATCCAATATTTCCTTTGATATTGTCAGGTTCGGATGGAAATAATTGGGTCACATTTATTATAATAAAATCAGAAAAATTAATGTTTGTGATTTTAGCACTGAATCGAGGAGTGTGAGGTTGAGGATGTTTTATATTATAAACTAAATATATAAATTAATCAATAAAAAATCCACATCCATTAATTAGATATTTTTTTCATGTTTAGATTTTACAACCTAGTAATGTTATCCTCTTATTTTGGGAAAACTAATATGGAAAATATTTTATGATTCTGATAATATTTTTTACCATTATTAAAAAGGGAAATATAACAGTCTTTTTAATATCTGTTTCCTCAAAGTATTATTTTTAAAATATTTTACACCAAAAAATTTATTCTGATAATATTTATGATACTTCAATGAATAATTTATTGATGTTTTTTTGAAGGTAAATTATTTCCAAAGTATTCAATTCACCTTCTTAAAAAAGGCTTTTGAAAGTTACCTGTAACTTTAAAATTTTGAAAATATATTGAAAATAATTAATATTAATAATTTCCAGGGGAACATGTTTTTATTCCACATTTCCATTGTATTTGAAACTTTATCCAAATGTTTTTTATTGTTTTTAAAATAAAAAATCACCTTAATTATAAAAAAAATATTTTTCAGTTATTATAAAGATAAAGGATATTTTTTTCATTTTTTTTCAAAACTCCTTAAAAGTAATTTTCATCTAAATCATTTTCATGTTAAATATATTATGCTTAATCTAGTATGTTTTTAAAAGGTAACAATTGACCTTGTTTTTTGGGTAGATTATAAAATTTCCTTCTCTTTTAGAGAAATTATATATCACTATCTTTATCTTTACTAATATTTTTTTACTGTATAACCTTATTATTTATTTAAATGCATTTCATATATTAATACATTTTTTTTAATTTAATTGGTGGGTGTTATCCAAGACACCATACATTGATTCATTAGGGAAGATAATTGTCTTAATAGTATACCCTTGATCAATAGAGTGTAGATACCATATGATTTATTATCTTTATTCAATGGTATTTTCCTAGAGTGCCACCTGAAGTCACTAGATAAATATTTGTACATGGGTTTTTAAGGTATTGATTATTGATGGAATTATGAATTTTTTCCTTATGTGAATCAATTTGAAAAGGATATGAATCTTTTTTTCTTTCTATGGGTTGTTTATTATGTGTTTAATAAAACCCATATATTTTACACAAGTTATTTATTATATGATTCATGATTTATTTTATTAGATCACTCATATATATGGATAATGATAGGTTGTATATTATAGCACAATTCAATCCATTTTTTTAGAGTTTATTTCTCATAAGATAGGAGATCACTATTACATTTTAACAAATCATAAGAATGGGAACTGATGTTGTTGCTTATGAAATTTATTTTACATATACTAATGTATATTTTATACATGAAAGATGTTTCACAATATTATATTCATTCTCATGATTATTTTATGCTCTAATGGGTTGTGTTTATTTACTCACTTATTGAATTATGTATCATTTTATGTGAATATTTATTGAATGATTTATGACCTAATAATTATTGGGCATGATTTTCATTGCATATATTGATTGTACAATTATGAAAATATTATAATGACATATGATCTTGGATTTTTTCGCTTTTTTACCCTTATTAGGAATCTGATCTCACCAATTTAATAGGTTTTCAGTTTCCCTAGGTTTTAAAGATATGAAAAGATTATAATATCTTACTGAGTGTCTTATATTGAGGTTTTTAGGGGGATTTTGAAGACACATTGGGGATTAAGCATTTGGTCTCACATTTGAAAAATGTATACTGGTTAAATGGTAATCTTTTTTCAGTCAATGTTATATCGTTATTCTCATGACACTAAAACTGTTCTAGAACAATTATTATGAAAAAATGGTGTAATGATATTTCAAAATTAACTATTGTGGATTGTTGATATACTATTTAGAGAGAACTCATTATTACTCTTGGTTTAAAACTATTAACAAATAGAAATCTCACATATATCTCAACTGACGTGAACATAATACTCCTCTGTAGGATTCTTATATTGTTTTTAATCAATATATATTTAGTTCGAACATATGTGGGTGTGTAATGAAGCAACATTTTCATCTAATGGATGAAATCCTCTTTTCAGTGATTTATTCCCAAGATAACTCCTTAAAGAAATTTTCTTCTCCTTTATGCTTTATTATTCATGACATGATTTTATAGCGTATTGTCTTCTTCATGATTCCTATACATTATTACCACCTTTTCTTGCCTTACATGATTTCCTCACATATTATAATTTTGTGAACTCCTGAATGTAGTGAATATTCACCATGTGAGGTTGTACATAGATTGATTTCAATTATGTATTTATTTAATTTTTTCTCACCATGTATGTTTTTCCAACATAGTGAAATTTTTAAAAAAAATTAAACTCCCCAAATAATAAATGGTCAGGGAAATTCAAGTGATTTAAATAACATCTATTATAAAGGGAACTGAAAAAATATTAATACAAAAATTATTTCTTGTTCCATCCCACTATAATATGATATCAGCCTTATCTATTCAACATGACATTACTACCTTCCTACCATTATATAAATGATACTTATTATTTTTTTTGATTTCTTTATTGATGTAATCTACATCATATATAAAAATAATAACCACCTTCCATCCATAAAAGATAATATTATTACATAGTTATGGGATCATCATACATGGTCCTCATGATTCATATGGTTTTTGTATAATAATTAAGTGGTGATCACATATTTTACAATAATTTTCATACCCATGAATTCATCAAACACTATGAATCAGCATTATAAATGAAATTTTCTTGTGGGAAAACCCCAGAAATTTATTAGTTGAAATAATTCAAAAACCTCCAAAGATCTAAAAATAATAAATATTAGATTTTTTCCAAATAATAACTATTATTGGATTAGTTAAAATTTCTTCCTATCTTTTCAAAAACTGTTCTCAATACCAATGTTTATAAATCTAATGTAGTTTTTTATTTAAACACCATTCCGCCAATGTGATTCTAAATAGAGATCAAAGACTCACTCAAAATGTACTATATGTCAACATATCATATGATCAACAAAAGATACAGTAATAATAAATTTAGTTTATCAATGAATCTTTTTGTTCTAAAATCAACCTATTAAAACATTCAATATGCCAAGTTTGGATTGACACTAATTTAAATGGAATGTAACTCTTGGGAAAGACCACTTCATCAACCACACTTCGAAACATTTTTAATCATGAACCTAGAGACATCTATTGATTATATGTGTCTATTGATATAAATTTTATAACATCATGAGATTTTAAAAACCCCATGCACCTTTTCTCGCATTGATACTTTATGCAACAATCCTACCCTATTTTAAAAATTTTCCACCTTTATGATTTCACAACTTTGATAATAAAACAAAAGGACATTATTTTTTTTGTATTTAATAGAAAAATAAAATAGATCAAGTCATAAAGAAAAACTACAACATACCATTGGGATTAGGTGTCCCACATCCACACTATTCACGTGTAGGGTTTCGACCAGACTTTAAGAGACAAATCATTCCATTTTAAACATTCCTTGAGAAAGAAAATCCTCAAAATGGATATATCATGAAAGTCAGTTGTCATATACTCCATTGTCACTAACATGTGTTCTATATTACCTGTGAGAAGTGATATTTTATTTCAATATGGGCCATCATTAAGGGATGGATATTACTTTTCCAATGTTTAATTTCAATTCAATTATAAAAATTGATTCTGATTAGAGATATCACCTCGACTCTCATGTCCTTAATATAATTTTTTGTCTATAATAAATTTGTAACTAACTGAGTGGTTATGATATATTATACTTCTATAAAGATTATAGAAATAAAATGTTTTTTATTTAAAAACACAGAAATAAAAAATTTAATAATATAAAATGAAACAACTAATGTTTAATTCGAATAATTTTCTAAATAGGCCCAATAAACCTCTTTATACACTATTAACTATTGATATAATGTTTAATTTTAGATCATGTCAAAATCTTGTGTAATTTTACTATACTATAGTATTATCTTAATTAAAATATTGTGTATTTTTTAGGGATTACATTGATATCATGGCACATAACATGAGAAAAATAATTTAGTCAAGAAATATTTAATTAAAATAAACTACCAATGATTTTTACATATTTTATGACATTTTATTGTTTTCCTTCATTATACATTGAAAAATTCATCGTGGAAGCAACTAGAGTTTTCATCTCCTTATAATTCTTGAATATAAATCTTATAAAAACATCCTTATCATATTTATATACAAAAATTATAATACCATGCATTGCTTTTGGACCATGAAGTTTAAGGTAATGTTTTATCTCAATAATCATCAACATTTTTATTAATCACAATATGAAATCTGAAAACATTTTGTGTAGCGAACTCGACCCTAGTAGCTTGAATCTGATGTCTACATTAATATGCTGGAATAAGTTACATTGAATCTAATCTATAGGGATTAATTAGTTTTGTATCCTTATTAAAATAAACACATATTTGAAATTCATATTACATTTCAAAATATAAAATAATTAAAAAATTTCCTTAAGAAAAAAATTATTACACTTAGTGTGTCCCTATATATTAATCAAAAAACCCATCCTAGTATCTTGTTAAAAATATAACATAATAACAGGGTGGGGTGAAATGCTCAGTAAGGGTAAGCGTATAACAGAAGGTAATATTAATTTAAGAATAATCAATTTGATAAGTTAAATAACTAAGAAATATTTCATTTAATCAATAACATGATCATAATATAGATAGAGTAGATGATGATTAAATAATTTCATTTAAATAATCACATGAGCATAAAACATAACCATGGACATTCAAAATAATCTAACAATTATAAGGAATATTTATAACTAAATTCATAATGATAGAATTAATAATTTTGGGCATCTAAAACATTCCATCTAGGCCTGGTTTCAAGATATCTATATCAATTATTATCATCATGGACAACAAACAATATAGTTTGTCCCATGAGACCTACTGATTCATTGAGAGGTTTATGAATTCCCCTCTAATCCCATATAAATTCCAATTAATTCCTAATTCAAAAGGGTTGACAGATAATGTAGGTACACTGTCCTATTTATTCATTCATACAGTATGTGAATAATTTTTCAAATAAATAAATATAACTAGGAACAATCCAATGTAAAGTGAATGGAAATAAAATTTCACATTCATAGTAAAACTGATCAGAAAACATCAAAATAAATAATAATGATGTTTAAATTACAACATATCCATTTAGGATCATTTGTTCAAAAATGGGTTTTTGTCATTGATGAGTTGAAACTTTATAAAAAGATACGTTTAAAACATTTTTCAAGATATTATCCTTGTAAATTAAAAAATATTTTTAAGAATAAAATTCCACAAAATAAATTGATTTTATTTTGAAAATACCGTAGAAAAACTTGCAAGATATTATTTAAAACATATATTGGTCTTTAATTGTGGAAAATTATTTCCATTTCATATAAGTTATAGCCAATATTCCTTTAACATTTTTTGTAAAATATAAATGGGAATTGTTTTGAAAACGACATGAATATTAGTTTAAAAAAAATTAAAAAATTAAAAATATATAAATAATTATTTAATAATTAATTTTTAAAATGTTAAAAACCTTTTTGAAAAAATTTATATAAATCATGGTTTTTGAAGTAAAAGAATATCTGACTTAATAGAAAAATAAAGTCATATTTTCTTCAGAATATTTTGTTAATAATTTTAAGTATTTATGTGAGGAAAAATGGTGATTTCACTTCCGATCATTCATGTATAAATATATGTTAAGAATATATATTGATTTAAATATAGAAATATAAAATAACTTCCATAAATAAGATGTAAACATAGACAATCCTGAATACTGATGGTATTGTGAAATAATTCCTTACCACTTTGGTAACTTATCAATCATAAGACAAATAAAATAAAATCAATAAAATAAAACTTTAAATACCATAAAGATATATAGATTTTTGATATAATACATCAAAGGTGTAATATATACACTAAACCAATAAATAAGTTGTGAATATGGAATATGTCTCAAAGAATTAAATGTGGCATGTGAAACCCATACCTTGAGTCTGACTCATCACATACATTCATTATCACCATAAATAATAACTTTATTTAATTATTTACATGATTAATAACATATTTCATGTTTAATATTATTTTTTTAACTTATTACAATGTTATATATGATTGCGTAATCAATTAATTTCAGGTTGGCTGTTTTGTTGATATTTGGCTTGTGTGTCAAAAATGATTTTCGTAAGTAGACTATGGTCAAAGAGGTCATTATTTAAACATATAAATAATAATAATTAAATAATTATTAAATTTATAGATTAATTATACTTTTAAATTAACTATAAAATATGTTAATGATAAATGTACTACATTACAATCCTTCATATGGTAAGCTGTATGAACGCATGAGTAACATTTTCATTTTCAATGTTCATTGTGGAAAGATGTTAAATAATATTTTAACAATATAAAATGGTCATAATATAATAAATAACATATTATTTATTTATACATACTTATATATATATATCATCCATGTTTTTTGGTGATGAAAAGGGTGTCACATCATTTTATGAAGGCGGTAGTCCACACGTACATGAACCACATTATCATCTTTGGATGACTTAAAATGAAAGCAAGAAATTGAAATGTAATCATTTTATAATAGTAAATATTTGATAAATATAAAAATTATTTAATTTATAGAAAATATGTTTATTAAAACTATCTTTTTTACCTTCTATATAAAGTATTAGTGAAAGATGAATCATGTCACTTTATGAGGTAGTAGTCCTCCACACACAAGAGGTACGTTATATTATCCCATATAAAATGGAATGTAAAAAATGTATATATTATATAATGAATAAATATGTATAACTATGTTATAAATATCATATATATTCCTTTTAACCATCATCATACCCCCCATGAGAGGTGGTAATAGAAAAATTAATTACATCAGTTCTCCAAGCGGATGTCTGTTGTACTCATGAATAATGATTTCGTAAAATATTGGATGGAAGTGGGGATGGTTTTTGGTCATTAAATAAACAAAATAATGAATAAGTATATTTTATATACTGATTTTATCCAGTATTATAGTTTTAATAAGAATTTAATGTGTTGTCAAAATAAATAATACAAAAAAGAATAGTTAGGAATTTTACCTCTTCTTGGACAACCTTATTAAGATTATACCTAAAGTATAAACAAAATGTATTTATGAAAAAAATGTCTTATAAGAGTAGTATATAGAATATTTCATTTTTTTGGTATGTTATTGGATTAACCAAAATGGTTTCAAGGTGTGAATAAGAGACTTTTATAATTGAGGTGAGTGGAACACCATTAATGTTTGAGAAGAAAATGTTGTAACCAGGTTTTCATAAGAATAAAGGGTAAAAAAAATCATATTATAAGGTATTAGAAATTATAATGTCTAAATATTTCCATAAAATAGGTTTTAGAAAAGTTTTTAGTTCATTATAACCCTTATCAATTTAGCTTAACCCCTACAAAACCCATTTTTATCTTAACTAGAGTAGCAAATTTTTTGTATCTTTAGTATTAATTATGAAAAACATTAAGTAGAACTTATTAGATAATATAAATTATTCTAATTTAAAATTTTTAATCCATTTTATCAAAATCCCTTCATGTAAGTGTAAAAAATTTAATTTAAAATTAATCCCAACGATGTGAAGAGAAAGAGGGTTTTCAAAGAGAAAATGTTCAAAAGATTACAATATTATTATTTCAATAATAAATATGAAAAGGATTCCAAAGGAATTAATAGGATTGTTTTATTTACGATTTTAATAATTTTACATTAGAAAATTTTAATATATAATTTTACTTTTTAAATTATTTAAATGAAATATAATTTTTCAATTATAATTCAGTTTTTTCATTATTCATCAAAAAATCAAACATGTCATCAAAATCAAAAAAATAGCCCTTATATAATTGTTATATTATGGTTTAGAAAATAATGATTAATATTTCAAATAAATTTTATTAAATTAGTAAATAATAATTTTCAATTTTGTCAATGATGCATGACTAATCCACCTTTATAAAAATACATTTTTTTCCTAAAACATTTTATTCTATTTCAAATAATTTTTTATTTTATTTCTAATCAATAAATTACAATTGAATTTATTTTATACCTTATAGCACATAAAATTTCCAAAATTCAGTTATTTTTATTCGTCTCAACAAATTTACGATCTTGGTTATAATAGGAATGTATAAAAAATAATATTCTAATAGAGTATCACATTTTGTTCAAACACACTCTTGCGTACATTTCACGATATCAAAGAGATTGAATTTATAAAAATGAATAAATATATCATAAATTCATAGGTTTTTATACTCCATTATATGCTTGGAGTATAATTTCAAACATGCAATTTTAGATGATGTTCATATTTTAAACTCTCAAGGTGTTATATTATATCACCCAAAAATAAATTGTGTCCTTGCAATTTCATATTGATCTCAGTACTCAAGGGTATGAAATTTTAAAATACATTTATTGGAAAACAACATCATAAAAAGGGTAAATAAATCATACTATTGACAAAAGATAAATTTTTGTGTGATTTTCATATGTCATAACACATACTAGGTTTCTAAATATGATAACAAAGATGAGAAGTGAATATTTCAGCATGGAAGAAAAGAATAATACCAAAATAATGATGAAGAGTGACTGAGATCATCGATCATATAAAAGTTATTTATCATTATAAAATAAAAATAAAAATATCCACAAACCAAATAATTGTGAAAAAAAATAATTGATATCATTAGAAATGATGGTAATATGATACAATTTTATTTTAATATCCTTTTCCTAAAGCTGGAATATTTTCTAGAAAAGATAAACTTACTTCATTTCACTCTATTTAATAATAAAAATGCCATAATTTGGCTTTTCCACAATCAATATCCTCTAAATATACTACTATATGAAAAGAAGAATAATTTTTTATCCCAAAAGTACCAAACAATCATAAGATCTATATAATAATAAGTTATTCCTTTGATCTATAGTTATCATCATAAATAATGTGCAAGAACTTGTTATCCAATATGTATAAGTATTCATATGAGTAAGTACTACATTAATCACTTAAACCTCATTCAAATATAATCTTAAACCATTTCATAATTGGTTAAACCATAACCACTTACAAATGATTATGATCCAAAACTTTATAAAGAAATACACTAAATTTCCAAAACAAACTTACCATTAATCCCATTGACAACTTGATTTATCTCTTAATCATCACATAAAAACATGTGAATACCATCATCATGTATTCTCTTTAAACATAGTAATAATATAAATTAATATAAATCATTGTTGTAAATATTCATGTTTTCTTATTCGATATATAAAATAAAGATTATTTGATATATCCCTTAAATCCAAAAATACGGTTAACCCCATAAATGATAGTATAATACACATTATCAACAAACCATTAATAATTTACAAGGTAGTTAGTCCAATCAAATTTACATTAACAACATCAGTCCTCTCTTTATCCCAAAATCATTATCTCAAAATCTAGAACAAATTAAGGTTTATCTTCCCTTAATCATGTGTCTTCCATAAAATTTCACATTTCCATTAAATCGAGTTTCTAGTTCATCAGTACCATTCAAAATATTTTTCCAAATCCTTAAAAAAATGAACACTAATTAATCCTTACATATTTTATGATTCATATAATATAATCATTGAATTCTAATTCATAAACACTTAAACAGTCCCGATTTCTTTTCAAACCATTAACTATGCTTCATCGTTTTATTCCATTACACTTATTTCATAAAATATGAAATATGAATAATGAATTAACATTAATCAACCTAAATTTAAAAATTATTCCCATTTAACATAGAAAATTATTTTACAATATCCATACTTTTCATATGAAATTTGTAGTATCCTCATCAACAAAAATATAATTGTTACTTGTACCACCAAGTGAATTATCTTCCTGATCATTATCCTTAGGACCTTGAAATTCATAATTCCTATAATTTGGAAATTCTTATCATGAAATAAATGATTTTATATTAAGTATACCATTATTATAATTAATTTCATTAACTAAACTTTTCATTTTTACTCTATAATTAATTTCTTTTTGTCCCTCTTTTCCACACTCACAACATCTTCCCCTTCCTCTAATATATCCACTTGGGAGATTCTTCCCACATTAACTACATTTAAGAATATAAATATTATTTCCGTGATATTTTAGACCACCCAAACACTCAAAATAATACATCCCTTCCTTAATGAGTTCTATAGTTAGTTAAGGTGAAAGTTGTTAATCTTATATCATTGTAACTGATTCACAATAATCAAAATATCCTCCACTCTGGTCATCGTACAATTTTTTTTTCTCATCAACAAATTATCAATCACATTAAATGTTGTTCTAGTTCCTTATAGTTCCATCCATTTACTAAAACAAAAATGTATAGTGTGAGAAACAATAATCATAATGGAAAACCTCATCGTCTGAAAAATTTAGTTATATGAGGTCTAAATAAAGACACCATATTTTAAATCTATAACTAATTAGGGTTAAACAAGGCCATACATGTTCATAATATATTTAAATCATTCAGTATTATTTATAAATTGTTCATGAATTTTATATTCATATCCCTCAAGTGGGTCAAAAAAGGTCTATAGAAAGACCCATTATCATGCACTAGGTGATAATCGAGTCAATATCACTGCACCATTTCCGGAGTTATTACCCCTAGTTACCTCTATTCCAGAGCCACATCTACTGATTTTATCCATATAGGGATATAATTTATTTGAATCCACCTTCCCTACCCATCACCAAAATTCCTATATTGTTTTGTTTACATTATATTACCCTCAGAATTATCCTTATACATATCTTTAGTTTCCTTACAAACATTTTCTAATTCTACTTTACTACGGTTAAATAATCCTTTCCTTTAATACCTAAAGTAGATACCCCTACCCCTATAGCCCCAAGACTATGTCTACTTTATTACACTATCATAAGATAAAAGGAATCACATATTGATGGACCAAATAGTTTAGTTGTCTTGGTAAACTAGACACATACTTAAAATTATTATTACATTTTAAGAAATATAATAAAAAACAAATATTCATTGATAACACCATTTTTCACCTTTGCATATCCTTAAATTACAATAAAAAACTTCATGGAATCTTAGGGAAAGGTAACATAAGAACATGTGAGATTAGATTCTCAGAAAGGGTAAGCATACAGTGGAACCTATAAATAAATATGGCATACTAACTATTTAAAGGTAAATAATAGAAAAACATTCCATTTAATCAAAAAATTGTTCATAATATAGAAGTAATATATGATGCTAAAATAATTCCATATAAATAAATACATTTCAATGACAGTTGACCATAGATATTCTAAGTAATTGACTAAACAAATGGAATATCAATAAATGAATTCATAATGACGTAATGCATAGTCATGGAAATATAAAATATAATATCAAGGCCTTCTTCTTATAAATCTAATATAGTCGAGGTCTTGGGATAAGACATCAATACAAATGGGTAAGGCCTTATCCAAAACGAAATAAAGTTTGTCTCATAAATCCTACAGATGATTTGATGGCATGCAGTGTGCCCCACCCATCACACATAAATTCTAATAGATTATTCATATAAAAGGGGCATAAATTAATTCACATAAAAAAATAATATTTAAACTAGCATATGAAATTTAAATATATCTCCCAATCAATAAACACATTTGTAAACCATCTATAGTAATGTGAATGGTAATAATGATGCACATACTCAATCAAACTATTAAAAATAGATCCAAATAAATAATAAAGACGAAATAAGTACAAAATATCCCTTGTGAATAATATTTTCAATAAACTATTAATTTCATTATTTAGTATATATTATATGAACATTTCTTTACAAAAATTTTGGAGAAAAATTACCTATTCACATTGAAAATATTTTTGTTTCAAAAAATCCCAAAATATTTTGAAACTCCTTTTAATTGAAAATAATCATCGAAAACATGTAATATAACCTTCAACACATTGATTTTTTGTGATAGTTGAAAATTACATTCATGCTGTATATGTTAAAACAACGATTCCTATCACATTTTTGGTAAAATATAAAGAGGCATTATTTTGAAAACAACATGATGATTCATTCCAATAAAAATAAAAAATAAAAAATGGTAAAAAATTATTTAATAAATAAATTGTAACTGTTTATAAAAAATTTTAAAACATTTTTAAGAAGCATGGGTTTTCAAGAAAAATGATTTTAGACTGAAGAGAGGATTAATGTTGGATTTTGTAAAAATATTTTCTTAATCATTTTAAGTGGAAAAGAGATGAAAAATGATACTATTACAAGAAAAGTTACTGAATAACCATATTTGGAAAAAATAGATTGATTTTAATATTTAATACAAAGTAAGTCTACCAAGGGAGATGTAAACATAAAAACTCTCGAATAAAAATGAGATGGTAAAATAAACCCCTATGACTTTGGTAACTTCTAAATTATATTACCCATATAATAAATGAAATAAAATGAAACATTAAATACAAATAAATATAAATATATTCATGATATAAAAAATATAATGGTCATAATATAAACTATATAAATAAATAATTAGGTAATATGGGATGTTCTCATATAAGTATAAGTGAGGCAAGATACTCTTACCATGAGTTTAACTCATCAAATATGTTTTTTATCTTCTTAAATAATAAAATATTCTTAATTATTTAATTTCATAATAAAATTTTCAAGTATATTATTCAAATTATTTCAACTAATACCATTTTATATATGATTACCTAATCAATTATGTTTAAGTTAGATGTTTCTATGGTATTTATTTGATGTGTCAAAACTGAATTTGGAAGGTTGAATATGGCTTAAGAGGTAATTATTTAAACATATAAATAAAAATAATCATGACATAATTATCATATTTATACAGAAATTATACTTTTGAAACAAATAATGAGAATATTGTTATGTAAAATGAAATACATTACAATTGTGGACGTGGTATGTTGTACCTATATATGATAATTGTTTCAATTTTTCAATGTTCATTATAGAAAAATGTTTAGTAATATTTTATCTTTGAAAAATATTAATAATATCATTTTTAAAATATTTTTTCCAAAAAATTACTTATATATGTCATCCATGTGGCGTGCTGATAAAAATAGAGTCACATCGTTGAGTAAAGCCAGTAGTCCCCCCATACACGAATGACATTATTATTTTTTAGTGAGGGAAAAGGTATGAAATAAAATGATATATTTCCCATTAATAATGTTAAATATGACATTAATGACTTAAATTTTTTTATATCACATATAATCATTAAATTTATCTTTATTAACTTTCATGAAAAAGTTTATCGATATGCGAATCACATCGCTTCGTGAGGTGGTAGTTCATCATATACACGAGTGACATTATAGAATCCCTTGCAAAATGGTATGTTAAAAGGAATATATGATAAAATGATTTCTTTTGTATAATTATATTAAAAATATAATATATATATATATTTTAAATCTATAATCATACACAATTTTGTGAGTTGGTAATGGAAAATCAAATGACATCTGTTCACGAGGTGGTAGTACATCGTACACAAGAATGGTGATTTTGTAACCCATTTTATGGAAGTGGGGATGGTTTTAGGACATCAAATTAACATAAAAATATCTAAATATATATAAGACGTCGAGTTTTCTTTCTAAATGTGGTTTAATAATAATTGAAGGTGGTGGTTAAAGAAACAAAATAAAAAGGAATAGTTAGTAATTTTACCTCTTCTCAGACCACCTATTTATTATTTTACCAAAATTACTCCTAGAATAAAAATATGAAAATTAAAAAAAATTATAGGATAAAGAAATTGAGTTAAAAAGTTATTTTGTGATTGTATTTTATGATAGAAAATGGTTTTATGGTGTTGATAATAGAGGATAGGGGGTGACCATTTATAGGTGAGGTGAGTGGCAGAATTGTATTTTTTGAAAAGAAAAATGTGTACCCATATTTTTTCCAAGCAAAAATGGTAAAAAATGAATTATTATTATGTATTAAAATTATAAGGTCTAAATATATCCATTGAATATTTTTTAGGCATGTACTTGGTCATTTTAATCCTTATCAGTTTAGTTTAACCCCCAGTAAACCCATTTTAACATAACCGAGGTAAATAATTCTTATTGTTTTTATAATTAAATATTGTAAAAAATTATGTTTAAATTATTAGATAATAAAAATTATTTTGATTAAAAATATATATTCTATTTTTCCAAATTTAATTAATATAAGTGGTAATATTTAATTTAAAATTAATGTCATAGATGGGATGAGAAATTGGTCTTTTGAAGTGAAAACATTCAAAGGTTTAAAAGGTATTTATTTCAGAATTCCACATCAAAATGATTCCAATGACATAAATTTTTCAAATGAGTATATAATTTTACTAATTTTAATTTTAAACCACTTTATAATTTAATTTATCTTTATAAATATTTTAAATAAAAAGGATGTTTTTTATTAAAACACAGTATTTTTCATTATTCACAAAAAATGAATCTATTCAGAAAAAGTGAAAAAAAATTAACCCTAATGAAAATTTCTAATTTGGGATTTAAAAATGAATTTAAATTTTTCAAATAAATATTATAAAATTGTTAAAAATAATTATTTTTAAATTATTTGTATAGTTCATGACTAATCCTCTTTTCAAAAAAATTTAGTTATTTCGAAAATGCCTCATTCTCTTTCAAATAATTATTATTTTAATTAAAAAAATAGATATCCACTGTATATAATTTATAAATTTTTTATACAAAAAAATAATAATTTATTTATTACTATTCATACCCTTCAATTTAATAGCTAGGTTATAACTGTAATGTTTAAATAATAATATTTTAGTAGAGTGTCATGTTTATTCCTAACCTTGTGTTGCATGAATTACATGCTATTGAGGAGATTGAATATTTTTTAATAAATAAATATATCAAAAAATTTCAAAATTTTTTATTCCCTTATACTCTTGATGATTTTGGGTACATACCCTATAAAATTTGATGTTCATAGAATAAAATCATAGAGTGTTATATTTTTCATTTTTCTTCATCTTCTCCACCAAATTTTGGTTTCACCCATATAAACCGGTATTATTGTTCTCTAATTATAGTCATTGTTGACATAGATATTGTAATAAAATCCTCCACACTATAAACTGGGTTTCTTTTAAAACAGATCATGTTTGGAATATCAAACTCTGGGTAACTTATTCAACCCATACAAATCATTTTTTGCTAAAAAAATAGGTTCTCACATTGATGGACAAGAAAAACATTTTGATAATTGATGTATACCTCTTCTTCCAAAAATAAATTTACTAAATAAATTTTAAATCCATCTAGGAAACCATTACATTTATTTTCAATATAAGGGAAAAGAATAGTTGAATTTTCTTCGGCCATTCCATGGGTATAAATATCTTATCAGTGTGGATTACCTTGATCTAGGAGTATCATTTTCACACCATTCACGCTTTATTTTTATTCACCACATTGACTTTCTTTATTTTTTTATAAAAATAGAAATTTTTTCAAAATGATATTCTTATATTCATGCCTTGAGACAATCTCCCACATATCATTATTCTCAATTTTTTCAATATCTTTATTCATCACATGAAGCGTATTCTAATATATTGATAAATCCTAAAACAATTTGTGCTCCACATTTGAGTGAAAGGATAAATTCTATAGAAAAATAATTTTACACTTTCGCACCAGTGTTTAATGTTTATTAGTTATATATTGTCTAAAAATTTCATCTTTTCTCATTATATTTTGTATAGAAATGTATCTAACTTAAAAAATTTCACCATATAGATCCTCATATTAATTAAACACATATTTTTTTCCTCCCCCATATCTTATCACATTATCATCACTTTCTTGCAGATAATTCTCTTTATTTTTACAAATGTTTAGCTAATTTTGAACTATAACAAAATCTTTAAATTATGTAACCTTTAATGTTAAATTATTAATTATTTTATATTATTTAAAAAATTTAGTATTATACAAGGAATAACCATTTATATCTAAAAGATTAATAATTCATGTGTTTCTTCTTATTGAGAATGAAAAACATACTTCTAGTGATTAAAAAGTACACCTATATTGGATTATTTCAATTCCATAACTCATATTATGTCTCATACTCTTTAAGAGATAAAAAACAACTATTTTATAAATATAAAATTATCTCAAAAAAATATTCTTCTTAAACATATTTGGTACGTCATTTTTCATAAGCATCATTCTTGTTATGTTGTTTATGATTTTATTTCTCCTATCAACCACTCCATTTATCTGACGATTTATCACTGTTGTGACTTTATTCCATATAATATGTTTCTAAAGATAATCCTCTATGTTGATATATAAAAATTCTATTCCATTATAATTTAAAATATTTTTTAAATAATTATTCAACCATGTTTTCAATATCTCTACAATATTGTGTTATGTAATATAAATACTTGGACTTGTTAGTGGTGACTTCAATCCATGTCATCATTTTTTATTAATAAATGAAAACAAAATAATATCCATTCTTATTAATGGTTCTTGGTGAGATAGGTCAACATACATGAATATGAAACTATTTTAGAACACTCATTAACTTCTATTATGGCTTTTAATTTATCATGTGATCTTCCCCTGTGAGAAATAATCACATATCATATCTCCAAAATTTTATGAATATATTTTTAATAAAATAGATTTAATTTATTCTATATATTGAATTACATGAAACACTATTTTTAAAAGAACCATTGTATATTTTTAAAATATATTTCTGTGATTGTTATAACCTAGCAGTTAAATTTTTGGGTATGAATGGGATTAACTACATAATAAGATGTATAAAATGAACATACCCTATATAAATGGATTGATTAATTATTAGTAAATAATAATTAAATTTTGATCAAAGTTATATTATTCCTAAATAAATATTTCATTCAAAAGGATTTTTATTTCTTTCTAATATAAAATATTATATTTTATTTTTAACACTAATAAATTTTATTACATAATACTAACTCCATTTTTGAATTCTTCATATCCAAATTTTCTTGTGGTGATTTTCTTGAATTATTTTGGATCCAATTGATATTTCTATTGAAAATACCCGCACCATAGTATCCTAAATTTTGGGTTAATATTATTAAATTGGTATTGGATATAATAAATCACATCCCAAAGGACTTAGTAGTTATATAGTATTTAAAAACTAGATACTCACTTGAATCTCATGTTATTTTTGATAATACAAAATTAAATACAGTGAGAGTAAAAAATAAAATAGCCTTGAACTCTGTCAAATATTTCATGTTCATATCTAGAGAAAAGGAAACAAAATATTGGTGAGCTCAGATTCTTATTAACACTTATATAATGTGAAACCCATTGTGAATAAATAAATCAAACTTAATAAGTGATAATAAATATGGAAAGGTAATTATATGATCACACATTTTAAATACTTTCCCAATTCATTTATATAATATTTAATATATAACAACATACGTCGAAATTATATATGGTTTAAGAAATAATAAAACCCATGAAAAAAATATAAACATTTAGATGAAATATAATTTCAAACAATCACAAAAATGGGAATATTTCAATGGAAAATTAATGATTAAAAAAATTAATCAAAAAATATAATTTAAATACTTTCCCTAGTAAAACTTATTTTAAATCATCTAGAGAAAAAATAATGATGGTATTATTTCCACATATCTATAGTGGAAAATATGTTAAATAAAGGGTTTTTTTCATTGATGAATATAAATAACATTAAAGGAACTTTAAAAAGTTATTGAGGAAAATATCCTTTCAATAATGAAATACCATTTAAAAAAACAATAAATATTTAGAATATTAGAAAAAACATTTTTATCTAAAAAATTTACTTTTAAACTTGTAAAAGAAGTTTCAATTAAATTATTGTCCATAATAGCATGATTTTTCCATTCATGTCGAGTATATAAAAAAATTATTCAATTCTCATTTTTGTAATAAAAGTCAAAAGTACCTAGGTCTAAAAACAATAATAATATTACCTTTAAAATCCTAATAATATCTAATTATGGATAAAAATGACTTTATTCAGTCACAATAATATTTTTTAAACTCTTTAAGTTAACATAGATTTGTAAGAGAATGATCATCAACTCAATAGAGAAATCAACAAGGATTTTATTAAATAAATTCTTAATAATTTTAGGAACCAATGATAAAAAAATTGTAATATTATAGGAAAAATTAATGAATAAACATATGAGAAGAAAATTAAATGGTTTTATTAAACAATGATAATATAATTTTGATCAATTAAAATTCAAGCATAATCTTTCCCAATTAAACTGATATTGAAATATAAGTCTCTTACCACATTGGTAACTTTTAAATAACATTCCATGTGAAATGAATAACATAAAATGAAACATTAAATATAATTAATATAAATATATTCATGATATAACATTTCTAATGGGTTTTTTATAAATTTTATTAATGAAGATAGGTTTATAACATGACATATGTCCAAAATTTGACAATTTTAGTCTGGTAACCCTTACTATGGTCATAACATTGAAGTGATAATCAAAAAATAAATTTATTATGTGTATCAAATTTAAATACAACTAAAATATTTTAAATATAAAATAATATAATTAAAATTTACTACAAACAAAATCTTATAATATCATAGATAATAAATATGTAATGTTACCCAATGAAAAGAAAAGATGTTATGAAACTCATTGGTACTTGGTAAGTTTCATGTCAAATCTCCATTAATGAAATAATTTAAATTAAAATCAAAAATACCTTTAAGTATGAATTAATTTTTATATTACATGTAAAATAGGCATTATATAAACTATAAAACGAAATTAGTTTTATAAAATTAGAATATGCCTTATGGAATGAAAATTTAGGCAAAATAAATCAGCTCATGCTTCCCTTTTGGTTAAACATGATTTAAACTTGAGTAAAATGGTTTTTAAAATTTTAATAATTTATAAAATAACCATATTTATATTTAAAATATCATATACTTCCCCCTTACAGTATGTTACCACTAGTTCATTAATGATATTTTGTTATTACTATTATTTCAGGTGAAAATTGCCTAGCCTTCTAATGCGGGTTTGTAGTGAATGTTGCAGTTATTGTTTATATGATATAGTTACACTATATCCAAGTAACTATAAATTTTATAAAAATCATATTTAGTTTTTGGATTAATTTTTACAAACATCCTTGAATGTTGGACATGAAAACTGTGCTAAATCACTTCATGGAGATAGTAGGTCATACGTATGTATGAGGGATGAAATCATTTTTTTAATTAGTGAATTTTAAATGAAGTGAATGTTATACTAATTCTATATAATTAATATCATGTCATTTATAATATATTTATTAATTATCTATATCATAATGATTTCTCAACTGTGTCGATGATGATTGTGAGGAGGTAGTCTATCGTATAAATGAGTGGTGGATTTGATTCCCATGTAATGGAGGAGGGGATGGATAGATTTAATTCCATAAAAAAATTAACATATCAATATATTATAGATATTGGTGATATTATATTAGAATTATTGTTATACAATTTATGGTTGTAATATAATAAATTAAAAGAATGTGTTTTTAAATAATTACCTTCTCTTAGAAAAACCTCTTTTGGATCCCACCTTAAGAAAACTATGGTTTGTATTTTTGGAAGAAAAATAAATCTAGTTTTCTATCATGCTGTTGGCATGATATTTGTAATGGTTTTGGATGAATAAAATGTCTTGAGTGGTGCGAATACATGAGTGAAGTGAGTCACCTTTTATAAGTGAGGAGGAGTGGCATTTTTGTAAATACCCTAAACTGTTCAATAATGGGATGTCACTCTCACCCCAAGTTCCTAAAAAATTTAATTATAATTGAGTTTAGGTAATTTATTTTAATCCAAACCATCAAAATTTAAAATAATAATGTTTTAGATATGTTATTTCTTTTTCATATATGTTTATTTACATTTACTCTTTTTGTTTTTACCATAGAAACTATTTTTTAGCCTATGTAATTAATCCTTAAATTAAAAAATATATTGAGAATTATTATAAAACATGGACCCAATGATTCTTAATAATATTTAAAATTTATCAAATAAAAAATTCCATATTTCTTTAAAATAAATTTTTATGAAATCCCATGAAACGTGCAAAACCTCATTTTAACCTTAATTATGGTAAATAAATTACTCTTTTGTTACTAATAATTATTATAAAAAATTATGGTGAACATGTTAATTAATATTATTTTTGTTGATTATAAATATATAATCTATTTTAGTTCATTATTTAGACAAATTATTTAAAATTTAATATAAATATAAAACAAGATATTATGTCAAAAAATAATTTTTCATGAAATACATTGTTAAGCATAAATTGTTGTTACATTAACTATATGACATGTTATCATCATTATATGTGTAAAAATTAATATTATTAAATATATAATCTATAAATTTATCTTAAATCTTTCTTTATGGTTTATTTTAGTTGATTAAAATAGAATAACTTTATGCATTTAAAATAGATTTTAGAAAAATTCATTTCTTTCCTAAAAATTAACTTATACCATCATCTAGAATATAAATTAATAAATATAAATTACTTTGATTATATATAATTTTATAATATTAATTTAATTAAACAATTCATAAAATTAGTATAAAACTAAATAATTTAATGAAAATATATAATAGTATTTGAAAAATAGGTATGTTCGCTACTAACTTAAAAATCACTCCTTTCAGAAAAATACCAATGTTTCACCCTTATATAATTTTGATATTCTGATTTCGAAAATTATATTATTTTTATAAAATAAAATTTCAAAATAATTATAAATTAATAATAATTCACAAAAAATAAAATGAAAAATAAAACATTTTTTGAAGAAAATGTATTTCGAAGCATAAAATTACTTCACTAAAAAAATTGACAGATTATTTACAAATAATTTATCAGTAAGGGTAAATATATAAGAATATCAAAATATCAAGAGAATAAGGGTATGATAACATGATAATATCATTTTAAGACCATACCCTTCATATCATCAATCATAACCTTGATTCATGACATAAATCATAGTAGTTCATAAGGGATAATTAATAATAGAATAATAAAACATAAACTAGGAAAGCATAATATTTTAACAAGGCATAAATTTTTGGTATAGATAGAATATATAAAATCATTTCCTTATTATTTAATGTACCATTTTCAACACTATAATATTGGAATGTTTTTACTCCCCCAACCATTAGAGTGGTCATGGTTCACTCTCAATACTATCAGAGTGGATTGAGTCCCTTAAAAAATAGGTTCACTCCCAATTCTTATCATGAACGAGCCCAGCTACCAAGGTACCCTGATAACTAAGCTGGTCCTGACTTTTCCCCAAAGGGTGTTCCAAATCCCCATGGATTGTTAACTATCACCTGGCATTATATAATATGAAAATGGGAATAACTTTCCCACAAACAAAATGGAAGCATAAAAAACATGTCGGTATGAACACTATAAAATCTCTATAAGGATATTTGTAACAAAATTTAAACATATATGAAAAAACAAAGTACAATGATATATACCAATAAAATAGGATAACTACTCATGTCTTGAGGGACACATCTCACCAATCCCAATGGTCAACAACAACTACCACCTCCAAGTGGCATAATACCCTTACTCGATCCTGGATGGAGAAAATCTAAAAATACCTGAATGTATAGCTAGTGGTTGAGATAAAATCCTAGTTGGGTCTCACCAAGGATTCGATAATAATAGAGAAATATTTAATTAACTATAAAAATCATTCAATTTTAATGTAAAAAACATGGAATTTCAAAAGAATATTTAAAACAAATAATCCTTCACATTTCATATGATGGAAAAACATTAAACAAATGTCTTAATAAACTTTTTTATATAATGTTTTTATATAAATTAATAATGTGTGTAGAACATTTTACAAGAACAATGGGATATTTTTCAAATGTAAACAAAAGAGTGGCATACTCATGTTCCAAAAGGTATGATCTTTCAAGGTTATGGGACTCTATCACACTCAAATAGCTATCACTTAAATATGTGTATACACACATCCTCCTCGATACTGATCAAGGAGGACACATCAACATCCCATCGGGGATGCAACTAACAACATTTATGTTTTTTAGTATAGTAAATCATATAGTGTTTTCCCGAATAACTCATATACAACCTTGGATTTCATGTTTTCTAACAAAAACAATGATGGGAAATTTTCTTTAAGACTACATAAAATACATTCATCCTCTTCTCCATTTTGAATATTCTAATTTCCTTTTAAGGAACCAAAACACATTCTTAATCAAATAATGCCATTTCAACATAAAACCAGTGGATTTCTGTCAAAAAACATTTTAATTTTTTTTGTAAATAATATTTTGAAATCAATTCAATAAAATAAATTTCAAAATTTTAATTCAACAAAATTAATTTCATAAAATTTCAACCATTTCACAAATTCACCCCAATTCAATAGAACATGGTTTTTTCTGAAAATTAAAGACCAAAAAAATTTCAAATCCCAAATTAAATTGAATTATTTTTATAATCAACCAATCAGAATAAATTTCATTTATTCTAGTAAATTAAATATAAATCAAACAATTAAATTTAAAATAATAAATTTATGGAAAAAAATAGGCCATCACAAAAGAATCACATACCTCAGAATCACTAGATCTAGAATTATATAGCCCTAATTGGGAAACTTTGATGAAGAATATTAGAAATGAATATCCATCAATGAACCCTATATTAATGATCTAACAAATTGGATATTAAGTCCTCTAAAAACACATAGAGATCAACAAAAACCTTGGTATGAAAGAAGATAGAGTGGTAAAAAGATAATGGGAGAGGAACCCTACTATGAGAAGATAGAACGTCAATCTCTTAGATTTGATTCTCTTTTGGAAGGGTGTAGAGGGACCAAACTCACATATTGAGAGATCCCATGGAAAAATAACAATAATAGGTAAAATTAGGTCCTTTAGGAACCTAAAAGGGCGTATTTGGGATGTTTAAAAATAATTTTCTGATTTGAAAAATCATACACATGTTTACCTAGGTATGGTAACGTAGTTAGAAAAACCATGAACCCTAACCATGCACCCCATTTAATGGGGTTTCATGATTTCTTCTATGTGGTACAGGGTTTGTCAAAATGTGTGACAACTGGGAAATTCATCAATACCTTGGTTGGAACAGTTTTCACTTGTTGGGAACACAATTTGGGAAAACTATGCGCCAACCATACATAACTCAAAATCCCTTAAAATCTCAAAAATGTTCACCGGAGATACCCTTATTCAAAACCCAATTAAATCATGATTAAAAGTGGGGTTTAAGAATACATCAAACTAGTTATAAGATGTTACAATATCCCAAACATAAAAAATTTATATCACCATAAATACCACTCATATGATTTTATATCAAAAAGATGAGGCCATTGTTGTAACACCCTGAGATTTTATGAAGAATGTTATTTTTAATTTCATTGATGACTTCTTTTGTACTCTACACCAAAAGGAACTTTCACTACAGGCATCCCTAACTTGTCTTTCATTACACACAATCGCGACCTTCCACGATAGCGTGTGTTGTACGCAATACTGAGTTTCATTAAACGAGATATTACTATAATATCATTATGAACTAGCGGTTATGAATATTAATACCCACTTTTTTAAATTTTATTTTTCAAAATGGACTTCATTTTTGGATTCAGAATATCGAAATTAGACTAGGGTAAATTTTAGTTATTTTTCTGAAAAACTTTTAATTTTTGATGAATAGTGAAAACATTGGGTTACTATTTAAAAAACACCTTTTTATTTGAATAATTATTTATTTTATTTAAATATATTTTACATAATAATTGATACATAATACATATTTAAGTTCAATGTAATTTATTGGAGTCATTTTATAATAATTTTAGATATATAATTTTTTTTAACTTTTGACCGTCTTTTACCCACCTCCTAAGAGAATTTAAAAATTTATCTAAAACATAATTTTACAGCTTCTGTTAGTGGAATTTCAAAAATCCGAGACACATGGTTAATATCAAGGAGTAAAATTTTTTTCAATAAGATTAAAAAAATTTATGGTGAATAGTAGCTTTTTACTTTTATTTACCACGGTTTAAAGTAAATAGGATAATTAATTGTAAAAATGATATTATTATTACCCTAAACGATATTCTAATTCTATTGGATAAGTTTAATTCGACCAAAAACAACATTAGGAATAAAATATTTCCCTTTAGGTCCACTTGGATTAGATTAGGACATTTATTAATATTTTATTTTAAAAAGAGTTAAAATAGTTAAAATCAATGTTTAATAACTAAAAATTCTTTAATATAGGGTTATACATAATATAACTTCTACTATAAATATTCATTAGGAAGATAAAAAGATTTTCTACCTAATGGAAGTTTATTTATAATTTTTATACCATAAATAATTTTTGTTATTTATGACACAATGGTGATGCCATAATTACCTAAATAATGAAATATTAAAATAATTGATATTATAAAAACCAAAATAAATGTAATTTTAGACTTTTTATGAATTCCACTAATTTTATAGGTTAATATGACATGTTATTATTGATTTAAATAACTTTTTTTTGAACTAATCATGCTATTATGATTTTCACAAAAATCAAGTATCAAATAGTGTAAAAATTGACATAAAATAGTTTTTAAAATAAATATTATATTATTAATTGTTATTTTATTCCTAATAGGACAAAATACTTAGCTAAAGATATATATATTAATACGGAACCACTTGGGGTTCGTTTTTCTTGTTAGCGTAAGTTTATTAACCATAATGTGTACGAAAACAAAAAGACCTGGTAAAAGTTAAATTATTTAACTTAGAGTTAAATCTAAATGATAAGGATAAAATAGTAACATAAACTTTTTTAAAACCTTTTGGTTGAGATCAGTTCGAGTCATCCCCACCTTAGCTTTGAAATAAATCAATTTAGGGCTATTAAAAACCAAATATGACTTTATTATAAAATAATATTTTATGTTTTTTCAAAGGTGCCCCTCTCCTCACTTATAAAAAAGGCACCCCCATCACTCATCTCTTCACGCCCTTTTGAACCTTGAATTTTAAAAAACCCCTACCCATTTCTCTTCTCCACTTCCCTAGAAACATTCTGGAGGTTCTGGTATTCTCAAAATACCAACTCTACTTCCTTAAGAGAAGGCTTAATGGATGTGCATCGAAGAAGAGGTAATCTCTTCTTCTGATTCACTCAAGTTTCTTTCTTCATCAACTTCTTCTTCTTTAGTTGTTTCATTATAAAGTAATAACATAATTATTAATTATAAACTAATATGTTATTATAAATATTAAACAACCCCATTTCACCTTTTATCCATCCTATGGAAAATGAAATCACCCCACGTGCATACGTACGGAATACCGTCTCCACGCCGTGGTGTAAACTGTTTTTCCACCACCACCTTACTTGGAAAGGTATAATGGTGTAAAGAATAACTATATATGATTATTATAACATAATACTGATTATATGATATTATATCATCCACTACAATTCTATTCAATAAATTTGGTAATAATATCATCGCTCGTGCGTACGTACAGATTACCATCTCCACGAAGCGATGAGATTCATTTTCCATGTTAATAATTAAAGAATGATTATAAAGTATATATAATAATTAATCATGAAATATATGACATAATAATTCTACTAGATTTATGTATATATATATGTGTGTATGTCATCTACTTGATTCCATTCAAGTCAATAAGGAATGGAAAACAGCGTTCATGCGTACGTACGACCTACCGTCTCCATGAACGGTGTATTTCATTTCATTCATCTATCTATTATATATATATACTAAATATATATTAAATCATGATTTAAATTCTGGAAGTAATTAAATCATGATATAAGTAATAATAATATCAAGAACAACAAATCGAAACAGTTATGATAAATGAAAGAATTTTAACCAAAACGATGCTTTAACATGGAATTTATAAAATAACAGGTATTATAAAGTCATAATTGAACCATATATGATATCATAACAATGAATATTATTCTATAATAAGTCAGTGAGATTATTTAAATCATTATCTAGGAGGTCTAGATACATACGAAGTATATTAGACATAAGGTAAGGGAAATATTTTCAATCACATTTTTATCCGCGATTTCTTATACGTAAGTATTTACTGGGGTTACATTTATCATCCATGACCACGTATTCTAAATATGTTTTCATAAAATGTTTACTATTATTCCATGAATGATTAAAGTCATTTTTACCCTTTATTTAATTTTTACCACATTGTATGGATGGAATCTTTCCTTTGGTTACCATATAAGGTACTTTTTGACTTTTTTGACAAAAGTACGAGGAGAATGTTATTATTAACTTATACGGCGTGAACGGATTTTTACAGTTTAATAACGCCTCATTTTCATGAAGATTATTATACAAAATTTCATGATTATTTTCAAAAAAACCTTTTTCTTATAAAATTTTATGGTATTTTGTGAAAAGAAAATGATTTTGAAGAAGAAAGGACATTTTCCTCAAGAATTCATTTCCAGTGTTTTATCAAAACTATTTTCCATCTAAAATGAAATTATTTAATATGTTTATGTTTCAAGTATAATGTCTCAATTATTTACATGGTTTGATACTTCTTATGATAAAATTGTATCGAATTTTTATGGATTATGTTATGATGGCATGATGTTTAAGAATCACACTCTATTACATGGGTTATGCTATGATATATGATTCATGATTTTGTGGCACATGAAATAATGATTTCATTATGAGATGGGTGGGATGTATATCTCCCTCCAATGCATTGGGTAATGATTTATATCTCGTGAGATAGACATGGATGGAACGGTAAGTTAATCTGGCTCAGTGATACATTACTGGAATGAGGAGTGAACTCGATTCAGAAAGGGACTATGTCCACTAAGATGGTCTTGGAAGCAATGCCTTGGCTAGTATGGAAATCATATCATGTGATTAATGTTTTTCCATAATTAAATTTTTATTTCCACGATATTTTATCATGATTGATTTTCCATTATGATCTATTTCTTACATACTGCCATGTTTTATGTCATTGCTCAAGATTTCGATATTTAAACATTATGTTCATATTTTTATGTTCAAATGTATATGGTTTGTTATATTTTCTCCATGCTTACCCTTATTGAGTATTTGAGCTCACCCTTTATATGTTTTCTTTTCCCTAGGATATAAATAAAGGTTTTAGGTATGAAAACAAAAGGGGAAGATCATTATGGGAGATGTTGAAGATCTTTCACCATGATTAAAAGATTATGTTCCAAGTTTCCAAAGACACTAAACTATTGCGGTCCTTCAATGTTTGTTTTTGTTATGTATTAAGTATTCCGTAAAAGTAATGTAATGTCCATGTACATCAAGCTTTGGGTCTCTACAGTTGATATCAAAGGTTCGGTTTAGTTCACCTTTGGAAACTAGGATGTGAAAACTTTAGTGAGATCCCTAGAGATATTTCTAAGGTATGTATAGGGATGTCTCTAAGGTTAAGTACACGTATAGGTTATAGTCCTAGAATTTTGTTGATGATCATGAATAACCTACGGTGAACATAAGGTGTAATGGATTAAAGAATTTTTGATAAGTTAGACATCCCATAAGTGACTTTTTATGATTATGTGGTTCCTCGTTATTTTAACTATTTGTTACACTATAGTTTCTGGTCTTAGTCAATGGAGGGAATGATAAGGAATTCAGTTATCATTGATTCCAATGGAAAAATTGGTCACTACATTCAATGAAATTATGTAACTCCTGGAGAGAAAGATATTGTGATTATTCTGAATCAGTCATCTCGATATATGATTAACAAGATGAACTTTAGTTGTATTCGTAAGTCATCAAATAAGAGGAAGATGGAATTTTATGCATGTTCGCATGGTGAGGAGCATAGATAAAGGAAGATTGGGATTTCTAAAGTAGGGAAGAATAACCTTGAGGAACACCTCAAATGGAGGAGAAGATGTTATCTATGTGGAGAAAAGGGTCATAGAGTGACAGACTATTATGGAGTTCAATGTCTTATCTATGGAGAACATGGGAATTACCCAACTCAATGCCCTGACCTAAGAGGTTAACTCTAAATCATGGAATTATTCGATGAAAATCATTGAAGAGAATGTGTTGAAGTTTTTATGTATTGGTATTAAAGAATAATGTTGTTAAGTTACTTTTAAGGCATATTGGAATATCTATGTATTAGTCCATTGTGGTTTTAAATAATTATATGGTACCAGTAACCATGAAAAGTGATTCAAATATTTTAGAATGCAGATGACATGCGCATAATGAAGGGATAAAGAGAAAATAAATTTTTTTATAGTACTCATGAGCTCATGATTGATATAAGGACTAAGTGATATCATGGTTTGAATATATAGATTTTTTTGGATTTTGGTATGTGGAAAGAGTAAAATTTTGACAGAACTCATGTTTTCACTAAGGTTCTATGGTAATTCATGTTTCAAAAGAATACATGATTAAGGTATTCACATGTTTGGAATGTGACCAACAAGATATATCTTATGATATATGGGGGATAAATGATGGTATTCACGTGCTTGTTATGTGACCTTTCAAGTAACAATTTTCATTATACATTGAGATTAGACAGATGTATTTTGGATAAGCCTAAAGATTAGAATGGATTATGTTGGACATAAGATAGTATTATTTGAGGATAGAACTTGTTTTTGATATTATTTCTGGAATGTTATAATAGTGTATTTTTAGAAAAAGGACAACCCATAGGACGAGCGACAACCCGTCACGCCGGACAAGGCTGTGGGAATCGAACCCAAAACTAAAGTATGACATGCCTTTATTGCATACCACTGGCTTACAAGAAGTCCATAGTGAGTATAAACTAGTTTTATTAAGCGATATGATAAATGAAGTATAAGTCCATTTTAGCAACCATATACGATTAATCTCAGCATAGATGGACTAATGTATATTTAATAAATTGTGCTAAACTTTTTGCAATAGAAACAGATGGAATGACCTATCGTTCTATAACATGATATTCTAACACTTCACGGAAGACAAGCTCAACTTCATTTCTTTAAGAGATGATGTGGAAATTGTTCAAGGCACAAACACCAGTAAGATTTTACCAAAATCAGGTAAGTATTTTATTTAATTCAACAATTCTTCAACTTTAGGGAAATGATCTTGAATACAAATTTTTTTTGTCCTAGTGTCCTTATATCCGATGAATCAGATGGTACCCTAAATCATCACAAATATATGGATTTGTGATTGTTGGATTTTTCATAGCCATGTTCTCTACCACTCTCCATCAGAACATAATGGTTAGATTTCTCTTCCATATCCAAATTTTCACCTATGTACTCCTATGTGGAAACCTAGTGATTAGTTAATTTGGGTAACCATTATGTTTCATACTTTAGTTTTTAAAGATATATTTTGGTATTCCTTTTTACGATGTGGGTTTCTATTATAGAAAGATTCGAGTAGTAATCCATTTATAACCCTGATGAATTTCGATGGGGAAATTCATTTTAAGGGGGGTAGAATGTAACACCCCGAGATTTTATGAAAAATATTCTTTCTAATTTCATTGATGTCTTCTTTTGTAGGCTACACCAAAAGGATCTTGCACTACACACATCCCTGACTTGTCTTGCATTACATGCAATCATGACCTTCCACGATAGCGTGTGTTGTACGCAAAATCGAGTTTCACTAAACAAGATATTACTATAATATCATTATGAACTAGCCGTTATGAATAGTAATACCCACTTTTTCAAATTTTAGTTTTCAAAATGGACTTCATTTTTGTATTTGGAATATCTAAATTATCCTAGGGTGAATTTTTGGTATTTTTCTGAAAATATTCAATTTTTGATAAATAGTGAAAACACTGGGTTACTATTTAAAACCCAAATTTTTATTTAAATAATTATTTATTTTATTTAAATTTATTTTAGGTCAAAATTGATACATAATATCTATATATGTTCAATGTAACTAATTGGATTCATTTTATAATAATTTTTAGATACATAAGAATTTTATTTTCACCGTCTTTTACCCACCTCTTAGGAGAATTTGAAAATTTACATAAAACTTAATTTTACTGCTTATGTGAGTGGAATTACGAAAATCCGAGAGACACGGTTAATATCAAGGAGTAAAATGTGGTTCAATATGATAAAAATAATTTTTGGTGAATAGTAACTTTTTACTTTTATTTACCACGGTTAAAAGTAAATAGGATAATTAAGGGTAAAAATGATATTATTATTATCCTAATACATGTCCTAATTCTATTGGATAAGTTTAATTCAACCAAAAACAACCTTAGGAATAAAATATTTCCCTTTAGGTCAACTTGGATTAGATTATGACATTTATTATTATTTTATTTAAAAAAGAGTTAAAATAGTTAAAATGAATGTTTAATAACTAAAACATTTTTAATATGAGGTTCTATATAAGATAAATTCGACTATAAATATTCATTAAAAAGATAAAAGTATTTCCTACCTAATGGAATTTAATTTATAATTTTTAGACATTAAATAATTTAAGTTATTTATGACACAATGGTGATACAATTATTATATAAATAATGAAATATTAAAATAATTGATATTATAAATACCCAAATAAATGTAATTTGAGACTTTTTATGAATTAAACTAAATTTATAGGTTAATATGAAATGTTAGTATTGATTTAATTAACCTTTTTTGATCTAATCATGTTGTTATGATTTTCACAAACATCAAGTACCAAATAGTGTCAAAGTTGACATAAAAAAGTTTTTAAAACAAATATTATATTATTAATTGATATTTTAATCCTAAAAATATAAGGTTCAAAAAAATGACTTAGATAATGATATACATATATTTATAATGAACCACTTGGGGTTCTTTTGACTTGTTATAGTAAGTTTATTAACCATATAGTGTAAGAAAACAAAAAGACACGGTAAATCTTAAATTATTTAACTGAGAGTTAAATTTAAAAGATAAGGATAAAATAGTAACCTAAACTTTTCTAAAACCTATTGATTGAGAGGATTTCGACCCATCCCCACCTTATCTTCTAAATAAATCAATTTTGAGCTATTAAAACCCGAATATGACTTTATGATAAAATAATATTTATGTTTTTCCAAAGGTGCCTCTCTCCTCCCTTATAAAAAGGGAACCCCTTCACTCTTCTCTTCACACCATTTTGATCCATGAAGCTCAACTAACTCCAGCCCATTTATCTTTTACAATTCCCTAGAAAAATTCTAGAGGTTCTTCTCTTCTCAAAAGACAAACTCTACTTTCATAAGAGCAGGCTTAAAGGAGGTGCGTCAAAGAAGAGGTAATCTCTTCTTCTGATTCTCTCAAGTTTCATTCTTCTTCATCTTCTTCTTCATTAGTTGTTTCATTATAAGGTAAAAACATCAGTATCAATTATATACTGATATGTTATTATAAATATGAAACAACCCCATTTAACCTTCTATCCATCCTACGGAAAACAAAATCACCATGTGTGCGTATGTACGAAATACCATCTCCACGTTGTGGGGTAATATGTTTTTCCACCACCACCTTACTTGGATAGGTAAAATGGTGTAAAGAATAACTATATATGATTATTATAACATCATATGGATTCTATGATATTATATCATCCACTCCAATTCCATTCAATAAATATGGGAACGACATCATCGCTCGTGCATACGTACGGATTACCGTCTCCACGACGCGATGAGATTCATTTTCCATGTTAACAATTCAAGAATGATTATAAATTATATATAATAATTAATCATGAAATATATAATGTAATAATTATACTGGATTTATGTATATATATATATATATATATATGTATTTCATCTACTTAATTCCATCAATGTCAATAAGGAATGGAAAACAGTGTTAATGCGTACGTACGGACTACCGTCTCCATGAATGGTGTATTTCATTTCATTTATCTATCTATTATATATATATATATACTGAATATATATGATATATAAATCATGATATACATTATAGAAGTAATTAAATCATGATATAAGTAATAATAATATCCATAACAACAAATCAAAACACGTACGATAAATGAAACGATTTTACCCAAAACGATGCTTTAAAATGGAATTTATGAAAGAACGGGCATTATAAATTCATAATCGAACCATATATGATATCATAACAATGAATATGATTCTGTAATAAGTCAATGAAATTATTTAAATCATTATACAGGAGTTCCAGATACATACGAAGCATATCAGACATATGGTAAGGGATAAATTCTCAATCTCATTTTTAACCGCGATTTCTTATACGTATGTATTTACTGGGGTTATGTTTATCATCCATGACCATGTTTTCTAAAAATGTTTTCATAAAATGTTTACTATTCTTCCCTGAATTTTTAAAGTCATTTTTACCCTTTATTTACTTTTTACCACATTGTAAGGATGAAATCTTTCCTTTGGTTACCATATAAGGTTCTTTTTGACTTTTCCGACAAAAGTACGAGGAGAAAGTTATTATTAACTTATACGGCGTGAACGGATTTTTACGGTTTCATAACAACTAATTTTCATGAAGCTTCCTCTACAATATTACAGGATTAATTTCAAGAAAACTGTTTACTTTTAAAATTTCATGGCATTTTGTGAAAAGAAAATGATTTTGAATAAAAAGGATATTTTCCTCAAGAATTCATTTCAAGTGTTTTATCAAAATTATTTTCCATCTAAAATGACATTATTTAATATGTTTATGTTTCAAGTATAATTTCTCCAATATTTACATGGTTTGATTCTTCTTATGATAAAATTGTATCCATTTTATATGGATTATGTTATGATGGCATGATGTTTAAGAATCACATTCTATTACATGGGTTATGCTATGATATATGATTCCTGATTTTGTGGCACCCGAATGAATGATTTCATTATGAGATGGGTGGGACCTATATCTCCCTCCAATGCATTGGGTAAAGATTTATATCTCATGAGATAGACATGGCTATAATGGTAAGTTAATCTAGTTCAGTGATACAGGACTAAAACGAGGAGTGAACTTGATTCAGAAAGGGACTTTGTCCACTAAGATGGTCTTGGTAGCAGTGCCTTGGAAACTATGGAAATCATATCATGTGATTAATGTTTTTCCACAATTACAAGTTTTATTTACAATCTATTTTATCATGATTGATGTTCCATTATGATCTATGCCTTATGTACTGCCATGTTTTATGTCATTTATCAAGATTTCTATGTTTAAACCTTATGTTCATTTTTTATGTTAAAAAATATATATTGTTTGTTATATTTTCTCCATGATTACCCGTACTAAGAATTTGATCTCACCCTTTAGGTGTTTTAATTTTCCAAGGAGATAAAGAAAGTTTTTAGGTAAGAAAAAAAAGGTAAAGATCTTTATGGGAGATGTTGAAGATCTTTCACCACAATTAGAAGATTATGTTCCGAGTTTCTAGAGACACAAAACTATTACGGTCCTTCAGTGTTTGTTTTTGTTATGTATTATGTATTCCGCAAAAGTAATGTAATGTCCATGTACATCAAGCTTTGGGTCTCTACAGTTGTTCCCTCATTTCCTCTTACTTCTTCCATGTATCATGATAATTAGAACCATGTTGTGATATCACATGACCCAAAGCTATCATCCTCTATTGAATATGTTGGCTTCAGAATAAACTATCCTAACTGGATGTTCATATGGGGATAAATCAGATTTAACCACAAGATCACTCCAACTCAGAACATGGCATGGATCAGATATACACTTTATGAGTTATGATACATGGAGAACATTATGTGTCGATTTCAGTTGTGTTGGAAGATCTAAAATTTCGGCCACTTTCTCCCATATTCTCCACAACCTAAAACCCAGAAAAAAAATGAAGAGAATGTTTCCCTGGCCTCCCATGACAATGATGGCCCAATTGAGGTGATATATTCAACTACACCATATCACAAATTAAAAATTAATATGTTCTACTGTGATGATCTGCATAATATTTATACAGGATTTGAACCATCAACATTCTATAATGAATCAACCGAATATTTCTTCATCTCCAAAACAATGCTCAGTCTATCCTTGAAACATTCACCAATCTTTAACCCACACAACAACGATTTGTGAGGAAAACCATACAAGGACTCAAAAGGATCTATTCTGTTATATGATTGAAAACAATTATTACAAAAAAATCAATCATCCCATGATATTTATCCCAATCCCCACCAAAATCATCAAAATAAAAACGAAGTGTATCCTTAAGAATATTAATTTCTCTTTTGTGTGGGGCATTTAAATACGGATGGTATTCCTTGCTCAAACAAACCAGAGATCCTAGTTTATCTATAAGGACTCGTGATAAATAAGAAACTGAGGATCCTTATTAAAAACTATAGTATATAGAACTCTAGAAAATGGAATAATCTCTTTCACATTGGGATTCCCCAACTCCAAGCATTGGTTGTATCATGAATGGGTATAAAGTGCAAAGATCTAGACATCAGATCTATCACCTCCCATATCACAATATTGTTTCCTTGGGTACATGAAAACCCAACCACAATGTCCATATATATCTCATTCCACTAATAATTTGTCTCTGGAAGTGGATGATGAAATCCCAATGGTTTTTGGTACTCATCCATGACCTATTGGTATTTATAACAAGAAGACATAAATTAAAAATTCCCTTTCCTCAAAAAATTCCACCATAATCTTCAACACATGTATTAAATCATATTTGTGGCTCTTAGATTCAATGACCTCTGGGAATTATACCAATCCCTCATTAAAAAATTCATCACTACTAACATAACAACAAAGTTATTCTGGTAGCATAGAATGACCTTGGCGGAGAATGACCAGTGAGTCATGGTCTCCCCACCACTAAGAGGGTATCTAATGTCATGGAACTCTTCATAAAGCTATTGTTCTCAAATAATCATCTTGAGAATATAATATGTCAATAGAAAACTATTCAAGGAATCCTCATCACTTGATTCTGGAACTCCTATATAAAACATTTCAAAGAGAGGTATCATGTTTCACTCTTTTGAATATTCCCTCACAGACCGAGTCAGAAGTTTCCTACTCAATGCATCCATGACGAAATTCTCATTCCCTGGGTTATAGGTGATATCAAATTTGAAATATTACAAGTATTCCACCAAATTCCTCTAGAATAGATTCCAATATTTTTGAGAGAAGATATAAATAAATATTTTGTGGTCAGAACACATGGAAATTAATTCTCTGTAATGATAGTTTTGCCTACTCTTAATAGTGTGCTTCACAGTAGAATGTCTCAGTTCATGGGTTGGTCTGTTCTTATCATGTGTCTTAAGCTAATAAGAGCCATATGAAATGATATGATCACATTTCATAATAACATATACCAAACTTGAACCTAAACCTGATGCATCACAAAATAACACATATCCCTAACTCACTTCTGGAAAATTCAACTCTAGTGTAGTAGTCAAAAGACGTTTCACCTCAAAGAAAGAACTCTAAAATTTTTAATACAAAGAAAACATCACTTACTTCTAATTTTAAATAGTCATTGGAGAATCTAACTTTGATAAGTCCTTCATGAATTGATGATAACACCCAACTAAATCTAGAAACCTTCAAATATCGAAATAATTTCATGGTCGTTCCCAAATCATAACAACCTTCACCTTTTTTGGATCAACAGAAATACCATTTTTTGACACCACGTACCCCAATAACATCAATTCCCAAATAAATAAATCACATTTGAATGATTGACATATATTTAATGGTTTCTAAATAAAACAAGAAATACTCTTAGATGATACACAAGATCTTCTTCGTACATAGAGTAAACTATGATGTTCTCCACAAAGACCACTGAAAACGTATCAAGATAGTCATGGAAAATCCATAAGATCAAAGACATAAACACTATATTACTATTAGATAGACCAAATTTCATGAGAAGGTACTCATAATGCTCGTACCATCTCCAAATATTTTATTTCTTAAAGTAAGATTATTTTATTCTCAACAGATGGTATCTATACCAATGATATATCTTCAATAACCACTTCACCCCTTTTAACCGATCAAACAGATCATCAATCCTCAGAAATAGATACTTGTTCTTTAACATAAGTCTATTGAGTTTTCGATAATTGGCACAAAGTAAGATTGAACCATAAACCTTCTTATAAAAGAGAACCAGCACCCCACATGGTGACATGATTGGGCATATAAATCCTTTCACCAAAAGATCAACCAAATGATTCTTTAGAGATTTCATTATATATGGACCCATTCATTAAGAAAGAATAGATATAGGTTGAGTACTAGATAAAAAATCAGTAGAAAACTCTACCTCCCTTACTGGAGGAAAACCATAGATTTCGGAATGGAATATGTTGGGAAACTTGACTAAAACTATAGGATGATCACCTCTCAAATATTCTTACTCCAAGTCAAAAGAAAATACCAATATTAATTTCACCAACATTGGATAAGAAGGTTCATATCTACTAGATCATTTTCCCCATTCTTTATTAATGTTATAGAATATTCCATCGAGCGTAGTGAAGGAGACCCGTCGAAGATAACAATCAATCTAGGATTTATTGGAAATAATCCAACCCATCCCATCAAAGATAAAAATAAATCTATAGTGATGGTACTTATCATAGTCACTAGAACCGTATCTACATCCTCCAAAGACTATTTTACTGTGTGATGAATATTTATTCTAGATTCTAGTGGTTGGAACTCCTTTTTATATGAAATGTCATATTGCCCTGCAATTTTAGAAGGTGTTGGTGATCCCGTTCCACTAGAAAGAGAGGGAAAAAAATGGAAGATCTTTTGAAGGTGACCTGTAAATCTAAAAGAGACACATATTTGGGGTTCCTCAGTGGAAAAAATATTTGAATTATTAGGATTTCAACACTAGATGATAATTAATGTGCCTCTTACAAGAACTATAAGAGGATAATAGAAACCTTTCTACTGAGATCCACTATGAGAATCATCACAATTCCTCTTCCCTTTAGTGGGATTCATGTCACTATTAAGAGAAAATGAAACTTCTTTCAACCCCAAATTTCTAGCTATGTCTATTTCGGCCATCAGTGCTCTATCCAACACATCAGTATAAGTGGAAATATGCAACAAGAAAACTTTTTAACTAATATCATACTGAATTTCAAACATGAAACATCATGTCTTCATATTTTGATTTATATTTTATTAGGTGGAACTACAGTAGCTCTACAAAATTGTTTTCATACTTTATCACAGTCTTGTTAGCCTGGTCATGTTTGAAAATCTCAATCGCCTTGGATAAATCCATCTATCTGGAAAGAACTTGTTGGTGAAAAGAATCATAATGTTTTCCTACTCTAATTTCTTATTCTTCTTCACCATCACCATCATGTCCCACCATCTCTTTCTCACTCCTTCTAACACAATGGTGGAACATTTTACCTTGATTTCATTAGGTTTCTACATGTACTCTAATAGACCCCCAATTCTTATCAACCATTCCATAGCATCCTGAGGATCATTGGAGACTTTGAATGCAAGTGTTTTTGGTGAAGGAACTCATATGTATGATTAAGGGGATCATCCCTTTAAGGTTTTGTAGTTGGAGACTAAATGGGAACTGTTGGTGGTGTATGTCTTATAACAAATACCTCATGAGTCCCGACAAGAATTAACAAAAACATACTAACATTAAGGCACGATACCAAGAGATTCACATATGATTCTACTTTGGAATGAACCATCTTGGATACCCTAGTAACCTGATAACTGATCTAGTCCTTACATAGCCTAAAGAGAATTCATTATCCCCATAGGTTAGTGGGTGGAACCTGGAGTCATACAATATAAAAGTGGGAATGAATTTTCCACAAACACAACGAATGTAGGATAATCAAGTCAGTATGCATACAAGAAAAAATGTACAGGGGGAAGTGTACCAGGAGAAAAACACATATGAAAACCCAATGTACAACAAAAATAAACAAGGAAATAGGATAACTACCAAAAATCCAACAGACAAAACTCACCAATACTAAGGAACCACAACTACTACAACCTCAATGTGGTGCCTTACCATTGCTCAGACCTAAAAAGAGATAATCTACAAACACCTAAAGGAACAAGTAGGGTGTGAGATCAAATCCCAGTAGGGTCTCACTAAGGATTCCATAATTAGATAGAAGCATTTAATTAACCAAATAAAGCATTGAATTTTAATTTAAAAAGGTATGGTATTTCATAATAATATATAAAAAATTCATTCTTTTCATTTAAAATTATGGAAATAATTTAAACAAATGGTTTAATAACATTTTTTATATAAATAGTTTATATAAATTTATAATTCTTGTATAATGGTTTACAAAATCAATGGAATATACTTCAAATACAAAAAATGAAAATCATTGTCATGTGCTAGAAGGTATGATATTTTTAGGCTATTGGACCTAATCACACTCAAATAAATGTCAGGTAAATATGTGTAAACATATATCCTCCTTGATACTAACTAAAAAGAACACATCGTCATCCCATGAGGGATGTGACCTAAAACAATTATATATTGTTAGTATTGTAAACCCTAGTGTGATATCCATAAAAACACAATAAATACGAAGGCTTTCATGCGCTCTAATAGAAATAGTGATTTAAAATTTATTTTAAGACTGGTTCAAACATAAATAATCTTATTCTCCATTTCAAATATGCCAATTTGTTTTTTAAAAACCGAAATGGGGTTTTAATAAGATAATACACTTTTCAAGATAAATCCAATAGGTTTCTAACAAAAATAATATTTATCAATTTTCCTAAATAAAAATTTGAAATCAATTCCATCAAAAAAAAATCACAATTTCAGTTTAACAATTTAATTATTCTAAAATTTCACCAATTTCACAAATAAAACCCAATTAAATGGAATTGGGGTTTACCCAAATACATGAAAAAATAAAATTTCAAAACCCCATTTATATGGTACTTGTTTTTAAATCAACCAATCAAAATTAATTTCATTTACATAAAGAAATTTAATTGAAATCAAACAACTAAATTTAAAACATGAAATTTAGGTTTAATAAAAAAATTAACCATCAAAATAGTACCACCAGCCTAGAAATCAGTATATATCAAATAAGAAATACATAATCTGGAAACATCTATAAATAACACCAACAATAAAGATACAAGAACTAACCCAATTAGCAAGATCTAAAATAGTGGATATTAGATCCTACAATAACACATAATGATCTATAAATCCCTAGAGACAAAACAATATAGAGAGGGAAGAGTAAACCTACATGGAGAAGATAAAACATCATTCTTCTATCTTCGATTCACTTCTAGAAGGTTGTAGTGGGGATAAAATCTCCTCTTGTGTGCTCAAATTGGTGAATAAATTATTTTAGGTTAAATTATGTCTGTTGGACACCTATATGGGGGGGGAGGATGTTTAAAAATAGTTTTCATATTAAAAACCAACAAATGTAGGGTTATCTTGGAATGTCCAAATGGTTAGACAAACCATATACCTTATCCATGTTCACATTTTAATGGGATTTCATGGTTCATCTTAGGTGGACACATATTTTATCATACTTTACAAAAATCATGAAAACCCTCACTTACTAGGTTTGCATGGTTTTTACTTGTAGGGCATGCTATTTAAGAAAACCATGCGCCAACCATTCAAATCCAAAAATCAGTTCAATTTTTCAAAAAAAAATCACTTCAATTTTTCAAAAAAATCACCTGAGTTACCCTTAATGAAATTTGAACCCAAACATGATTTAGTGTCTGTTTTATGAATACTTCAAAATAATAACATTATTTTACATTTTTTGTTATATTTATCTCATGATATATAAATAATTACCCAATTCATTGGATAGATATATAGATCCCACCCATCTTGGTTATAACAAAACCACCATCCTTGATTACAATGTAACTGACATTTATATTTATAACATAAAAAACCATCACACAATGAAAATAACACATATTGTTTTTACAAAAGATCATAGATCATTCATTATATCAAAACCCATGAAAATAAATTTTTTCATAAACATATCATCCAAAAATAACATATCAAAAATAAATAGGTATTATAATCATTTCAGCATTTCATCAATGCATAAAATTTGAAAAATAAAACTAAGATTAATATATATTTTATTATGGAGTAACTCAAGTAAAAAATTGGGTCACATATACAACTTTTTATAATAAACACAATTCATTCAAAGAGGGAATAAAAATGGTATCTCTGAATCATATGCTCAGTAAATAATAAGTAACTTCAAAGTATGTCATCTTATATAGATAGTTATTTAAAAAACATGACTGAGTTAAATTTTTGAGGAAAAAAGCATTTCCAATTTAAATATTTTTAATACATAAAACATTTTAAAAAAAATTCTATTGAAAAGAACCTTGGAAGATTATAAAAAAAATCAATATAATTTTAAAAAAATCTAGGGAAAAATATCCTTTCCATTTTTAAAATAACATTTAAATACTTAAAATTCATAAGAACATTTAAAAATAATTTTTTTGAAGATAAAAAATGAAAAATATAAAGTATTCTTTAAAAAAAATTGTTATGATCGTGGAAATTTTCATTCATGTTGTACATGTTAAAATAAATATTCCTTTCATATTTTTGGTTTAAGACAATCAAGAATTGTTTTTTTTAATACATGAAGATTACTTGTAAAAAACATTTTATAAGTGAAACATAGGTAAATATATCTTTAATAAATCCCTTTTAGAATGTTAAAACGTTTTTTAAACACATTTTTAGAACACATGGATAACATAGAAAAAGGTTTTTCTGACCAAAAAAAGAAACAAATTTTGTTTACATTTATATTTTTTTTTGAATCACGAGTACATAAATTTAGGAAAATTAAGGTCAAACTAGTATTCCATTGAAAAAAATATGGGATGAAAATTAATGAGTTTCTTGGGAGTTGGTTCATAAATTATAATCATAAAAAAATAAACATTAACAATCTTGAAAAACTATGATATTGTTTTATAAAACCATTACCACTGTAGAGACATTGAATCATTATCCCCATGAAAGAATAAAATTAAAAAAAAACATAGAGTATCATTAGAATAAATAAATTCATTTTATTATATTTAAAATGGGATATATATACTCCTCATAAAAGAAGATAGGTACATAATATGACATATGCCTCAAAGATAGAAATTCAAGATAAAATCCATTACCGCTTTAGTAATATTTATAATTATAGGCTCAAATAAATAATTAAATAAAATGAAACATTAAATATCATTAAAATAAGGCGATTAATGATATAACATGTTAAATGGGTAGTATATACATCACAAAAATGAGACGAGTGATGAATTTTCTTATACCTACCATAAATAAAAGAGTTACAACAAATCATTTACCATATATCTTGACTCTTTCATATATGTTAGAACCTATTGTATACTAAATATATGTTTATTATATAGATATTTTAGAATAATTATTCTATATATATCCTGACATATATTATTTACTTATCCCATTTTATTACTCATTTATTAACAATTCCTTGTTAAAATTTCATTTGGGATAATAATTGGTTTTTTTCATGTATGTTTTGATTTTTTATTTTTGGGAGTCATACATTGATCATGGATCCATAATATATGGAAATTTATCCATGATTTATATATTATATTTATTAATTATATATATATCTATATATTTATATTAATCCATAATATTTAGAGATAAAAAAATTAATACACCGTTCATAGATACGGTAGGTCATATGTATGTATAAACGTTGTTTATATTTTATTAAAGGATTGAAATAAATAATGTTAAATAATATATTTCCATTTCCAGAAATATTTTCTTTCATATATAGATTTCATATTTTTATTTAAACCAATATATTTTACCTTCCATGTAAATTTTATTGGAAGAATGAATCACATCGCTTCGTGAGGCGGTAGTTTGTCGTACACATGAGCAGTGTTATTGAATTCACACAGAATTAAAACATAAGGAGGTATATATGATATAAAAATTATATAATTACAATTAGGTTAGTATTATAATTTATATTTATTTAATCTTGTGTTATTAACATTTAAGAAAAACATAAATTAAAGACACATCACATCTATTTTGAGGCAGTAGTTTGCCGTACACACGAGCGACATTACTATTGTCCAATGGGTTTGGAGGTATGAAGTTATATGTGTTATTATAATTCAAGAGGTATAATAACCTCATATATATATATAACATATAAACATTAAATACATCATTATATCTTTCCTTAAGAGTAGGTGATGGGAAAAAATAGCATATATTTACGAGGAAATAGTCCATCGTACACACAAAGGATGATTTCATAGACAATTTGATAGAAGAGATGATGGGTTTAAGATATTACAGTTAAATAATAAAATATAATTTTATGATGTAGAATATTATTATCATTTTATCATGTATAAATTTTTTTAAAGTAAGTGAAATAATAAATAAAATAAAAATGCATGTTTATTAATTTATCCTCTTTTTTGGAGAGCCTCTATAGGTTTAAACCTAAAGCCTTCACTGGAGGGATTCCTCAACAAAATATATCCTCCAAGATTAAGTCAGGTATTTATGGAATTTATTTGGGTAGGTATTTTCTGAACCAATCAATTCGGATATGTGAAGAGGATAGGAGAGGGGTGGCCTTTTATAAGTAAGGTGAGTGGCGAACTTGTATTTTTTTTAATATAAGAAAAGGGCCCCCACATTTTTAAAATGGAAAAGGATCCAAATATATCTATTATCTAACGGCATAGGTCATAATGTTAAAATATGTTCATAAAATGAGCATTGGACAAATTTTTATGTCATTGACCCCTTATCATTTTAGTTTAACCCTCGTAAACCAACTTTAACCTCAAATGCAGTAATTAATTTTAACTCATATTACTATTCATTATTTTCAAAAATTAATTTGAAGATAATATATATTAAAAATTATATTTATTAAAAATAATGAATCAATTTTTCTAAATTTTATTCATAGAGGGAAAAAGTTTAAATTTAAAATTAATCATGTAAAAGGATAAAAAAGTAGTTTCCCAAATATAAATGTTTCAAATGATTAAAAAATTTATCGTAAAATTCAATATGAAATAGGATTAGATGATCTAAATTAGACTATTAGATATATTACTAATATAAATTTATATATTAAATTATTTTAAAATAATTTTTATTCTTTTAAATTTTGTAAAAGAAATGATACTTCTTAATAAAAAAATATTTTACATTATTCATCGAACAATATATATTTTAATAAAATTATGAAAAATTCACTCTAAGATAATTTACATATTTTAATTTCAATATTTAAAATTATTTTTCAAATGAAATTTCTTAAAATTTAAATAATTAATTTTAACATCATTTTACAAAAGGGAACAAAATTATTTTTTAGAAAAATAAAGTTTTTAGAAATAAAATTGGTTTTATTAGTATATATTTTATAGAAACCACACGAGATGAATTTTGAATATTTATTTAAATATAAAATATATATTTTACCTTAAAATAATTATCAAAGAATGAATTTTTCCTAAATTTATTGATGTATATCTCATTTATTCTCAAAAAATTACTTTTTCAAGATAATATTTCCTTTGTTTTTAAATGGTTTTTATGTCCATTTATAATTAAATTTTCACCCAATAATTCCATATATATACATGTTTTAACCATATATTTTCATAACTTATTTAATCATATTTATAAATTCTATTCTAATGGCTAAGTGACAATAATCATATTATATAATAATATTTTAATTGTATGACATGTTTAGTTAAATTTGATAATGAATATAACACAAGCTACACTTAGTGATGTGTGTAATGAAATATAAACTCAATTTTTATGAAATATATTATAAAATCATTGTTGCATGTATTTTAAGTTAAAATAAGTCTTTTTCGTAACATCTAATATCAAAATGATTAAATTTATTTGAATGAAAAAATATTTCACAAAATATAGAGGTGTTATATTCTACCCTATATAAATAAATTACTTTGTCACAATTTAAAATTGTTCTCGTTAAACAAGGGTTTAACATTTGAAAAACCCTTTGTGGGAATCCCACATCATAAAAAGGGTTAATAATAATTTCTCTTGAAAAGAGTGAAAGTGATGTGTAATGGTAATATGGAATAAAACATACTATATATCCAAATAGGAAAAAATTTGTTGGAATTGATAATTTCCACATGGAAGAAAATTATGTTGTCCAAATAATGTTAGAGAGTGATTGAGATCATTGATTATAAGAATGTAAATGATCATATATTCTCTGGAGGAATGTTAATAATAATAATTACCATAAAACCTTTGTGAAAAAATACATGATTCTCCAATATATAAATAAAACCACGGTTTAATGAATATATTTTTCTAAATCAAAAACTCTTATAAACATCATCATTGATAAAATATACCATTTTGTTACAAAAATCATTAGCTATTTATAGGTTATCAATATTATCCAGTTAACTTTTTCCATATTAATCACCTCTTTTTTCAAACTACACACAATTTTCATAAAATCAAGAATATATTGTGGTTTATGTTTCTTTAATCATTTTTCCACAAAATTTCACCCTTCTATTAAATTGATTTTGTTTTTCATTAAAACCATTCACCATATTCTCTAAAACCAATAATGAAATAATCTTATAGAACAATGCTTATATATTTCAGGATTCATATAACATAATTATTTAATTCGTATACATAAACACTTAAATAATTCCAATTCATTCTAAAACTATCAACTAAGCTTCATAATTTTACTCCATAACACATCTTTTGGTTTATATATAATTTGTGGTATCTTCATCAGAAATAGTATAACCATTAATTATACCACATTACTGATTCTATTCACAAAAATCCCCCCTATGAGCTCAATTCGTATAATTACTCCTATTTCCACATTTAAAAAATTAAATAATTGATGGTGCCTTTGGGAAATGATTATTATTATCCTTTATTTTAACTAATGCTTTAGTTTTTCCTATGAAATTTCTTTCTCATTTCACTTATCCTCCACACATAAAAAATATTCTCATTTATTTGAGGAATTCCCTAAATTTTTTATTACCACATTCTTGACATATAAGAAAATGTATGTTCTTTACTCCATGGTCTCCACCACCCAAACTCTCAATAAAATTTATCTTTATATTATATGTTTATTTTGAGATTTATTTAAGGTTCATGTTTTTAATAAATTATCATGATACGTAATTAGAAATAATCAAAATATCCATCAGTCTAGTACTCATCCCATTTGGTTTCACATTGACACATTGTTTGTCACAATTAATGTTAATATAATTCTTTATATATCCTTAATTGAATAAAACAAAAAAAAAAGAATAGTGTGAGTTGTAGTATTCATTGTTAGAAACCAAATAATCATGAGAAAACACTTATAGGATGTCTAAATCCTAACACCTAATTATTTAATCTATGAAACTTGAGGCTTAACCACAGACGTTCAAGTTTATTAGTTATATCATTCATATTCTATCAAATTAAACAACTTATATGAACCATGATTAGTCAATCTCATATATTCACCACCAAGTATGGGTCCACTTTATGCTCCATCATATGTATTTTCATCTGTATAAGAAATGGAATGTGTAGGCAGAGCCCATGTATGGGTGAGTATAACAATACCCAATAGGCTCCCCAAAAACCCCAAAAACAAAAAAATTGAAAGCCCATAATTATATAATTCCATTACAAAGTGTATTAAAAAAACCCATTAATAGATATGCTAAAAATAGACACCAATCCCCAATGTATATCACAACCATACATCCTTCCTCACTGGCTGAAACTTAATTTTGTTTTTTAATTTTCAAATGAAAACCATACATCCATCATAGGATTCTACTCAAGGCATTGAATGAACCACTTTTTATGGGGAACATAATCCTTGGGGAAAGATAAAACTAATGGAATTCATCCAAGAGGTGATAGTCATTGGGTATTTCCATGGATAAGATGCACAGTGGAACTCATAATATCTTGATACACATATAAAGGATATCAATGAGGGCCAACCAGGGACCCATTGAACCCTAACTAGTTTAATCTTATGAGAAATGGAATTAGTTCCCTCATGAAGAATCTTAAAAACACACACCTAGGGATGAAGTATGGGAATAAGGCTAAAATTTAGGCCCCATTAATACATTCCTATTCTATTCATTCTAAGGGATCTTAAACTATACTTGGAATAGGATGTATCTTTGAACCCTCATTATTATTGACTAATAAAATACATTTTGGAATAAGTGAACCCACCCACACAAAACTGTAAAGAGAGAACACACCCAACTAAAGTTGAAAAGGGAATGTACCCAACTCAAATTCCTCCAGTATAAGGAGAATAGGTGCCCCAAATTTCAACTAAGGATGTTCAAAATGTGTGTTAAGATGTACATGATGTGTACAGATAAACATGGACCTACACATGTTCATTATTTATTTTTATTCATATTCTTTTGCACACTGGTCAGTCTTGTGTACTCTTCCCATTAAAATGTAAACTTTTTTTCCATGTTTTGAGGCCATGCATAGGTACTTGGTAATAATTTTATACCCTGGTCATTCCCATGTTTCAGGCCATGTTTGTACATACGTACTCTGGTTAGGGTATATCCAAGAACATGGATGCATGCCCCTAACCCAATACATGGAATGTACACAATATACACAGCATGTAGTCCTAAAACACCATCTTCACTCTATAAAATGATGATATATCAAGTGTTACTACTCTACATATCCTTTGATTGGGATTTAAAAACCAGGAAACCTGGAAAACGCCATTTTTTAAAAATTATTTCCAAATAGACCACTATGGGGTCCTTTGTAATTATAAAGTAGATTTAAAACATTAACGTAACCCATTTTTATGGATCAGGACTCATAACTCAAAATTTTCTTATCATTTTGATAAAATAATGATGATTATTATCTACGATGATATATACAAGTCTTATCACCTCGATCTGATATTTATTATCATAAAAACAATGCTTAATGGAAACTATTTATTTCTTCTTGGTCCTTCTGATACAGGATGAAGAAATCCCACCACCACTCTACATGGAAGAAAACAAGGGGAAGGTAGGAATAATCATTTAATTAAATTTTTTCTTAATTGAATCATTTATTTCTCATCCAATAGTCTCATTCCAATTAATTATTGTTGTTGAAAAACATTATGTTTCACTTTGGGTAAACCTCATATTTTAAAAACAACTATGATTTCAAATATTTCATATTAGGAATCAAAAAACTAAAAAATATTATTTCAATAATATGTGAGTGCATTCTTTGATATAGATTAATATTTTAATAAATCAGTTTTGAAGCTCTCTACTACCTTGAATATCGAGAAATCTTAGATTTTTGCTCCAAAAATTATCATTATAACATTGCAAATTCACATAAGAAAAAATAGAGATGTTATAGTTCTCATATGGTGATAAAACTTTTGGACATTTTATAATATCTCTTCTAACAATTGAAGTCCTAAAAAACTTTCTCCCTAGCTTCCTCCCAATAATAATAGAGTCTGAAACCTCTTTTTATACAATTTATCAAAAATATACATCTATATTTCATAATCAAAGCAATATTTATAAGATAATTTCACTAAAGAAAGATGATGATTTCAACTCCCATGATAATCCACTGTGTATTTCCAAAGAATATCATCTGATGTTTGAGTTTTGCCATTTGATTATCCATTATATTGAGGTTGAAAGATATATTGAAACCTAAATCAGTACATAATCAATTCTGAAACCATTTCCCAAAAATATATGTAAATCTTGGATCATGATTAGATATAATAGAAAGAGTAACTCCAATTACCCTAACTCTCAATTTAAGATAGTGTATTTTAAGATGATCTAAATACCTAATATCATCAATTTGAGTAATATATATATAGATTTATTAAAATGTTCAATAATAACCCATATTGTGTTTTTACCTCAATAATTTTTGGTAATCACACCCTAAAATCTAGAGATATATTATCTCACTTCCATCCAAGAACTACTAATGGCTGAAGCATTCTCTTAAATAGTTGTCATTCTACTTTAACCAACTGAAAAGTAAATCATCTCTTAGAAAAATCAGCATTATCATTCTTCATTGATTCCAACCAATAATATTCTTGATGGTATATATATTTATTGTTACTACCAAAATAAACGAAAGATGAATATTTGGGAAATTCATTCAATAATTCCATTTTAAAAAATAAAATCACTCTGTATACAAATCCTCTTTACAAATATTATAAAACCATCATTATCAAGATTAAACTCAAAAATATTTCATTATATAACAAATTATACTTTTCATTTCAATCCATGATCTTCCTTCTGAACTATCTAAATTATTTTTGAGAAGTTTGTTTTTATTATATATAATATAAATGATAAATTTTTTATACATTCCAAATTTCAAATATAATATTAATTAAATAATTAATTGTTTCATCAGGTTCTAAGTTCATCATGGTTTATGATGAAATGTATTTTCAAATCAAGTTTTATTCTACCCTGTTAGATTTACAAAGATGATAGTGAATCAGGAAATCATAATCAATTATCTATTCCAAACATTTTCTTTATCCCATATTGAACACTTGTTTAGGGAATATATGCATAAAACATCTGTGTCCACATATATTTTACATTTCTCCCTATATAAATAATTCATACAAAATTTTAAAGAAATATATATTATATCCATCTCCTGGTCATGTGTCAGATAATTTTACACATGATGTTTAAAATGGAGTGATACATATTCCGTTACTCAATAATTATTCATCAAAAAACCATAAATCCATTTCAATGAAGCATCAGTATAAAAAAATGCATTTTTCTTAATGAAAATGATAATATTAAAGAATTATTCACTATTTTGTTACCTTCATGGAATCATTTTTCACCCACCCTTTTCCAAATGTGTTTAAATACTATTATTGTTATATTTTTTTGTGGTTTTTCTAACTGGGAAATGCCTTCATAAAACTATCTATAATAACTCATCAGTCTTAGAAAACTATGAATCTCAGTGAAAATGGTAGGCCTTGGGAATTATCCCACCACTTTAGTTTTATATAGATCAATATTTATTCCACTTTTACTTATAATATTTCCAATAAATGAAATATAATACAACCAAAATTAACATTTTTTTAATGTTACATATAATTTTTTTTATTTTATCGTCCATAGAACAATAGTGAAATGTTTATCATTATCCTCGTAACTTTTAGAATATACCAACATGCCATCAATAATCACTTAAAAAATTCTAAAAAATCATAGAAAACACTATTCATATGAACTATAAATACAGAGAGTTTATTTGTTGACCTAATGGGCATAACCTGAAAAATCTTAATGGACATACATAAATCAAAATGTTGTTTTATAAATTTATTCTTCTATTAATTTCATTTGATGATACTAAATCCTATGGTCTATATTCTCAAAATACCTATCACTCTAGAGATAATCAAAGTAGTCATTTTTATAAGGAAAAAAATTCTTCTTCCTAATAGTAATGTTTTTGAGTGATCTATAATCTATGAAAATCGTCATCTACCAATATTTCTTCATTGAAATAAAAAAGAGCACCACTGGGTGATATTCCTGAGAAGATGATACCATTATCATGTAATTACTATAATTACTTTATTAGTTATATCATATCTATATAATCCAATTGATAAGGCGGTTTTGATATTGGGTGATCATTAGGAACTGAGTAATTGGTGAATTAAACTTCTTAATCCAAAATAAAATAAGGTAGATCATTTGGAATATATCTGTAAATTATTATACCATAGGAACATAAATGATCTAAAATTTAATTTTTTTTAATGACATGTGGAAGATAACATTCACCTCCATAATGAATAAACATCTCACATTCATTATATGTTATAAATGGTATAAACTCATTATTATAAAAAATTAAAATTTACACTGAAATTTGAATGTGAGTTATAAATCTATAAAATCTTTCTTAGCATTTTAAACTAAAATCCAATCCATTCTATGAAAAACATAAAACAATACTAAGAATAATAAAATGGTATATCTAGGAAAAACTAATCCATTGATGATAATTTGAATCTTACTATAAGTATCATTTGCATTAATACATCCATCAAGAGTTTTTACCAAATGTTCGGACCACATCCCTTGAGGTGATATTTCAATTTTGTTGGAAATTTTATCAAAAATAAATAAATTAATATATCATAAATCAAATAATAAGTAATAAATCATTGATAAATCATTTAATATTATTTTAACCACATCATTTAATATGCATAATTTTTTGAGGTTGTAGAAAATTATTTTCCACACCCTTTTTTATGATCATGATGATCTCCATCTTTCATACACTTCCTAAAACATGCACTTTCATAATGTATCATCACATTAAAATAAATAAACATAATTTTTCCTCTCATTAGTGGTCCTACTATTAACATTTCTGTTTTCCTTACATTTGTGAGCCAAATTTCACAACTTGTAAGACTAATAACACTTTATAGATCATGTAATACATTCCTTGGAATTAATTTTACCACACTTATCATAAGAAGAAATATTAATTTCTATACCTTAAGATTTATCTATCAATGAATCCCTGTTAAATTCCACGTATTATAATTCTTCACATTATTATTATAAAAAATAAACTAAATCTATATCAGCCTTCTCAATGTGTTAATAAATCTCCTCATAACATTCAAACCCATAAGTAACTAAATAAATTCATAAAATTGGTATCAATAATGAACAAATATTTATCAATTATACTATAATGGGCCATAATAGAATTTATTTCACAACTAACCAAATTAAAAAACTTTTCATCATAGGCAGTAGTGGAATTATTCTCTTTTTTACTTCATCACTGAGAATTTAAATTCTATTATAAATAAAAAACTTTTATAAAATATTTTTAATGGAAACATTACATAAATGATATTAATTTCATATATTCAATCTCATCATTTTCCCTCGTTCTTAATCAAGGACTTCCCCTGATAATATTTACCCTTAAAACTATAAAAATTAGTATTTACCTTTTCATTCCCTAAAAATTCCAAAATATTATGTTTCTTCTCCAGATCATTAATCATTCCTTCAGCTACCAATATTCCCAACATTCCAGAAAAATCAAGATGGTTTTCTTTCAATAAATTAACCACTATAAATATGTTTCTATATAATTAATTAAGTCACTAATATTTATGTCTATCACCATTAATATCCTATAAAAATTGTGTTAACACTAAAAAATCTTCTCATCTCAAAATCCATCTTTTCCATGTTGTTGGTTTATAAGGTTATTAGCCTCAAGTTTTCTTTTCTACTTCATTAAAAATGATTAATATAAAGATAAAAAAATCCATGTAAGTATATATTTATCATTGAAATAAAGAAACTCTCACCGAATATATTATCGTAATATAACTATAGATAAGAAACCATATTTTTTTCTTAAATATAACGTAACATCTAAACATTTCTATAACATTTATTTAATACCATATATAACTTCATGAAGAATAATCAACCCATAATTACATGATTTGTAATAATGGTCACACTTTATAATATTTAAAATATCTTCTATATTTAATGTATTTGAGAATTATGAAATAAAATTATATAACAAAGTGGACACTTCTATATAGTGTACTTTTTTTTTCCAAAATAGGTTTTTATATTTTCAATCATGTTTCATTATTTATAATCATTCCACCTTCAAGAAATATCTTATTTACTATAACATTAGACTTATTATAGTTCATAAACATCTTTAGGCACAATGAAAATATATTGAAAATATGGGATGAGTATAAAAGGATCAATAAATTATATAATAAATGGAAACTTTTTAGTCTATTAAAAAAGATGAAAATTTATAAGGAAGTTTTTCTTTATAGATAATAGACTTTTTCTCAAATAAAAATTTTTATACTCCTGATATTCACTTAATTTAAAAAAACTATTTCATAAAAAAATAATATTTAAAATGTAAAAATCATAATCATGAATGTATCTTAGAGAAAAATTAGAGCTCTAGAAAATAATTTCATGAAAATAAATCATTTAATTAATAGAAGATAATGAAAATTTTTATAAATCATGATTTCATATTTTAACCTCAAAAAATAAAAATGTTTCTATTAAAAATAATATAAGTTATGGAAAAAATAAAAGAAAATTATGAATATCTTCTTATAATAATCCTTAAAAAACAACTATAATTTGATTACCTACCATGTTAACTCTAGTATACATCCTCTAAAGAAGATATCATTACCCAAAAAATTTTTGGGTTATATCTGACCCACCCTGTTGGATCGAATATGTAGATGTATATGTATATTAGATGGAACAATACAAGAGTTGGGGTTAATTGTAGGTTTAAAAACTTTGTGTTTAAACACATAAGAAATTAGTTTAAATGATCTTAATCTAATACAATTCACAACCAAAACTAACATCCAAAATTATATTGAATATAAAGGTATGATATGATGTAATACTATAAGAAAATTAACCCAATTGTATTCAAGATGAATACAATAATCAGAGTTATACAAAAGTGAAGAATTATACCATAAAGCATATAGAATCAATCGATACAATATGTGACAGTATAATTGTAATTGAAACAATTACAAATTAATATGAATTGAAGAAAGGAAAACAATACAATTTCCTTTCTTAAAACAAACAACAGTGGAATTGTAAAAGTATTAAAATTATTTTGACCCAAAGAGAAAGGTTATCCATTCACCTAGGATAAGAGGTTTGTCTTACCACCACCTTGGTAAGCCCTCGATAGGATGATCACTATGTATGTCTTACTATCCTTGCAAGCCCTTTATTTTTTAGGTAATCAGCACCACTGTCTTTCAATCACTTGAAAGCCCTCGATACGATGATCCGTAGCACCTTCTGCCTATCCCCGATAGACCACGATCATTATCACATGATCGTATGCACAAAGAATAACAAAGAACTTATAGAAATATAGAAACTAATAACGATCCATTCACATTTTGTAATCTCAAGGATTTTGCACGATGAATAAGAGAAGTCACAATATCTCTCTCTAGAACTTGATATAAGCAGAGTCTCACAATTGTTCTTCTCAGCTTCAAATGACCTCCTATTTATAGGCCTCATGTTCCAACAGTCATATTTCCTCCTACGGTCATATTTATCCTGAAAACTCGGAGGGACTTGGAGACCTGGCATTATAACAGTCATATTGAAATAGAAAGCATGACATCGTTTTTATTAGTTTATAACTAACTCCACAACATCATTTTGGTTAAAACAAAAGATATATGAAGATGATAATCATGAGTACGATTAATATGAAACATGTGTTTTTGATAAAGGACCAACAAATAATGTAATGAATGTATATTATGAGTACTATTAAGTATTACTTAGTGAAATGTATTGATACGATACAAAATGAGTATGATGCACAAAAGTCTGTACGATACGATTGACAAAGTGAGTATGATTGATAGTGTTTGTTTGATTGATAGAGTCAGTACAATTGATAGAGTCAATACAATTGACATAGTGTGTATGATAACCATAGTCAGTATGATCAGCATAGTCAGTACGATCAGCATTATCAGTACGATCAACATAGTCAGTACGATCAGCATAGTCAGTACGATCATCATAGTTATTTGTGATTTCCAAAACAAGACATAAAAGTCAAAATGGAACTTTTGACTCAACACACCCCTCATAATATATATTTCACAATAACTATAACATGAATAAAACATATAATACCTTTAATTTACATCTTGAAACACAAAACATTTGGTATTTCAACTCATGAGAAAAATAATATTCAGTTATCCAATAAACATTATAAGAAATATCTGTTCATTTTGATTTTTTTTAAAAATATATATAAAATATTATGAATAAGATATTATTTAAAAAATTATTGAAACTTATATATGAACATTGAAAAATAATTATGGTCATATTTTTTAGAAAATAGATCAAGTGGTAAACATTTTAAAAATATTTCACACTTTAAAAAAAGTAAAAAATGTATAGGTTGGAATAAAATATAATATTATTTTTTAAAGAAATTGTAAATATAATCCAGAAATTTTGAAAATTAAATTTAAGAATATTTTATGAATAAATAAAAACAATATTGTATCGATTAAAATAAGATATATATGTAATATAAGGAGTTTAAAAAAATAAAAACAAGGTTTTTGAAATAAAAATATCTTACTTTGAGTCTAAACATGAAAAATATGTTTTCCACCCTCTTATGTTATAAAATAATATTAATTATTTAATTGATTAATAAAGTTTTTCAGATTTATTTCATTAGAATTATTTCTTTTAATTCAATTATTATCATGTTTTATTTAGACACTAAATGGTTTTATTTCATGTAGTTTTTTGGTCATTTTTTTCCAAAACAGTTTTAATGTGTTGGTCAGGGTAAAAGTGTCCAAAAGTGGTTTCATCATCTTTAAAAAATTAAAATGTCATAGAAATGTATTTATTAATTAATAAAAATTTTTAAACATCCATGTATGGTGGGGATGAAAAATGAAACATGTCATTCATGGAGGTGGTGGTCAGCTGGCACACATAATAAATGTTTCAAATCTTTAATAGATGTGAGGGAAATAAAGTAGATCATTGTTTTTATTTCTATAATAATAATTATATTATAAATTTTATAATTATTCATTTAATCCATCATTATACCCATCTATGTATTTTGGTGATTAAAAAGGAAATACGTTGTCTTTGGAGGTGATAGTTCAAAAATATAGATGGTCAACGTTTTCATTTTTATATGGATTGAAGAATATAGAGAATGTTTTTTCCAAAAACAATATAAATTTTTATTATATTAATGTCACTGATATAAAAAGTTGAATATTTTTATTGGATATTTGGATAATTTATATGGAGAAATAATCCTAACAGAGTTTTTCTAGAACATATACATCTTTTTTGGATAACATCTTTTGAATGAAAACTTAAGGCTTATTGGATTCATATTTTATGAATAAAATAAGATCTAATATGCGGATAATGATTTTTTGGGTATATTTGTGTAGGTATTGGTCAATATAGGGTTCTCCAAGTGTGTGTAGAAGTGAGGATATTCACCTTTAGTAAGTGAGAAGAGTGGAACCCCTGTATGAAATCTTAACATTTAAATATTGTAAATATACTTATCATGATAAAATAGAACCAAAGGGAAAATTTTATAGAATAGTACAATTTTATATTAAATTCCACTAATGAAATAAAATTTTTAGTGTTTTTATAGTTATTTTAATCCTCATCCCTCAGTATGACTCCAACTTTAACACTCTTAACCCATACTGTGGGAACTATATTTTACAATTATAACCTAATTTTATGACATAAAATGAAATGGAACTTATTACATAATTTTAATATGATGACTTAAAATATATAATCAATTTTACAAGGGTTTAGTTTTTTAGGTAGTAAAATTTAACTTTAATATAAGTATGTTTAATGTGATGAAAAACCATTTTCTGAAATATACATTTCTAAGCATAAAATTGAATATGTGGAAAATTATTTATAAAATTTATCACCATGAACATTATTATTTTATAAAAATGTTTATTTATGTATCTCTAAAAAAATATGTAAGTTACCTTTTGAATACTTAATAAAAGGAAATGTTACAGAATTTGAGAATATTATTATTTTCAGTTACTCATATAAAAATAAACCCCTATAGAAAATTACAAAAAAATGAACTTATTGTTATTTTTACATTAATCCTAAAAATTAATTTTAATTAATGAAATTAAAATTAAAGAAAATAATAAATTTTATCATTTGAATAAAACTATATAATTCATGGAAAACAATTTAGTTAGAATAAACTATATATTTTTCAATTGAAAATTTATTATATTGAATGTGTATCTGTAAAATATAATTATAAATGGTAATAGGATATGGAATTGATGTATTACTAACTTTACATATATTTTCATAGTTAAAAAGATATTTAGAATTGTGAAATGACTCTAATAGAAAATAATAATGATTAAAAAAGAATTGACACCCAAAATGAAGTGAAGAAGAATTTTTGTAATTCATTATACTATGATTCTTTAAGGAATAGTTCTCAGATAATTAAGAATGAAGTAATAGATTTTAGAATACATTATTTAGTGTTTTTTACTATATTTATCATGTTTTTATTATTATTTTGTGGTTAATATTTCAACTAACTATTACTATCTCTCAATGTAAATATATAAAAGTAATTAGGTGTTCTAAAAGTAGTATTAAGTTGTTGTATTAAATATTTATTGTGATGGAAGTGAAAATTATGCGATTATTGAAGGGATATATATTTCATAAATCCATCACATATAATTCATTAGTTCATAATCATATAATTTAGTTCCCACCCATGATCGATCTCTTGAAGAGGTATCTAATATACACTATTATCAATTGTTACTATTTAATTAAGAATGAAGTACAAGGTTTTAGAATACATTATTTACTATTTTTGTATTATTTTTATGAGGATTTTTGTGATGTAAGAGAAAATTATGTGATTATTGAAGGGATATATATTTCATAAATCCCACACATATAATTCATTAGTTCGTAATCATATAATACAGTTCCCACCCTTGATCGATCTCTTTAAGAGGTACGTTATATACACTATTATCAATTTTCACTATTTAAAATTTTTATATAATAGTATAATAATAAAAATAACAGTGGTTTGGTAATGAATAAATTATTTAAATATATATATAAAAGGTAAAAAAATTCAAAAATATAATTATGTGAAATCATAATGATGTTAGTGTAGAATAAATTAGTCATTATTCTTGGGAGTTCAAGGATATGCTATAATTATTATTTAAAATATTAAGTGTTAATATTATAATCAAGGTTGTGATAAAACCTATTACATTAAAACTTCTCATTTAATAAATATTATCCCACACTAGCCCTCATCATGTGGTAAAATACTCCCTTATATTTTCTTCACAATGTTACTCCACCATGTATACAATATTATGATGATCAAGGAGAGGGTTGAAATTAAACATGAAAAATAAAATGATAATAGTGAAAGTGGGGAGAACACTACACTAAAATTAATTTAACCAATGTTAATATTATTAAAATATATATATAATAAATTGATTTATATTAAATTCAAGAACCACCATACCCATTTTGTAATATGAATATGGTTTAGTTCTCCATTTTAATAAAGATTAAAAGGAGCATGGTTGAGGACGAAATAAGAAATGAAAATATAACAAAGGAATAATAAGAAGTATAAATTATTATTAAATTAAAATATAGAGAATTATTATAGTACAAATAATCCACATTATACCCCTAAAATATTTATCCCTTGTAGAGGAAGAGGAGGTACATATTAATGGTGGTTCTCATTCCCCCCCCCCCCCCCACAAATTTTTCCTTTGAAAGGTGGAAATTTTATATCTATTAAATGTATAAATCTAGGAATTTTTTAATGTATAGTGTTTTTCAAACATGTCTTCTCTATCCAAATAAAAAATGTGAGCACTATTTTCTATATTTAAATCTTTTTTCTGACAGTCTTACACTAATAATATATTTTTTCCTAGAGACTTCTAAAATTCCAAAGAACCCAATTCACATGAATTTATATGATATAAATAGGATGAATAATGTATATATAAAGTTATAAAAAATATTTATCTAGTTTTTTTCAATGACCGTAAGAATTTTAAACTCATTTGGGATTCAAATTTGTGATATATGGTCTAATAATCAAAATTATATAGATTTTTTAGAATATTCTTATGCCTGAAATTCATTATCTTTTAGGGATTCATAATATTTTATTAATATGTATGTCCTATTAAATGAAATCTATCCAATAATTTATTTTATCCAAAAAATAAAATTTTTCATTTTTGATTACTATGGATGAATTTATGGCCGAAATACAAAATTTATGTAAAAGTATTTAAACTCAAAAATTAATCATTGTTCACAATTATGTTCAAAATATTAATAAGTCCTGAAATAGAGACCATTACCATTTAAAAATGTAATGTACAGGATTAAAATATATAATTATATAATTATATATTTGAAACTATTAGTTTAATTAATCCACCACACACAAATAATGTACGCTATAGAAATCATCGAATATTCGAATTAAAATTCAGATGAAAATAAAAAGTAATAAAATTATCAAGAACCTTTCCAAAATAGAATTTCATCACAAATAACTTATTAAAAATTATAATATACTTTTAATCTCTCAAATTTCAATTAATTTATCCAAAGAAATAATTCTATTTTCTAATCACACCTATCTGACTTTGAAACTCATGTCATTCTTCCATTGAGATAAACTAATCTTTTAGTTATACTCATACTTTTAATGCTCTTGTGTCACTATAGACTTGTGAAAATTCTCATATCTTCACACCATGAAATATAAAAAAGGTTATTAATCATAATGGATTTTTATAAGGTGAATTCTATGTCTATGGGGTAATGGGAAAAATATTTTAAAAAGTAAGGCTGGAAATAATTGGTTGATTACAAAATACAATGCATGAATATTCAAATGAATACCCATGAAATTACTCACATAATACCCCTTGAAAATATGAAACACAAAATTTCCACTTTTTAAAATGGGAAATTATTTAGGAGGTGACTAACATGAATGATTTTATACAAATTATCCTCCTCATATTGAATTTTTTCGTCATTGTTTTTAGAAAAATTGGAATAATGAGATGATATAAACGAATCAAAAATAAATAATTACTCCTACACATTATTTAAAATCTCAAAATAATGAAACACACCTCACATTCCTAATAATTAGATACACACAAAATAAGACACATTAAAAGACCCTCATCTACACCAAAACCTGATATATTTATACAAATATACTAACAGTGATGGTATGTAAGGAATAATAAGCATGAAATGTGTTTTAAACACTTTAATAATTTTATTTATTTTAAGGTATATAAAAGGGTAAATTTAAAGGTTGCCCTAAAAATAAAATTATTCTTTCGAAAAAACCCTCAATCTCATCCTAATAATTTTATGAACTCCAAATAATTGAATCAGAATAATATAAAGTTTTGTTTTACATGTAAAATTAAACTTTCAATCAATAGTTTGTATTAGAAAGATTATATCAAATGTTTTCAAAATACCTCACCAGATAAGAAAAAAATAATTTTATTCAGTGTTTCATGGGAATTGATTTTAAAAAGTGGTAGAACTCATAAAAGTGATTGAAAATAAAATTCCTAAAAAAATTTCGAAACAAAAAAACATTTAAAATCTATTTCATACAAAAAATTAACAAAAATTAGTTCATGTGAGAGAAATGAAAATGAGTATTCATTAAAGCTCACAATTTCTTAAAAAAGAAAAATAAATTGAAAATAACACAAAACACCTAAACATGTTGAAACTGACACTCACATAAGATCTAACTTCACTTAATTTATGCTCAATTAAAATAATAATGGTATAAAAACCAATGATATTGAAATATAAAATCTAGATTTATTTTTTAGTTGTATACTTGAGTTAAGCTCAACGTTGTTACCACTTAGACATAGATGTTAGGGATAACATAAAAATAATAAAAATAAAGAGAAATATAGGTTAAGGTAAAAGTTTATAGAATATGGTTTGACCTCTAAAGTGGTTGCTATGTTTTTACTACACCCAGTAATGAAGTTGTAGTTCTTTACCCCGAATTTTAATTTATATGTGGTTTCATTCAAAAAAACCAACTCATGTTATTCACACTACATCCATAAGTGGATTCCAAGAGTGGTAACACCCATGGAAAAGCAAATTTTCTCAACCCAAAAAGAGAAGAAAATTGTATTTTAGATTTAGAGATATAGGGAAAAGAATATAGGGGTTCTTCCTATCAAATATCATGGAGTCCATATTTATGTGATAAGAAAGTTTATATAGAGTATTCAGTATCATCTCTATATGACCCTCGAGTGTTTCTTATTTTTCATCTTCATTTTTCAACAAAAATATTCTCCTCTATGATTTACATATCATCCTCATCACAATAGCTCTACAAGGAATTAATTAAGGCTGATTCTATTAAATAAAAACAAGGTTACTGAATTAGATTTTATAATATTATAAAACATGGAAATTTAGCATTAGTTCCACACACTTCAACTGATTATCTTCAATTGTTGGAACTTCTTAAAATACCTCTAGAAAGATTTTACAATTCCATGTTAAAGAATGGTTGTGATGTTTATTTTACACCTCCATGTTGTCTTATTAAAAATATTTAATTATTAGAAATTCTTCCCCCTAACTCCTAAAAATTAATCTCTATAAAGTAGAATTATAATTCCCTAAGATCCTCATCCAATTATTCCAAAATTTATTATTCAACATCTTCCTTCAAGTCCAATATTTTCTACTAGAATACCTATATGTTATACATAAATTCACAACATACAAATCTTTAAAATGTTCATTTTTCACTCAATAAGGTGGAATATTCATCATCAATGAATCCAATTTTTTTTAAAAAAATTAACTTTATAGTTTTTTTGAAGAAAAGTGTGTGAAAGAACTTGAATCTAAATAAAATGGTCAAAAAATGATAAAGGGTATTTATAATGAGTACCTCGCAATTAATTTATTATTACCCAATAATTAAATATATTTCACACCCAGGGTTGATCTCCTGAGGAATAAACTAACCCAAACTAGTCTCATATTGTCACTATTTTAAAATATAATATAGTTCTATAATAAAAAATAATATAATGATTTGTTATAAATTCAATATATATATATATGAAAATATAAGATAAAAACACAATAAAGTAAAAGCATAATGATTTTAGGGAAGAATAAATAATCCATTTTTCTCTAGATTTTCTGACGAGGTTATCATTGTTATTTAACATATTAAATACCAATATTATACTCAATTTTGAGATAAAAACTATGACTAAACACCCTACCATTAATTTATTTTATACCACACCAACCCTGCACCTTTTTTACAATACTCCCTCACATCATCTCCACAATACCACTCCACCTCGTATGTATCATTATGATGGTGGATGAATAAAATTAATTGGGAAGAAGAATAAAATAGTAGTAAATGATGGGTGAACCCTACACCAAAATTGGTTTCAAAACTACCAAAAGTCTCAAAAAAATTCTAATATAATACATTTAAGAACAAAAAAACTAAATCACCACCACCCCTCCCAAACAAAAATAACAGTTAGTTTGCAATTTTCATGGATATTAAAAGGTGCACGGTGGGGGAAACATAAAATGGAAAATTATAATATTGGAAAGGAAGAATAAGATATCTATATTTAATGTAAAATGAAAATATAAATAACTATTATATAATAAATACTCCACCATATCCCTATGAAAATTGATATCCCTTACAATCAAATAATAGAGACATATTTAGAGGGTTTTTTCTTTTCACTAAAATATATTTCCCCCAAAAGATGAAATTTTTTTCCCAACTAATTGTAAGAGGATGTGAAATTGGTAAAATAAAAATATCTCTAGATTTGGCTTCTCTATCCAACAGAAAAATTTACCTCCATTTTACATTTTTAGAGCGTATTATGAAACATTTACTGTGGAAATATTTTCCATCCCTGAGACCGTTATAATTACTATAAACTAAATTCAAATGAAATTATGACATTAAAATAAGTTGAATAATGTGTGGATGAAGGTATAATTTTTTTCACCTTATATTTTATATTTCCATGTTAATGTTCAAATCATTTGGGTTTTCTATCGGGGAGATAATGTCTCATCTTCAAAGTTTACTAGATCTAGGCTTATATTCTAAGGCCTAGAATCTATTCTCATTTTGGGTTTATAAATGTGTGATTCAGAATTAGGACAAATGGTATGAAATATATCCGATAATTGATCCCAATAAAAAGAATTTATCATTTATATAAGTGTAATAGAATTTATGTCCAAAATAAAAAATAGATGCAAAAATATTGAAATTCCAAAATTAGGCCATTTTCACAATTAATCTCAAAATGTTATCAAACCCTATAATTGAGGCAAGAACCTTAAAATATGAATCTTTTAAGATGAAAAATTTTAATTATCGAATTATTTATTTGAAATTATGATTTTCATGAGGGAAACTCTATAAATAGCAGATTTGGAGACTGTTAATTACAATAGAATATCCTTGTTATAGTATTAACGAACAATTGCCTTTTTTGTTTCTAAGAGCACATTTTTATTATTATGAGAAAATTATACACACAAAAGATTCAAGGAAAAAACCTAGATAATTTTAATCTATTTGATTATTCTAGTAGATCATATATAAATAGATATTAAAATTCCTTACTAAGGATATATCCATTCATTTAGAAAGGTAGTCATTTACATCATTGAGATATCTTGGTTTGTGTTAATATGAAAATTTAATCATTGATATAAATCCATTATTATTAATGTTTATTTGGTATAAAAAATAATGTTGGAATACATATTCCATGTTTTCATCTTCACCAATGATAATGGTTTATTATTTATGAATCGTAAATGATTATTATTCACTGATCCAACCCCCTCCTAGTGAATACTTATATGGGGCCTCCCTATTATTGGTGAAAATTTATTTTAATCTTGTTTTAGGTTATACTAGTTTTCATCTGTGATAACCTGGTGTATTTAGGGATAGATAGCGAGAATACAATGACTTAGACAGATGTTTTGGAAAGTTTTCAGTGACTATAATTGTATATAAATCTCTATAAATTCATGTTTTATATGTGTGTATTGTACTTAATTAGAAATGGACCATCTAAATAATTTGAGTTTTTCATCCATTAATGATTAATGTGGGTTTTTAGTGGGTATAAACCATATATGTGGCATCACTGTACAATTTCATCCATCTTATAGTTTATCACCGGAAATATATATTGGATTTATATCAAATTGTAACACAATTGATATCATTATATATGAATAATTTGTGTTTTAGTGTATTGATCAATGATATATGAGATTTGAGTGCCTGAATAATAAGAATATCATTTTTAATATACTTCTCTTTAATTAGTATTAAGTTATGTTTGAAGATTTTGTGTAATCAGATTTTTCTTTTTACAGTTGTTTATTGATGTATGAGTGAGTAATGATATATTATAGGTCAATGAAATTATTTACTCATGAACATAGTAAAAACAATATAAGACATTGAGTATACTAATATGGTGTTTTTATATGCCATTTCATGTCATGAATATGATGTCAATGCATGATGTGTTAGATTTTTCATCAATGGTAAAGCATGTTATATTTTGGTTACATTACGAAAATTAATAAACATAAGGTAGTTTGATTTTACCTAAATGATGTTTTATATATTCAATGGATGGATGAACATGATTTATTTTATCATAATATGAGATGATATAAGGTGCTAATTAAGATGGAGAACAATGGTGTTCTAACACAACATATGAGAAGACTATGAATGGATATTCAAAGTTATCCTTAAAATTTATTGAATATGTTAGAGACTATCATATTCCTTTTGAATCATGGTGGGTCTCATAGGGAATATAAAATTATAAAATTAATTTTCATTATTTATATTATTTAATGTCTATTAAGGTATGAATTAATGAACAAATAATCCAAATATATGTTATGATGGAATAAACTAGTAAAAGGAGTTGGAAATAAATTTTATCAATAAATATGATTTTATTACATACTAATATATTTTATATAATAATATTTTTTAGTTAGGTGTTGTTGGTTTTCTAGGGGTTTCATTATTACTTTTAATATAACTTTTTCTGTATTAAATTTTTATCACATGGATAATGATGAAACTCAAGAAAGAAAAAAGTGAAATATGAATGGGGGTGCTTCAGTTGATTAAATGGTGTTATTATAAGAATTAAAAGATATTATGGATAATATAGATAAAGGAAAAAAGGGAATTCATACTCACAAAAGAAATGAATTATGCGGAATTTAAAGGTTTATGAAATCATGCCATGGTGTTATTGTAACACCCAAAGGATTTCCAAATAAATTCAACATATAATGAAATGCATGAAACACTAAGTCTCTATGAAGAAACACTTTTTTATGTATATTATAAAAACCTATTAGTTAAAAGTAATTTCATTGATTCATTGACTTGAATTTTTAAAAATTTACATACACAGTTGTAATCTGTAAGATATTTAGAGTCTGATAGGATCAACTCAATTTTTTTGAATAGTAAATTAACCTTTCGGAATAGTACCTTGACCCTTATTAATAGTAACTTGACCCTTATGAATACTAATATGACCAAATTAATTTTATCCTCACGAAATTAATGTATAAAAAATTTAGGCATCATATAAGTGATAATTTGATTATAGTATAAGTATTTGTATTTTTATATGTTATAAATATTTAATTAACATTTTCTAATTAATTTAATAATTTGAATGTTAATTTATTTTCTTATAATTTAATCAAACATATTTATTTTAGTGTCTTAAGGTTATAGTATAATTATATGATACTCTAATTAATTTTTCAAGGTAATATTATATTAGTTATAGTTTTTAAATTTTTATTTTTTGAATAAATTAAGTTTTTATTTAAAAATTAAATTTATAATATATATATATATATATATATAATTATTTTCAAATAATAGAGTTCATTTTTTAATTTTATACCTAGAAAAATGCTTGGGGTGATGTTTTGGGATTTTTCTAAAATACTTGAATTTTTTGTGAATAGTGAAATACCGTAATTTAATGTATATATACATTATATGTTAAATAAACTATTCATATCACCATGGTGGATGTAAGCGCCGTTGTTTAAAAATCACATGCTCCCCTTACTATTTTTAGTCCCAAAAACCTACACTATTTCTTGTCTTGAGGAAAATAATAAAATAATGATTAAAATAGTGCAACCCCCCCCCTATACTCTACTATAATTACCACCCTCACCCCCTCTTCACATCCCACCTCTCAAGATTGATAAATATATAAATTCTACTCAATACTCTTCCTAAGGATATTACAAACATCCAAGACCTACTTTTCTGACCAAAAGGTCAAAACGAAATGCCTTAAGGAATATCTCAAGTAGAGGAGACTAGGAGGTAAAAATACTCTTTCATTTCTCTTTATTTTTTTTTGAATTAATTTTCTTTTCTTATACCCTATTCACCTCCCATAATAAAAGAGGTGAGAAAAATCTATTATCTTATATATACTAAAATATTATTGTGTTTAGGGAAAAATTCATCTTTATACTTCTTATCCAAATGTAGTCTTGAATGTTACAATAATAAGTAAGTAATGCCAAAAGATAATTTTACGGTTTTATTTATATTTTATATGTTTTATGTAAATATCAGGTTTTTACAATGTATGAATATGATACCTTATGGGTGAGAATTATTCCTTTGTGAAAAATATTTCATAAGTTTTTAATAATTTGTGCGCTAAACGTTTCTCTCCTTCTTTTATTACCCTTAATGAGGATTTTATTCTCGTACCATGGTTTAAAGTGTTTTTATAGGGTATAAGGATGGTTGATAGAAACAGATAAGACAAGATGAATATTGTACACACTTTTCATAAAAAATATTTCATGTTCTTATTTAAAAAGTTTTTATTATGAAATAAATGGGTACTATTTTAGTAGTATCCAGGTTGTATGCTTGTGGGATAATATATATGAATTATGTCCTAACATTATAACTCTATACCAAACATATCCTTTTGAATATAAAAAAGTGAAATTATTTTGATGTAACAAGATAATTTATTGTTTAAGGCTGATTCATTATGGTTTTGTAGAAAAAATCATGTTTTGTTAATCGAAAAAATGAAAGATGTGACACTATTTTATATTTTTACCATATGTAATTTCATGAAAATTTATTGGTGTTTATGGCTCAAACTGAACTATGATGTCATGATAAACTTGTTTTTATGAATTTATAATGATATATTTCATTAATTTTGTTATTACATTCATAAATATGTATTTTTGTGCCTAATTAATCATATGTATTAACCACTGATATCATTGAATATATCATAATCATAAATTACTTCTTCATGATTTATTTATAATTATCTTTTATCGCTTCTTTATTATTATTTTCATTTAAATTATTTCAAATTATTTTGGATAAGGTTTAAACTATTGGAAATTAAAATTTAATGTGGAATTTTTAATAATTTTTAGAAACATAAAATATAATTAAATTATAAAATTTTAATGGTAAAATCATGAAGATTGATTATAATTGGATTTAATTAAATGCTACATATTGATTATTTGGTGGATACTTGGTGTATTTTATTCGTATTTATTACCCAAGGGGGTGGAAATTCTACATGGATATTTCCAAAATTATATACGAGATTAAAGGACATCCTGATATGTGTTTTTCTAAATTAGTAGTCTTTATCTACATTTTTACCCAAATTCACATATCCATCACATTCTATCAATACTGTAGAAGTAATTTGGACGATGAAAATTTTAATAAGGTTGTCTATTTAATTACCTGAGGTTTATTTCTAAAGATAGACTCTAGATTTTACCATTATGATATGGATGAACAATTTTTTAAGAGATTATTTATATCTAAAAGAAGAAAAAGGAGTTTAAAGTGCTAGATAAATTCTAGGTTGAGTTGGGGAAAAAAATTAAGAAACTCATTATTGGGTAACATGATTATGATTTTTCCAATACTAACATCTATAGGATTCCTCAATCAATGGAAAATGATTTTATGGGGGTTGTATATGGTGAGATGCATCTTGATGGTTTCATCCATGTAATTATATAATTTGTAAAAAGATGTGTTCTAAAATGATAAGTGTGAGGTAATACATAATTGTAATGATTTTTCACATATAGTCATTATAACTGGGTTGGAAGTGGAGATATATAGGTTCTCATTTTGAGTATATGGAGATGATATTTGATGGTGGGTCTCTACTAATTTATGAAACTTTATCATCCCATGTTAATGCACTTATAAAATGATTAGTGAATTAATTAATTAGAGATCATGTAATGATGATAGAGATAATTTTTTAGAGTATCCTAGTTTGGGTAAAGTTATTGAAATAAAGATTAGTATCCCAATATATTTTATTAAATTTTTTTATTTATTTAGTAAAGAATATAATTTCTGTTTTATTTCTATATATATTAAAATATTTGTTTGATGGTTATCTACTTTCTCACTATTATTAAAAATATAATAAAATATTTAAGGATATTTATAATATTTTACTAACATATAATCGATTATAAAATCTAACTGAAAGTTTAAAAATCATTTAATATTATATTACACCAACTAATCTAGTAAAGGATAGAGCTGTCCTATTTTAGGGGAACTGTTCATGTTGAATTAATGATCAAGGGATTCAAAAATAGGTCAACCTATATCTATGGTGGGATAAGCTTATAACATAAGAAAAATATGATATTCTATCCAAACAATATAATATTTAATTTTTTAATGACTTCATGATAGGTATGGAATAGGATGATAGAAGAAAGATGAATTTAATGTTTAACACAATAGAAATCAGATCATCAAGAAAGAGTAATATCTTCAGCTCATCTATATTTGCTTCATAATTTCTTATTTTCTTATAATAATAATTTTTTTGGTAATTTTTTACAGAATTTTTTCATATTTTCTTCTCTTGACTAGTTACTTGATTTCATATAGGTTTTTGAACATTATGTTTGGTTGAATTTATCCAGGTTAAATTGATGAATATGATGTGTAGTTTCCTATTCCATAATTTTATTCTTTTAATTTTATTTTTATTTTATCTAATTTACCATTTTTATTAAATATATTAATTCAATGATACTATCAATGTCTAACAATATAAGGTAGTGCTCAAATTATTTCATCATTTAATATATTTTCATTCCAACTTGAAAAATATAAATATAGGTTTAGTTAAGTTAATCATATGGAGTCCTTCATTAATATATATAATTGTACAATATTTATATCAACAACTAATTCAATTTATATTTTTCTACATAGATATTAACGTGATATAGAATATTATTAATTCAATGAAAATTTAATTATTATTTGTAGAGATAATTATAAAATTTAATGATATTCCAGTTAAACATGAATTCTTTTCAAGAAAAAAAAATAATTATACTGTTCTATAATAATTATGGTTCACCTGATCTATATCGTTGGTTCGTTACTTTCTCTTATTACTTGTTTATTTGTTTGTCTTGTGTTGTGCTCACTAAATGCTTGATTTTGAAACTTCTCATTCAATTATTAGTTATTTAACTAGTTATATCATTTCATTTTAAATATAATATTGTTTCCTTCTTCTAGATTATTGAGATGATCTATACATAATATATATATATATATATAATTTCTATAATTTAAATATCCATCTCATAAATAAATAAAATCCTACAAATCTAAGGTTTAGTGTATTTAGAGATTATAAGAATAAATGTTTTCTTATACATTATTTCTCCGAAATATCCCACAAATTTATCTATACATAACATCCTCTTAAAAATAACATTTTTATTATTTCAGGTACAAATTGGAAAATATAACGAGTGATCTATAATTCTCAGTATGGGAAACTATATATATAAATCATAGAGGGTCATATCCTAATATTGTTAGAAAACATGATCCTGTGATAAATATCATATTGAAAATAATATCGAACCTTATAATCTATCTATATGGGATAATTGAAGTAAATATAACCTCAAAGGGATCATCATGAAAGTATAACATATAAAAAAGAATTATAACGTGAAAAAATCTTAAAATAATCATGAACCATGGGGTATAACATAGGTATACTCTATAAACATAAGAATAGTAATTCATAATATTGTGAACCTAGCTAACCGAAATTATATCACACTATAAATTTGTAATCATAATTAAGCATAATCATGCCCAAAATCTGGAATAAAAATGATACAAATGTAACTAATTTTATTAAATATCACTATATAGTACCTATTAAATTTATTATTCAAATTAAAATCATAATGGTAATTTAAAATTACATAATTTAATTAAAATTAGAAATAGTATTTGAAAAATCAGTATTTTCACTATTCACTAAAAATTCATAATTTTTAGAAAAAAACAAAATTTCACTGTAAGATAATATTTGATATGTTGATTTAAGAAATTAGATTAATTTTATATAATAAAATTTTAAAAAATCTATAAAATAATTATAATTCCCAAACATAAAATGAAAAATAAAACCATTTTTGAAGAAATTTTTTTTTGAATCATAAAATCACTTACTGGAAACATAAGATATTATTTACTAAAAATTTAGATGTAAATTATTATTTATTGATAACTATATATATATTTCATAATTATATTAATCAAATTCATTCCCTCCAAGTAAATAGTTAGTTCATAATAGTCTTATTTAAATAATATAGTTCACGAGTCATTTAGGCTCAATGTTCTGTTTCATATAGACTATCAAACACAATGTTATAGTTTCAAAATCACTGGGTTAAAAGTTTCACAATCTATTGAAGTGTTAAAATTTATTTAAAATAAATATAATTTAAAATATAGGGGTGTTACATTCTCACCACTTTTAATAAACGTCTTCCTCGTAAGTTTTACTCACACAGGGAAATCTTGGTCTTGAGATTCGAAAATTCATTTTTTGAAAATCCATATAGTAAAAAGGGATTAAAAATTTCCTCCTAAAAGTGAAAAAGGGAAATATTTAGGTCATATGTAATAACATATAACTAATTTCCATTTAGGATAACATTGTTGGGATGTGAAATATTTTCATAGATGAAAAGAATAAATAAATATTTTGGTAGATAGGGATCATTGATCATAAAAACGTGAATGATCAAAATAAAGTTAACAAACACAGAACCATAAATCATGTATAAGATAAAAGGCCATTGATTCGTCAAATATGAATTAAATTAGTTAATTGTTCTCAATATCCTTTTCCTAGAGTAGTTTAATTCATTTACCATCAATATAGTGAAAACTATAAAATATATATACTCGATATATTTCTATTTTCATAAGCACAATTTCATCATTTAGTCATTCTTCGATAAATTTAAATTTCATATCTTACACCAAAAATTTAATATCAAAAATTAATTTCCATGTCTGAATAACTAATTTTAACATTTATAATATTGTAAGATCTATAAAAGAGTGAAATATCTTTCCATCAGTCACTAAATATTTTCAAAAACCAATATGTTTAGCACAACTTATCCAATATAATACATTAATATATAATACTAAATATTGTAAAAACTTATTCAATATTAATATTTATCCGTAAAATAATTTATGTAAAACAATGACATATTTACCATAACATCGCATAGTCTAGTGGTAGACGTTAATCCCTTATCGCCCATTGGTTGTGCATTCAAGCCCAGTGGCCGAGATGGATGTTAAGAGTTGTCACCTAGCATGCGGGTTATCCTTTTTCCAAACCTATATAAATAAAATTCTTTTAAAATTCTGATATTTTTAGGACCCATAATTTCTAGAATATCATAGATAACATATACCATAATAGTTTCCAATATATTTAATTTTATGGACAAAAAATTTAAAGGTACTAGTTTTATAAATATAAATGCCTATGTATAAAACCTTAAATTGGGTAAAATCCTATCACATAAAACCACAAAAATGGTTGTTCAAGACATTGAACTTTTTATCAACCTTTATATCATAATACAATGATTTTATCCATAATTTTTGAGATAAACATATATGAATACTAATATACTTCTAAAAATTAATATAATCTTTATATGCTTCATAATTCTTATAACCAAAATCCCATTGATAAATATACATTTATAATTTAATTCATAATTCCCAATAAATAAATATGTCATCATTTTTACATAAATAATGTTCTTTCCTTGGTCTATAAGTTATCCTTTAAAACTATTAATTGACTCATAATTCTCAAGATCCCCATATTCAAGGTAATAATCTATAAATGGGTTCCGAGGATTAAATTTATTTCTCTCCAAAAAATAATCACTCTTCTAGGTCACTTTATTCTATTCTTTTCCACACATAAATAATTTTCTTGTAACTATGATAATTTATCATATGGGTGTTTTTCAATATCTTTGACATGAATGAAATTATGCCCCTTTCCCTCCTTGGTGTCTACCACTTCAGATCATAGAGGACTCTATCCTTCTCTTATTTAGTGAGTTTGAGAGTTGGTTAAAGTGTAGATTGTTAATCATAGACCATGATAACTAATTAGTTGTAATAAATATATATTTCAATCCATTCATCATCCCATTTGGTTTCTCATAATCACCCTATTGTCTATTATATTAAATTTTTTCATGATTCCTTTAGGTTCTAACCATTGACTAACACTAAAAACCATAGTATCATCAATAACAATCATAATATTAAAAAAATATAATTAATATATGATATGTAAATCATGAAACCATATTTAAAATATAAAATACCTTATAGTTAATATTGGTTATTCATTTTAATCATATATCCAAATACTTCGTAGTGGTTTGTTAATAAAATGTATATTTTCCTAAGAATATCCCCCAAGAGTACCAAACCGGATCCATAGTAAGGCCCATTATTATAAATCAAGTGATGATCGAGTCAAAGCCCAATGTACCCATTTAATATTTATTACCACTAGGTATAAATATTCTAGAAACATTCCACCATTTAGAATTTATACCGTGATATCTTTCTAGTTATATAACATAATCACTTCTTCAAAAACCCCAAGGATATTATTCTATACTTATCCTCAAAGTATATAATAGGGTTATGTCTCTAAATCAATATTTTTCAAAATATATTTCTAAAGGTTTATACTATTCTTACTCTGATACCATCTATAAATACCCCAACCTTATTATCAAAAAGTCAGTGGTTATTTTATTACACTACCCTAAGGTACAAGGGATCACATCTCAAGGTATAAAATGGTTTTTTAGTCCTGGTAAAGAAGATACATACTTCAGTAATAAATATAATTTTAATATATTTAATATAACATAATTAAAGTAAAACTTTTATATACGTGAAATCATTCAATTATTTGTTCACAATATTCTAGGGAATGGAAACAAAATAAGGGTGGGCTCATATTCTCTTTAAGAGTAACATAAATAATAATCTATCATGAATAAATAAAGAATAATGAGTAAGGAATAATAAATATTGTAAGTTAAATATCTAAAAATATTAATTATTTAATCAATAACTTGGGTATCATGATTTTATACGTCATAATAAATATAGAAAAGTAAATAATTTAATACACATGTCAATTAATGAATAAAATGAATAAAATGAATATCATGATTAGATTAGTTATAATCAATATAAAATGGTAAATAACTGAACAGACATTTTATTTAATCAATAAATTAAGAAACAAAAGAAACCATGGATAATACCAGTTCAATAACTTCCTAGATAATAATGAATAAAGTATCAATGAATTAAATTATTAATATTATAAATATTTATCTGAGACATTATTATACCAACACCATCAAGTCCTTTCATAAGAAGGTTTAGAACAATTGGTAAAAACCCATATCATCCTATCTTAGTGATTTTCCTCCTATGAATATTGATTCATCCAAGGGATATATTATTCGGTGTCCCATATATCACTACTCATGTAATTTATTCCTCATATATCTAGTGATCGATTTAATTCCAAAACATTATGACTTTTTAGTTAATATCCATATTGAAAAAATATATATAATATCAATATTTCGAAATTAAATCATATAACATTCTATATAAATAACCATGTGTATATATGATATAAATTTCAATTAATAAGAATTCATATGATAAATAATATGGATTGATAGGGTATATTAATTTATAATAATTACAAGAAATTTAATAGTTCAAGGGGATGTAAATGATTACAAAAATATATCAATAAATATAATGTAACTAAATTTCATGTTCAAACTGACCATAATATATGTAGATAAATAATAAATACTATGCAATTAAAATACATCTACAGTGTATTTCATGTAAAATAAAGTGTTTTTGTTTTTAAAAAACAGAAATTCCCTAAAAGGATCTTCAAAAAAATTATAGAGGAAAATATCTTTTTAACTTTTATATACATTTCAAAAATCTATAAGTATCAAGATAATTGAGAATAATATTTAAATTAAAAATATAAATTTTAAAATATTAAGGGAATATTAAAATCTATTAGTTTCTATGATGGTAATAAATTTCAATTTATGTAGTGTGTGTTAGAATAAATATTCCTTTCACATTTCTATAAGAAAATTAAAAAAGTAGCTTGTTTGAAAAAAAAGTAGGAACATTCTTCATAAGTATTTATTATAATGGAAATTATGTGTAATAACTAATTTAACCAATCATCATAATTTTTTTTCGAATCATTATTTTAAGATACACATTTATAAGAAAATGATTTTCAATAGAATAGATAAATGGGTTATGATTTTACTAAAAACGTTTTCTCAATATTTTTAAGTACTAATGAGTGGAAAATTATACTATTAACTGAAAAATAAATTATTAAACTTCTGAGAATAACATTAAATTAATTTATTATAAAATTTAAAAATAATTCCTTCAATTTAAATTCAAGAATAAATAATCTCAACTAAAATGATATTGATACGTAAATTTATAAGCACTTTGGTAACTATTGAATCGCAACCCCCATGAAAGGAATAAAATAAAATAAACAATTAAATACCATTACTATAAAAAATTAATTATATAAAATATAGAAGAGCAATTATATACACCTAATAATGGAATATGAGTACATAACCTATCATATAACCGAATAAAGACAATTTGATATGAGAAACAGTTACAATGAATATAATGTTGAAGTGAGAATTCATAAATGAATTAATTATTTTTATAAAATTTAAATCCACAAAAGTGGAATGAAATCATAATATAATGAAAATTAATTTCACAAATAATCTATAATATCAATGAAAAAAAGTAATATAACTGAATGAATATAAAATGAGTTACGAATTCATTACCACTCGGTAATTATCAAGTGAAATCCCCTTGGATGAAATAATTCAAATTAAAAATTGAAAAACTATATAATATAGATTATATATGATATTACTTGAAAAATGTACAGTATACATAACCTTTAAATAAATTTCGTTCATAAAATTTCAATATTCCCCAATAAAATTAAAATTAGAAAAAATATCATACCTGACAATTCCATTTGGTTGAACACACTTTAACCTCTTATATAATGGTTTTAATCAAGTTATCAATTTAAAACATAACTATAATCATGTTTATGATATCCTATACGATCCTATTAAAATATTTTATCATTTTTCCTTAATAATATTATTTTTACTATTATTTGGAGTGTCAATTACCATGTTTTCTCATTAGTATTTTTTAATGAATGTAATATTTCTTAGTTATGGGATAATATTAAAAGAAATATCTAGAATTATATTAATATTAAAAAAAATATCATATCTACTATTTTTATGCATTTTTAAAAACATTCTTGAAAGATGGACATTGAAAATGTGTCACATAGCATTTTGTAGACGGTAGGTTGTACATACACACTAGTGACAATATCATTCCATTAATGGGTGAAATTGTATGGAATTGGATTTTATATTAATTTAAAATTATTAATATCATGTTATATTTATTTTCAAAATTAAATATTTTCCATCATTATTACTATCATTGTGAGTCGGTGTTGTAAGAACCCTGATCTTCATTTTTCAGGTATTTTTTTCTTTTTCTAGAGCTTTTGAGAAAAATAAAGTTTCTGGAAATTTTTGAAGCACGCGCCATGTACTTTCTGAGTACATGCCATGTACTCTTTTCCCGCCTAAAGCTGTGTGCTGGCCGTGTCCGGGCCACACACACAAGGTGTAGGCGTGAGGTGGAGGCCGATTTAAGTGGAGTACGGAAAAACCCACTACACGCTGTGTAATTTCTTTTTTTTCATTAAATGGATTGGGGTAACGCCTGATCACCATAAACGTCTTCTTCTAGGTCTGGTTTGACCGAGTGACGTTGTACGGCTGTGAAAATTTTACAGATTCCCAAACCTCTATCTGTTGGCTGATTCGACCATTGTCAATTGCGTTGGAACCACAACGGTGTGTTCTTATTTCTTCTTGAGTTTCATTCCTTGATTCTTCCCCTATCTCAATTTATCATGGTTTGAGAATTTTGAACATTTTCTTAGTTCTACATCATTCAAGGGAGAATATGTCATCATGGTTCAATTATATCAATCTCCTAGGATCGAGGTTGGTGGTTTGTGCCTTACCATTCAAAGTCTTTGAGTTCTATGTGCAAATTCCACCAATACCCGTGAACGGGGTATTGTGTGTTTAACGTTTTTCCCTTGTTGTTTTCCTGACTTGCTTGTATGCTTGTGTAGATGTAAATTAATCATGTTAGAGGATATTTTGTTGTTCTTGGATGTTTTTCCATGCTTCATTCTGGTTACGACCATCAGGTTTTGTTTTCCTTTGGCTGTTACAGCTTTTTCCATGCCTTGTGACCATAGGATGGAGTGAGATCCACAACATGCTTGTTGTCCGATAGAATGTTAGTCAAGTAGTTCTATAGGTGTACTTTGGTTTTACAAGTAGCTCTATAGGTGTACTTTAGCCGTATATCATTATCATGCACTGACTAGCACATGGCTGTGAGAACCTGGTGCTATAGACTATAAGGGAATGATCGAGTGAGCTTCCTTAGTGAGTCATAGACATTATAGGCCACAGGGGATAGACTGAGAGAGCTTCCATGAGTTCCTTCAATTTATGTAGACTACAGGAGGGTTGACCGAGTGAGCTTCTTCAAAGAGTTTTACCTTGTTTGATTTCCCTTTATGAACCTTCCCAGGCTAGAGGAGGAATTGACTGAGTGAAATTCCTCAGAGAGTCTGTGGTATTCCTAAGGATATAGAAGGAATTGACCAATATAGCTTCTTTATAGAGTCTCTAGACCGTGGAGATAAGAGGGTTAGACCACGTGATCATCCTCAGAGAGTCCCTGACTACCCTAGACTATAAGGGGATTGACCGATTGAGCTTCCCTAGAGAGTCTCAAAAATTATTATGACAAAGCAAGAGGGGTTAGGTTGAGTGCAGTACACAGAGGGTTGTGGTACTTCTTGGTTAGGTCCAGAGGGGATGGCTGCAGGTACTTTCCAGAGGGTTTCCTGTTTGGGTTAGCTGTTTGGTTCACTACTTCTGTTGTTTGTAGATTGATTTCTGTTGTGTATAATCCTGTTTACTACCTGCTGCTTTGATGTTGATGTTTACTGGTTACTGTACATTTACCTACCATATACTCACTGGCTGCTAAGAACAGATCTTTGGGTGAATGCCTCCTAGGATTTAGTCTCACACCCTGTTTGGGTCATGTTTTTGGGCCCAAACATTCTATGTTGTTGCAGGTATAGACAAGGGAAAGCGCCCCTCAACTTCTGGTATTTGATTGCTTGGAGCATGAGATCAAGGGACCAAGCATTGGCTTGTGATGCAGAGGAGTTGTTTTTCTTTTCATTTGTACTTATTTTGGTACTGTGGTGTTTTCCAGCATTATGACTTGTTTGGCTATTTTTCGAGATATGTATCATGGATCATTTCATATATATACATTTGTGCTCCAATTGTTTGTTGATTTAGTCTTTCGCTGTTTATTATTGTTGTTTATTTACTGCTTTCGCTATTGCATGTTTATTAATTTCCACTGTGTACTTTGTCAATGATGGAATTGTTTCCCCACTATCACACCAATGGACCTCACTGCTAGTCCGAAGCCTCTAGAGTTTGGGGAAATGTGCTTGAGGCCATGTGACCAACCGGGTACGGGGCACCTCTAGGTGGCTTCTAGAACCGGGACATCACAAAGTTGTATCAGAGGGATTCTTTTCTCTTTATTTACTTTTTGGAGCCTATATCCCGGTATATGATGGATTCGGTGCTTATTAATGAGCTGTGCCTAGGAGTAGCTTACTCGTGTACAGGGAAAAGACATACTACCTCGTTATTTCAATTTTATGGTTTTATGATTTTACGGTTGATATGATTTTACCTAGAGTGATTCACATGACTTGTGTTGTTATTATTGTTTGGAAATTGTGGTTTTATTTCTGTTGCAACCCGATTAGATGAGGGTATTCCATCTCAGTCATCATATAGGTTCTTGTTATAAATCACATGACATGCATTCTTTCCATGCCATCTAGGGTGCATTAGCGATTGCATGTTGCTGTAATAGACTTGAGGTAGATTATGCATGCTGTTGTAACATATGCTTTGATAGAATTTCTGCTACTGATAGAGGAGTGTTTTTTTTGTACCTAGCTTATAATAACTCCTTGTTTTGGTTCTTAAGGTGTTATGGGACCTCTTAAATTGGAAATTGGTGGATAATTGACCTGTTTTTCATTATATATGACTGTAAGAGATGACAATATTTGATTTGTGGGGAGTATGGTCCCTCGTGGATCGGAATATGGCACGTCCTTGCTTTGTTTTCTGTGTTTTCAGGGATTCTGTGTGGTTTCTGAGCTACTACCCGAAAAAACCCAGAATACACGGCGTGTACTTTCTAGATCCATGCCTTGTAGTTTCCGGTCGTGTCATTGACCGTGTGAGAAGAAACATGGTGTCATGAAAATAACTTCTAGAACACGCTGTGTTTGTAAAGAACATGCCTTGTAATTTAGAGCCGTGTACCCAGCCGTGTCACTAACAACACGGGTCGGGGAAACTCGAGTAGAACACTCCGTGTTGGTAAAGATCACATCGTGTAGTTTGTCCCAGGTACCCAGCTGTGTCACAAACAACACGGGTCGATGTTATCTTCCCCTATACACGCTGTGTTTGTTCGTTACATACCATGTAAGGGAAGCCATGTAGACGGCAGTGTAACTAACAACACAGGCCACCAAGACCTTGTCTAGTAAAAATCGTGTCCCTAGTGAACACGCAGTGTAGTCTAGGGTTAGTTTGAACCGTGTGGGTTAGCCGTTTAAGGAGACTCGGGAAGGGGTATAGAGTTCAAGTAATGTCTGTGTGTGGGAACAACACACCATGTAGGTTGGGGTGTTACACGACCAGTAGTGGAAGGAGTACATGCCCATGTTAATGGCTTTAACGGACACGCCATGTAGTTTTAATACATGCCATGTAGTCGTGTTTTATAAAACATGATGTTCTTACCCCTGTTCTCATTTTTTACTCCATTGTTTTCAATCCTTGTCAATCCTGATCTATGGTGTGCTTTTGATCTTTCAGAGATATGCATCCGAGACATCCTCCGGTCATACGTCAGTTGCTGAACGGTGACCAGACACTGGAAATGGCCGACCATGGACCTCCTGTTGATCCTCCTGCTATGCCAGCCTTAGCACCAGCAGTTATACCCGTTGCAGGTGCCGATACGCAGTTCAGGGAGGACTTCCTGAGGATGTACCAGATTTTTCAGGGAGCGCATCCTCCTACCCAGTCGATGGCTGAGTTGATACAGGTTTTCCAGCAGCAGAATCCTCCTACTTTTTCAGGGGATGGAGGACCCCAGGTTGCAGAGTCATGGTTCGAGGCCACCCTAACTATCTTCGAGCATCTAGAGATACCCCTAGAAAAGAGGTTAAAGCTGGCTACCTATATGCTCCGGGACACCACCAAGAGGTGGTGGGAGGTGACCTCACAGTCTGTACATCAGCAGGGTATGTCATGGGATGAGTTTCAACGCACCTTCTATGACTACTTATATCCAGAGACCCTGAGGGCCGACGAGCCTGGAAGTTTATGAGTTTACAGCTGGGTACTCTTTCTATCATTGAGTAATCATCCTGTTTTACTTTGTTGCAACATTTCACACCGATCCCAGCAGGTGATGAGTTGTTCATTGCTAGGAAGTTTAAGGATGGTCTTAGGAAGGAGATCCACTCCTAGGTGAATATATTCCAGTTGAATTCTATATCCTCCATTGTCAACCAGACGCTGATTACTGAGCACGAGCTGAGGGATTCTGGAGTAGTGAGCTAGGGCGGTTCGACACCCAGAGCTGGTGTTCTTCCTACAGACAGTAGGAAGCGTCGCAGAGAGTCTTCTCGAGGAGATCAGGTTTCACGGGATGCATCTTCTAGTAGCCACGTTGGATGTTACCAGTGCGGTAGGAGTGGGAATACTAGGCCTCAGTGCCAGAGAGATCCGATGGAGTGCTGATCTTTCGGCATGATGGTCCATCTTTAGCGTTTTTGTCAGATCTCATCACCTTCAGCTGGTGGTAGGGGTTCCTCTATGACCCGACATTCTGGAGATGTTTTTCCAGTTTCCCACCAGTCTGGGAACTGGAGTTCTTCAGGCCATTCGGGCCGATGTGGAGGTCACGGCCGTGGTGGTCAGTCACTGAGTCATCAGCGACAGTAGAGTGGATCATTTCAGAGTGGTCAGCTAGGGGTGCAGGGCCGCGGTGCAAGCCAGTCTTTCCCTATAGAGCAGACCTATTAAGAGAAGGATCCTAGCCCTTCTACAGTTCAAGGTATGATCTTAGTAGCCTCAGTTTTATCTTCATCTCTTTTCAATACTGGTGCTTCCCATAGCTTTATCTCTATTGCGGTCGTGGGGAGCCTTGGGCTTTGTATCTCTTCATCAGCCGCTTTGTTGACTCTTGACAGGCCTCTAGGAACAATGAAATCTAGCATACATCAGTGCAGAAAATTCCATCTTGAGGTTGTGGGGCGTCATTTCTTATGGGACCTCTATGTCCTAGAGATGACGAGCTATGACATCATTCTCTGTATGGACTGGTTGGTTCCCTTCCAGGCAGTTGTCGAGTTCTATCTCCACAGGGTGAGTTTCATATCACCAGAGGGCAGATCATTCCTTCATAAGGGCAAGTGGGATGTCCATACAGGTAGAGATGGACCAGAGCATCGTGGACTAAGGGAAGTTACAACCCAAATTGCCAATCTTTATCTGGATGACCATGGGACTTCACAGTTAGGCTTACCCCCAGGGGTGGATCGTTTCAGGGATGTTTTTCCAGAGTACTTTTTAGGTTTTACTACATAATGTGAGGTAGAATTCTCGATTGAGATCATTCTAGGAGAGGCACCGGTGTCCATTCTTCCTTAAGGATTGCTACACCTGAGTTGCAGGAGTTCAAGACGCAGCTGGAGGAGTTGCAGGCAAAGGGTTTCATCCAACCCAGTACTTCTCCTTGGGGTTCCCTTGTCCTGTTTCCGAAGAAGGCAGACGGCACCCTTCGGCTTTGTGTGGATTATCGGAAGCTGAACCAGTTGATGGTCAAGAACCGATATCCCTTGGGGAGGATAGATGAACTCTTTGATCAGCTTCGAGGAGCCCGGGTGTTCTCAAAGATCGATTTTAGCTCCGGTTATCATTTGTTTCACGTTAAACCAACACATATACATCTTACAGCCTTCAGGAGAAGGTTTGGTCTATACGATTATACAGTCATGTCGTTCGGTCTCATGAACGCGCCTGCAGTTATTATGGCATTGATGAACCGAGTGTTCCATACGTACTTGGACTCCTTCATCATGGTCTTCGTGGAAAATATCTTTGTGTACTCTCACACTCGACACGACCATGACACACATCTTGATATTGTTCTGAGTAAAATGAGAGAGCATCAGTTGTATGCTAAACTCTCGAAGTGCCACTTTTGGATGGATCAGATTCACTTATTGGGTCACGTCATCTCAGAGGCTGGAGTATCTGTGGACCCATAGAACGTGAGTTTTGTAGTTTCATGGGAGTATCCAAAGAACTTCATTGAGGTACGGAGTTTCATAGGTGTGGATGGATACTAAAAATGCTTCATTCAGGACTTCTCGTGCCTAGCAGCACCGTTGGCAGGTCTTACCAAGAATGGGGAGAAGTTTTTATGGTCAGATTTGTGTGAGTTAGCCTTTCAAGAGATGAAGGGGAGGCTGATGTCGGCACTGATCTAGTCTTGCCAGAGTCAAGCAAGGGCTACACTGTTTAGTGTGATTATTTGGGTATCGTGTTGGGGGCTATGCTTATACAGGGAGATGGAGTCATTGTGTATGGGTCTCGGCAGTTGATGCCACACGAGAGAAATTAACCTACGCACGATCTGGAGTTGGAAGCTATTTTTCACACCTTACGCTGTCGGAGACACTACCTTACCGGAGAGCACTTTGTGGTTTTCATAGACCACAAGAGTCTCACGTATATCTTCACTCAGCGTGATCTGAATTTGAGACAGTATAGGTGGATTGAGTATCTTCAGTACTTTGACTTCAAGCTCGCCTATACGCCAGGAAAGGGCAATCCAGTGGCTGATGCGTCGAGCAGAAGAACTCAAATTCAGGTAGTTCAGAAGGCCAGTAGTGAGTGGAAGCTTATGGCTCTATTCATTGAGATGCACTTGGAAGTGCACGACAGGCAGGGATAGACTGTCCTATCTTCTTTAGTTGTTACCTCTACACTTCTTGATCGGGTACAAATGTGGCAGCTATTAGATTTGGAGGCCTTAGTCCTATGGGAGAGTGTGTCAAGTGGGAACCCTCTTCCTGGATGGAGAGTGGGAAAGGATGATATCTTGTGTTTCCAGGGATGCGTATGGGTGCCAGAAGACATACGTGAGGAGCTGATGCAGGATTTTAATTCCTCAATTTGGGCAGTTCATCCTGGAATCACCAAGATGTATCGTGATCTACACTGCCAATACTGGTGGCCAGGTATGAAGACAAATGTTGCTGGTTTTGTCATGATATGTTCTACTTGTCAGTAGGTGAAAGCAGAGCATCAGCGACCAACATGTCTTTTACAGCAATTACACATTCTCGAGTGGAAGTGGAACGATGTCGTGATGGACTTCGTGATCGGGTTGCCGAGGTTGCCTTGGGGGAACGATGCTGTTTGGGTTGTTGTCGATAGGCTTATGAAGGTTTCTAACTTCTTGCTGATCAAGGAGACTTTCAGTGTTGATGATCTGTGATGGTTGTACATCTGAGAGATTGTACATCTACATGGAGTTCCACACTCCATTGTTTCAGACAGGGATGCAAGTTTTACTTCTCGGTCCTGTTAGTGAATTCAAAAGACTTTGGGTACACGGGTACTTTTAAGTATAGCATACCATCACCACACAGGTGGCCAGTCCGAGTGCATGATCTAGGTGCTTAAGGATATGCTCCGAGCTTGCATTCTAGACTTCGACGATTCTTGGGAGAAACATATTCCTCTTATGGAGTTCACTTACAACAACAGTTTTCAATAAACCATTTAGATGGAACCTTATGAGGCTTTGTATGGGAGTCCATCCCGATCACCCTTATGCTGGATGGAGGCAGGAGAGGCAGCTCTATTGCGACCTCGTCTTGTTCAGGAGACCCCAGAGAAGATAGAGTTGATTCGAAAGATGATGGCTACAACACAGTCTCAATAGAAGTCTTATGCTGTTCAACAGAGGCGACCTCTAGAGATCGAGGTTAGAGATCAGGTTTTCCTACAGGTCGCACCGAGGTTGGGACACAAGAGGATTCAGAGACAAGGTAAACATTCACCACGGTACGTCGGGCCATTTGAAGTTTTGGAAAGAGTTGGGCCGATTTGCTATCGATTGCAGTTACATCAGAGGTACTGGGCCATGAACAACGTCTTCCACATCTCTTAGTTCCGAAGTTACTTTTTAGACCTATCACATGTCTTTCAGCCTGAGGAGGATGATATCGAAGTAGATGCATCATTTGATGAGAATCCCATCCGTATTGTCGATCGCAGTACGAAGGTTCTCTGTGGGAAGTATGTTCCTTTAGTATAGGTGCTTTGGAATCATGGGCGAGTACAGGACGAGACCTAGGAGAGGGAGGCCGATGTACGATCACAGTGGCCAGATCTGTTTGGGGTTTCTTCTTCTACAGCTCGCTAGGGAAATTCGGGGACGAATTTATTTAAGGGGGAAAGTTTGTAAGAACCCGGATATTCATTTTTCAGTTCTGCTTTCCTTTTTTGGAGTTTTTGAGAAAAATGATGTTTCTGGAAATTTTTTATGTACACACCATGTACTTTTTGAGTACATGTCGTGTAATCTTTTCCCGCTCAAATACGTGTGTTGGCCATGTCCGGGCCACACACACGGTGTGTAGGGGTGAGGTTGAGGCCGATTTAAGCGGAGTATGGAAAAACTCACTACACACTGTGTACTTTCTTTTTTTCATTAATCAGACCAGGGTTGCCCCTGATCACCATAAATGTCTTCTTCTTTGTCTGGTTCGACCGAGAGATATTGTACGGCCGCGAAAGTTCTCCGGATTCCTGAGCCTCTATCTGTTGGCCGATTCGATCACTGTTGATTATATTGGAACCACATTGGTGAGTTCTTCTCTCTTCTTGAGTTTTTTCCTTGATTCTTCCTCTTTCTCAAGTAATAGTAGTTTGATCATTTTGGACAATTTCTCAGATTTATGATGTTCAAGGAAGAATTAGTCGTTATGGTTCAAGTATATCGATCTCCTAGGATCGAGGTAGGTGTTTTGTTCCTTATTGTTCAAAGTATTTGTGTTCTATGTGCAAATTCCACCAAATCCCATGAATGGGGTATTGTGTGTTTACCATTTTTCCCTTGTTGTTTTCCTTCCTTTATTGTATACTTTTGTAGAGGTGAATTAATCATGTTTGAGGATATTTTATTGTGCTTGGATGTTTTTCAATGCTTCATTCTAGTTAAGACCTTCGGGTTTCATTTTCCTTTGGCTCTTACACCTTTTTCAATGCCTTGTGACCATAGGATGGAGTGGGATCCATAACATGCTTATTGTCCTGTAGAATGTTATCCAAGTATCTATATAGGTGTAGTTTGGTTAGCCAAGTAGATCTATAGGTGTACTTTGTCCTTATAGCATTATCATGCACTGACTGGCACGGGGCTGTGAGAAGGTGGTGTTATAGACTATAAGGGAATGACCAAGTGAGCTTCCTTAGTGAGTCTTAGACATTATAGGCCATAGGGGATAGAGCGAGTGAGCTTCCTAGAGTTCCTTAAAATTTTATGGACTACAGGATGGTAGATAGAGTGAGCTTACTTAGAGAGTCTTACCTTGTTTGATTTCTCTTCAAGAACCTTCCCAAGCTAGAGGAGGAATTGACTGAGTGAGCTTCCTCGGAGAGTTTGTGGTATACCTGAGTCTATATGAGTAATTGACCGAGATAAGTTCCTCAGAGAGTCTCTAGACATTGGGGATAAGAGGGTTATACCGTGTGATCATCCTTAGAGAGTCCCGGACTATGCTAGACTATTAGGGGAATTGACCGAGTGATCATCCCCAAAGAGTCTCATAAATTCATATGACCAAGCCAGAGGGGTTAGGTTGAGTACACCGCCCAGAGGGTTGTGGTACTTCTTGTTTAGGACCAAAGGGTATAGCTGCGGGTACTTTCCAGAGGGTTTCCTATTTTTGTTAGCAATTTACTTCACTATTGCTTTTGTTTGTGGGTTGATTTAGGTTGTGTATCATCCTATTTATTGCATGCTACTTTGCTGTTTCTGTTTACTGCTTACTGTACTTTTACCTGCCATATACTCACTGACTGTTAGGCATAGATCTTCGAGTGAATGCGTATTGGTATTTAGTCTCACACCCTATTTGGGTCATGTTTTTGGGCCCAAACTGACTATGTGGTTGTAGGTATAGACAGGGGAAAGCACCCCTCGACTTCTGGTATTTGATTTCTTGGAGTAGGAGAGAAAGGGACCAAGCTTTGGCTTGTGATGCATAGGAGCTGTTTTTCTTTTCATTTGTACTTGTTTTGGTAATGTGGTGTTTTCCAGCATTGTGACTTGTTTGGATATTTTCTAAGATATGTATCATTCATCATTTCATATATATACATTTGTTCTCCAATTGTTTGTTGATTTAGTCTTCCGTTGTTTATTATTATTAGTTATTTACTGCTTCCACTATTGCATGTTTATTAATTTCCCTTGCGTACTCTGTCAATGAGGGCATAGTTTCTCCACTATCACACCCAAGGCACTCACTACTAGTCTGCAGGCTCTGGCGTTTGGGGAAATGCACTTGAGGTCATGTGACCAACCGGGTATGGGGAACCTCTTGGTGGCTTCTAAACCGGGACATCACTTGCGTCTAGAACAGATTTACATTAGTTAGTGAGGTATTAGTCTTTTGTACACGCGAGCGATATCTTTGTTCCTCATTTTACGAAAGAGGATATGGATAAATTTCATTCCATCCAAATTATAACATCCTAGTATTTGTTATTTAATAGTTTTAGTATATTGTAAGTGTTACATAATTGATGGTGGAAAACTAATAATTTAAAAGAAAGAGCTTAGTGAAGACTATTACCTTATCTTAGAAGAACTTATTTTAGTTATCTTATTAAGGACCCTAGGGTTGGTATTTTTGGAATACTATAAGATATAAAATGTGGATATGGTTTTTTCTATGTGATTTTTTAGGTTTTGCTTGAGCCATATTTCTTTAAAATTGTGAATAAGCGATCCGAGTGAGTGTCCTTTTATAATTGAGTAGGAGTGCCATTTTTTTAAATACCCAAAAATATTACATAATAGAAAGTTACACTCACCCAAGGTGCCTCCAAAATTGAAAAATATTATACTTTATGGAATTTATTTTCTAACCACCCCTTAACCATATAAAAGGAGAAAATGTTTTAATATTTTATTCCTTTATCCTATCTTTTTATTTACTTTTACAATTTATTTTTCACTATAATAACATGTTTTTTTACCTGGTAATTTTTCCTTTAATCCTATAATAAATATATAATTACTAGATAATTTAGACTGTCTAATTAATTATATGAAATAAAATTTATCATGTAAAGTCTCAATAAGTGGTGAAATTTCATTTTAACACAATATCATGTCATGTGAAAACCCACGTTTTAACATCAATTTTCATAAATATATTTTACTTCATTTACTAATTATTATGATAAAAAATTATATTGAAGGTTTTTTATAATATTAATTATTCATATTCAAAAAATATAAATAATTTTATGGATATAAGTTCAAATTATTTGTAGATAATAATTTTAAAAAAAGTCACGTAAATCATGTCAGAAAATGGGTTTTCAATAAATTCATTTTTTAATCATAAGATTATCTTACCGCAATTATAGGGATAGTGATAATAATTATATGAATTTAAATTAATATAGTTACATATATAATAGTTATAGTTAATTTAAATATTTATTTATTATGGGTTATAATATTTGATTAAAATGGAGAAATATTATGTATTTGAAATCATTTTTCAGAAAAATAGGTTTTTTCATAGAAAGAAACTTATACTAAAATCTGGGAAAAAAAGATTCAAATGTATTTAATCAGATGAAATGTAACTATATAATACTAATTTCATTTTTAAATTAAATTCAAATCATAATGGTACTTTAAAATCAGTTAATTTAATAAAAATAAAAAACAGTATTTGAAAAATTGTAATTTTTCACTCATCACTGAAAAATTACTCTTTTTAGAAAAAAACATCATCGTAATATAATTTTTGATAGTCTGATTTAATTTTTTTTATGTTAATAAAAATTAAAAATAATTAAAAATAAATTATATTTCAAAAACATAAACTGAAAAACAAAACCATTCTTAAATAAAATTTATTTTAAAGCATAAAATGACTTTAATAAAAAATTGAGTGAATATTTGACAAGAATTAAACAATTAAATTGAATTTGTTATGAAATATATAAATATTTCATAATAATGTTAATTTACTTCATACCTTCTAAGACAATTTTTAGGTTATAGTGGTTGTATTTTATTAATATATTTCTTAGGTTGTACTTGTTCAATGTTTTGTGTCGTATACTCTATCAAAAAAAATTAATATTTTAAAATATCTATATTGAAAGTATCAGAATATATTGAACATATTAAATTTATTTAAAATAAATAATCCTTAAAATCTAGGGTTGTTACATTTTACCCAACATCAATAAATTTGGTTTTCAGAATTTGAAATTGTACATGGAAATCAAGGGTTTAAAACATGAAAATTCTTTTTTTGAAAACCCATATTGTAAAAAGGTTTAGAAAAACACCTAATTATAGAGTTAAAGGTATATATAAAGTTAATATGTAATAACACATAAATTGGTTTCCTTATAGGATAACATTAGTGAGAAGTAAAAATATACACCCGATAGAAACTAATAAAAAAATTTGGAGTGGGATAAAGATCATTGATCATAAAAAATTAAATGATTAAGAAAAATATAATTACCACAAAAATATAAATCAAATATGAGATAAAAGACCATTGATTCATCGGATGTGATGTTAATAGGATAAATTTTTTGTTTTAGGATCTTTTTCCTAGAGTAGAGGGATTCCTTCACGATCAAGTTAAGGAAAAATAAAAAATATATTTACTTGATATATTTCTATAATAATAAGAACAATTTCATCATTGGGTTGTTCTTAGATCAATTTCTATTTCACCTCTTACACTAATAAATTAATATCAAAAATAAATTTTATACTTGAAGAACAAAAATTAAGTTTTAATGGATTTTAAGATCCATAAAACAGTGAAAATTCATTTTTTCTGTTAATAAATATTTTCCAAAACCAATATTGTTATAACAATTTGTCCAATATAATACATTAATCTCTAAACAACAATACTAAAAAAACATTTTCATTAATAATATTTTTCCACAAAAGTTTTTCAGTAAAAGAAATAATATATTAACTAGAACATAACATAGTCTAGTGGTAGACATTAAACCCTTATCACCTATTGGTTTGGGTATATTCCCCAGAGCCTAGCCGGATGTAACGGGTTGCCTCCTAGCATGCGAGTTAACTTTTTTGTAAAACTATATAAATATAATTCCTATAACATTCCCTTTTTTTAATGAATCATAATGCAGAATCCTAGTTTTTTCTTGTAAGTCTTTAGAAAGTTTCTATATATTTATATCTAGTGCTAGGCACTAAGACAACATGCAATATGGATGGAAGGTGTGCCATAAATTAATTTTATAAAAATATTTTCTATATTTTATACAATGAACGTGATAAAATAATATATATCTTAAATGATATATCAGATAAAAAATATGAGGGCACTGATGAGTTTGGAACATGACATTTACCCTAGGTGGGGTATAACTTTTTTTGATGCATGTCTTCTGCAGAAGAATTCACCGAGGAATAAACCATAAATGAAATTATTAAATAAAATTATTTTATTTTGAATGTTGTTTTGAATAAATTTTTAATAGGGATGAAAATTGGAAATCTGGGACCACCATTGAGTTTTTAATGTGGTTTTTTACCTAAGTGTGACATAAAGTGAGAGGGCACAAGATGTCTGGATCATGTGATTGTTTGTGGGTATGGTGATGCAGTTCCTTGACCTATTATAAATTTGTGCTTATAAGGATTTTTTGGGGTTTCCTTATAAACAGCACCATTGATGGTGGATCTCTCACATAACTCCTTTGATAGATCAATTATAAATCCTTGGATCGAGACAAATCAAAGTGCGATGAATCAACGAATCTCCTCTTCCTTTAGAAGCTATGTTATTCACTAGAAAAAGGTTCATGTTTGATGTAGGAATTTTGATTTTAAATTTTATGCCCAAATTGTTTCATTTTTTAGGAATTATCTAATTGAGTTTATGATTTCAACATGCACCTCTTGATCTGATGAAGATACAAAATTTTTTAACTTCTATTCAATCTTTGTTGGGATTATTCGAATTATTGACCTTTTTTCTTCATGATTGTGTAGATTTTATCATCAAATTAATCATCAGAATCATATTTTCTCAATTTTACACCCCTTGTTTATTATATATATATATACTTTTATACATGTGTATATATATATATATATATTTCAATACACCATTTCTCATAGTGATTGAAGGTCGGCTGGCCAAGCTATGAACATTGATGTTTATGAGGGGAAGTAGATCAGGATGAGCAAAAGAAATCCAACATGAGTAAGTGTAAAATTGGTGATTGTGTGTAATGGGGTCATGAGTGGTTGACATCACAAAAAAGAGAAGAGGGAACCATCTATCTAGATGCAATATCTTGTTATGGGAAGAATAGGCAGCGTGATGTGCTGGCATAAGAGGCAGAGTGTTTTCTAGGGTAGCAACGGTTGATAAGCAGTACACATGTAGGGTATTATAGGGAAAGGTTCAAAATAGTATGAAGTTGGTATGGGAGGGGATAATAATAAAAGAAATATAAAATAAAGAAATAGAGAAAAAATGGATGGGGGTTGTGGAGATTTGGATGTGCGTAGATTAAAAATGGAGGCACAACCCTGTATATATGTGAGGGAGGGGTTAGAAATAGCCATGTGGATCTCTTATTATAATTTTATTTATTTGAGTATTATATTAATAGTATTAATTAATGAGAAGGTTTTTTATGGAGAGATAAGGGGAGAAAGGTTTGGGGTGTGCCACCCACATGGAGAAAAGTGGGGAGGGGCTCATGTATACCCCTAGATGGAGGTTAAAAAAAGATAATAATAATATTATAATAATATTTTTATTACTATTTTGGGTGTCAAATAAATAATCCAACAAAAATATTATATGTGATTTCAGATTAACAAACCGTCAGTGGAAATATGACCCCGACTTTGATGTGGCCTTTTTAAGACCAATGTTGAGTACCTTTCACTAACTTGTAGAGAAGGTCAACCAAAAGCCATACAAATAATAATAAAAAATAATAATATTTTATAATGATGATTCAAACATAACACCTTCAAGGAGTGTCTTATTTACATGTCATCTATGAAAACATGACCCTTTCATTGAGACAGTCATTTTTAGGCTTGTATGAGAACTTTACATTTCGATCTTGATGCTCGGTGGAACGAAACACCCGATAATAATAATATATTTATTATTATTTAGATATTATTTTAACAGATGTATCTCATGCATATGATTTTCAATTGAGGCACCTTCAGCGGCATTGTAACCCTGGAATTGAGGTGTTCATTTATTGAAATGATATTGAGAACTTAAACTTAAATCATACTGAGGTCCCCATGGGACCATGTTTGGGAATTTACAGTGTAATGCCGCTTTTTAATTAGGTGTCCATTTTGGAAAAAAGAATAGCTAATTCCAAGTGTTTTTTCTATTAGGGTCATAATGGTGTGATCTGTGTGATGTGTTTCGGGATTGAGGCACGAGCCCCCTGAAGCACTATTCATATACGATTCTACAAAATGCAGTTTTTTCACAGGGAGTCTGATTCTGTCAAGTGAATAGTTGATCCTATTTTTTTTTACGCATGTACCATGATGTTATGATTATTTTGGTTATGCAGAGCAATTTGATGAGGTATGTTAATATAATTATGTTTTAACCCTTCAGATCCACAACGAGCATCCTACGCTCATCATTCTTCTAACTAGAGGTGCCATGTACACTGGAAGTACACTAGAATTCCTAGGGGTACTTGATCATTGTTTAGTACCCAAGTGGATAGGTACACAACCAGGTGGTATTGCAAGGTTACACGACTTGTGGGTCCCATACGCATCGTGTGCCACTATGAATCTTCTAAATCAGATATCTCTTTCTTTGAAACATATATTTTGGCTATTAAATATCCTATGTTGAGTATTTTTTTCATGTAAAACATGATGATTACCTCTCTAGTGTATTTTTAAGTATGTTGTGAGATGTTATGGGTATGACACCTTTTTAGGTTATGTCCGGTGAGGGAAGTGGTTAGGCAATGATTCCAAGACTTCTCAAGTGGAATCCTCATGACACTCAGGGGTGTGGTTCCTCAATGAAAATAAGAGTGGAATTCTTCATTAGTATGAGTTTGGGTCATCTATTATCTACTTTCAAGTGGAATCCTTCTAATTCAAGAGGTAGAGAATCCTCGAGGAACAAGAGTGGAATCCCTATGATGCATCAGGATGTGGGTCCTCTAATATGATAATTAGAGAGGAATCCCCTTGATGTAGTAGGGTGTGGGTCCCCTATGATTAAAAATAGAGTCTAATCCCCCCGGCTCCCTAGGGTGCGGGTCCTCTATGACAATTATTAGACTAGAACCCCCCAAATGCACTAGGGTTTGGGTCCTCTACTTTGGGTTTACTATTTTTGGATATATATAAGTGACAAGAGACATACTTAAATGTTACATTGGACTCATGATTAAGAGGGGAACTTTCCCCATAGAGACACATCTTTGTGATGTGACCTAAAACTGTTCATGTGAGAGAGACCCACCCAAAGAAAATAGTATCAAGGTGTGGTGATTGAGTCCCTTTGGCTTGTGAGTTCTGGGAAAACCTGAGGTAAGTTGGGCATCATTGAGGGTTACTTCTAGAACTGTAGTATACTCCTATTCATATGATAATCTATGAGATGGATATCCACTTACTCTTTGATTCATGATTCTTTTACAAAGAATATATATTTATCTTATTTTAGTACCCACTCCTTTGGTTTTTGTTACTCTCCTCCCAGAAGAGGTGAAGTTGTGTGGGGTATGACATATGCTTTTCATGTCCATATTCTCATGGTTGGACCAGTCTACTCTCCTACTATAGATATAAAATATTTAATGAGAAGTTAATCTTATCACTATTTCTAGATCATTATTTTTTCGATGAATTTACATCATTATTTTGTTGGGTTGATCTGTACTCTCATTTACTATACCTTGTCATATCAAATGATTTATCATTTTTGTATCTCTTACTACTTTTATTTCCAATATTCAGGGTGTCCTACTACGTATTTTCATATTCACTCCTTATTGGGATTTTCCCACATTTTTTTCCATACGCAAATGATAAATAAGTTGATCATGACTAAAAGGATCTTAGGGATATTAGTGATTAAACCACATAAAATGGCTGTAGATTGGGACCCAGGAGTAAGGATCTCTTGGCAGTTTTACTTTTCAGTTACTTCCATATTGTGGAACTTTTTTAGTTGTGTGCATATTTTTTTACCTTTTTGTAGTTTAATTTTCTATATGTGTACTTTTTAGAGGGTGATTCATGTTTGGTTTCATTTTTATAGATGTATTGTATATTGTTTTTCCATTCCCTGTGTACTTTTTTTTGAGTTGGTTGGGTTTGTGCATACAGGTTATTTGGAAAAGGCCTCCCTGAGTTTTTGAGCCTTCAGTGCCTATCACCACCCCTTGGCCTATAAATGTTGGCTTGGGGTAGTTGTGGCCCGAGCCCTATCCTGGTTCAGGTCATGAAAAAGTCATATCAGATGTGGTTTGACCCTTAGGATTTTGTTCGAATGATTCCCTAAATAAGTATTTTTTAGGTTTAGGGAAACATTTTCAATGTGTCTCGAGAGCGGCTCTCAGGCTAGGGAGTTCAATGAAAGTGTGGCAGCTGATATATATTATTCACTATGAACCTAATTACCTTCTTTTAAACTCACCATGTAGAGACATTTGTTGTAGGGAACTTTCATACTGGTATAATATAGGATTGAGTCCTTGATTATCCATCCTGAGCCATCTCCCCTTTATATTTGATATATATATATATATATATTCCAATTTGACTATGGTACTCTTTTATATGTTTCAGGATGCCACTATGACGATAACCAACCAAGATACTAGCCCCGATTCAAGAAGATTACCCTATAAATTATAGGGCCTTAGTTCATGATACATTGTATAATCCCCCTTCCTCCAAGGGTAGAGGTAGCAACACCTGCACCTGTTGAGTAGAAAAAATTACGAATATATTAGGATAAGGATTTGCATTGACCGAGTACACTACGCAATTTCCAGTGTCAGAGACCGCTGAGGTTCCATGGTGAGCTAGATCCTCAGGTAGTGGAGGAATGTCTAGAGTAAGTGGTCCTCCTATTTAGACTTGTTTGGACACCGATAGATCAGATGGAGGGTTTGGAAACCAGTATTTTCCATGGAGTAGATAGACATTGGTGGAGCCTAGTTACATAGATACATGATGAGTCGGTGCTCTCATGGGATGACATCTAGTAGCAATTTCTTGAGGAGTATTACCCCTCTTACATTCACATTGTTCGGATTTAGGATCTCTTATAGTTTTTAGTAGGGAGGGATGATGGTGTCAGGGTACACGACTACGTTTATAGGCCTTATATGGTAATCTCTAGACAATATCTATGACAACTACTTCTGAACATATAATTTTGATCAGGGACATCGAAGAGAGATCAATGATATCTTATTTCCATTAGACATCCTCACCTTTGTCAGGGTGCTGGAGCAGGAATTATTGAAAGAGATATTTCATTCAGAGGTATTTTAAACAGTTAGGTGTGGTAGTGGGTACAACAGAGATCAGAATTCTTTCGTAGCTAGTAGGCATTATTTGAAAAAATCTCAACATAAGGGATTTTCTCATGATTAGACTCAAGCATGTGGTTATGAATCCCTAGATCATCCCAAAGTGGGCTGGTGAAATGAATGTGATGGACGAGGTCCGATGGCCTATGACTAACTGAGTATATCAATTGAGAACTCGAGGCAGATAGTAGTTCGACAACATTGGCAGAGGCAGCTCCATGATCGGGGATCCTCCAGGAGGGGAAATGGTGGTCCCCCCGAGAGGTAGTGCTAGAATAGGATCATTAGGATTTAGATGTGGGGGATGACCTTATGAGGTATGTCCACCACCATTACCACCACAAAAGCAGGCCACATCAGGCACACAAAGCTGGTAGCCGTGGACAGTCGTAAGCTCTAGATGTCTACATTCTTGAAGCACATGATATAACAATAGGCACACTCTAGGAATCTTATACTTGTTTCAGTTGAAATTTTTAGAAATTGGATGATGTAATATTTTCTCCCTACTCCTTGCTTAAGGTTTTACGTGGGTGACGTGGGGAGTTGGTGTAACCTTGTGTCTGTTTTATTCGACACAGCATCAAATTCACGAGGAAGAGTGGTCCTTTCCCCACAAAGACGGTTTCTTGTGATGCGAGAAAAACCATGAGGTTGGATTAGTTCTGACCAAAGAGTATAGTATTGAGAGTAGGTGGATAAGTCCCTCTGAATTGTGCGTTATTGGGTGGGGTTGTACAGTTGAGTGTCAGAGCAGGTCCTGATATTCGCAGTGGAGTTTTTCTGCATGGATTCTTTTTTCATGAATTACAACATGTGGTTGTGGCAGAGTTTCTAGTGTGGGGTTACTCCTCTTCCAATATAGGTAAAGACATCAGGGGTATTCCATTTTATTTTGGTGTCTATCATCATGTAGTCTGTTGAGATTACTTGTCTGCCCTGTTTTTTGGTACCTTGTGTGATCAACATCAATATTGATACTGTATTTATTATGTATAGGTTATGGTGATGGAGACCCCACAAAGATAACTACATTACTCACTACTTGGTTCTAACCGTGGTAGTCTTCTCTTTGAGGATGTTGATACATTTCCCTCTCAGAGAAAAATTGCTGGTTTGTGCAGACCACCAGATTCTTAGGTACATCTTCACTCAAAGAGACTTGAACCTAAGGTGGTGATCCAGGTTGAAATTCCTATTTGACTATGACATTGTTATAGTCTATAATCCATGAAAGTGGAAACATTGTAGCAGATTCCCTTTGAAGGAATTCCAAGGATCACCTAGTGCAGGATGTTTTTGAGCAGTTAGCTTCCCTACAGCTAACCTTAATAGAGAATGAGGGTACAGCTTCCCTACAGTCTATATTGTTGAATCCTTCACTTCTTGAGCGTGAAAGAGAGTCTTAGTTTTCATGAATTGACTATGAAATATTATGTGACCATATATCCTTTTGTGAATCACCATATTGATATTATAAAGGAGGGAATCATGTGACCTTGTTCTAGGTAAAAAAGATGATTCCAATCATGTCGTGGAATATTGAGGTTTTGGTAAGGAAGGAAAACTATCCCCTCAATTTCATTAGGCCTTTCCAGAACATTTAAATGGATTGAGAGGGTTCCAACCACCATTCCCTTCTCCCGATAGTCGGAGTGGGTGCACAATGTTTTCCATGTGTCCCAACTGAGAAGATATGTGTGAGATCCTACGCATGTCATCCACATGAAAACTCCTTATGAGGACATAACATCTCTTTGGTTTGTAGGCGGTGGCAGTATAAAAATGTGTTGGAGTCCTTGGGAGATAGAGATCAAAGTGATCACTTAGTATCTTGATCGGATTCTCTAGTTTTGTTTTCAGGGATGATGATCCTGAAGGATGGAATGGTGTAAAAACCCTGTTTTTTGACATTGTCAGACTTTGGAATATTTATATATAAAAATCCAGAGTTAGGAATTGAGACGACATGCAATTTCGAGGCCTGATGTGGCTCGAATTAATTTTATTAAAATATTTAGTATATTTTATACTATACACATGACAAAAATAGGATATATCTTAAACGGTAGCTCAGATCAGAAATATGAGCGAACAATAGAGTCTGAATACTGGAATTTACCCTAGGAGTGGTATAACATTTGTCGACACGGGTCTTATTTAAAAAAAGTCCCCAAGGACGTAACCGTAAATAAAATTATTAAATAAAATCATTGTATTTTAAATGTTGTTTTTAATAACTTTTGAATTGGGACTCATATTAGAAATATGAGACAACCATATAGTTTATAAGGTGATTTTTACCTAAGAGTGACCTAAAGTGTGAGGGATATGTATGTTTGGATCCCGAAACAATTGGAAGGTGTGGTTATAAAGTTCCTTGACCTATTATAAATATTTGGTTAGGAAGATTTTCTAGGGTTTCCTTCTAACCTCAAACACTAATAGAAGAGCTCTCCCATTCCTCCTTTGGTGGATCAAAGAAAAATACTTGGATTGAGAAAAATCAAAACATGATGAATCGAAAAATATTCTCCTCCTTGGAATGCACGTTCTTCACCAAAAATTAATTCATGCTTGAGGTAGGACATTTGATTTATGGATTTTATCCCTACTTTGATTTTTTTGTCCTGAATTCTCTAAATGGGTTTATTATTTCAACACACATCTCATGATATGACAGAGATACATAAATATGGTTAACTTTCTTTTCGATCCTCAATGGGATTATTCAAATCATTAACCTCTTTTCTTTGTGATTATAAAAAATTTATTGTCAAATTAATCATCAGTATCTTCTCTTCACACTGTTACACCGCCTATTTCTTATAAATATATATATATATATATATATATATACGTGTATATATATATATTTTTTAATACACCATTTATCCCAATGATTGAAGGTCTAATGAAAAAGATATAAACAATGATGTTTATGAGGGGCATCAGATTAGGATGAGTAGGAGAAATCTGACATGAGCATGTGTCCAATTGGTGATGGTGTGGAATAGGGGTGTGATCGGTTTCTATTACTATAAAGAGTAGATGGAAACATCTATTAAGATGAAATGATCAGTTTTGATCACCATAGTTAGCATGATGTGTCGGCACAAGTGGCAGCTTGTTTTTCTGGGTTGCAATTGTTGAGGAGCAGTACACATTTAGGGTTTTATAAGGAATGGTTTGGAAATTGGATAAGGATGGTATGGGAGGGGATAATAATTAATGAAACAAAAAGGAAATACAAATCTAATGGGATATGGGGGATTCCTTCATGTACATGGAGGAAAAAGGGGAGGCACACCAATGTATACGTGAGAGGAAGGGGCTAGAAATAGCCATGTCGATTCCTTATCATAATATTATTTATTTGAGTTTTATGTTAACAATATTAATTACTGATATGTGTTGTCATGGAGAGAGAGATAGATAGAATTTTGTGGAGAGCCTCCCGTGTGGAGAAATGTGGGCAGGGGGATCATGTGTGCCCCTTTATTGAGTATAAAAAAGGCAATAATAATATATTTTATAGTAATTTTATTATTATTTTTGGTGTCAAATCAAAATTCATAAATAACTCCTCTATGTGATGTTAGATTAACAGAATATTAGAAGTAATGTGACACTGACTTATATACGGTATTTATAAGACCAATGTTGACTACATTGTGCTGAATCATCGAGAAGGTTAATAAAATGGATTTAAAATAATAATAATAATAATAATAATAATAATAATTTCTAATATTTATTCGAACGTAACACATACCTGGATCATCCTATTAACATTCCCTCTACATAAACAAGACCCTTATTTCAAGGTGGACCTTTTTACACTATTTTGAGAAATTTATGTTTCAAAAATGAGGCTTGGTGGCACGAAAAAACCAATAATAATAATAATAATATATTTAATATTATTTAGAGATTCTTGTATTGGTTGTATCTTCTACATCTGATGTTTGATTGACTCATCATCAGTGGAGTTGTAATCCTAGAATTGAGGTGGTTGTTTTAAAACTAATTTTGTGCACTTAAACCAAAATAATGGTGTGGTCCCCATGAGGCCCAGTTTATTAATTTGTGGTGAAATACATCTTTCTTACCAAGTGTCCATTTTGGGAAAATGAATACTTTATTGTATGTGTTGTTTCATGGCAATTAAAATGGTGTAATCTATATGATGTGTCCCAAAATCGATTTTTGGGCCTCACGAAGCACGTTTCATGTATTATGTAGGAAATTGTAGTTTTTTCACTGGGAGTCCGATTCAGGAAAATGAATAGTTGAACCTTTGTGCTATTCCACAAGGATCGAGACAGTGTGATCCATCTAGTTATCTTGGGTTGTTTGAAGAGACATGTCATTAGAGTTACATTTTACTTATTTGGATCAACAATGATAATTGTACACTCATCAGCCTTTTTTCTAGATATTTCAGGTACTTTGGACATACACATGCACGCCTTGGGGTACTTGATCGATGTTTTAGAACCCGAGTGGCTAGGAACACGGACAGGAAGCAAGGTAGGATGACCCGACGTGTGGGATCCATACATGGTGTTTACAAGTATGAATATTCTACCTTTCATATCTCCTTCTTCCATATGGGTATTTCAGATCATGAGTAGCCTATCTTGAGTGTTTTTACATGTATAACATGGTGATCCCCTCTGTGGTGGCTTTCAAGGTACGATATGAGATGTTCCTAGTGTGACACCTTTTAAGGAGATGTTCGATGAAGGAAGTGAACAAGAAATGATATAAGAGTCTTCTGAGTGGAATCCCCCTAACACATAATATCGTGGGTATTATATGATAATAAGAGTAGAATCCCCCACTGGCATGGATATGGGTCCTCTATTAGCTACTTTCAAGTGGAATCCCCTTAATGCACTAGGGAGAGGGTCCTTGATGACCAAGAGTGTAGTCCCCTAGACACATTAGGGTGTGGGTCCTCTAAGTCGACAATTAGAGTAGAATCCCCCTAACACACTAGGGTGTGGGTCCTATGAGATTACAATTATATTGTAAAACCCCTGATGCACTAGGGAATCGGTCCTCTATGATAACTATTGTAGGGGAATACCCCTAAAGCAATAGCATGTGGGTCCTATATATTGAGTTTCCTCTTTTCGGTTATGGATCATTGATGAGTCGTACATTAATGTTACATTTGACTCAAGACTAAGACGTGTTCTTTCCCTATTGAGATGCATCCTTATGACATGACCAGAAACTATGCAGGTGGGATATACCCTCCTAAAGCAGATAGTATCTAGGTGTAGTGATTGAGACTCTTTGACATGAAAGTTTAGGTAGACATGAGTGATAATGGGCACCATTGATGGTTACTTTTGGAACAATTGGCTTCACTTTTTCTTGGGATAATCTGTGAGATGAATATCCCCTTACTCTATTGTTTGGGCTTCCTTGGATGATAATATCTTTGTATCCTATTTAGTACCCACTCATTGGGTTTTGTTTACTCTCATTCCAAGAGGGGTGAAGACGCGCGGGGTATGCCAGGTGTTTTCTGTGTCTAGATTCTCATGGTTGGATGAGTCTACTCTCCTACTATAGGTAGTGAATACTAGATGAGAAGTTCATCTTTTCAACATTTCAAGATCCTTGTGTTTTTTATGTGTTTACTACACTCTCTTGTTGGGTTGATTTGTATTCTATTTTACGATTCCTTGTCCTATCTAATGATTTTTTATTCATTTTATCTCTTACTACTCCCCCTTATCCTTTTTGGGGTGTTCTAATATGAATTTTATACTCAAACCTTCATGGGATATGCACACACATATCATTCCACATGAATATGAATGACAGGTTGATCATGACTTCAGAAAATATTAGGGATATGGGTGCTTAGACGGTGTATAGTGCTCATAGCTTGGGACCCAGAAGCAAGGATCTCTCAACTATTTTACTTTTTAGTTACTAGTAGGTTGTGGAACTTCTCTGGCTGGGAATTTATTTTTTTACCTTTTCTTTTTAGTTTACTTTTCTATATGTCTATTGTTTACAGGTTGATGCATTTTTGGTTTCCTTTTTATACCTGTTTTGTATTTTGTTTTTCCTTTCCAACTTCACCTTTTCATTCAGTTCCCTACGTGTGTGCATACAGATTCTTAGGAAAAGGCCTCCATGAGTTTGTTGGGACTTCGGTTCATGTCACCACCCCCTGGCCTATGGAGGTGGTCTTGGGGTATTTGTGGAAAAAGACCCAGCATGGGTTGGTTCGTGACACATAAATACAATGACATAAAAGATAAGATAATGGGTCAAGGTTTCCAAAACCTTTAATCATATGTATAAAAAACATAAAGGAACTATTCTATAAATAAAAAATTAATATATTAATCCAAAGGTTTGTATTCCCATAATTTCTATGAAAATATCCTTAAACATGATGAGATCCCATCAAATAAAACCTAAAAAATAGTTTAATACATTGAACATATTGTCAACCTTAAAATCAAAAACCCATGATGGTTTCCATAATTTTAATGTTAAAAATATATGAAGACATATATACTTTAGAAATTTAACACAATCCAAATATGTTTTGGAATTTTTTTTACAAAAAATACAATTGGTTAAAATAATTTAGTGTTTATTTTTTTAATCTCAATACATAAATTCTAGAACACTTTTACTTAAAAAAAGGTCCTTCATTGGTCTATACATTGACATTTAAAGTCAATATCTGACTCAAATAAATCCCAGGATCCCAATATTCAAGATAATTAACTATAAATGGATTCCTAGAATAAAATTTGTTTCTCTCCGTAGAACTCCTCACTTTTCATTGACAATTATTTTCTCTATATCATTATTTTATAGGCATAAACCATTTTATAGTTCCTTAGATAAGTTTTCTTAGGCATATATTTCTATAATATTAACATGAAGAAAATTTATCCCCTTTCCCTCCATAGTGACCACCATGTGAGCTCTTAGAGGACTTTTCCATTCTCTTCTTAGGTGATTCTATGAGTTGGTTAAGGTATATAATGTTAATCATATATCATGATAATTAATTTCTCCAAATCACAATATCTTTCACTCATGTAATAATCCTAATTGGTTTCTCATAGTCACCACATTTCCCATTTTATTCAATGTTAACAAGATTCTATCAGGTTTTAGACATTGAATAAAACTATAAAGTATAGTGTCATCAATAATAAAAATTGTGGTAAAATCATATTATTATATATAGGATGTCTAAATCATGACACATTATTTTCAATATTAGATACCGTACGATTAACATAGGATTTTCATTTTCATTGTCTATTCAAATCATTCATAAATATTTTTAATAAAATTTTTTTATTGTCATAAGAATATTCTCTATGAGTGTAAAACCAAGTACACAGTAAATCCTATTGTTGTGGACTAAGTAAAAATCAAGTGAAACCTCAATTTTCCCATTCAATATTGATTATACCTATGTAAAACTATTACAGAACTATATCCCTTAGTAGTATCTAGACAATGATTTATTTCTAGTAATATATCTTAATATATTCCTCCCTAGATAAATAGGATGTTATTCTATAATTTTCCTCAAATTCCATCATAGGGTTATATCTCCCAATCTATAGTTTTTACAACTATGTTCCCAAGCTTTCTATAAAGACAACTCTGATTCAATCTATAAATAATCTGACCCCATTAGCCTAGATTCAATGGTTATATTATTACTCTTTCATAAGATACAAGTCATCAAATACCAAAATACCAGATAGTTTTATTGTATTGGTAAACTATAAATATACTTAAATATTTCATTGAATTAAAAAAATGAAACAAAAAATATTTTAAGGAAAAAAATTATGAATTCTTGAACACATTCAAATATTTTTTTTTCATATTATAGGGAAGTGAAATAAAATAAGTGTGATATCATATACTCATTAAGAGTTAAATAAATTAGAAGTTATCAAAAATAAATAAATCATAATGAATAATGTGAAATAAATATGGTATGGTAAATATTAAAAATCATAAAACATTTAATCAATAAATTGATGACCAAAATTACATAATGAATAATAAATAAGAAATGGTAAATAACTAAACACACATGTCATTTTATCAGTAACTTGAGCACAAAAAGCATCCAGGAATAATATTAATTCAATAATCTCAAGGAAAATAATAACTAACATCTTAATGAAGTAAATGAATAATATTGGAAATTTGTATCTCATAAATTATGATATCTACTTCATCAATTTAGTTTAGAAGATTGTTTAAAAATATGTGTAAAACCCAATTTAATTCTATATTATTGATTCGCCTGATGAGACTATTGATGCATCGAGGGGATATATAATATTGTATCCCACTCATCACAACTTGTATAATTAATTCCTCAAATATCAAATGATCAATTTAATTAATGAGGTAAATTCCTTATCATTAAATGTCTATATTTAATAAAGAATATGGATTATCAATATTTCCACAAAAAATCAAATATCATTCAAAATAGAACACCATGTGTAGAAATGATATATGATTCCGGTAATAAGAATATCCATGATAAATAATATGGATAAATAGGGGAAATATATTTACAAATGATCATATAAATGATAATATTTTAAGGGGAAGTAAATTGTTACAAAAAATAATCAATAATGAGTTATTTGATGCATTCCCTATTCAAATTGACTCTAAACCATTCAGATAAATAATAAGAAATGTTTCATTATTACAAATCTCTAGTTGATTTTATGTAAAATAATGTTTTATCATCATTAATGAATAAAAATACCATAAAATGATCTTTAAAAAAATCTAGAGGAAAATATTCTTTAACATTTACATCCATTTATGAAAAATATAAGTATATAAATTATTTGGGATTTTTTTTTAAAAATTATTTGTAAAATTATAAAAAAAATATTCAAATAAATGATTGGTAATTATTTTGTGAAAGTTCAATTGATTAGGATTACGTTAAAATATATATTGTTTTCATATTTCTATATGAAAAGTAAAAATTACCTTATTTAGAAAAAACGAATGTTCCTAATGATTTTTTAAATGGTTATTATGTGTAAAAATGAATTTAAAAAAATATATATTTCTGAATTTTTTTTAGAAAAACTTTATTTGGAAGAAAATGATTTTTTATCGAAGATAGAAATGAAGTTTGATTATATAAAATTCATTTTCTAAATAATTATTGGTACCGAAGAGTAGAAAATAGTGATATTAATTGAAAACAACATGATTAACCAAAGGATAAAAAATAAAATTGAGTTATTGTAAATTTATTGAATAATTTCCTTCAATAGAAACTCAACCATAAACAATCACAATTAAAAATTAGATTGAACAATAAATATCTAAGCACTTTTAAAAAATTTTAATCATAAGATTCATGAAAGGAATAAAATCAAATTATAGGTTAAATACCATGAATAAAAATAGCCTCATGATATAATATATCTAAGGGGTGTTATATAAACCTTATAAGAGAATATTGGTATATAAAATTGCATATGTCCGAAAGAAGACATTTTTAGATGAGAAACCCATACAATGATTATAATATTGAAGTGGGAATTAATAAATTAATTTAATTAGTGTATAAAATGTTAATCAACCTAAAAAAATTTAAATACAATATAATATATTCATATTTAATTACACAAATAACTTATAATATCAAAGACAATGAATATATAATATAACCTAATGAATATAAATTGACTTATGAAATCATTAAAACATGGTAATTTTCAAGTAAAAGCCCATTTTATGAAATAATTAATATTAAAAGTTAAAATTCCATGAAATATGAATGATCCATTATATTAATGTTATAATTTATATTATATAAACACTCTAAATAAATTATTTTCATAAAATTACTAAATTTCTTTAATAAAAGGAAATTCAGACAAAATCCATAACCGCATGCTTCTTTTTAGTTGAACACACTTTAACCTCATGTATACTGGTTTTAAGAATGATATTAATTTATATAATAACAATATTCATGTACATGATATCATATAATATTCTCTTATAATATTCTACCGCTCGTTCATTAAAAAAATTTATTGTTACTATTATTTTGGTTCTTAATTGTCTTGTTTTCTCATCTGTATTTGTTAATGAATGTCACAATTCTTGTGTATAATATATAGTTCTATTATCTATAGAATGATATTAATGTTATAAATTTCATATTTACATATTATATTTATCTTTAAAACCATTTTTGAAATTTTTACATGGAAACTGAGTTGTATCGATTCATGGAAATGGTAGGTCATACACATGAACGAGCGATGATATCATTCCATTAATTAGAGAAAGGGAAAGGAAGTGGATGGTTTATTAATATTAAATAATTTATTTATTTTCATATTTTTTATATATGTTCCTTATTTCTATAATTATGATTATCCATGTGATTTGATGATGGAAAATAATATTACATCGATTTGTGAGGTGGTAGTCTGTCGTACACATGAGCGGTGACTTTGTATCCCATTTGATGAGGTGGATATGAATAAATACTATTCTATAAAAAATAACATATAATAATATGTTAGGTATTTATGTTATTATATTTTATGTTTTAATGAATTATAGAATGTGTAAAAATAATAATAAAAAACAAATAGCTTAGTGAGGACAATTACCTTTTCTTCGAAGAACGCCCTTCATATCTCTTTTTATAAGCCCTAGGGTTGGTATTTTAGGAAGAAAAGATGATATAAAATCCGTATAAGGGTATTTGAGAGTTTTATTAAGGTTTCTATAGACAAATTTCTTGAGATATCTGAATAAATTAGGGGTCATATTTCCCTTTTAAAATTGAGGAGGATTAGAATTTCGGTAAATGCACAAAAAATTTCAATAATGGGTAGTCACTCTCAGTGAAAGTTCCTCCAAAATTGAAAAATAATTTTTTGTATGAAATTAAAGGTTGATAATAACCATCATATCATAAAAATAAACATGTTTGGATCGTTTTATTCCATTATCCTCTATGTTTATTTACACTTACCATTTTAGTTTTCACCGATATAACTAGATTTCTAAACATAGGTAATTATTCCCTTAAGTCTAAAATAAATTGAGCATTATTATATAATATGTACTAACTTATTCTAAATATAAAATAGAAGTTTTCAAATAAAAATCCCACATGTACGAAAAATTATTTTTAACAAAAACATATGTAAAATGAAAAACCCCATTTTTTCCTTAATTGTCATTAATAAATTCTTTTGTATTTACTATTCATTTAGATCAAATATTAAGTTGAAATTATTATATAATAATATTTATTATCATTCCAAATATTGAATCCATTTTATGTAATTAAATTCAAATAACTGGTGAGATTTAATTTAAAAAAAACTGGTAAATTTTGTTAAAAAAAGATTTATCAAGAAAATAATTTTTAAGCATGAGATTATATTATATTAACTATATGAATAGTGAGAATAAATATATGAATAAAAATAAATACATATATATATACATAAAATATTAATTTAATATAAATATTATTTATTCAGGGTAATTTTAATTTATTATATTTGCGGAGGCTTATAAATTTAATGATTGTTTTCATAAAAAATATATTTTTAAGCATAAAAGTATACAGGTAATTGAAAATGTTATAAAATGATTCTAACATAATGAATTAGATTAAAAATAACTATATAATACATATTTCATTTTTAAAACAAAATATAATCATAATTGGTCTATAAATTTACTTAATTTAATGAAATTAATTTAGAGTATTTTGAATAATCGGTATTTGTCATATATAAAATTGAACACAATTTACTTAATTTAAAATCACAAGGTTGTTTGTAGAAAATTATATTTATAATAATAAACTAATTCAAAATAAATATACATTAAGATATTGTTGTGTTACATTCTCTCCACATTTAATAAATTGAGTCTTTGAAATTTGAAATTGAATTAGAGAATTACGGGTTTTAAATTTGAAAATTAATTTGTTGAAAATCATAACTGTAAATTGGGTTAACAAAAATTCATTTTTATATTTGTAAAGGGAAACACAAAAGTTATCTTGAATAACACATAACTTGGATTCTATATAACAAAACATTAGTGGGATGTGTAAAGATAGACATGTGACAAAAACATAAATAATTATGGGGAGTGATAGAGATAATTAATCATAAGAAGTTGAATAATAAATAGATAATCAATAACTACAAAGTCATAAATCTATGATGAGTTAAAAGGCCATTGATTCATCAGATATGAATGTAATCAAATAATATTTTTGTTTTATGATTGTTTTTCTAGATTTGATAAATTATTTTACCATCTTGATAGAGAAAACCATAAGATATAATCACTTAATATATTTTTATTTTCATAAGAACAATTTCACCCTTTGGTTCTTAATTGATCTATTTACACATCATCTCGTACACCAAGAAATTATAATCCAAAATGAATTCTAATGTCTGAATAACTAATATTAACTTTTGACAGATCGTTGGAAACATAAAATTGATAATTATTTCTATATCTCTCTAAATTTTTCTAATACAAATATGGTTAGTATAATTTATCCGAAATATTTCACAAATATCTAAACCTATAATGTGACACCACCGGTTCAAAGTTAAAATATATCTAAAAATCATTTCATTAAAAAAAATTATATAATAACCAAAACATCTCATAACCCAGTGGTAGGTGCTAAACCCCTATTTACCTTTAGTTATGGATTTAATCTGATGGCCTCACCAGAGATAATGGGTTTTCACCCAACATGTAGTTTTTTATTTTTCCAAAACTATATTAATGTAATTCCAATAACATTCCAAAATTTTGATGACCAATAATTCCTACAAAATTAATGATATGATATTTTTTAAAGGTCACCAATATCATTATTATTATTTCCTCAAAATGTAATGGCATTATTCCTTAAATAAATTCTTATTATACTAAGCCAATGGTTTGTATTTCAAAAAATATCTCAAAAAAATTAATCATGATAGGAACCCATCACATATAATCTAAAAAATGTTTTAAAAAAACATTGATGTTACAATAAAACATAATCTCATAAAACCATGATGGTATCCATAATTTTAGAGTAAATCTTAGGTGAATCCATATATGCTTCCAAATATTATCATAATCATTATATTTTTCATGATTCTTATAACCATAATGTCATTGATAAAATAAATTCAATAATTTAATTCTTTAATAATAATATATTAGTACATCAACCATTTTACATAAACATATGACCTTCCATGGTATTGGAGTTAACTTATAAAAATTGGTATTGACTTAGAAAATTCTCAGGATCCCCACATTCAAGAAAAATAACTTTAAATGGATTCTTTGGATTAAGTTTATTTCTCCACATTGAACTCATAAATTTTCCACAATAATTAAATGTTCAATTACCATCTTGTAAACCCTTAAAATATTTTCAAATTTCGTTGATTCATTCTCTTGGGAGTATCATTCAACATTAATGACATGAAGGAAGTAAATTGATTTTTCATTTATGGCCTCTGTCACTCAATGTCTTAATGGATTCCGTCCTTTTATTATATGTTGAGTCCAATATTCGGTTACATTATGGATTTTCAATCATATGTCATGATAACTGATTAGGAATAGTCATGATACCATTCACTCCAGAAATCATCCCATTTTTTATCTTAATCACTAAAATTTTCACCATATTTAATTTTAATATAATTCCTTCAGGTTCCCATCATTTACTAAAACCAAAAATAATAGTGTGAGTTTTAGTAATCTTAGTATAAAACCATATAATCATTTATAGGATTTATAAATTGTGATACCTTATTTTCAATATAATACAACATTGTTTTAACCTTTTTTATTCATTTTCATAGTCTATTCAAATACTTCATAATGGTTTCAATAAAAATATGAATTATCAGAAGCATATAACCCATCAATGTCAAAAAAAATCACAATAAGGCATGTTATAATGAACCAGGTGATGATTAAGTAAAATCCTAATATATCCTTTTTGGAGTTATTACACCTATGTACAACTATACCAGATCATTTTCCACTTGTAGTATATAGGAAGGTATGTATTATTGTAAAATAACACAATCTCTCCCTTACTAAAAAATTTGGATGTTCTTCAATACTTGTCAAAAAATAATCATAGGGTTATGTCCCTAATCTATTTTTTCCAAAATCCAGTTCCCAATGTTTCTTCTAAACATCCTTGGATACCAACTATAAAGACCCTGACCCCAATATCCTACAATTATTGATTACATTATAACATTTGAATAAGATACAAGTGATCACATGCCAAATGACATAAGAGTTTAATATTCTAGGTGAACTAGAAACTTATTTTATTCTTGTATTAAATTTTTAAACATGAAATAAAATATTATGAAATTATGGATTTTAAATCATTGGAATCATCCACCAACTCTTTCCTTGTATCATGGGGAAATGAAATAAAATAATTGTGAGCTCATATTCATAGTTAGAGTTACGTAACTCTGAATCTATGATAAATAAATAATTCATCGTCAATATATAATGCCAATTTTCTAAATGTATATTCAAATTAATCAATAAGATGACTATGATGATTGGATAAGTCATAATCAATATAGAAAGGTAAATAACTTAACACAAATCCCATTTAATCAATAACTTGAGCTCAAACATCCATTTATAATATTAATACAATAACATAACATATTATAATTACTGAATTATTAATGGAGGAAATGATTAATGTTGGATATCAAGATCTCATACATCATGATATATATACTCTAAATAAATTTCAGATGGTGGTTTAAAACTGTTGGAAAAATCCCATTTAATGATGAATTGTGAATTCACCTCATGAGACTATTAACACATTGATGGGCTATATAATTATGGGACCCACATTTCACATTATGTCCCTTGCATTCCTCATATATAAAAAGATAAATTTAATTAATGAACAATATTACTTATCAATAAATTTTTGTAATTTATAAAACATGCATAATATCAATATTTCCCCACTTAATCATATAAAATTCAAAGTAAAACACACTGTTTATAAATTATATAAAGTTTACATAATATTAATATCTATGATAAATAATATTGATATTGAGGAAAAATTCAATGTCCAATAATTCAGGAGGAGGCACAATTTCTAGGGTACTGTAGTAGTACTGTTGCAGGTACTTTAACGGGAACTATAGTAGGCACTGTTGGGCACTGTAGCAGCCGGAAAGTCTCCCCCATTTGGGCCATCGGGCCACCGATTTGGTATTCGAGGCCTATAAAGCCTTCTGGTCACCCAATCCTTCTGGCCAGTAAGGCCTTTGGGCCACCTCAAGGTCTTTGGGCCAACTTTAGTGCATATGAAATCTAGACAACCCACAAGGAACAAGCTCTATAAGGAGGATGAGAAAGTACATTTCACCATAGCAGAAGTTACACAGATCTAAATAATGAGAGGGTATGGAACCTTCCATCAGGACAAGCCTGTGCATGCACTAGATAGCCTAGCCTAACAGCCATGCGAAGGTGGAGAGATGATTTTTTGATGAATGTGATGGGGAGGAGAAGTTCCACATAGTTAGTCTGGGTTTTATGTAATGTTTGAATCCTATGGGCAATTAATTCCTCTAAGGACAAAGGTCCATGTAATAATTACACCTATTGGCCTTTTAAGGGTTCCACCTCACCCCTTGAAAGGTAGATTTTCAAAAATCAATAAAAAATGAAGGCCTTCGGGCCATTGGATGAAAATAAAGTGAACATTTAAAGGGATAGTTAAATATTAACAAAATTAATCAAAAAAAATAATTTAAATAATTTTCCTATTCAAACTGATCATAAACCATCCATATAATGAATAAGTTTAGTGTCATTACAATACATATTCAATTAAGTTTATTTAAAATAAATAGGTGTTATCATTGATGAATAGAAATACCATAATATGATATTTAAAAATATTAATAAGGAAAATATATTTTAAACATATAAATCCATTAAAAATATTATAAACAAGAGTATTAGGAAAAAATATTCTTTAAAAAATAACCATTTAAACTTGAAAATGAATTTTAAAATATATTTCTAGTTATAATATAAGGAATGTAATTTTCATTCCGAGTAAGATGAAAAATGAAAACTTTAACATTTTTTATGTAATGTTCAGAATACATTCCTTAAAAAATGATAGGAATATTCATTTTTAGATATTTTTAAAAAACTCAATTATGGGTTAAAATTAATTTAGACAATCATTGTAAAACATTTTTCAAAACATTTTTATAAAACAAAAATATTAAAGAAAAACATTTTCAAATGAATAAAGAAATGTTATCGGCTATTATAAAAAATAATTTCTCAATAATATTAATTACCATATAGATAAAAATATAAATATTACTTGAAAAATTCATGAATAACCATAGAAGTCTAAATTTAGCAAGTTTTATTAGAAAATTATCAAATACTTTCCTTCAATGTAATGTCGAGTATAACAATCCCAAATAAAATGGGATTGAAACATAAATATATTAAAACATTCATATATTCTAAATCGAATGCCCCATGAAAATAAAAAAATCAAAAAAAAACTTTAAATTACATTAATATAAATATATTGATGATATAACATATCTATGGGGTAGTTTATACACCTCATAAAAGAATATAGGTCTATAATATGACATATATCCCAATGAAGATAATTTGAGATGAGTAGCCCATATAAAAATCATCATATTGAAGTGAAAATTAATAAATTAATTTATTATGTGTTGTAAATTAAGTAAAACATTAAATTGATGGAAATAAAATATACTATAATCAAAATTAATTACCCATATATTCTAGTATTATCAAATATATTGAATATGTAATATATTCCAATAAAATGAAATTATGTTGTGAAATTATCTACCATTGAAACATTTCATTACAAATCCACTTGATTGAAATAATTCAAATTAAAACATAAAATATCCTAAAGTAAGAAGGATTAATGATATTTTATGTGAAATGGATAGTATCTACTCCCCAAAAATAAATTTGGTTCATATCATTACAATATTTCTTAATGTAAGGAAATTGACATAAAATATTATACCTCATGAATCCTTTGGGATGAACTTGGTTACACCTAATTTATATTTTTTAATGAATTTTATTGATTATAATTTATCCCTATTAATTTTTATAATATCTTTTATTATACTCTTTTAATAATTTACCACTCATTCGTTAATAATATTTTATTATTACTATTGTTTTCGGTGTTAATTTCCTTTTTTTCTCATAAATGTTTTGTCATGGAAATTATGTTTCTTGCATATAGGATATAATTCCATCATATACATAAAGATATTAATGTTATTAATATAGTATTTACTTATTTTTTTCATTTCTATAAATATTTCTGAATTTTAGACATTGAAAATGAGTCACATCACTTTGTGGATAAGGCCCCTCATAAGTACACACGAGCGATAATATCATTCTCATAATAGATGAGAGGGTAAGAAATTAAATGTTATATTAGTTCAATATAGGTAATGTCATTTAATATTTGTAATATATATTCATTATTTCAATCAATATGACTATCCATGCGAGTTAGTGATGGAAAAATAATTACATCAATTCATACGTGGTAGTCTGTCAAACACATGAGCGATGGATTTTTTTCCTATTTTATAGATAAAGAAATGGACAAATATTATTACAAAAAAATATCAACTAATTATATAGTATATATTTTTGTTATTATATCTGAAGATTTAATAAATAATTTAAGGTGAAAAAAAGAATAAATAAAAAGAAATAGCTTAGTGAAGATTATTTTCTTCTCTTAGAAGAAAATACATTGGATTTATTAATAAATACCATAGGGTTGGTATTTCCAGAAGACCGGTAGTACTATAATGTTTCTATGGGTGTTTTTTAGTAATTATTTTATGGTTTTTTCAAAAAAAAATGGCGAGTTATCTTTGATGAATTGAGGGGAGGGAGTGCCCTTTTACAATTGAGGGGGAGTGGAATTTTGTAAATACCTAAAACTATTTAGTAAGGGGAAGTCACTCTTACACAAAGTACCTTAAAAAATTAAAAAATAATATATTTTAGGGATGTAAATTTTAATAAAAATCCTAACCTTATTAAAATAAACATGTATTAAACATGTTATTCCATTTTCCTCAAACATGATTAAATTTTACTATTAATGTTTTCTCTAATATAACTAGTTTTTTCAACATGGGTAATTAATAATTTAAGAATGAAATAAATTTATAAATATTAAATTATTTTCAAAAACTAATTATTAATATTAAATCCAATATATAAAATTATTATTCAATGTTTTTTGGAAAATTAATTTTACCAAAAGTGCATGTAATGTGGAAAATCGCAAGTTAAATTTAATTCATGTAAATAAATTTTACCCATTTATAAATCCTTATAATAAAAAATTAATTATAATTTGTAGGATATAGTACCCTAGAATCAACTTAGGTATACTTTATGATAATATTTATTCAATTTTTGAATATTAATAAACTTGGTTTCACATCAAGATTGTTCTTTTACAAGAAATAGTATGTGATAATGTCAAAAGGGTGGTTATCGCACTAAAATGTCATAATAGATCCCCATTATGATGAGAACCCATAAGTTCCATGATAGTATTCTTAAATATATAATTTATAACTATATGAATCCCATTTAAGGGAAAAATGATATTGGCTATCATGGGTGGAGACTCATAGGATATTGAGTCACTTTATCTTGGTGTACATCCTTGGTAATATATAGTGTAAGAAATTATTAGAATTGGAACCACCAGTTGTAAATAAAAATTTATATGTATAATTGGATGTTTCTATCTGTGGATGCGTGTATTGGACCATGTACCTTAATATTATTTGTATTCTATGTTATGAGTAATGTACTTCGATGTATTCATGAAAACTCTGATGATATATGTTCACAATGATGTAGGATATATTTGGTGCACCATGAGTAATATTTAGTTAATGAATAATGAAATAAATGATTTACCTCTTCTATTATTTAATAAAAAATTATATCTTAATAGATTTGATGGAAATTATATAGCCTAATTAAATCCATGGCCATAGTTTTATGTATGAATGTTCAGTTTTTGGGATGTCAATAAAAGATATGTCGATTACACATGTTGATGGAAACAACATGCAACCTACTTGACTAGATATTCTGAGATAAAGGGATTATATTTTATGTCGAGCATCAATATATGTTTTTATGAAATTTTTTCATTAACTTTATCCTCTATGGGTTCCTTGGTGTATTGTATATGTTTATGAAGGAATTTAGGCTACATTAAATAATTCCACTGAGAAATATACTTAATGGGTCTCACACTAAGAGTGTCTAAAACCTCAGTTAAATAATATTAATTTTTATTACATTAATAATTGAATTAATATTATTCCATTAAATGGTTTAAAAATTAATCATTTTTACTTGATAAAATATTTACCATCACTAGTAATTCAAGAAAATATTTAGTGAGCACAATGTTTAAAAAAATTAATTTTTAATTTACTGAATATAATAATTATTAATTTATTAGAGAATAATGAAGTGATTTTTATTTATTAAATAAATATTAATTTTTCATTGTCTGAAGGATATTGTGGAGGAATGGAGGACCAGTTTTAATTTTCCTGTGATAAATAATATTTAACTTAATTCATTTGCTTTTCCCATATCAGGAAATATTACTTATATTATTATTATAACATACCTGTGTTCCAAAAGAATTAAAAATAATATGAAGTGAATGTGTAAAATTATTATTTTACAATCCTCATAGTATATAACCCCGAATATATTATTTCCTTAGGGTTACCAATTTCAATTGGTTGTGCACATTGGAATCTCGAGATAATTCTATCAAATTCATAGAGATTTAACTCTCTAAAACACTCTCAACGATGGTGAGATATCCTCTTCTACCACCACTCTCATGTCTAGATAAATAATATAAAATGCTTCTTTTGAAAGTTATAAGGGCGGTCAACGGTGAATGACACATGTTTCAAGGACTATCGCACTAGCACCTGTAGATTACGATGATGATATTCAGAGGTTCATGGATCACATGTAGATCACCAGTAGATGGAATATACTTGTGATTCCTATAATGAAATAGTGGAATAAAGTTTATACATATTAATATCCATGAATAAATAACTAATTAATTATAATTTAATTATTTAATTGTTTGAATTAATTATAAATAATATGTCATGATCTTATATCTAGGTTCCAGCATTCAATCTTCAATTATTATTTGATTTATTTCCATTAATCGTAACATTAATCATTGTATAAATCTCAGATTAATCATTAATTATGAAAAAAAGGCAAGTTGGGATTTCGTCATCTGGTGCTTCCAATGCACCCAAACACTTATAAGTGGATTCAAAGAAGTATAATAATTTTTTCTAATAATTTAAATATTATATATTGATTTATTCTTTTATCATTAGATTTTAATTATATATTAATAATTTTGTAATCCGAATTATGAGAACTCATCTTCTTATTCATCGTAATTGTCATAAATACAATAAAATTGATTAATTTTAATAAAAAATATTTTAGAAGAACTCATTAGGTGGTACTAAGGATTCTATTAGGATATCATAAGTGTACATAATGTGTCGACCATTAGTACATGTCTTGTAATCAAGTTCAATTCAAAAAAAATTCAAAATTAATTTGATTCATGTGAATTTGTTACTTGTGGTGTTTATTTAAATAAATTATTCTTTGAATAGTCCATCCTAGTGCATGGTCATCTAGACTACACATTGTTTAACATCTTTACAAAATATGTTGTTCTTTATTCGAATATGGGTTGTGTATTTTTGTACAGGACCTGCATGAATAATGACCATGTAACTCAAAGACCACATTCCATGAAGCACATATACACACCATGTACACAATTATTTTACATGGAATAGATACACACCATTTCCCAATGTGCGATCCATAGATAGAGGATGAGAAAAATACAAACCATGTAGTAGGATATTACACTCTGTGTATATTACCAAATTACATAGAATAAAAATTTATTAATTTTACTAATTAAATCATAAAAATATGTGTTCCATGTGGGAATTAATTTTATGGTTTACACTATGTAACATGATATATATATATAAATATATTAAATTTATAATTAATTTTTTTCATAATGTTCAAAACTACGTATAGTTTAAAATTAATAATACATTTAATAATCTATGCACATTTAAACATAAACCTTTATACAAATATCATTTGTTCCATGTGTTCATTATGTTGATAGTATATTACTTGTAATTCTGTGGTAATATGTGTATTCCACATGTCGCGTGAGTAAACGATATATTTATATAATATTAGTTTAGTAGTTTGGATGGGTACTCACAATGTTAACTCCAAGGTACGTCTTTGTACATAGTTAATTTGGAATAAATTTATTTTATTTTTAAAAAAATGTGATGTATGAGAATCCAATGAAAAAGTAGATGAAAATTAATATAAACAAAATGTTTAATTAAATAATATAATTATTCGTTTCGATCATGATTTATCTTCAATAACAAATGATTAGAATTGAATGATATTTTTAATTAATGTGTAATTTTTTTATATATGTGTATGATAAAGACAATATCCCATAATTTTTTATTGAGAAATTTTCTTTAAATTTGTTATAAAATTTAATTGATAGTTTTTGTATCATCCCTTTTCATAATATGTAAGGTCCAATAAGCCCGTGGATTATTTTACACAAACCCCATAACTAATTCTTTGGTTCCCCTTACCATTGTGTTTTCAAATTCATATATAATGGATGTATCTCCTAGGGTAGTGGAGGTTGTTCATGTTTGGATTAGAGGTGAAAGTGATCAAGGTGATACATAGGTGGATAGGTTCAAGGCTACAACATAAAGAAAAAAATGGTTCAGCTTTTTTTCACATAGGAAGAGGGTTGATTTATAATCATCCATTTAAAAGAACCATTTTTAAAATCTATTGATCATACCACTTTATTATTTCATTTTTTCAAGTTTTGTGGTTATTTCATTACGTATTTTTTTCATAACCCCATGAATTAATAAATTAATGAGCATGAAAGGTAGAACTAATATAAATTGGCTTTTGTGTAAATTTTATCAAATACATGGTTAAACAATTAATTAAATCTAATATTAATGTGCATGTTATCAAGATAAAATATGAAATTAACAAATTAATTTATAATCCTTAAATTATATATATATTTAGTTGGTATTTACTTATACAACTTATGTTAAAATCAAAACATAGTTCAAAGTTCATAATCGTTCAAATTTAGAGTTCTTTTAATTATCAATAAATTTTTAGTGACCCTAACCCTAGTATCCTAGAGTTGGTTTTTACTTTAATACATTTTTATAATATACAAGGAATCACATCCTAAAGGACAGAAAAGTTTTGTAGTCTTGGTAATCTAGAGTCATATATTATTCCCATATTACATTTCAATAAAAAAATTACAACACATATTTTTTTTGAGTATATCATTATTTAATATAGAATATACTTTCATATTATTCATAATAAACATCATGGATTCCTAATTAAAGGAAACTAAATAACGGTGATCTCAAATGCTCAAAAAGGGTTAATTGCGTGGAAGCTACTATATATCCATAAGCATTATCAATATTGAAAGATAAATAATAGAACACACATAAAATTTAATGAATATAATTAATATAATAACTTGATAATGTATAATGAATTTGCAAGTGTAAAAAACTGAAATCAAATTCAATATAATCAATAAACTAAAAATTAATTTCACTTATATATAATATGATTGTGAAGATATTGTGGATAATAATAACTAAATTATTAGTGAAGTAAATGCATAATTATTGGACATCATTACTTTGGAAAATGATACTTATAAAGGTAATACCATTTACAAGATGGTTTAAAACTACTAGTTATAAACCGATTCGATTTGGCCAACTATACTTATATTGTTAACATCATTCACAAGACAGTTTAAAACTAATGGGTACAAACTCAATGGGTTTATCAAAATTATTTGTATCATGAGACATATTACAGAATCAAGGGGGGGTTTTAGTAAATATTCCCCACCTATAAATTAATGTCTAAAGAACTCATCATATATAAAATAATCGATATAATTCTTAAACAATGTTTCTTATCCAAAAATATATATATATTGAGTAAAATATATGGATTTATCGATTTTTCCCATGTCAGTAAAATAAAATTCATTGTAAAAAACCGTATGTATAAATGATATATGGTTTATGAAATAAACATATCCATGATAAATAATATTGATATTTAAATTAAATTAAATTTCCACTGGAATGTGATTAATTCAAGGGGAAGTTAATGACTAAAAAATGAATCAAGGAACTGAATGTCAATACCTTTGTCAAAATTATCATAAAAATATTGGGTAAGAATAAATATGATATAAATATAAAATATATCCATTTGAGTCAGAATACATTGTTTTTTCTTTGATGAATATAAATACCATAAAAGATCATTAAAAAAATTATTGAGGAAAATAATTAATTCATTTTAAAAATAAAATTTTAAAACTAGAATTTCACAAAAAAAAATTAAAAAAAAATTCATTGAAAAGAATATTTGAAAATTATAAATTATTCAATGAAACATTTTAGGGGTCAAGATAGCTATAAAATATGATCAGGTCATACACATTAAAACAATTATTCCTTTAACATTTTTAGTAAAAGTCAAACACAAATATTTTTGAAAACAACAAAAAGATTCCTTTAAAAAATTAAAAGTAAATATTGGTAAAAATATTTGTATAAAATCATTTTTAAAATGTTAAAAGAATTTTTTAAACCCTAAATACAAAACATGTTTTTTGAAGAAAATGGGTTTTGGACTACAGTAAGAAATGATATCAGATTTTCTTCAAAAAAAGCTCAAATATTTTAAGTAACAAAGAGTATAAAAAATAGAAATAATTCTTTGAAATATCATGAAGAAATATAGTGTGGTAAAATTAAATGGTTTTATTAGGAAATTTACAAATAATTTCCTTCAACTGATAATCATGAATAAATAATCTCGATGAGAATAATATTGTAAAATGAACCCATAAAATGATCATAACATTGAATTTGGAATTATTCAGTGAATTTATTATTCATATAAAATAAATATACAAATACACCACGTGTAAATAAAAAATAATATTAAATAAAATAAATTTTCACAAAATATTAGAATACCAAAGACATTGAAAAAGTAATATAACCCAAAGAAAAAAAATTAAGTTATAAAATTCATTAACACTTGGAAACTCTTAACTAAAATGGCCTTGGATTAAATAATACATATTAAAAATTAAAATATCATGAATTATTAATTAACAATTATATTACATATCAATGGAGTATTATATACCCCAAATAAAAAAATTAGGTGCCTAAAATTATAAAACTCTTCAATGAAATGAAATTGACACGATTTGACTTACCGCACTGTTCCATTTGTTTGAACATGATTTAACCTGCAGTAAATTAGTTTTAAATATGTTATTAACTTATAATGAAACCATTTTAATATCATATATGATTATTTTATAATATCATATCACCCTTCCATTTATTATATTTTATTATTTTCATCATTTTGAGTGTTAATTTCATTGTTTTCACTTACATTTTTTTGTCCTGAAATATCCAGTTATTGTGAATATATTATCATTATTTCATTTTAAGAATAATAATTCTGTCATGATTATCAAATTTTTACATAAATTATACTTTTGAAACCATTAATTAAATATGTTAATGAAAATTGAAGAACATTCTAATCATGGAGATGATAGGTCTTTTGTACAGATGGGTAGTATTTCTATTTTTCAAGGATCATTATATAAGGGAGGTAAGTAATGTTTTTTATATTTAGTGAATGGTAATAAAATTATATATATTATATTTTTTAAAAATATACTTATATATTTCATCCATGTTGTGTGGTTATGAAAAGATAGTCACATCACTTCATGAAGGCGATAACCCTTATATACCAAAATTATGTAATCGTCTTTCAGGGAGTGAAAAGGTAAGAAAATTTTTTATCTTTTCAAAATCATAAATATGTAATAAATATAAAATTTATTTAATATAAATCACATATTTTTTTAATATTAACTTTGGTATATTCCATATAAAGAATTAATGAAAGATGAATCATATCACTTCATGTGGCGGTATTCCATCGTCCATGCAAGCGGTGTTATCATGTCCCCTACGAATTGGTAAGTAAAAAAACGTATATATGATATAATGAATTTAGAGGTATAAATATGATATAAATATAATAGATTTAATTTATATTAATAATAATTCCCAACCATTAAATATGTTAATGGTAGAATGAATAACATTGGTTCGTGAGGTGGTAGTCTTGCATACACAAAAAAATGATATTGTAACCCATTTTATGGAAGTGTAGATGATTCATGGTCATAAACATATTATAAAAACATCCATGTTTAAGTAATATAATTAGTTTATTATATCATAATATTTTAATATTAATTTATATCGTTGTATAATGAAATAAATTAAAGATGGTTATTAAAGAATATTACATGTTTTTTGAGAATCCTCCATTGGATTGCACCAAACCAATCTGAAGTTGTATTTTAGTGAAAAATTAGGCTTATTAGATTAAATTAGGGTTTTTTGGAAGTTATTTTTTCATTTATTGAAATAACCAAATAGTTTTTATGGTTTTATGAAGACAGTATAGTGGGTGGCATTCAATAATTTAGGTGTGTGTAATAGTTGTATGTTTTTAAAAAGATTCTTTTATAACCACACTTTTATCATGAAACAAGAAAACAAACTGGTCATTCTAGAAACTAGAAGAGATATTGTGGAAATATGTCCATATAGTGGGTTTTTTATAAGCTGTTAGTTCATTGTATTCCTTATATTTTTATTTTAATGCATCCGTAAATCCATTTGTACCATAACCATAGTTATTAATTATTACAATTTTAACTATTCATTTTGGACATAGATTAATATTACCTTATTTTGAATTATAAATTATTATTATTGAAAATTAGGAATTGATTTTTCCAAATTTAATTCACAAAATTTGAAATTTATAATTTAAAATTATTCTCACAGGTTTGATGAGAAACTGGGTTTTTAAATAGAATATGTCCAAAAGAGTAGAACATTTTTATATAAAATGTAAATATTAGATGACTTATATTTGATATATTGATATATTAATAAACATAATTTAAATTAATACACATTTGAAATATATTTTATCTATATATTTAGTCTAAATGAAAATATATTTTTCAATTTAAATTTAATTTGTTCACTATTCATCGCAAAAGAAAACATTTTCGAAAAAATAAAAAAAAAATTAGAACAAAGATAATTTTGGTAATTTGATTTAAAAATGAAGTTATTACCAAACATTAATGTTATGATTAAGAAAAACTAATTTTAAATTATGTTTGAAAATCATGATTTAACCATCTTTTATAAAAAATTATTTTTTCGGAAACCATTTTATTTTCTTTTAAATAATTATTATATTTTTTCTAATAAATATATAAAAAATGAATGCTTTTGAACTATATATTTTCATCATTTAGTCAATCCTACTCCTAACCATCATTATAATCTATAATTGATTGATTTCACATTATATTTCACATTAAATAATGACAATTTAAAATTATTTTATGTTTTATATATACTTGGTGTTGTGTGTAATGCAAGGTATACTTAATTTTTAATATAATTCAAGATTTTGAAGATATTAAATTTATTTAAAAATAATTTTTTTATAAGGTCTTGGTGTGTTATATTTTATTCTAATTTTAGTGTTTCCTATTTCATGCACTATCAAGTATGATGTCATTATTTTTCAATCTCAGGGTTTTATAGAATTATAACTTGGTGTTTTGGGATGACTTAGATTAGTTCACATCAAGGGTGGATTGAAAAATAAAAACTTGGTGTAACTAAGAGGAAAACGATTAGGAATCCTAATTTTCAAATTTTTCATTGGGTGTTCTTCTTAACATATCAAGGAAATGTATGTTAATTATGTTAGAAATTTTAATACCTTCTTAAAACTATTCATATTTCTTGATTGGCAATAGTTCGGGTGACTAGAATGGTAATATAGATCATTTCCACTAGATTTTACATGTAATAGGATATTCCTAATCCAATGGCATGGTATATTGGTTTTCTATAAAATAGTGTGGAATTAATAGATATAATATTTATTTATTATATTGTTTTATAATATAAATTAATAAATTATACTCATATTAGTTATGTAAATGGCAATAAGAATCACCTCAATAATATCACTGTGATCCATACCTGGGAAGAATAACCTTCTCACTAGTACAAATTTCTATGAGTGTAAATGGATCTTATATATTGACCTACACCTTGAAAAGAAATTTTATATGTTGTAAGAAACTATTCCTAAATCACCAGGTAAAAAATATAGTGAGGAATAGTTGTCTCTCTATGAGAAAAATTTTAACGATTCCATAGATGCTAAGTGTTTCATGCTATTATCCATGACAAGTGATCTTCTAAAGAAAGATGATGATATGGATGTGTATAGAATTATATCTCATATCTTATATCTCTATTAATATAAGTCATAGCATGAGAGATATGAGATATACAATACTATGATTACTACTAATCTTATATATTTAGTTTGAGTTTTGTTTCATATAGTTAACATTATTGGATATATTGAACTCTATGAAATCTTATGGATTAAATTTCCAGATGATTTGTTCATAGATATCATACTTTTCACACTAACCACAACCTAAAGAGTTTTTTTGTTAATTATAAAAAGAATCATTAGAATAGTCTTTTATAACATCATATTCTGATTCTACATGTGGAAAAGGATATGGTGCATGAAAAACCCATAGTCCTTATGGTCAATAAAAAAGGAAGAACAATCAAAAGGTTCATAGGACACATAATAATACCTAATCTTCTATAACAATCCTTCTAAAAAGATGATGATCTTGAGGAATGAAAAGGAAAAGGAAGAAGTATGTTTTTATGGGGAAATTAGGGCCACTAGAAGAGGAACTACACACACTGGATAGGGGAATATAATGGTAAATTCGTTATTGTGTGTAAAAGTTTAATATCTACAAATTTGGTATCATATATAGCTTGTTGTTATCATATCTATATCTATATCAATGAACCATGTAGATTCAAAAATGTTTCTAGAGGGGAGGTGTATTTACATGATTCCAATTCTATGAGTTTGGATTCTCTAGCAATTAGAGATTACTACCTTTTATTACCGAAAAAAGGATTCTTGTTTAATAGACCATTATTATGTAACGACTATTAACAAGAACATATTTTCTCTATCCCTCTAAGATACATATGGTTATATTTTAAAGTTTGGAAATAAAAGGGGTTTATTTTTTAAATAAAACATATGTTATGACATAAAAAATATAAATAATGGAATTTATGTATTAAATTATATAAACCAACTATTTTAATTGATAAAATATCATGTTTTCATGACTCATGTTACTCCCAACTATGGAATCATCATTCTGGTCTTATAAATAATAAACATTTGATAATACTCTATAATAAATTTCATTTAACTCTTTTGACCTAAAATCAATTAAAATATGTCATGCTATTTTACAAGAAAAAATGGTCAAATGACCATTCAATGGATTGGGTGAAAGGGCCATTGAGCTTATTAGATTAATACACACCGGTCTTTTTGGACCATTTCTAGTAGAATCCATAGTTGGGTATTATTACTCAATAGCTTTTAATAAGGAATTGATTATATATGGATTTTTTGAATTGATGTGGTATAAGTCATATTCATTTTAAAATCTAAATTAATTAAAAAAATTATAGAATAAATATGTAAAGAAGATAAATAAGGTTCAATAAAATCTATGTGGTGAGAGTTTTATCCATGAGCTTATTGACATCAAATGGGAGTTTGGGATTCTATCACAAACCACTCATCCTTACACACTATAGTGGAATTATATTAGTGAAAATAGTAATTGTACCATGATAGACATGGTAAGGTTAATGATGAGTCATGCAGATCTTCCATTATCATTTTGGTGATATTCATTACAAACAATGTCATACACACTAAACTGAGTAACAAATAAATCAAAAAAAAATCATTTCAGTTATAGAGTGGAAGTAAATATTTTCTATCACATACAGAAGTATGGGGTTGTGAAGAGTTTTTTAAATATTTATTAGGCATCAAAATAGAAACCTACGGTACAAAGTGTATCTTAGTATGGATTCCTATGTAAATAATGTGATATTACCAACACAAAATATTGATAAAAATGAATGTTACCAATAAATACATATTTCTTGAGAGAAATAACATACGCATGATGTATAGTGGGAGAAGGATTTTTTTTATTCTCAAGATAAAAAGAGTTGGTATAATAACATATTCCATAGGTCTATATAGAAGAAGTTGATCTATAAACATAGGTATTGTGTAAAAGTTCGCGAGAGGTAATAAAAATAGAGAGATATTTTTTTCTCAACACTGAAGATGGTGATTCATTATTGGTTGAAAATAAATAACATATCTCTTATAAAGAGGTTTTAAAGAGATCAGACACTGAAAGATTCCAGGATTCCATGAATTATGAAAATGCTTTCATGTATCAAAACTAAGTTTTGGTTTTTGTAGAACCTCTAGTTGATAAAAAACATGTTAGGTAAAATGTGTATTCAAGAGAAAAATGTTCATGGAAGGTAGATTAAGTACCTATAAAGAACGTTTGATGGCCACAGGGTTTAAAAAATTCCATGGTAATGATTATAAAAAAACATTTTCCCATCTTTCCATTATTAAATCCATCAAAATTATACTTTTTATAATAGATTATAGTGAAAATGAAATATAAAATATGGTTTTAAAATCAAATTTTCCAAATGGGAACCTTTAGGATATTTTCTACATGATATAACTAAAAGGTTTTTTTAAACTTGGTTAATGTAAAAATGAAATGAAAATTGTTGAGATTTATTTTTAGATTAAATAAATCATAAATTTCCTGGAATATTTAATTCAATGAATCTATAAAATATTTTGGTTTCATTGTTAATGAATGTGATCTAGTTTTTTACCATAGTTTTAGTTATAATTATGTCATTATCCTACTATTATATAATAATGATATATTACTTATTAGAAATAACACACCAGTATTTAAGTCTCTTAAAGACTTTTTTAGAATGTTTTTCTTAAAGAATGACTTAGGTGAAGTAGCTAACATTCTAGGGATCAATGCCATTCATTATAGATCTAATAGGTTTCTTGGACTATGTTTATGTACGTAAATGGACCAGATACTAGTGATATTTAGTATGGAACAATCCAAGAGGGTATTGGTTCTAGTGTTGATTGGAATACATTACTCTAAGAAAATATTTCCTCCAACACAACAGGAAAATTAGATATTGAGTAATATCTCATATTCTTTAGTGATATGATTAATCATCTATGGCGTGCTATGTTGTGGACTTGATATTTTCTTTGTATTAAGTATGGTAGGCATATTTCTAGCTGGTACAAGATAAAAAAATTGGTCTTGTATTAAGAATACCCTTAAGTATCTGGGAAGAAAAAATTATATGTTCTTGGTGTATTAAATTTATGAGGAGATAGTCATTTGGGGTTAAACAGATTCTTTTTTTCAAACATATTAGAATGATCTAAAGTTATAATCAGTATATTTTTTCTGTCTTAGTAGAGGGTTTATGTGCTAGGGGATTTCAAAGCATCCAGTTTTAATCAATTCTATAGTGGATTTTAAATATATATAAACTTAAGATATTTTCAAATAATATTTTTAGATAATGAAAAATTTATAGGACCATGATGTTGTACTAATTATTAAAGACACTATAAAATTAAATTATGAGAATACATTAATAGGGACTCTTGAAAAATATCAATGGTCACACCAACAAATAAATCATATACTCTAGAAGTATCACATATTGATGTATTTTTCCTAAATTACAGAAGTTATAGTAATAAAATTTCCTATATAAGAAAATATGGTAGACACCTAGACAAAATTCTTATCTCAACAAATGTATGAGTATCATATGAGTGATGAAAGGATGATGGTTATTAGTAATTGGATTTAAGGAAAGTGGGTGTCTGTTGGAGTTTTTTCCATATAACCAAATTATATGTACTTTATAATAACTTATATTAATTTTTTTGAAATATTAATAAACTATTTCTCTTGTAATTATTATTTTTAGGTGTGACATATTGTGTGATAATGTTTTAAGGGTAGTTTTTTCACAGAAAGGTCATATCAGTTCCTAACTATGATGAGAACTCAGAAGCTCCATGAAAATATTCTTAAATATATATTCTATATCTAAATGAAATCATTTTATGGACAAAGATGATATAAAATATCCATAGTTAACACACGTATGACTTTTAGGTACCTTCCCATGTTTTATTCCCTTTCTAATTTCTAGTGTAGGAATTTTTGAGACCAGGACCTGCTAGTATAAAATCCATATTTATATGTGTCATTATATGTTCCTATATTTGGACTTGTATTTTGGTCCATAGACATTAGGATTATTATTAATAGATTCTATGAGTCTCATACTTTTATTAGTTGATGAAAAACGGGTGACATATATTCACTAAGAGGTAGGATACGTCAGGTGTTCCAGGAGTAATATTTCATTAATGAATAATATGAGAAAGGATTTATATCTTATGTTCTTTAATATAAGTAGACATATCAGAATATTTTAAGGAAATGATATATCCAAAATTAATCCATAGTCTTGGTTTTATATATGAAAGTTAAATTAATGGAATTCTGTATAACAATACATGTAGTACATTTGTTGATGGCACCAACATGCAACATTCTTGATTAAAAGTATTAACATAAAGGGATTATATTACATAGCATGCAATAATATGTGGTTTTATGTCATTGCATCATTAACTAGTTTTTCTATTTTTTCTTGTAATCTTACTAGATGATATCCATGGACTTTGGGATAATTCAAATCACACCACTATGAATGACGCCTAAAGAGACACACACTATCTATATCTAGAACCTCAGTTAAAATATTTTATTATTTATTATTTAACAATTTGAAAAAAAATTATTTTTTCATGTGGTTCAATATTTATTCTGGTTTTATTCATCGCATATTTTCTATCACCAATTTTTCAATAGAATATTTTATAGGAGAATAAGTGTAAAAAGATGTATTTTCTATTTAATGAATATAATATTAATTTATTTATTGACGAATAATGATGTGATGTTTATTTGTTAAGTAAATAATCATTAATAAACTTATGATAAATATTGTGAGGAATAGTTAACCATGTATAATAGTCTAGTGAGAAATAATATATATTTAATATTATTTTAATAAAAAATATTTCATTTAATTCACTATATTTTCTTCATGTCAATAAATTAAAATAATAATGTTATTATTATAGACATAGGGTTTTGTTGGAATTAAGAGAAATAATAAGGTTCTATATGATGTTATTATTTTATAACCCTAAAATTATATGAATCCTATTATATTATTTTTGTAGAGTTTCCAATTTCATTTTTTTGTGAAAAATGACATCTAGAGAGAATTTTATCGATTCATAAGAGAGAGATCTCTCTAAAAATGATCTTAATAATTGTAATGCCCAATATTTTTAAAATAGGAACATCATATTTGATAGCATATATGACATGAACACCCAAGATTATAAATGATATAAACACACATATATTTTATGATATATTTCTTTTTAAATAAATTAAATCTATTAGATAGCATTCAATTCACGCAACACCGGGCTTGAATGGAATGAAAAACCCTATTAAGATATTTTTATTTAAAAATGACAATTTAAACCTATCCATTAGGATAATGGATAATAATAGTAATAACTAAATTATAATAATTATATGTTTCACTGATGAATACAATAAATTTAATGGCTACCTATTGATAATAAATAAAATAATAACCATTTGGAAGAGTGTGAAATTTTTCTGAAAACTATAATTTTTTTATAGGTGGGGTATTCGTGGTTTTCCAGAATAAATTAAAAGTAATTTTTACCAATTTTTGAAAATAATTTTAACAAAATATATTTCATTTTTTATATCAAAATTTCAATATTATCTTTATGTGAATATTTAATAATTTTCTGAAAAGATTATTGTTTTTGATGAATAATGAAAAATACTGATTTTTACAAAAAAAATTCTCTTTATTTTAATTATTAAAAAATATAAAATATATTTTTATTTTTTAAAAAGTTACATTAGTTCAATTATATTACAATTTAACTAATTTCAGTTTTTGGAATCTATTTCAAATTGAAATTATTATATTAAACATTATTTAATCATAATAATTTTCTATTTGAAAACCACTCTTTCATCATGTATATAGTTTAATTTTAAATTCAGATATACCACAATTTTGAATTGAATTTGGAAAATTTGATTATATTTGTTTAATAAAATTAATTTATATTATAAAATAAGTTAAATGTAATTTTTGATGATAATTAACAGTGGAAATAGTAAAAATTAATTTCCGTGGTAAAGGTAAAAATGTGTTTACCGAGGGTTAATCTATAAAGATAACGGTTACAATAACCTAAAAACATTAAAAAAATTCATTACATCTAATCACACCTATGTTGATAGAAGCACCTATTTTTAGGCTTGTTTTGTGAAAAAAACATGACAATCACTTTATCATTTGAAAGCAAACATGTGTTTCCTCTCCCCCACTTATAAAAGTCCACCCACTATCCTCCCATATTCACACTTCCTAAAGTATTTGGTTCTAAAAATAACATACCAAATACTTTTATTATTTCCATACACACATCCTAGTGGCCGTATAATAATTATTAATTCCTTCTATTAATTCTTTAGGTATAAACTCAATGAGGATCTCTGAAGAAAATGTAAAATTCATAAACATCCATATTTATTTTCTTTATTATTCCACCTCCTTATAAACTTATTAAACTATGAAAATATAAAAAAATGTTTATATAAAATATAATTATATCTTACTATTTTAATTTAATAATCCATCTCCATCTCCACTTCCATCAAATGGGAAATGAATCAATTTCTCGTGTTTACGCTGTACTACCGCCCCACAAATAGATGTAATTCATTTTCCTTTCCCACCTTTAAATAATGGATATAATGATAAATTAAACAAAATTATATAATATTAATGAAACTAATATAATTATATAATTATTAAATAACATATTCCTTATTATATTCTATTTCCTAGAGGATACGATACTAGCGCTTCTGTGTACAACGGACTACCGCCTCACAAAGGGACGAGATTCATTTTTCAATTATACTTTATGATGAGGTTAATGAGGTTAATTTTAATTAATATCTATTATATTTATTAATTATCAATAATTCTACAAATATAAAATCACTTCTATCTTCTTACCAATAAATTTTTTGGAAAACAATAACGTCACTCGTGCATACATCTGGACTAGCACTTCAATGTAGCGATGTGAAATGTTTTTCATTTTAGTTTTACAAAGATGGTAATATGGATGTATTTTACAATATATGTTATATATATGATATAATAATGACTATAAAAATATGAATTGATATTTTTTTCTTCTCATTCCATTCAACGAGAAAAATGGAATTAGCATTCAAGTGTATGTACGGTCTAGTGTCTCCATGAACGATGAAATATGTTTTATATATATAGATTTAATAAATTAATTTAAATAAATATAATAATGAATAAATATTATATTTATATCGTGTTTAACATCATGAATAGGATTTAACCATGATAAAAATAAAAGTATCAAAATTAGCAGACTAAAATAAACATGAAAAACGAAGCAATTATCCCCTAAAACATTTATTTTATCATATAATTGTTAATAAAATGGTTATAAAATACTATAAGTAAATAAAATATGGTATGGTATATATTATTATGTTTATTTTAATGATTTATATAAAAAATATTTATTATTCATGTTTTTTGCACACATACATTAGAATTTGAACTTGATTTTGGGTTTCTCATCTCACTTTTACATCCAGGACAGAAACACCATATTCGTCACTTATTCTATTAAATTTTTTATACAATTTTGATTTTATATTTTATATCCTGAATAAATTTATCTTCATGGTTTTTAGAGTTTCATTTTATGTTTATTTATTTTATTGGTCTTACAATTCCAATGATACCAAAGTGGTAAGTGTTTATTTCACATCATCATCATTATTAGGGATTGTTTTTCTATTAATACTCCCATAATGTAATTAATTCATATTTCAATTTCAAAAAAATAAAATTTATTCTCTTATAGTTTTTAATGAACTTTTAGATTTAATAGTAGCATTTTTTTACTCTCTAATACTTATAATGATTGAGAGTTTTTTTTAATAAAATCCAATTTTTTCTCTCTTTGGTCAAAAATCATTTTTCATTAATATTTTATAAACATAATATATATAATTAAGATCCATCATCATATTAAAGTATTTTAGGTTATAATGGAAACACAAATGACATTGGTTCATGATGTGTTAGTCCGCTATACACATGAATGATGATTTTGTTACCCGTTGGATATTAGTGGGTATGGTTATATGTAATTCTATTTAAAAAATATATATCATTATATTTAAGATATTGAATTTATTATATCATCAGTATTTAGTAATTATTGAACTATTTAGAGGAAGAAATAAAAAAGAAATGCTTGATAAAGAACACTACCTATTCCCTATGTAACTTTCTTAGGATTGAACCAAAAGCCTTCCATGGTTGGATTTCTGACAAAAATATGTATTATTGAATGTTTGGATTGAATTTTGGAAGTTATTTTTGATTTTATTTTTTTGAACTAAAATGGTTTGATGGTTTGAAAATTGAATCAATGTATTTGGACTTTTATAAGTGAGTTGCGTGGAATAATCGTAATATTTAAAAATAAAATGGTGTACCCTTGTTTTTTACATGAAAAAATGGTCCAAAATAGATTATTATAGATATTTTTAGATTATAAGGTCTAAATAGAGACAAAAATATATATTTTAGACTATTTTTTAGTAATTTTATAACTTATATTTTTATATTAAGCCATAGTAAATCCAATTTTACCTTAAATGCAGTAAATAGTATTTTACAATTTTCACTATTAATTTTTTCAATAATTACGTTGAACATTTTAAATAATATAAATTTGGATTAATATAAATAATTCATTCATTTATAAAAAATCCATTCACATAAGTGGATAATTTTAATTTAAAATTATCCTCATAGGTACGATGAGAATATTGGGTTTCAAAGTGAAATTGTTAAAAAAATTTGTAATGTTTTTATACCAAAATAAAATATGAAAAAAATTACAATGAGAAAAAATGTATTATATAATATATAATTTAACTATTTTTACTTTAAAACCAATTTAAAATATAATGTAAATTTAATACTAATTTTAATTAAAATAATATTTCAATTAAAATTCTGTATTTTTCACTGTTTATCGAAAAACGAATCCTTCCAGAAAAATATAAATAATTCACTAAATTTAAAAAATGGATTTAATAATATGAAATAATATTTCTAAAATTCGTTAAAATTAATTTCAAATTATTTTCTCAATGCCTGTCAAACCAATCTTTTAAAAAATTTATTTTTTTCGAAAAAATTTCTAATCAAAAGATAACGACAAATTTTATAATTTAATTTGTACAATTATTACCCAAAAAATAAATGTATAGTTTATAATGGTATACTATATTATGATTAACATAGATTATGGTTTTCGTGTTCCAAAAGATTTCAAATTGATTAAATTTAAAGAAATATATTTTGTGAGTTTCTTAAGATCGGTGTTTCAAGTCACATGCTATATAAAAAACAATGTTCTTATTTTAAAATATCAGGTTATAAAATTATCCCCACATTAATTAAGATGTATCCTCATAAATTAAATTTGATCATGGTAATCAATGTTTTGGAATTTGGAAATACAATTATTGTAAACCAAACTTCATAAAAGTGTTAATAAAAAATATGCTTAATAAGAGAGAAAGGTAAGTATAAAGGACACATAACTGGGTTTCTATGTGAAAAAAAATTATTTTCAATTGAAGATGAAGACATGGAAAATAATATTAAATAATTGTAGATATTGATAAAAGAAATTGATCAAAATATAGTGAATGATCAATAGAATGTTAACTACCACAAAATCATAATTATGTGATGATTTAAAAGAATATATGATTCATCAAATATGAATGTAATTGGATAAAAATATTATTTCAAGATTATTTTTCCAAAGTTTGATTAATTATTTTTTTTATCTATGAATATATGGAAATATACTTACTTGATACATTTCTCTTTAATAAGAATAATTATAACCTTTAGTTATTATTTTAACAATTTCCAATTCATCATTTACTCTATGAAATATCCAAAAATTATTTTTTATTCATGATAAACTAAAATTAATTTTTAACGGATCATAATATCCATAAAAGAGTGAAAATTCTATTTGCGTGTCTCAAACTATTTTCCTAAATCAATATGGTTAGAAAAATTTTTCTAGTATAATATATTAATATATAAACAACAAAGGAAACACTATCAGTTCATCATTAATATTTATTCATCCAATATTTTAACTAAAAACATTGAAGTATTAACCAAGATATCACATAGACTAGTGGTTGGTGATAAACCATTATCATCCATCCATCATGGGTTATAGCCGAGTAGCCTAGTCAAATATGATGGGTTTTCACCCGATATGTGGGTTATGGACTTTCTAAAACCACATTATTATAATTTATATAATGTTTCCAAATTCTAATAAACCATAATTAACATAAAATAAAAGATAATATTAATCTCACAGGTTTCCAATACCCTTAATCATGCTTACACAGAATTTTGAACAAATTAATTATTAAATAAATTTTAATATTATAAACCAATGGGTTTTATTCCCATTAAATGATTCCAAAAATATCCTTAATCATGTTATATTCATACCACAAAAATATTAAAAGTTATATTTAATATATGGAACTTATGATCAAACATAAACACATAAAACCTTGGTGTTATCCATAAATATAATGTTAATGAATAAATATATACATTGGAAATTTGAAAAAATAATTATAGGTTTTGTGATTCTTATAACCAAAATACCATTGGTGAAAATAATTATTCTATTTAAATATAGAATATAAATATATAAATAATTTATCTATATTATTTCCACATAATTTATTACATGGTCTATGGTTTAACTAATAGAATGGGGAATTGACTCCGATATTTTCTAGGTTCCAAGATTTAAGGAAATGAATTATAAATGGATCCCAATGATGAAATTTAATTCCTTCCGTTAATCTATTCATTTTTATGGTAATTATTTACTTTATTCCCTCATTTTCCATTAGTATAAATTTATAGTTGTATATTTTGACATTTCATACATTATGGAAAATAATTATTCTTCCCTCTATGGCCTCCACCACTCAAGATCTTATAAAACATCATCATTATCTTATTTGGTTTGTTTGAGACATGGTTAAGGTATATATTATTAATAATATTTATGGATAACTGATGAATCACAATCATGATGTCATTCAATCCTATCATAATCCCATTTTTTCTTATAGAAACCATCTAGTACTTTATATTCAATCTTATCTGTATTCTATCATCTTCCATCCATTTACTAAACCAAAAAGTGTACCATGAGAAATACTAATAAAAGTGGAAAGCCAATATAATAATTTATAGGAATTCAAAATCACAACCAATTATGTGCAGTATAAGACACCTTATGTTTGACCTAGGTAATTCATTTTCATCATCTATTCAAATAATTCATAATTTTTTTCTGATAAAATGTAAACCACCTTATGTATATCCCCTAGGAGATTCAAAATAGTAGTGCAATAAGGCCCATTTTTGTGCACCATTTAATGATCAAGTCAATCCCAATGCACCGTTTTCATAGTTATTACCCCTAAGAACGTGTATTCCAGAACAGCATCCACTTATAGTATATAGAGAAATTTATTTCTAGGAAAATCCTATAATTTCGTCCTTGTAAAAAAATTAGGTATTCATATATACATACCCTTAAATTATATCATAAGTTTTTTTCCCCTAATTTATTTCTTCTAAATTATAGTTCCCATGGATTCTATTAGATTTCCTCTAGTAATAACCATTGAATCCCTGACATCATTAACCTAGAGCTGGTGTTTGATTTATTACATAGGAATATGATAAAACAAATCATATCTTGAAGGACCGAATAGTATAGTAGTCTTGGTAAACTGGATATATACATGATTCCAATATTTAATTTGAAAACAAAAATTACAACATAATTTTTCATTAAGAATAACATTATTCTGATAGAAATATCTTTCCATATAATTTATATTACACTTCATGTATTCTTTTGAAAGAAAAAAATAAGGGTGAGATCAAACTCTCAGTAAGGTTTTTTCACATAGGAGTCTATCATGAATCAATAACATTAATTAATATTGATGTTTAAATAACTCAGAAAAAATGTCCTTTAAACAACTTGACTATCATGATCAGATAAGACATAATAAATATAGTAAGGTAAATAACAAAAAAACATATGCTATTTAATGAATATAATGAAAATTAAATTCATCGAGATATAATATCATTGGGAAACACTATAGATAAGAAGATATGTAATTATCAGTATGGAAATGTAAATAACTGAAAACACATCCCATTTAATTAAAAACATAATAATGAAATGAATCTAGAGATAATATAATTTTGAACACATCATGGATAATCGCAACCAAATTCTCAATGAAGGAAATGCTTAATTATTATACATCCTGGTCTCAATAACCATTACATACCTACCATTAATATCTTCCATCAATATTGTTCAAAATTAATGGGTAGATATACACCATAAACCCATTTAACTATGGAAATACAACTGATTTATCTCAAGAGACATGCAATTTATCAAGGGAATATCAATTTCTGGGCCCCACATTTTTCTGTATTTCCAAATCTTTCCTCATTTATTTAATAATATATTTAATTCATAAATAGTGTTCTTTATCATCAAATATTCATGTTGAGTAAAAAATAAGGATTTATCAATATTTCCCCAGAAGAAATAACTTTAAATTTAAAACATTGTATGTATAAGTGATATATAGTTTAATAAATAATCATTTCCAAGATAAATAATATAGATATCTAGATGAAATTTAATTTCTCATGAAAACTAATATGTGTATGTTTCTAGGGAAAGTCAATGATTAAACAATTAAACCAAGAAAGTGAATTTCAATACATTCTTTAGTCAAAATGATTATAAATGTTCCATATAAAGAATAATGATGTTATCAATAAAACATATCACAAGTGTATTATATGTAAAATAAATTTCTTTTTCCTTTTATGAATATAATTTCTATAAAAACATTTTTAAAAAATATTTTTTGAAGAAAATAACCTTCAAATTTTGAATATAACCTTCTAAAACAAACTGTTTACAAAATATTTTGAAAATAAATTTATTTTAAAATGAATCATAAATCCTAAAAAATAGGTTTTAAAACATTGAGTGGTCATGAAGGTGGAATATTTTGGACATATTTTATACGTTAAAAAAAATATTATTTTCACTTTTTTGGTAAAATCCAAACATTCCTTACTTTGAATAAAATTAACATTCCTTGCAAAAAAATCTATAGAAATTAAAAATTTGTAAAACTTTTTTAAAAATCTTTTTTAAAGTTTAGGAAAATTTTAAAGAATTTTTATAAGATAACGTTTAAAAAACAGATTTGTAACATAATGGAGAAATGAATTTGTATTTTATTAAAAATAATTTCTAAATTTTTTTAAGTACCAATGTGTGGGAAATTGGTAAAATTTCCTGAAGATTTGATTAACAAAAATATTATAACGACATAGAAATGTTTTATTATCCAAACATCAAATAATTGCAATTAATGTAAATTCAATCATTAATAATCCCTATTAAAATGAGATTGTGAAATAAACCCTTATAAATATAATAACAATGAAGGGATAATTTACGAATGTATAAATTATGTGTGTAAAATTTTAATCAACATAAAATATGTTTTAATACAACATAAGATAAAAAAATTAATGACACTTATAATGAAAGCAAATTGAGTTATAAAATTATTTACCATTGGTAAATCTTACGTCAAATTAACTTGAATGATATAATTCAAATTGTAATATAAAATATCCTTAATTGATAATTAATAATTATATTAAAATTTAGTGGGTCAGTATATTCCCCATACAAAATAAATTATGTGCATAAGATTACATTATATATCGGTGAAGGGAATTTGAGGTGAAGTCCCTTACATCACAATATCATTCAGTTGGACATGATTTAACCACATGTATAGTGGTTTCAATAATGTTATTAAATTATAATATAAACAAATTAATATTTAAAATATTATTTTTCCATTTTTATAACATATATCCATCTATTTTTTAATATTATCTTATTATTTTTGTTGTTTCGAGTGTTAATTACCATGTTTTATCATTCATGTTTTTTATGAATGATATTATTAATGCACATATTATATATTTCCATAATATAAAATACAATAATAAAAACATAATTACAATATATATATATAAATTAATCTTTTAAATCAAATATTGAAGGATAGTTTTGTAAAATGAAGTACATGGAGATCATGGAAACGGTCAGTCATACGTATGTATGGGTATCATTCCAATTTTGACTGATCATAATGGATATAAAGAGAGTAATATTTTATCTTAACCAAATTATCCTAATATAATAATTAATATATTAATCTTTAAAATATACTTATATATATCATCTATGTGGTGTGGTTTTGAAAAGAGAGTCACATCACTTCGTGAAGGCGGTAGTCCAGACATACGTAAATGATGTCATCATCTTAATGTGAGTGAAAATGTAAGAAATAAAATGATATATTTTATTTTCATACTGATAAATATTTCATAAATATAATTATCATGTCATTTATATCACATATATTCCTTAACATTATCCATATTACCTTTTGTGTAAAGTGTCGGTGAAGAAAAACTAATATCACTTCAGGATGTGGTAGATTGTCACACACACAAGCAACATTATCATATCCCCTATAAAATGTAATGTTATAAAAGTTATATATGATAAAATCACTCAATATATATAATAATTTTATAAATATCATATATATACAATATATCCATCATAATATAAAACTATGAGAATTGGTAATAGAAAAATGCTAGACATTGGTTTGTAAGGAAGTAGTCCACCAAACACATGAATGATGATTTTTCTGCTCATTTGATGGAAGTGGGGATGGTATTAGGTTATTAACATAAAATAAAAACCCTTTAATATATGAAATAAAATTTTTATATTATATCAATTTTTTTTAATAACAGTTTAAGGAGGTGATGGAATAAATAAAATAAAAATGCTCGATGAAGAATGCTACCTCTTCCTCGGGTAATCTCTTTAGGTTTGAACCAAATTCTTCAAATGAAGAATTTATGATAAAAATAATGATTTTAGGATGATATTAAAGAATTTATGAAGTTATTTTGGAAGTTATTGACCTATAAAAATTGTTTTAAACTGTTAAGTAAAAAAGGGAGGTGTAGCCTTTTTTAAGTGAGGTGACTGTCACACTTTTAATTTTTCAAAAGAAAATATTTTAACTAATTATATTACATTAAAAAAGGTTCCAAAAAAGTTTATTATTTATCATTATTTGTTTTAAGGACTAAATATAGACATAAATTATATTTTATATAATTATTTAGTTCATTCATCACTTATCATTTTTGTTTAACCACAGATAAATCCTTTAATACCTTAACTGCGGTAAATAATTTTTTACATTTTCACTATTTATTTTTGTAAAAAATTATATTGAAAATATTATATAATTTAAATTATAATTATTTAAAATATGGTATACATTTTTTATAATTCCATTAAAAAGTGTAAATTATAAATTTAAAATTAATCTATCAAAAATGATCAGAAATGGGGGTTTTAATGGGAAAATGTTCAGAATATTGAAATTTTTTTATATCAAAATTCAGTGCTAAAATGATTCAAATAAACTAAATTGTATTAATTGATTTAAATGAGATTAATTTTACTTAATTAATAATTTAACTTTATGAGTAATTATAATGAAAAGGCTGTATTTAACTAAAATTCAATACTTTTCACTAGTCATCCAAAAATAAAACGTTCTAGGAAAAAAACAAAGAAAAATATCCCTATGGTAATTCTGATAAAATTATATCATAAATTTAATTAATTTTTCAAATAACCATGGTAAATTGGTAAAATTTAATTTTTACTTATGTACTCAAATAATGGCTAAACCACCATTATGAAAAAAATGCAGTTTTACAGAAATAATTTCTAATCAATTGATAACTATATTTTTTTAATTTAATCAATACTATTGAAAAATTAAAATTTAATATATATTTTATAATGGTACACTATATTATCATTCATTTAGAATCAAGGTTGCATCGTTCGTGAGATATCGAGATGTTAAATTTAGAAAAATATATGTCATCGGTTGTTTTATCTCAGCATTGCGTGTAACAAATTCTATAAATAATAATGTTCTTATTTTAAAATTTCATGGTTTTACATTATTAACACCTAAACATAATTTTACCCTCATTATTTAAACTATATATAGGGAATAAATGTTTTGGAATTTTGAAATAACATTGTGGTAAACCGCATATCGTAATGTGGTTAATAAAATATCCACTTAATTAGAGAGAAAGGGAAATAGAGAGGTTATATAAATAGGTTTATAATTTAGAAAATCATAGTCTAAAGTAAAAATATAGAAATATAAAAAATAATCAACAATTATAAAAAATTAAATAGACCATTAATCACTATAAAGTGAATCAGTAATGAAAGGTTATGGACCTCAAAACAAAAATCTTATGATCACTTAAAATATTATCTCATTCATCGGTTATGAATGTGATATGATTAAATTATTGTATCAAGAACATTTTCTTAAATTTGAGTTATTATTTTACATTATATGAATATTAGCTAATATACTTATGTGATATGTTTTTATTTTATAAGCATAACTTTATCCTTTGGTTGTGCTTTGATCAATTCCTATTTAATTGCTTACCCTAGATAATTAATATCCAATAATGAACTTTCTATTCCTAAAGCACTAGTATTAAATTTTAATAAACTGTATGATCTATAAAATTTTGACAAGTCTTCCCATGTGTCTCTGAATATTTTACTAAACCAATATAGTTAGCACAAGTTATCCAATATAATACATTAATCTATAAAACTCAACAGTAACACCACTGGTTTATCATTAATATTTATTATTCATATAATTTAACTAAAAATAATGACATATTAACCAAGAAATCACATTGTCTTGTGGTATCCACTAAACCCATATCATCCTTCATTTATGGGTTCAAGCCTTATGGCCTTTCCAAATGTGATGGGTTATCACCCAACATGTGCATTGTCCTTTTTCTAAAACCATGTTATTATAATTCTTATAATGTTACCATATTGTAATAACCAATAATTACTACAACATCAATTATTAAATAAACCTTTAAGGTTACCAATAACCTTGATCTTTTTTTCCAAAAAATGAAAAGTAATTATTCCTTAAATAAATTTTCATATTCTAAACTAATGGGATGTATTCCCATACATTTTTTAAAAAATATTCTTTATAATTTTATATTCCTAACATAAAATTTTTGAAAAGGTAAATAGAGACAATGTGAAATAAATAACTCTTATGTTAATGAAGACATATATGCTTCTGAAGTTTTACATAATTCTCGGTTGATTCATAATTATTATGACCAAAATACCAATTTTAAAAATACTCATAAAAATCATTTTGACAATCCCAATACATATATATTTCATTTGTTCTATTTTCACAAAAGTCCTTTTTTACATTAGGATTTAACTTTTAAAAGATTTAATTGAATTAGATAAATCCCTAGTTACTAAAATTTAATACTATATGCTTTAAATTTATCCCTAGGATGAGATTTATTTTCTTCCATTATACTCTTTATTTTTTCAAGGCACTTATTTACATTATTCCCTTATTTTACCATCATATTTAATTTCTATATTCCATTGATACACATTCCAAGGTGTCTCTTTAAAAATTTCTTACACTATGGAAATTTATCCTTTCTTCCTCTAGGGTCTCCACCACTCAAGGATTTAGTGAACTTTATCCTTCACTTATTTGTGGAGTTTGGAGATGGTTAGGGTATAAGTTTTTTGTAATTAATCTGAATAATTGATTAGTCAATATAATGATATATTTCTATCCTATCATCATCCTATTTGGTTGTTCAAAGTCACCACATTTTCCTTTCTATTCAATGATTAAATTATTCCTTCAGGTACCATCCATTTAATAAAACAAAAAAAGTTTGTTCTAAGAAACAATAATCATAGTGGAAAAACCATATAATCATTTATATGATTTCTAAATCATATAATATTATTTTAAATATATAACACCTTAGTTTTAAACTATTTTATTAATCATCATTATATATTCAAATCCTCTAAAATGGGTTTTAAATAAATTTTTAATTATCCTAAGAATATCCCCCAGGAGTATCAAACTAGGTGTACAGTAAGGTACATTCTCATGCACCAGGTGAGGATTGGGTCAATCTTTATGCAGCCTTTTCAGAGTAATTAGCCTAGAGTGTATCTATTCGAGAACCACATAAACTTATAGGTTCCATATAGGGTTTTATTGAAAGGAAAAACAAATAATAAATTCCTTGAAAAACTTTAGGATGATTATCTATGAAAACATTAAATTCCATTATATTTTCATCTTTTATATTTAATTATTTTTTGAATTTAGTTTTTAATGTCTCTATTAAACTTCCTCTAATACCAAATGTAGAGACCCTGACTCCAGTAACCAAGAGCCAGTGTCTAATTTATTACAATGGAAAACTATACCAAGAATAACATCTAGAGAGAATGAATAGTTCAGTATTATTGGTAAATAAGATACATACATTGTTACCATATTACATTTGAAAACAGAAATTACAACATATTTTTTTCAATAATATAAATATTTTATCAAGAATATTCTTTAATATAGTACACATTATAGATTCCTTGTATATGCAAACAAATAAGTTTGATCTCAAATTATTAGTAAGGATTGTGTATAGAAGAATATATCATGAAACTATAACAATAATCAATATGGAAAGGTAAATAATTGATCACACATTCTTTTTAAACATATAAACTATCATGTTAAGATATGGAAAAACTAATATGGAATGGTGAATTGTTGAAAAAACATGTCATTTCATCAATAAATTGAGAATGTAATTCATCCAGATATAATATCATTGTTAAAATATCATGTATAGTATTATAATTCATAATCAATATGGAAAAGTAAATAACTGATAACACATTCCATTTTATCAAAAACTGATAATGAAATGATCCCATAGATAATATCACTGTGAAAATGTCATAGATAATAATAAATGTATTCTTAAAGATTGATAGGGTTAATTATTGGATGTCATGATCTCAGGCATCATGATACTTATACCATCAATATCATTCTTCAAGAATGAATAAAAATGAAGGGTAATAATACACCAGACATCCATTTAGCTATGTTTATCCAAATGATTCATCTCAGGAGATTACCGACGCATCCAGGGGATGTCTCAAATCATACCCCACCCAAGTAAATATATCCAAATTATTCCTCATATATATAATAATCGATTAAGTTCATGAAAACAGTTTATTATCATCCATTATTTGTATTCAATAAAGAATATGGATTTATAAGTGTTTCCCCAAATAAAAAAATGACTATCAATATAGAAAAATATATTTATAAAAGATATAGGGTTTAAGAAATAAACATATGCATGATAAATGATATGGATATTTTTTTGAAATTTAATGTATTAATGATCACTAATAAGTTAATATTTTAACGGAACATTAATGATGAAAAAATGAATCAATGAAGTGAATTTAAATAATTTCATTGGTTAAAATCATCATAAACAATCAATATAATGAATATATAAGGTATCAATACAACGTATCTCTGGTGTAGTATATTTAAAATATATTTTTTTCATTAATTAACATAAAGACCACAAAATTCTCTTAAAAAACATTTTTAAAGAAAATATACTTTTAATGTTGATAATGATATTTTAGAAAAAGAATAAAAAAATTAAAAAAATCTTTGAAAATAACATTGAAATATTATAAAATAATTTTTAACCCAATTAATGGTCATGAAAACATAAAATTTTATTCATGTCATACACATTAAAATAAATATTATATTCACTTTCTCAATAAAATCCAAATATGGTTTGTTTTGAAAATGAAATAACTATTACTTTGAAATCATTTTTTAAATGGTAAAAATGGGAAAAAATATTATTAATAATTCATTTTTAAGAGGATGAAAAAATTTATAATATTTTTAGAAGACATTGTTTTTTGAAGAAAACTCATTTCATACGGAAGAGAGAAACGTAATTGAATTTTATTAGAAAAAACAATTATCAGTTATTTTATCTAGAAAATAGATAAAAAATGTACTATTATTTTAAAATATGTTTTATAATAAATAGATAATAAAATTAATGTGATTTATTATCCAATTATAAAATAATTTCATTCGATTGAAATTCAAGCATAAATAACTCTAATTATAATGATATTGTGAAATAAACCCTTAAAATGATCAGAAAATTGGAGTGATCATCAACCAATGAATTGATTAAGTGTTTAAAATGTTAAAAAATTAAAATAAGTTTAAAAAATCAAAATATAATAATAATTCATTACACTCTTAATATTATAATATCAAAGATAATGAAGAAGTAATATAACCCAATGACAAGAAACTAATTTATGAAATTTTTTACCACTTCTTAAAATTTAATTTAAATCCCCTTGGATTAAATAGTTAATATTTAAATTTAAAATATCATGAATTATTATATAATAATTATATTACATTAAAAATGGTTAGTATATGTACCATATAAAAGAAATTAATTCTATAGCATTACAATATACCTCACCAAAGGGAAGTTAAGACGAAGTCCCTTACCTCATGCTTACTTTCAGTTGAACATGATTTAACCTCTTGTATAGAAGTTCTAAACTCTTTATTTACTTATAATAAAACCATAGTAATTTTTGTAATATCATAATTGATTATTTTATAACATCTTATTACCTAATCATCAATAATCATTCATTTTTTTATTTTTTTCATAACTTAATTGCCATGTTTTCTCATGCGTGTTTTTCCTCAAATATCTAGTTATTATGAATATTTTATAGTTAATTCTTATTTAGTAAAATAAAAATTATATAATTATAATATTCATAAGTCACTAATATTTTTAATACCAATTATGAAATATGGTTTTTAGAAATTAAGTACGTTATGATCATTGAGATGGTAGGCCATACGAACGTTAGGGAAACATTTCTATTTATCAAATATCAAAATGGAAAGGTGGATAGTAACATTATATATTTAAAAAATTATTAAAATAAATTAAATATGATATAAATTTTTTATATATAATTATATATATCATCCATGTGGAGGTGATTAAAATAGATTCACATCGCTTCGTGAAGGTGATAGTCCACACGTACACAAGTGTTGCTACCGTTTTTATGTGAGTGAAAATGTAATAAATAAAATGATATATTATAATTATTTGATAAATGTTTAATTAATATCATAATTATGATATTTATATTACATATATTACTTAAATTTATCCTTATTACCTTCAAAGTAAAACGTTCGTTAAAAATGAATCACATCTCTTCGTGAGGTGGTAGTCTGTCGTATGCATGAGCAACATTATCAAATCTAATAAGAAAAGGAAATTAAAAGAAGTTATATATGATATAATAACGCTAGAGGTATAATTTTTTTATAAATATCATATATATATATATATATATACTTTATATATATCATCATACCCAACCATGACCATTGGTAATGGAAAAACAAATGACATCAGTTCACAAGGTAGTAATACTCCTAACACATGAATGGTGATTTGATAACTCGTTTAAAGGAATTTAGATGGTTATAGGTCATTACATTAATATAAAAACCTCCCTGTATATTTATTATTATTTGGTTTTTATATAATAATTTTTTTAATAATAAGTGAATTAGGTGGAGGAATAAAAAAATGCTCGGTGAAGAACGTTACCTCTTCCTTGGGTATCCTCCTTACCTTTTCACCAAAATCCTTTAGAGGATGGATTTATGATAAAAATAAGGAATATGGGAATATATTAGGTAATTTGAAATGTTATTGGGGTAGGCATTATCTAAAATAAAATGTTTTTATGGTGTGAATATAGAAGGAGAGGGGTGTCCTTTTATAAGTGAGGTGAGTGTCATATTTATAATCTTTTAAAATAAGAAGGTGTTCCCAAGAGTTTCAAATCAAATAAAGGTCAAATTTAGGGTATTCATGAGGTTTATACAGTATATGTTCTAATTATTTCTATAAAATTGATTTTAGTAAAGTTTTTCATTTATTTTGACCCTTATCATTTCTTTTTAACTCCCCAATAAATCTATTTTTACTTTAATCGCAATAAATAATCTTTTACAGTTTTCACTAGTAATTTTTTTCAAGAATTAAGTTGAAAATATTAGAACATATAAATTACTATGATTCCAAAAATGGAATTCATTTTTAAAAATTCTGTTCACATATGTAGTAAATTATAAATTAAAATAAATCCTAGAGACGCAATTTGAAAATGGGTTTTCAAAGAGAAAATTATCAAATTTTTACAATGTTTTTATATCAATATTCAACATGATAATTATTTGAATGACCTAAATTAGATTAATTGATATATAATTGAACTAATTTTACTTTATACTTAATTTAAAATATAATTTAATTTTATAAAAAAATTAAACCAAAATGATGTTTTCAATTGAAATTCAACATTTTTCACTATTCATTGAAAAATGAAACATTTTATAAAAATACCAATAATTCAAAATCGTATAATATTGATATTATGATTTATAAAATTATGTTCATTTTAAAAAAAATCTAAAAGTGATCAGAAAAAATTTTAAATTATGTTTGGAATGAGAGACTAATCCTTTTTTTAAAAAAATACAGTTTTTTAGAAACATTTATAATCGGTATATAAACATAATTTAAATAATTTATTTTGTACTATTAATAGACAGAAATTTAAAATATAGGTTTTGAAGGTGTTCTATATTATGGTTCATTTAGACTCATATTATCTGTTTCATCAAGATATCAAAGATATTGAATTTAAAGAGAAATATTACATGGGTTGTTTAATCTCAGTGTTCTTTGTTTCATAAGCTATCAAAAAAATTATTCTTATTTTAAAATATCAAGGTGTTAAAATTTATATCTATTTGATTATTCAATAAGTTATAATATATAAGGTTTAGTTTCATTCTTATGTGATTATTATTTTTTGTTTTATTTTATCATAATTTATTTACAGCATATTATGCTCATTTTATTATTAAATGGCATGTATTTTAATTATTTACCTTTTAATATTGATTATTATCATTTATTCTTGACAGTTTATTATGTATTAATAACCATTCTAAACATATAATATCCCCCCTTTATTACGTTTTATTTTCCAAAGGATATCCTGAAGTGTTTTTCGATTGATATGGAGGGATATGCTATGAGGCATAATGGTGTTCTCAAAGAAAAAAGTTTTTATATTTTATTTTTTCAATTGTAATGTGAAATTAAATTATGTATCTAGTTTACCAAGTCTGCTATTCTATTAATTCCTTCAAGATTTAATTCCTTATATCTTCTTCTAAGGAAAAAATGTAACCTCTACCTCCAAACTACTGGAATTTGGGTCTTTACAAGAATGGAGAGTTTTCCTTCTACTCCACCACTCTCGAGTCTACAGAGATCAAAGAAAATCATTATTCAAGTGATATTTAAGGTGTTTAAAGGAGAATGATTCAATTATGATATACTATTCTAGAACCCATATATTCTTATAGTGACGTTTGAAGGTTCTTCTGGAATATTTGGATCACCAATGGAGGGAATCTACTCTTGATTATTACAAAGTAACGACGACACAATGTTGGAAAATTTTCAGATCCATCAATGAAGAACAATGAATCAAAATGTAATTCTTTAATTATTTAAATTAATTATACATAATAAATGATTACCAATCATTTTTTTTAATTCAATTTTCAATTATTATTTGATTCATTTCTGTTGACCATGACATTCATTACGGTGTAAATCTCGAATTAATCACCGATTACAATAAAAATCTAAGTTGGGAACCCCCATATGGAACTTCCCTTGTCCCTATAACATTCAAAAATTATTGTATAATATTAATTATTATGATTTTAAATATTTAGTCAATATTTTAAAAATCTATTCAATGAACTGATAGAATTATTTTGTAAATAAACTCGCTAATCTTGTCTAAAAACGACTCTTCTTGAAATGAATGTTTTAATCATGAAATTATATTAAATTAAAAATATGAATATTGATCATCATAATGTGGATTAAGATTAATATAGATAAATATATAATATAAAATTTAATTGTATTTTTTTATTATGGGTTATTTTAAAAGATTAAAATGGAGTAACATTATGTATTTAAAAACAGTTTTCAGAAGAAAAAAATTGTGTTTTTTAAAAACAAGAATAAAGATTATAGAAGAATCCTTTTTAAAAAATATTAAAAATAAATTAATTATATTAAATATAAATCTATATTATTTATTTCATTTTGATATCAAATTCAAATCATAATTGTACTTTAACATTATTTAATTTAATGAAATAAAATAACTATATTTGAAAAATCGATGTTTTCACTATTCAAAGAAAAAACACTCTATGTCAAAAGATATCTAACTTTCACCCTCAGATAATTTTGATTTGAAAATTTCATAAAATATTTTCTTTATAATATATAGTTTATAAAATTTGTATAAATTAATTATAATTTGAAGACATTAAATGAAAAATAAAACCATTTGTTAAAGAAAATGGATTTCGAAGCATAAAATGACATTACTAAAAATTTGAGTGAATATTTATTATGAATTTATCACTAAATATGTATTCATTATGACCTAAATATTTGTATTTCTTATTTTAGTTATTCATATTCACACCTCACAATTTAATGGTTAGGTTATAACGATTATATTAAAATAATATATTTCAGGGGACATTTAAGCTCAGTGCTGCATGTCGTACACACTATCAAACACAATGTTATTATTTCAAAATGTCATGGTTACATGTAAAAAAATCTATTAAATATATTAATTTTATTTAAAGGAAATATAATTTAAAATTTATGGTGTTATAGTTTAGTGTTGTATCCAATTACTATTTGGAAACTTCTCTCGAACATTTATGTTAACATTAGATCATGATCATGTACAATTTAAAGTGGAATTTTAGGCATTCTTAACAATTCCATTATGTGTAAAATAATTTATTTAGTGATAAATCCAATAGAATAGAAATTTATTGTGATGATTTCTTAAGACAATCAAACACAAGCCGAACGGAATTATATCCGTTAGTAAGGACTTAAAAAAATCCATGATGAAAGGTTATATTATACCATTTTCATATAGTTATGGGTAATGGATGCATCATAAAAATATAATTATAATGTTAAAACGTTATTTTATATTATAGTATGCATTAAGATATGTAATCTAAAATGTACTACAAGTTATCCCACTAGAAATTCTCCCTGAGATATCTATACATATCTGTGCTTCCCATAACGATAATGAATGATGGGCTATCTGAATCATCCAAAACAAACTTCTCCGATTATAGATTTTAAGGGATGCACATTTTATTATATAATATTATAAATCTATTAGTTTCAAGGTTGAAATCTATTATAGTTAATATATTTTTCTATAACTGAATGCATCTTTTCAACACCTTGATCCTCAAATGTATTGATGGTTTAGAAATAATTTTATAAATGTATTATTTTATCCCTTTATTTATGATTTATATGTATTTAATGTGAAAATATATGATTACTGAAGCTCTTCCAAGCATAAACATCAATAAAGTAGGGTGATACTTCCAATGTATATAATATTCTACCTTTTTTCACCTTCCCAAGATTTTAATGTATTGAGAAATAATTTTCTTTAATTACCTATAACCATATCCTTTGTAACATGATCAATTACTTATAGGTAAATATAAAATTTTGGGTATTTTTATTTATATATATATTACTATTCACTATAGAGATAATTTCTACAAAAAATTAATAAAAATTATATACCACTAGTTCAAGATCCTAGGTTGGGTATTTCTTTCATGGGTCTTCAACTAACAAAAGGCGTAATCATCCACCTTTTCATTTTTTGTATAGACACATCCCAATCTGTTATTTATTTAAACACTTTATATCATAAACCCTTATAAATTGTATGATGTTTTAAGTAAACTTTTTGCAAAAAAACTCTTCTTAATATCCTTGAATCTATCTTTACATTTATCTATATAAATAAACATTACTTCCTTCTATATCAACTTGTTTTGTGGATTTAAAAATAATGATAAATTTCTCACAATGAATCAATAGTATTCTTATAATCTAATAATACAATGACCATAGTCTTTTACAAATATCATTACATAATTTTATGCATAATTAAACAAAAAAATACAATCCAATGATCATAAATTCTAGTGTCTGGGAATACTAGGTACATAAAACTGAAAACATGGAACTAAATAAAACATTTATTTATTTATAATCCAATTTGAGCTCCTAACTTCATTTAAGCCCTTACATGTGAATAGGTTAACATTGGGATAACATGAGAAAATGGAGGAGCAAAGAATCCTAGTTAGGGAATAAATATTAAAATTAAGCTTAGCGCATGGGTTAGGAGGCAAAACATAATGATATAAAAAGGAAGAGAAAATGATTAAAATAAGGAATATACACATGGGTTTATATAATCATGGATTCATACTAGTGTGGTAGAAACATATAATATTACTCTAGCACAATTCAATGCTCGTTGAATATAGAGGACCATGAGTCAAGGTTCATTTCACATAGAGGAGAACAAGTCAAGGAAACCCACTAAGATAGTTGCACAAAACATATCACGAGAATAAACTTTTCAAAATTCATTAGATCAGAATCTGGGAACACTCATTATAACATTTTCATGGATATTTTCTCCACATAAATAATCATACATAAGTAATCTAACAAAAACATAGGGGGTACCCTTGGAAAGAATTGGGTATCATAATCATATCAAATGTATAATAAATGGGCAAAAAAACTGTCTATTAAATAATGAAATTAAATTATTAATGAAAATAGATAAAGGAACATAGTCATATATCAATATAATAGATATCAAACTGAAGTGAAAATAGTGTTTTAGAAACTTTATAAATAATACATTTTTGAATGGTTTAAGGGAAAACATTCAATATTCATTAAAATTGATAAGGAAAAATTGTTATTATAAAATATAAATTGAACCAAGGTATTTTTTCCTAATAAAATGAGTGATTTTTGGAAAAATAATTTTTTTCATAAAATAGATTATAGAGTATATTTGAAAATGGGTAAAAATGTAGGAAGTTCCATTAAAACGAGGTTTTTTATCAAGAAAAATTGAGTAAGTAATATTTTAAAAACATATATATACCTGAAAAAAGGATAAATGGATATAGATACATGAGTTTGGAACATATAAACATCATTTAGATTATTTATATAAAAAAAAAATTAATTTCAATAAAAATTGAGAAGGAATAACCCAAATGAATAATGGAGGTTCGGGTATAATCCCTTACATTATATATAAAATGATTCTACATTTTATCTTAGTGTACGAAATAATAAAATTATATCCATTAATTAATAATTTCAAAACCATTTAGACATTAATTTTATTTATTATAAATTTAATAAGTTTATTTTTTGCCTTTATTGGGTTAAGAGATTCAATTTCATCATTTACAATTTCATCGTTTAGGAGAGTTAGTTTCCTTGGTTTTCATGATCAGTTTAATTTTTTATGTGTATGGAAAATCATGTTTAATTATAATTTTTTTAGAAATGAACTTATATGTTTTTAATGAACTTTTTAAATATTAAAAATCCATTTTCGAATAAGTGAGGATGATTTATTAGATATATCATTAATGATAATCGTTTATATTAATTTAGTATTTTATATCACAACAAACTCATTTTATTTTATAAATTAATATTATGCATACAAAATTATTATAGAATAGTAAATAAGATATAATAAATATATTATAGTCTAGTTTAACCATAAAAATGGTTTCCTGACCATCCATGAAGACAAAATTAAAAGTTGAAATCACGTCATCCATGAAGGTGGTCAATCGGCACCTCACAGATGATGTTTTAATTCTTAATGTAAAAGGGAGATAATAAGATGTGATTGATGAATAATTATTCCATAAACATGTTAAAATTATATTATATGTGACATAATGTATTTTTCAAGACATTTTTTTAGGGGACATGAGGTTAAAAAAATAAAATAAAGGAACATGAAATGAAATTGAAAGAAAACATAAGAGGGTTTTACTTCATGATTTCTTTTTCTTGAGAACCTCCTTAGGGGATTGGTTTTGGTATTTTGTTAAGACAAAAATATTCTATATGTGGGTAAGTGGTTTAGTTGGATAGTTTAGTAGAAGTTGGATAAGACACAAGTCTTTAGAGGTGTGAGGTGGTGAGTTGGTGAGGGGTGGTATTTATAGTGGAGTACGGGGGTGTTTTTTCATTATTTAATTCATTAGTTCATTATTTTCCTCAAGGAAAGATATATTATTGATTATTGAGACTAAAAGAATTAATTAGATCATTTGAGTTCAAACCAATTGTTCTTATATAATCCATGACTCACTGAATAGTATGTTTAACATATAATGTATATATATCATAAATTAATTTATTTTATTATTTATCAAAAATTCAAGTTTTTAAGAAAATCCAAAAAATTACCCCTAAACATTTTTCATCGCGTATAATTTAAAAATGAACTAAATTTTTTGAAAATATTTTTAAACATATGGTCAATTTAATTTTTTATAAAAATAATCATTTACTTTGAAAATACAGATTATAAAATTAAAGAATATTTTCTAACACATTGAAAAATTACATAAGGTCTACTAAAATTATACGAAAATCATAAGACATAAAAATATTAAATTGTGAATAAATTTTATGAAAAATTATTTTATTTTGTATTGTTAATTTAACCCTAAAATTGTGATTAAATATTTTTGACTTACAAAAATACCAACACATAATTAATATTTTTCAAATTATTTTTTACTTACACAATGATATAATTATAAAATATTTTCACTAATAAGATGTAATAATATTATTTATACTTTCATTGGAGAGGTTACTATTCAATTTTCTATTTTATTAATCATAAGTGTCATGTTGCTATTCAAAAGGTCAAGATACTATTTCAACAGTATAGGTTCTTTAACTTCTATAGATACTCATTATTTCATTCATTCATCATTTATAAAGCCCGTATTGTGTTATATTATATGTTTATACAATATTACATAATTATAAGAAGGGAATTTCTATAGATAAAACTATTTCTCTTTACATTCTTTACCCATTATGATATTTTTCCCTTAAAATTTCATTTTACATTCTAAGTTGAAAATATGTTTGGGTACTTTTTCTTTATTACTTATAATAGTTCCAATGTTTCCCCTTTATACTTGTGGTTCCACTGTAGTACATTAACTAGGTTAGTGGTATTTCTACGTATAACACTGTCTATACGATCCAAGATCTTCATTGGATGCTCCTCTTAAGAAACATCATTCTCCAACTTTTCCACCTCTATATTCAGTACATGTGAAAGATCCATTATATACTTACTTAATAGGGATCCATGGAATACATCATGTACTTTAGACAAAATAGGTGGAAGTTATAGTTGATAGGCCAAAACTCTAAGATGATCATGGATCTCCATGGGCTGATGAACCTAGGAATCAGCTTTCCTTTTATCCCAAATCACATGATCCTCTTTCATGGGGATATGCAGAAGAATACCATGTATCCAACCATAAACTCAACATCCTGTAAATAACTGTATAAATAGATCCTTTTTCGACATTGGGATTCCTTGATGTGCTACTAAAAGGTTTCCACCTTCTTCTCCATTTCATTGACCATTTCTAGTTCCAGCCCCTTATGTTCACTAACTTCATCACAGCATGACGGTGTTCTACATAATTTCCTATAATGGGATTTATATAGATCCATTTGGATTCTTGGGTGGAAACTATTATTGTAGGATAATTTGAACAGTGAATATGTTAGTCTCATCCTTATTTGATGTCTATATAACAGTCTCTCAATATTTATTTTAGTTTCTGAATAGTTCTCTCCTCTTGGACGTTAGTTAGAGGGTGTTAGGCAGTACATAAGTTTATCTCTATGCTTAGAGCATGTTGGAGTCTTTTCTATTACATAAAGGTGAATCTCGGATCTCGATCATATACTATAGATAGTTTTACTCCATGAATACTTACCACTTCATTGATGTATATCCATGAAAGTTGATCTAGTGATAATTCCCCTAAAATTGTGATAAAGTGAGATGTCTTTGTAAGATGATCTACAATAAACGATATGTACGTGTTTTCCTTGGATGTCTTTGAATGTCTAGTGACCAAGTCCATGGTGATGTTTTCCCACTTCCAATTTGGTATCGGTAATGGTTTGATAATACCTTTAGAGTTTTTTCCTTTCAACCTTCACTTCCAAAAATACCAGGAACTTTGATGTATATTCCGCAATCTCTATTTTCATATTGTCCCACCATAATTTCTCCATGAGACCTTGATACATCTTTGTGATACATGGTTGAATATAGAAGGTTGGGTTATGTGTGTCATTCATAATCTCTTTCATTACCTCTATATTGGATGATATTCATATTCTTATCCCAAATCTTCTATATCCATCATCACCAATCATGAACTCATAAGATTTCTTATTTCAAATAGCTTCCACCCTTTTCTGAATTTCCATAGAATTCCTCGGAGCATCATTTTTTTCTTTGTAAGGGTTGTATGAGAAATCATTTAAGAATGTCATAATGATGTTCCACCATTAATTATTCCCATGTTCATCCTTTAAAAATCATGGAAGATTGGATCCTTATCAGTTCTTATCATTGATAAAGATAAATGATTCTTTCTACTTAGAGCGTCTACTACTTTATTTGCTTTAACGGGATTATAGTGGATTAAGCAGTCATAATCTGTGATGATAACTAACCATATCTATTGGTTCATATTAATCTTCTTCTATGTGAATATATTTTTGAGACTCTTTTGATCAATATATATCTAACTCTTCTCCCCATAGAGATAGTGCCGCAAGATTTTCTACACAAAGATCATAGTGGCCAACTCTAGATCATGTGTGGGGTAGTTTCTCTCATGGATTTTAAACTACCTTGAGGGGTAGGATATCACATTATCATTTTTCATTAGTAAATTACCTATGATATTTTTTATAGCGTCATTTTACACCACAAAACTTCCTCTACTTTTCTTGAGTGTGACTACTAGTATAGTTATAATCCACTTTTGTGATCTATAATGCTTTCCTCACATTCTTGAATCCATACAAGATTCACTCCATTTCATGTCAGTTTTGTTGTTGGGTTTTAAAATCTTGATAAGTTATTCACAAATCAAAAATAATACCTAGTAATACTACAAAAACTAAATATTTCACTTATAGAAGTTTTCTTTGGCCGCTCTTTGATTTCATTTTTATTAGAAGGGTCCAAATATATTCATTTTCTGGTGATAAAATGCCCCAAGAATGATACTTCCCACATCTAGAAGTAACATTTTCTTCACTTTTCATAGATTTTGTCCCTTTATAATGTCTACAACATTGTATTCAAAGGGACCTCATGTTTTCCCTTTTTCTTGGAATATATCAGAATATCATCGATAATAACAACCAAAAATTTGTTAAGGTAATATCCAAACACTCTATTAATAAAATCCATTAAAATGGATGGATCATTAGTGAGTCAAAATAGCATCACTATGAACACATAATGTCTATACCACACTATAATGGAAGTCTTGGGAATATCTTATTTCCTCACCTTTAATTGGTGATATCCCAACCGAAGGTCCAGCTTATAGAAATAACTATCCCCACATAGCCGATCAAATAAGTCATCTATCAATGGCAGGGGTACTTTTTTAATTAACATGATTTTATTTAGATCATGATAATCAATGGATAGGCTCATTTATCCATATTTCTTTTTTACTAATAGGACTAGTGCACCACATGTTTGATCCCTCAAGTATATAAAACCATTGTATAGATTCTATTGTAACTACTTATTTAGGTCTTCCATCTCAATGGTGGTCATTCAATAAGGTTTCTTTGATATAATAATAGATTCAGGACTATGTTCAATTGATTACTCAATCTCTCTGTTAGGATAAAGACCAAAAAACTCTTTAGGGAAAATATTAGTGTAGTCCCTTACAATGTGAATGTATTCAAGCATGACTTTCTCCATTTTCTCAGTCATTTGAGCAAGATATTCCTTCTCATAAGGCAGTAATATCCACACTTGAGATGATGATTCTAAAGGACATTTATCTTCCTCTTTATATTTGTAAAGAATTTTAGGACACTTCAATAAGTTAAGAGTGATATCCCATTCTCTAATGTTGATGTTGTATTTTTATAAATATATCTAATTAATACCCAATATAGCATCAAACTCCACCAAAGGGAGTATGAGAAGAGTTTTTGTGAGGTTCATTCCAAAAACATTAACTGGGGAGGAGTTATATACTTTGGATGCAATAATTTCCCAATTTTCTATTCTCACAAATAACTCAACCTCTATACATTGAGGTGGTGTTTGAATATTAATATTAAAAATTAATGATATTAAATAATGAATAGAACAAGAATCAAATAATATATTCACTATTATTGAGTGAATAACAAATATACCTATCACTGCATCATTGTCTAGGTTCACATCAATAGTAGTGATAGAAAAATCCCATCCTTGATTCCTTGGAGGATGTTTTTGTTGGCCTCCAAAAACCTTGGGCTTGTGGCATTGGTTTGAAAAATTCACATGATCCTTATATTTGAATCACTACACTACTGGCTGACCATTGGTATAAACCTTCCTTTTTTATTTCACGTTAGTGGGATTATTCATATACCTTCTGTAGTTCTAAGCTAGATTACCCATTCTTCTACATTTTAATTATTTCATGGTTCCCTTTAGAAAGTTCCTAGGATGCTTCTCCCAATAATTTTGACATGTTGGACATTTAGACTACTTTTAAGTCACAGTATTTATTTTTATATCCACCCATATTAGAAACCATTTTCCACTTTTCATCACTAGACCCATTAAACCATTAAGAGTTTCTAATCTTTATTTAAAATTTGATGGAAAAAAGGATAATCTCTTCAAAAAAATCAAAGTCTTGAATCACCAGTTCTTTTCATAGACTCGGCATTAATCCATTAATGAATCATTCCACATTTCTTTCAGTGTTCATGATAAAGCCAGAGGGATATCTTGAAATATTTATAAATTTTTCTTCATATTCTCGAATACACTTGTCCTCCTTCTATTTAAGTATAAGGAACTCTCTCTATATATATTAAGGAGGAGGGTTTGGGGAAAATATTTATTGAAAAAAAGTATTTAATTTCAAACAATACATGGAATCAATTTTCACCTTGGATATCATATTTTTTATTAGTGTCCACCACTGATCATCTTCTCTATCAATATAATAAACATAGGTCACAATTGTCTCTTTTTCAAAGAACCAGAGGATAGAAAATATCTTTTCAGTAGATTTAATCCACGGTTCTAGGAGGAGGGGATCATAAGATCTACTAAACATGGGATACATTTTTCATATTATAGATTCTACAACAAATTTTTATAGATTCTAATAAAGATTACATTCTACACGATTCAATTTATTATTCATAACATGATCTAGTTGAGAAGGTACTTTGATGATGTTTTGATCACCTATTCCCATATTATTTGGAATTTCATTAGGGAAATCAATACATTACCTAAAAAATTCATTATTGTTGTCTTTTCTTCTACTTCTTTCCATTATCTAAGAAATATAAATTTTAATTACGGGGATAGAATACTTCAAATAATGAAAGGAAATATTGAACAAAAAGGGATAAACATGTAATGGAAAATTATAACCTAACATATGATTCCTTGGGTTTAAATCTATGTTATCTATGATATATTTCTTCACAAATATTCTTATGGTAATTTTATTTGCTCCCTTCAAACAATTTGTAATGAGATTACAAATTTTCCAATTAATATCCCCAGGGACTGTCAAACCAAGTATGTAGTATGGCCAGTTTTCATGTAACAGGATACCCTAAGTTAGTCCCAAAACACCTTGTCAGAGTTTTCACTCTTGAGTACATCTATTCCAGAACCACATCCACATGTATTATCCATAAATCAATGTATTTTCTTGATAAACCACGTACTCTATAAAAACCAAAATTTACCAATGTATTTTCATACATAGTTTTATCCACATAGTTATTACTAAATATCTCTAGTCCTAATCTCCAAAAATAACTAAACCTCCCTCTAATATGAACTATAACAACCATAGTTTTTTAAACATATCATTACATTATTTTAAGAATAATTAAACAACAAAATTAGAGCCAAGGATCCTAAAGTCTAGTACCTTGGAAGACTAGGTAAATAAAACTTAAAACATGGAACTAAATAAAACATTTATTTATTTATCATTCCTTATGAGATTCTACCATACTTTGATCCCTTATATATACATATGTTATCATATGGATAACAAGATCAAATTGATGAGCTAAAAATAACAGTAATAAAATAAAAATAAAAATCTAGCTGAGAACATGGTTTATGAGGCATAACATAATAATATAAAAAGGCATGGGACATGATTAAACATAATTAATAATAACATGGGGTCATATAATAATTTATTAATAATACATTTTAAGAAACATAAAACACTACTTTATCATGATTCAAACCTCATTGCATATAGAGGATCAGGGGTCATGGCTTGTTGTACATAGAGGAGAACGAGTCAAGGCTAACCACCAAGACCGTTGTACATAATGTCTCCTAAGATTAAACTTTACCCAATGCATTGGATAACTATAATGGTTAACCCATAATAACATGATAATTAATATTAATTCTATAAAAATATTCCCACATAAGTAAAGTAACATAAAAATAAGGGTTTCCCATGGAAATAATTGGGTATCATAATCATGTAAAAATCGTAATAAATGGGCATAAAAAATCTCCCTGAAAGAAATGAACTAAATAAGACATTGAAATTCATAAAATAATATTATTATATATCATGATAATAGATTTCACACTGAAGATAAATTGATATTTAAGAAGATTTATAAGTAAATCATTTTTTAATGGTTTAAGGGAAAACTTTCGAGATTCATTAAAATGGAAAATGAATAATTGTTTTCATAAAACCATAATTTAAAAAAGGTAATTTTTAATGATATAATGAGTGAATTTTTAACAATAATGTGTTCTAAAAATAGATTATGGATCACACTTGGAAATGGGTACAAATTTGAGAAGTTCCCTAAAATCGGGATCAATTATCGGAAAAAATTGAGTAGGGAACCTTTAAAAAACTTTTATATCTCTGAATTTAATGATGAATGGTTATTTATACATGTGTATGGAAATTTTAAAAATAATTAATAATGTGTAAAAAAATAAAATAGAATTTCATTTGTTTAAAAATAGAGAAATAATATCCGAAATGAATAATGGAGGTTCTGGTAGAATCCCTTACCTCATGTCTGAAACGATTCTGAACATGATCTTAATGTCTGGAATTATAAAATTAGATTCATTAATTAATAATTAAATAATAATTTATACATGAATTTAATTTATTATAATTTTATTAAGGTAATTTTGTCATTTTTTAAGGGTTAGGATATTCAATGTCATTGTTAATGAGTGTCAGATTCCTTGGTTTTCGTGCTCAGTTTACTTTTATATGTGTGTGGAAAATCCTGTATAATTATCATAGTTTTATAGAACTAAAAATATATGTTATTAATGAAATTATATAATATTAAAATACACTTTTGTTTATATATGTGACGATGATTTATTAGATAGATCATTATTGATAATCATTAAGATTAATTTAGCATTTTTTTAATCAAAACGAACTCATTTTTTTTATAAATTAACATCATGTGTAAAAAAATGATTCTAGAGAATTACATAAGATATTATAAATATATTATAATATTTTTCAACCAAAAAAATAGTTTCATGACCATCCTTGAATATAGAATTGAAATATGAAAGCATATCATCCACAAAGGTGGTAAATCAACACCTCACACAGTATTTTTTCATTCTTAATATAAAATAAAGAGAAGAAGATATTGATGAATAATTATTCTATAAAAATTATAAAATAAAATTATATGTAAGATAAAAAAGTTTTAATTCCATTTTTATGATGTTAGGTGAGAATACAAATAGAAAATAACATATCTTGAAAATAAATTGAAAAAAAATGGAAGAGGGTTTTACCTCTTGATTCCTTATTCTTGAGAACCTACTAAGGGGGTTGGTTTTTCTATTTTATTTAGATAAAAAGATATTGATTTTGTGATAAATTTTTGGGAGGATAATTATGTAGAATTTAAATATGTCATGAGGCTTGAGAAGTGTGTGGTGAATAGGTTGTGAGGGTGGTGAGGGTGGGGATTTATAATGGAGGAGGGTAGTGTTTTCTAATTATTTAATTCCTTAGATTATTATTTTTCTCAAGACAAGATATAGTGATGATTCATGAGAATAAAAATAGTAATTAGAATATGTGAGTTTGAACTAATTGTTCTCACATCATCCATGACCCAATGAATACTGTATTTAAGTTGTAATGTATATATACTGTAAATTATTGTCTTTTACTATTCACAAAAAATTCATGTATTTTAGAAAAATATAAAATTTTCACCCTAACAAATTTCCAAGTTGTAGAATTAAAAAATGAAGTACATTTTATGAAAATAATTTTCCCAATTTGCGAAAATAAATTTTTATTTAAAATCATTATTTACTAGAAAAATAAAAAATTTAAAATTAAAACTGTTTTTCTAACAGTTTCAAATATTACTTAAGGCCTCATGAAATTATCGTAAAATCATAATGCATTGAAATATTAATTTATGAATATATTTTATGAAAATAAATTTTCTTTAAATTTTTTAAATTAATCATAAATATGTGATTAAATATCTAGTACTTATTAAAATACAAACAATTAATTAATATTTTTACTATATTTATTTACTTACAGTATGATATAATTATATCATATTGCCACTTATAATACGGATAAATATAATTCATACTTTCATTGGTTAGGTTACTAATCAATTGTTAGGTTTACTATTCCTAAGGTTCATGTTACATTTTCAAAGGTCAAATTACTATTTCATCAGTATATGTTCCTTAACTACAAGAAACACTTCTTATATCATTAATTAGTCATTTATAAAACATTTATTTTGTTCATTTATTTATTTATACCATATGAAAAAATTATAGGAAGGGAATTTGTACAGATAAAACATTGAGTCATTAAAAATATAATTATGGATCTTTATTATAGATTTTGTTTCACACTACTCATTTGTTATATATTTATTTGAATAATCTATATATATAACATCTCTTATGAATGTATGGCCCATGAATGTCACTTTTTATAGAAAAAAATCACATGTCTGCTCAGACCCGGTCGAGGTCAACATGGTAAGACCTGATGGGTCTGGCCTGGCCAGCCTGGGAGGTTCGACCCGGCCCACTGGGCCCCTCCTAGTAGATCGTGTGGGCCGTTAGGCCCGGGCTTGGGGCCGATGCGACCCATAGCATTGTGAGGGCGCAGCCCGACGAGGCTCGTCCATGAGGGCGCGGTCGGGCCGGTTCGGCCAGGGCACCACGAGGGGGGCCATGGGCGACACGGGGCACACAGGGCGCGTGGGCCGGCATGGTTTGGTTGGGTGCATGGGAGGTGGTCGTGCAGTCCGGCAGGCGGGCCGGGGGGTGGCCGGGCAAGCCGGCAGACAACCGAGCAGGGCGCCAGGTGGGTCGGCGGTAGGGCGGCCAGGGTGGTTCGGCCGGAGGGCCGCGGTTCAGCCCGGAGCACCGGAGCGCCGCGGAGACATCGCGGTTTGTAGGGGCCGCAGGTAGCATGGCCTTCATCGTCACCACCTTTCTCATTCCATCGCCTCATCGCCAAGTCAAAAATTATCAAAAACAAGAATGGTGGAGGGGTCAGGCCATGTTGTTTTGGCCTGCACCCTCCATGTTTAGGGTTGTAACAATCGGTTCATCAAGATAGAAGTACGATGAAAAACAACTCACCCGCAACAATTCTTTTCCAACTGAATAAGAAGATTCAAGGAAAGAATCAACATGTAATAAACCCCCTACCTTTCATCATTGTTTTATGATGAAGTCACGGAAAGTAGATAAAGATTATCATCGTTTGTTGAGTCCGATGCACACTTCCAATCCCAAGTTGTGACGGCTGGGGAAGATGCTCCACGTCTGTAGCTGTCTGGGGAAAAAGTTCGAAGAGGATCATTGTCAACGTTCTTTGTTGGAAGAACATGTTCTTCATTCTTAGTTCATCATTCTTCGTTGGTAGATGGGGTTCTTCATTAGATAATTATGATCCTCCCAAGCTCTCCTCTCCCCAATATTCAACCAAATGAGAAATTCCAACCAAAATAATAATATATTTAGTTATCTATTATTTCATTGAACAGAATTCAAAATGGTTAATTAATTAACTTGTCTCCTCCCATAATTAATTCATGATTGTTGGCACAAATTAATTTAATGTGGTGGATTGGAACAGTTTAATTAGGGAATTTGGCACCAATAAAGGAGGGTGAGTGTGGAGAGACTCTCCCTCATTAATGAGGGGAGTTGAGAGGTTTTCCTCTCCCACCATTAATAGGTGAGTTTAGTCCTGTGTGGTCCCCATGTCATAACCTCTCATGGAAGGATATGTTTAGGTGGGACCCACCACCATAACCTCTCATGGGAGGTTAAAGCGTGGTGGTCCCACCTCCAACTTCTAACCTCCATAAGTAGGTTATAGATCTAGTGTGACCCACCTCCAAACACCCACATGGCCGCTCAAATAAAAAAAATAAATTGAAGCTCACATTATTTTATTATTTTCCACGAAAACCCAAAAAATAACTTATCTTATCTACTCACTATCGTCGAAGTGAAAGTCTCCTTAAGTGAATACCAGTGTTGTGAGTTCAACGGTTCCCTTAGATGTCAATTCTGAGCACCAGTTCAAAAGTTATATAAACCCGCTCGTATGTTTACTGAACGTACCAGAACAAAACATCAGAAAATGATTCGGGGCACACCGGGCCTTAAAATCATGTGCCGTCAATTTTTGCAGACTCGTAAATTTTCCATGTATTTGAGAAAAAAATTCCACAAAATCTATAGGTCTTTACATTCTCCCCAACTCAGGGCTTTACGTCCCCGTAAACAACAACTTGAACTAAAAGAACAAGGGGGGGGGGTACTAAGCATGCATCTGACCCTCCCGCACCCATGTTCTCTCCTGGGGGTTCCCGTGCTGCTAGAGAATGTGCACCAGAGGTATCGACCATCCACGTAGGACCCTCTACTGTCGATCCTCAATCTCCACTAGAACCTTGGTAAAAGTCTCCCCATCGTCGACGTCCAACTCTCAATGGTAGATGATGTTACAAGGGTCATGCACGTATCTCTTCACCTGGGATACATGGAAGATGTCGTGCACCAGGTGCAACTGAGGTAGAAGAGATAAGCGGTAAGCCACCTCACCAACTCTGTTGAGGGCCTGGAAATGTACAATGAACCTCGGAGGTAACTTGCTACCTTGGACAAATCTCTGATGACCTCATCAGGGCGTGACCCGTAGAAAGACTTGGTCACCATCCTTGAACTCCAGATGTCTCTGTCTCTTGTTATCATATGAATTTTGCCTTCTTTGTGCAGTCTTCATCCCTCCTAGATGATCTGCACCTTCTTCGTGGTAGCTCATACCATCATTGGTCCTACTAGTGTTGACTCCCCAGGGTCAGTCTAGCACAAAGGTGATCTGCAAGGTCACCCGTATAACGCCTCAAAAGGTTTCATCCCTATGGTGGAGTAATAGTTGTTGTCGTATGAAAACTCCACTAAATGTAAGTGATTCTCCCAGCTGCGACCGATGTCATGGACACAAGCACGGAGCATGTCCTCGATGGTCTGAATGGTTCTCTCAGTCTGGCCATCCGTCTGGGGATGGAAGGTCGTGATCAGGCGAAGCTACATTCCAAAAGCATCCTAAAACCCCTTCCATACCCGGGAAGTAAACTGTTCATCGTGATTGGACACAATATATGAAGGTACTCCATGTAGCAGCACAATCTCTTGCACAAAAAGGCGTCCCAAGATCTCTACTGATCCCTACTCTCTGATTGGTAATAAGTGGGCCGACTTGGTGAGTCTGTCAATGATCACCCAAATCGAGTCGTGACCCCTGGATGTACATGGAAGAATCATCATGAAGTCCATGTATATCCCATCCCACTTCCACTATAGGACCTCTAAAGGCTGAAACAATCCTGTTGGTACCTGGTGCTCTGCCTTCACTTGCTGACAAGTGAGGCATCAAGAGACAAACTCTACAACTTCCTTCTTCATACCTAGCCACCAGTGCTGTCGTCGAAGGTCCTGGTTATTCTTTTCCACTCTTGGATGTACCGCTAGAGGGTATGTGTGGAATTCCCTCAAAAATTCCTGCTGAAGTGACACTGGTACCGTAGTGTGTCCTCTGAATAGGATGACGTGCTTCCCACCTTCTGAAAATCTATTAGGTGCATGCCATCTGGATATTTCAGCATGTTGTGCCTTATAGTCAGCACCCCCATGCAGTGCCTCCCTAACTCGCTGAAGAAGTGGGGGAGTGACTATAAGGGACTTAAGGAAAACTACTCCATCTCTATCCACAAAGGATATCTGCAAAGTGGTCTTCTGCTCCATCTCTTCACCAAGTAGTTGTATACCAGATCTCCTGCTGAGTGCATCTGCTACAACATTTTCCTTTCCAGGAGTATAGACTATCTTGATGTCATAGTCCTGGAAAAACTGAAGCCATCGCTACTGTCTCAGGTTTAAGTCCTTCTAAGAGAAGATATACCTGAGAATGTTGTGATCATAGTACATGGTGAAATGTTCGGCCATACGATAGTGTTGCCACATCTTCAAGGCGAAGACCACTGTTTCTAACTTCAGGTCCTGAGTAGCATAGTTCTGCTCATGTTGCCTCATTTATCGAGAACAATAAGTGATCACTACTTACTCTTATATCAGGACACACCCGAGTCTGGTCCCTGATGCATCAGAGTAGACTAAATACCCTATTCCTTCCTCTGGAATACTCAAAATGGGGCCACTAGTTAGCCTAGGCCTCAGCTCTTGAAAGCTCTGCTGGCATCTCTCTGACCACAAAAATGTTTTCCCCTTCTTCGTTAAGCCTGATAGTGGTGCTGCAACTCTAGAGATGTCTGGAACAAATCTCCAGTAGTAACCAGCCAATCCCAGGAAACATTGTACCTCTGTCACACTCCTCGATGGCTCCCAAGAATGTAATACCTCAATCTTCACTGGATCCACTGCAACTCCAGCCTTCGAGATGACGTGTCCCAAAAAATGAACCTCTCGTATCCAAAACTAGCACTTTAAGAGCTTACCATAAAGCTGGTGCTCTCAGAGTTAGTCCAGTACTGCCTGCAAATGGTAGGAATTCTCCTCCTCAGTAGTCGAGTAGGTCAGAATGTCATCGATGAAGACTATGACAATGTGATAGAGGTATGGCTAGATGATCCTATTCATGAGTCCCATGAACACTACTAGAGTGTTTTTTATTCCGAATGGCATAAACATGAACTCATAGTGGTCATACCGACATATGAAGTCCGTCTTCTGCACATCCGCTTCTCGAACTCTAAGCTAGTGATAGCCTAATCTGAGGTATTTCTTTGAGGGCCATTGTGCTCCCTTCAGCTGATCAAAGAGGTCGTCAGTCCTCGGGAGTGGGTACTTGTTATTCACAGTCACCTGTTTTAAGTGACGTTAGTCAACACAAAGCCTCATGCTCACATTCGCCTTCTTAGAAAATAGAATTGGGGCTACCCAGAAAGAAACACTGGGCTGGATGAATCACTTATACTGCAAGTCCCCTAGCTATACTCGTAGATCGCAAAGCTCCATGGGAGCCATCTGATATGCTGGTGTAGATATCGGTGTCATCCCAGGGTATAGGTCAATGTAGAAGTCCACCTATCTGTGTGGAGGTAGACCTGGGATATCATTAGGGAATCCATCCGTATACTAGTCCACCACTATAGGATAGTTTGGACTCTCAACATCTACTTCTTCGAGGGTAAGGCATTCCAACTGATGAGTGATCAGCCACACCCTCCTCTGAGTAAGTCCTTCCTGTGATAAAAAGGCTCCCTTCTTGCCGATGAAGGTAAACCTAGTCCCGTCTATGCGGACACAATGCACTTTGTGCCTAATACAGTAGATTTGAGCATGGATTGTTGATAACTAGTCCATACCCAAGATGATGTCATATGGCCTCAATGCTGCTACGAGGAGATCCTAGCCGAAGCTCTTGCCTCCTAGAGTAAGCTCACACTACCATCACCAGTGCATAATCATCGTGTCTACTTATGTAATAGTATCTAGTGATAAGGATCGAGCCAATGACTCAGTCAGAATCTCCGAGCTCTGAATGAGGGAAGTGGCAATGAAAGATTGACTGACACCTGTGTCTATAAGAACTGCAGCTAAGGTGGAGTAGACACAGATTATACCTCGAATGATCTCTAGAGCGCCATGATTGTAATCCTATGATACCTGGAGCTGAGCTCTCTCATGTCCACCTGCTCCCTGCATTCAGGGTGGTCCTCTTGGTGGTGGTGGTGGTAACACCTCGAAACGTCTCTCACCAGCAGCTGCTACACCAGCTCCTATGCCACGTTCACCTGCACCCTGCTGACCACCTCGATGAAATCTATGTCTCTATCTGGGCAGTCCTTCGACTATCTGTTGATCATCTGAATGGCGGGTTGGACAGTCACACTCCATGTGACCCTGCCCGACGCATGAGAAACAATGCCCACTCTTGGCTTGTATGTCTCTGTCCCGGGTGCCCCGCATAACTAGTCCTGGGTCATACTGTCATCCACCCATGGGCCTGGTCCTCTTGGACTTTGTGACATCTATCTACTGTCAGCTGCAAGAAGACTCTGTTTCATGTCAACTAGTGGTGGGTATCACTAATGGAGACTGCTCAACAATGAAACTCTCCACTAAGAGGGATCGCTCCAACACCCCTGCCTGTGTCGGGATGCTGAGGGAGATCATTGAAGCTCTGATATCTCCCTTGTTCCCCTACTCAAAGGTTTGAGACCTGAAGAGTGGGTCCTGCACCATATCTATGTAGTATCATAGGAGGTCGTTGAACCTTGCTGAGTACTGTGCCACAGTCATGCAGACCTACTATAGATGAAGTAGCTCATGTATGCACACTACGCAAAGATTCATTAGGACAAACTCTGCCCGAAACAAGCTCTTGAAGTCTGCCAAGAGAGGCATCATCTCATCATGGACCTGAAGCATCATGCTCCATCATCTTTCCACTATTTCTTGTAGAAGGATGGTAGCAAGAATCACCATGAGGTCTACTGGTGTCCCTACCAGTCAGAAAACTCCCACTACAGCCTCCATCCAATCCTCATCCCCCTGTGGGTTCATCTCTCCCCTGAACCTAGGTGGGATCTGGAATTGGAACATGTGCAATGTGTTCAAGAGGCATGCATAGTCTACTTCTGGAGCTGGTGGCATCAGTGGACTAATAGGAAGTGGTGCTGCTAGTGCCTCCGCTGGTAAAGGGCCCTGCACCGAGGCCTCGTCGCTCGGTGGGCTATCTATGTGTACAACCCTCAAAGATCTAGCCGGTCATCCACAGGGAGGCATCATGAAAGAAATAGATGTCACACGGTCAAATATTACACCTGGTGAGATAACCTAGTTGAGTTAACATAAAGAAAACTTTTGAAAACACACACTCAATCATTGTTTTCGTGCACTGAGTTGGAAATCAGTAGTCAGGGTCCTCATGTATGGATACGTCAGCCACCGCACCAACAATAGACACTATGAACTGGAAAACACACTCTGTACCCTTAACACTATTGCTTCATAGAAAATATTAGAGTACTAAGTTCTGTGATAGAACCGACTCCTCTGATAACAATTTATCCTGACACGTCCCCTAGGACTCATGCCGTGACTACCCCAAGCCCGTCTTCCATAGGCTAGGGGCATGAAACTAGCACCAAAGGCATAGATCCATAAATTGGGAAGGAATTACCTTTATAACATGAAAACAGAAACAACAGAGTATAAGCTGGAAGCAAAACACTAAGTAAAATTGTATATAAAAGAGTGATGAAAAGTAAAAAGGGTCCGGAAATACAATCCCAACTATAAAGCACATCTAAAATGAAAGTACAAGTATTAAAAAAGTGAAAATATCTTCTAGATTGTCCACCAGGAAATCCTACCTGAAAGGTAGGTATAGATAGACTCCACCACACTCCACGTCTGTCAGTCTCCTCTATGTACCGTCACATCGTGTGGTCCACCCTCGGGTACCGTCCAGTCCTGGTACACTCATCCTCGGTCAGCGTTGTCCATCGTATGCATCCAACACAACGATGTGAGAACATATCCCATGAAGGGGGGATCATAACGATACTCAGTAGGGACCCCGAGACCCTCAAGTTCTCACAAATACAACAAGGATAAACCACATTATATGAAATCAATAGATAACCCTACATAGGTATATGCCCATATATATACCTAAGTTATGAAGTAATCCATCTCAATCATGTGGTAAACACAATAGTTACTAACTTATCTCAAACCATGATTTTATTCATAGTAAAGAAATCATGGTTGCTGGAGAAATCCTCCTCTTTCGAGTACAGTGGGTCTGCCGCGACACCAAGGCGCTTCCCACTAACCTTGGATTTCTGAGGTACTCCTCCTGTCGAGTACCGTGGAACTGTTGCGTCACCAAGGGGCTCCCCACTGTGGGTCTTCAATGTCACCAAGGCGCTCCCCCTCGTAGCCTGCTGAGGGAGTCCTCCTGTAGAGTCTCGTGGGTCTACCGTGACACCAAGGTTCTCCCCACTGCGGGTCTACCACAACACCATGGCGCTCCCCGTTGGGATAGTAGAGTCACTTTGAGTCTAAACGGTCAGCAGTCGTCAGCTCTTATCCAGCTACTAGGTCTCCACAGTACGCATGATTGTCTCCAGGAGGATCCACTCCACGAGCTACTGGTCAATACATAAACTATCATGAAGCACCACGAAAAAGTATCTCAAAGGTCTTCCATGTCATAGAAGTCTCAATACAATAGACGGTGCGTCAATCGGACGCCCCGTTTGTGAGTTATTAGCCTTTTAGTCCCGGGGGCCCTGTTGGATTCGTGATTGATCCAACCTGACCGTATCTCAACTATACCCAAAACTCTGGTGGGGTATACACAAAGGGACCATCGTGCTCCAAATATAACAACGACGCTAATGGTTCATCAAGCATACATCTGATGCCCAAGATATGGCCAAAGAATTTAAAGTGTCAGTAGTGGGCCTGGGTTCGGTCCGACCCGGTCTGACCCAGTCTGGGATGACCCGGTCTGGGTTGACCCGGTCAGACCTGATGGGTCTGGCTCATCCCATTGGGTGGGCCAGCCTATGATGTTCGGCCCGGCCCACGGGGCCCCGCCCAGCTAGTCTCATTGGCGGTTCGGCCAGAGCTCGGGGCCGGTTCAGCCCGAGCTCGGGGCCGGTTCGGCCAGAAGCGTCTCTAGGGCGCGGCCTGGTGTGGCTCGGCCAGGAAGGCGCGGTCAGGATGGTTCAGCAAGGGCACTGCGAGGGGGGATGTGGGTGTAATGGGGCGCACAGGGAGCGCAGTTCGGCCAGGTGCACGGGAGGCGGCCGGGCAGGCCGGGGGGTAGCCAGGAGGCCGGGGGGCAGCCGGGCAGGCCGGCAGGCGGTCCGACGGGCTTCCAAGCAGGGCGCGGCCAGGCCGGCAGGCGGCTGGGCATGGCGCCAGGAGGGCCGGCGGGTGGCCGAGCAGGCTAGAAGACAGTCGTCCAGGGCACCGAGTGAGCCGACGGGCGGCCGGGCAGGGTGCCAGGTGGGCTCGTGGGTGGCCGAGTCGGCCGGCAGGCAGGCGGGCAGTGCACTAGGTGGGCTTTCGGGAGGCCGGGGGGCCGTGTGGCGCGGGACGGAGGTGGTGTGGCCGAGGTGGTTCAGCTGGAGGGTCGCGGTCGACACAGAGCACCGAAGCACCGCGGTGGTGGCGCGGTTTGCGAGTAGCGCGACCTTTGTCGTCGCCACCTTGTTCGTTCCAATGCCTCATCGCCATGCCGAAGATTATCACAAACAGGAATAGAGAAGGGGTCGGGGAATGTTGGATTGTCCCCCACCATCTTCATTTAGGGTAGTAAAAATCAGTTCCTCAAGATAGAATTATGATGAACAAAAACTCACTCGCATAAATTCTTTTCCAACCGAAGAAGAAGATTCAAGGAAAGAATTAACATGTAATAAACCCCCTACATTTGATTGTTGTTTGATGATGAAGTTGAGGAAAGTAGACGAAGATGATCATCATTTGTCGCGTCCTCTGCACACTTCCAATCCCAAGTTGCGTCACCTGTGGAAGATTCTCCACATTGGTAGGTGTCTGTGGATTATGTTCAAACATGATCATTGATGACGTTCTTCGTTGGAAGAACGCGTTCTTCGTTCTTCATTCTTCATTGGGAAATGGGGTTCTTCATTGGAGAATTCTAATCCTCCCAAGCTCTCCTCTCCCCAATATTTCAACAAATGAGCAATGCCATCCAAAATAATAATAGATTGAGTTATCTATTAATTCGTTAGCATAGAATTCAAAATGGTGAATTAACTAACTCGGCTCCCCCCTTAATTAATTCATGAGTATTGGAACAAATTAATTTAATGAGGAGGATTGGCACAATTTAATCAGGGGATTTGGCACAAATAAAGGAGGGTGAGTGTGGAGAGACTCTCCCTCATTAATGACGGAAGTTGAGAGGTTTTCCTCTCCCTCCAATAATAGTGGAATTTAGTCTTGTGTGGTCCCCACGTCATAACCTCTCACGAAAGGTTAGGTTCGGGTGGTCCCCACCACCATAAACTCTCATGGGAGGTTAAGGCGTGATGGTCCCGCCTCCAACTTCCAACCTCCACAAGGAGGTTATAGATCTAATGGTACCCACCTCCAAAAACCCACATGGCGGCTCAAATAAATAAAATAAAGTGAAGATCACATTATTTTATTATTCTCCAAGAAAACCCAGAAACTAACTTATCTTCTTAACTCACTGTCATCGGAGTGAAAGTCCTCTGAAGAGAATGATGGTATTGTGAGTTCAACGGTGCCCTCAGATTTCAGTTCTGAGCACCAGTTCAAAAGATATAAAACCCAGCTCATACGTTTACTGAACGTACTTGAACAAAACTTCAAAAAAATATTCTGGGCACACATGGCCTCAGAATCATGCACCGTCAATTTTCACGGACTTGTAAAATTTCCATGTATTAATGGAAAAAACATTCCATGGAATTTCCAGGTCTTTACACAATCCCCCTAATGCCTTAAGAATAAGACCTAATTTTAATGTAAAAAATAGTGTTTGTCATGGGTTGTTATTTACCATCAAAGGATCACATAGTGATTTCCACGTGCTTTAATTTCTCCTATATATTATTTCTCTCAAGTCATTATTGTTAGTGTTTATCTTGGTATTAGTATAGGGAAAACCAAGTGATGATAATTCTTTTCTTTCATCATATAATTTAGCATCATTAATGAGACTTCCATAACTAAATTTCATTACTTATCCTTTTTATATAGATTTCATAATTTGGTTACTTTTATTTTTACATACCAATTCAATAGAAATGTTATAATGGTCACATTTAAATTAATTATAATCTTGATAAACTTATAATTTATATAATTGAAAAACCTTATATTAAATGACTTTTATATAATCCAAATATCCATATATTCCCAATGTCTAGATATTCCCAGTGACCATATATATATATATATTTATTATACTGCATTCTTATATATAACATTACTTAATTCATTAATTTAATTCGTCTAATACTTTAATTTCTATTCAAAATACATTTAACATATTCATGAATTATTATATTATTTAACATAGTCATTATCAGTGATGTGGTTCTCAGTGAAGATTAGGATGAAGAATATTTTGATCTTATGGTACATATATTTACTTCTGTTTTTGTTACTTTTTTAATTTTTATAATTATATTTCATTTTTCTATATTTTATTCTATTTTATTTACAATTTTAATTTTCTACCTTAATGAAATAATAAAAATACTTTTTATTCCATTTTTATGTATATGAAATGATTTTAATGATTTAAACAGAAATTTAACACTATAGGTTAGTGATGTTATATTTAGTACAGATAAATATATAGTTTAAAATTAAATATGTATGAAACAAATTCCATTATCCGAGAAGGCATAACATTATTATTGTATTATCCTTGTTATAACATTCTTGATTTAATCAAATGTACTATAAGTTATTAATTATGTAAAATAATAAAATTTAATTTAATTATTGATTACATGAGTTTCATTTCACTTTTTATAGTAGATTATATTTTTATTATACTGACTCATTCATAGAAAAATAAATTACACTTTCTTCTAGAATTGATTTCTAAATTTTTTAGGTTATAATGTACATTATGGATTTTTTTATTGGGTGTTAAAAACCTTTTTTTTAATGTAAATTCAAATAAATATTTATTTTTCACTATTTTAAAGTATTTTATGTTCATACTAGAAAAAATTAATAGCTTTATGTTATCAATCACAAATTTAACTCTATGAAAAGATGAATTTTTTTTTGTGGTTCTTGGGTAGGTTTTATAAAATATTAAAATGATTTCACAAATATAAACTACTATTGATGCTAATTATGTACTATTTTTGAGAGGTATTAGATAAAAGACAATAAATATGTTTTATATTGTAAATGTGAAGGATTTATTCTATGTCTTCATGATTAAAATAATAGGAAAAACATGTTTAAACTAGTTAAAATCCCATAATTTTTTTTAAATATTGTTGTTTTGATATAATATGATAATTAAAATATACTAATGAAATTTATTATTCTATAATTAAAGGAACTAATTAAGCGGAAAACAAATTTTGTTTCAAATAATAAAAATAATAAGAAATATACCCACTTACTATTAGGAATGATTCCCAATATATACTTAAAATTTATTCCTTGTTTAGTTAATAAATAATAGTTTCATTGAATTAGTGGGAACTGAAGGGAAAAAATTCTTTGAATTTTCTTAATTTGAAATTTTGTTTATTAAGGGAATATCCCCCAACATGGAGTCCAATTTTAACAATATTGAACAAATGACCAAATATTTTTTTAATATTACAGAGAAAAATTTATCAATACACTCAAATTGAAATAAAAGCCTTAGAAAACCATTTTGGTTATAATTTTATAGAAAATATAAAAAGATTTTGTTTAGTTTCCATTTCAATGATACAATACCTATAACACATGAATTTGATAATGCATTTCTGTATTAGTTTATTTTGGGTTTTTAATGGAGATTTAATTTAAAATCCTCGATTAATTTTAAAAAAGAAGCACTTTATTATCTACTAGTTTTTAAATAATGTTTACTGAAGCTCACTGCCATGATGGTTTTCAATTGTAGTTCTAATATATTTTTTAATATATATATTTTTCTAAATTTATACTATGTTTAATAGCATAATCCACACACAATGCTAAACTAAACTGAGCCAAAAAAATTTATTATTAATAAAATTTTAAGTACAATAAATCCTCTAGAAAATAGAAAAACATTATAATAAATAATTAAATTAATAAAAAAATATGACTTCGATTATGTAATGTATTATAATGGAATTTTATATTAAAAACAATTTTTCTTTATATAATAATTTTAATTTGAAATTAAAATTCCAAAAAAATTGAATTTTATTTCTATATAATTATGTTAATTTTTGATTTACTCATAAAAAATTTTCCTACGGTGAATTGTCAATATTTTTCTAAAATAAATTTTTAGGTGAATATTAAAACAATACTTATTTTACAAATATTTTCACTTTTATTAAATTTAAATTGTCATTATTTTTCTTAAATAATTTTTCTAGGTGAATAGTAAAACATTACTGATTTTACAAATATTGTCACTTTTATGAAATTATCATAACACACGAATGACATAATAGATTTTGAAAATATTATATATGAAAATATATATTTAAAGAGTAAAATAAACCATTTAATATTTATATAATGAATTAGTAAAAAAAAGTATAACATTTAAGAAACAAAATCAATATTTTACAGTAAATACTATTTTTATTTTTATTATATAGAAAATTAATGTTTCTTCACTTATAGAAACTAAATCTAATGAAATCGGATTTATTTTATAAAAAAACTTTTTCATATTTTATAATTAGTTAAATTTCATTTTAGACATAGTATTGTCTTGTTAATATTAATATAAACAACCATGATAATATTGAAAAGATTATTTCTGAAAAACTGATTTATTAATATATTTAGTTTTTTATATAATAATTTAAAATGATATAATTTTTATAAATAATTTTATATGATTTTTTCACATGTGTAATGATTGAGGATTTTATAAATAAAATGTTCCCTTATTATAATTATATCATGTATTATAAAGCACATACATAACATAAATAAACCAATAAAAATAATTCTCATAAATTAATATTGATAATTTGATAGAAAATTATCCAATAAGAATACCAAATATTATGGTTTGGAAATAATTAGTAAATTGGATAATAATAAAAAATGAAATTTTTTATCTGATGGATCGCCTAAAAGGACCGCACTCAAGAATAATGTTATATTAACAAGACATGAAATTAATAATATAATATTCATTAAAAAGTGGAATGTATATATTAACTTGGGGGAAAATATAAGTTACTGATGAATAGAATTCATGATATTTATAGGAAGTAGTAAACCCTTATTACCATTCGAATTCTGACTGCTGGTATAGTAACCTCGACATTGGAATAGTAATTTGACCATTAAGATTGGTTATCTCACAATTTGAATAGTATCCCCACAAATGAATGTATAAATAAAATTTAGGTTTCTTATACATGAAAATATGATACATTTATATCATGTAATAATTAAATAATTGTTGTAAAATTGATAAATTAAGTGTTGGTGATTTTTGAGACGTAAATGTTTATTTAAAAATTTATAATTAATATAATGTTTTAAAATAAAATTTATTTTCATAATATAGATTCATAAATTATTATTATTTTAGTTATAATTAAAATATAATTTAATGAGACCTTAATTAATTTTTTAAAGTGTCATAATGTCGATTATAGTAATAAAATTGTAATTTTTTTAATAAATGTGGATTTTAATTAAAAATTAAATTTATCATAAATAAAAAATTATTTGCATAAAATGGGACCCATTTTTTGAAATCTACACATCAAAAATAGTATATTCTTATTTTTTTGTACTTTTATAAAATAAATGTATTTTTTTTTGAATAATAAAATAAGATAATTAATAGTACATAACAAGTAAATGACTTATTGAGTCATCGTTGATGTATGGATGTGTTCAGAACCAATTGGATCAAAAAATCCTCAACCATTTACTTTATTTAGTTATTTTAATCAACACTATTTATATTCTTTATTCAAAATTATAAACAATTGAATAAAATAACAAAAAACACCCCTCCCCTCCCCCTAATAAATATCACACATTACGACCTCTTCTCCTAATAACTTCAATGATTTGGTGATTGAAATTATTCTTCCAAATTACATTCCTAGGTATCATACCCATGTTAGGTTTTTTTTTCTCATCAAAAGACCGATTCTATGTTCCACAAGAAGATTCTCAAGGAGAAGATACTCAAGAGGAAAAATCCTCCTTCATTCTCTTTTATCATCCTTTGTTTTACTATACTCCCATTACTTCACCAATAAAAAGTGAACGGATAACTCCATTATCATACATGTACTATAATTTTATTAGGTTAATGTACTTTATTTCATCAAATATATTATCTTCTTAATTGATTCTAAAAATGAAAACATTATATGTGATGTGTCGATTCACTTTCGATATGGATGGTGTGTTTTTGTTTTTAAATACCACCTTAATGTATCGTTATAAAACCATTTTTATTGTAAAATTAGATTATAATATTTATATTATAACTTGGTTCATGTTATGAAACCAATATAAACATAATATTAAATAAAATGATACTAGTTTTCTATGGTCGTAAAAACCTCCAAAATAAACTAGTAATTTTTTATTAACATTTTATCTAATAAATCATTATGAGATTTAAAAAAATGATATAAGGGGGAATTAAAAATTATGTATTTATATTAATACCATTTCATTCCACTTCTGGGGTTTTATTCCATTTCACGAAGACTCTCAAAATTATACTTGAGGGAACTAAACATAAAACCATGAAACCAACGCTCCTGGAATGACAAAATGAAAAATTATAATTCATAAAATGGCCATAAATAAACTAAATAAAATTATAATAAATAAAATACTTATAAGGAGTGTTCTTAATTAATTAATTAATTGAAATAATTTTATTATCTGTGAAATTACAATCAATTTCAGAACACATTTGAATATAAGGTAAGAGATCTTTTTGAACCTCAAAATTACATTTGGGTTACACTTTATCTTTATTAACACAAATTTATTTCTTTATTATATTTAGTTATTTATTCTATATAATTTTTTATGTTCTCGTATTATGTATCGAGATAAATTCATCTATCTTTTATGGGTAAATGCATGTTTTATAATGTTCTTTTCTCAATTCCTCCTGATAAGAAAACCCGATCAGAGGGAACATCCCAATTTCATACCCACATTCTGGTACACTCCATAACCTTTTTTATGAAAATATTATTTTTATAATATCACTAATTTCCTCATAAAAATCTATATGAGTTAATTTTTGGTTTTATATAAATTAATTATTCCTTTCTAATATTTAAATTCCCATTAATATGTTCCCATAAATTTCACTAAAGTGGCACATTTCTAAAGTTTTTTAAACACTATTTTTAAATATTTTCAATTCATTTACACATAATTTATCATGAAATATGAATTTTTTACCTTATTAGTGTCCAAATATTATTTAAATCCATTCTTTCATGGACACCATTATGATATTATCTTTAGTTATGTCTAATGACATGATTATAACACTCATTTATTTCTAATAGTAACCTATATATTTATTCTTTATTATTGATTCATTATATAGAACTCATATAAATAAACCTATTTTTATGGGTGTTCCCAGATACCACTCTAATTAATTTCATAATTTTTAGTCTCATGAGACATCATGTATGGGATTATGGAGTAAACCTAATTTATTACGGTACTTTTTCCATCATGTGATATAGTGCTTGCAGTTATCCTCAACTCATGTTTATGTCATGTTATTTTTTTCTTTCATATTCCTATGTCTAGATAACTACATTATCCCATGGTATATGTTTAATTATACAATATTTTTATTCATGTGCCATGCCTTTTTGCGTCATCATGTTATACCTTCTAACACTTGTGTTATGCTTTATTTCTATGTTTATTTTCATACTAGGATTTTTAGCTCACACATTTTTCTTATGTAATACCTAGGTTATGATATGATGATATAGGATATAAAAGGAACATTTAATCTTGTTATTGAATATTAATAAGGATTTTTTTATTTATATTCTATGTTTTCATTTTTATGTACCCAATTTCCCAAAGACACTATACTTCATGGTCCTTGGTTTCTATTTTATATATAATTGTTCTTAATATTAGGAAATAATATGTTTAAATGGATAGGGTCTTTATAATTTTTATTATAGGAATGAACTTTTTATTTTAGAGAATTGGTACTAGAAAACTTTTGTGAGAACCGTATAGATAATTATATCACCATGGATAACCTATATTGAAACTTATTTAATGTCAGTATAGGATATAATTTTCAATTATAAGATTATTCTTTTATTTTTTTATTTCCTTTTAATATTCATATTACATGATTATTAATTCCCCCTAATTTTATTTTATTTATTTTTCATAGTTAATTGTGGTAAATCGGATAACCCATTCCAGTAATCCTTGTGATTGGAAATGTGATAATTTTCCTAATGAGATACCAAATATAAAGGTAATGGGACCCCAAAAAATAATTATAGTACTGGCTCAATTGTCCCAAGTTATGAATAATAAATTTAAGCACATGTAACTCCCTCTTTATCCTAATAAAGAGAACATTTTTTTAGATCTTTTCTAGGAAAAAGTGTTCCAACACTTTGTGTATCTTTTGATCACCATATCATGTAACAATGAATTAACTCAATTAAGAAAATATTCCCTATAATTAAATTATCATTAAAAGAGATATAAATTCTGGTGGTTTATTTTTTGATGGGTAAAGAGATAATTAGTGGAAACAGATCAAGAACACAATGTATTAGGGAGGAAATTAATTTTATGGATTGGGAAGGATTAAAAAAAATATTTTTCAATAAATATTTTCCTAAAACACTATATCTTAAGATGGATAGGGAGTTTCTTATATGGAATCACATGTAAGAATATTCTATCATGGAATATTAAGAAAAATTCACAAGACATGCATGATACACCTCTATATTTTTCTGAAACACTAAAATAAAATTGGATTTATTCTTTAGTAGACTAAATCCAATTCTATGAAAATACTGTGTAATTCTATACACTAAAATATATGAGTATATTTTCTATTATTCCATTATGGTTGAATTGGAGATTATAGACTCTTAGTGGTATCATGGTCTTGGAGATAGAAAGAGAAAAATGGATTTTAATATGGTAGTATTGATAGATAAATCCGAAGTTGTAAAGAAACCCGAACATCTCACATGTTTAATGTGTGGGAAGAAGAATCCTTGAAACTACCTAAGGGGAACCATGAAATGCTTCAAATGAGGAAGAGAGGGTAACAAGGATGATTTTTTTGAAGGTATTTGAATAATTAAACTAATATTGAATAAACAACAATGGTTCAAACCAACACTCATTATCTAGTGTAGTTTTCCTACTTCAAGGAACAATGGAATTATCAACCCAATTCAATAAGCCAATGGTTTTTGGGTGATAGTAATAGAAACAACCTCCAAGATAGTAAGAAAGAGAATCTTCTATCTTTAATACAAAGGTGGATTCTGAAAATGATGTGGTGATAGGTATTCTGGTTATTCATCCAATAATTAAAATCTTATTTTTTATTCTAGCACTACATATTATTTCAGATCTTTCAAATTTAGTAGAGCTAATCAAACACCACCTCAAAATATAATGTTTGAGTTATCTATAGGAATAGATAATGGGAAAAGTTTTGCATCAAAATTATATAATTCCTCCTTAGTCAATGTTTGAGGACCAAAACTCCTAAAAAATCATTTACAACTACCTTTGGTGGAGTTTTATAATATATTGGCAAATATTTTCCCTCTATATATAAAGACAAAATCAGTAGTGGAGAAAAGGAATATCACTCTTCACATCCTAAAGAATCCTTTAAATCTATAAAACTGTAAGGAGGAGTATGAATCACCATCAAAATTATCTTCTCAATTATGCATATCATTTCATTATGAAAATGTGTATCTATTTTTAATGATTGAGATAAATGAGATGATAATGATCAAAGAAATTCTCATTGTGATTGATAATAATGATGTGTTCTTGAAAAAATTTCCTAGTCTTTCTCCAGACTGAGATGTCGAGATATCAATTGATCTTATTCAGGGATATTTTAAAATATCAAATAATTCTTATATAATTTACAACATTGTGTTAGAGGAAGAAAATAATCAAGGATAAGAGAATTCATAAGAGGGTTTCATATGCCCGAGTGCTTCACCATGGGGTATGTTTGTCCTCTTTATCAAGAATAATGATGGATCAATGGGCCTCTACATTGATTATCATGATCTCAATAAAATCATGATAAAAAAACAAGTTTCCACTTTCAGGGATAGATGACTTATTCAGTAAACTATTTCAGGTAATAATTTCTCTAAGGTGGACCTTCATTTCGAATATCACCAATTAAAGGTGACGAATGAAGATATTACCATGACAGCCTTTTAAAAGAGGTATGGACACTATGAGTCCATAGTGATTCCTTCAAGACTCACTAATGATCTAGCTATATTCATGGACTTAATAAATATAGTATTTAAATATAACCTCAAAATTGATTGAAAGTATTTATAAAAGATATTCGGATATTTTCCAACAAAAAAGAGGAACATAAAGAGCCTTTGAACACTGTTCTAAAGACATTATAGACAGAGAAACTATATTCATTGTAAAGTAAATATGATTCATGGATAGAAGATGTATCATTCATAGGGAATTTTTTCTTGGGAAAAGTAATATTTTTAGATCCATACAAGACAATGTCAATCAAGGAGTGGCATGGGAAAACATATATAATGGGGATCCATAGTTTCCATGTCCTAATTGGGTACTGCAATAAAATTTGGATGAGATTCTTATTATTTTCAATCCCATTTAACCAAGATGGATCGATAGGGAGTAAATTTTGTATGGAATAGTGAATGTGAAGGCTACTTCAAGGAGTTGAAAAAGATTCTTATCATTGTACCTATACTCATACTACAAATGAGTGGGGAACTCATTGTGGTATACAATGACACTTCAGAGAAGGTATTTGCTTGTGTAATGATGAAAAATATTAATTGATAGCCTATATCTTAAGTAAGTTGAATTTTCATGAGAAAACACTCCGACGTATTATCTGGATTTGGAGTATGTGATCATCACATTGAAAAAATGGAGAATTTATCTCTATGGGGAGAAGTCTGAGATATATACTGACCATTAGTGCGTCAAATATATATTCATATAGAACTATATTAATATTCACTAGTGATGATGTTTAGATCTCATCATGGATTATGACTTCTCATTTTAATACCATCATCATAAATAAAATAATGTAGAACTTTTCCTAAATAAGAAGGATCATGTGAATTTATCAATAGTGGGAGATGATAAGGATCTGATCTTCTTATACTTGAAAACTATGGACATATGTATCATTAAATATGAACATCATCAATCCTTTCAGAAATTATTTTTCAATCAACCCTTATGGATGAAAATAAAGGATTCTAAAAGAAATGATGTTTAAATTCAGAAGAAGGTAGAAGCTATCAGAATAAATAAATCCTCAGAGTTCAAAATTTATGAAGAAAGAGTCATAATATTTGGGTAATTAATTTTTGTACTATCCAACCCAATGAAAAGTTATTCTGAATGAGGTACATTTCTCTACATTTTCTATCTACTAAGGGATCTTAAAAATGTATAAGGGTATCTGAGAACACTATTGGTGGGACAATATAAAAAAAAGATATTGGTGAGTATACATCAAAGTTCCTGATATATCAGCAAGTGAAGTCTGAAATATAAATGTTTATGGGGGTAATGAAATCATTACCCATTACAACATGGAAATGGGAAAACCTCACTGTGGAAATTATCACCGGCCTTTCAAAAACATATATAGGAAATAATGCTATATTTTTTATTCTGGATCGCCTTATAAAAACATTTAACATTATTTCAATTTGAGAGTATTTCTCACTCGATCATCTTGTACAGATATATATCAAATAAGAGGTGAGGCTATGTGGAGTAACATTATCAATTATATTTGATAGTGATCAAAGATTTACCTCTATGTTTTGGAAATTTTTCTACATTATTCAAATACAGGGTTCAACCTCAGTTTATCTTATCATCCTCAAACTTATGTAAAATCTCAGTGGACTATTCAGACACTAGAATACATGTTGAGAACATATTCTATTGACTTTAAAGGAGGAAACAATCAAAATAATCCACTGGTCGAGTTCTCTTACAAAAAGACATTTTACATAAGCATCCTAATTTCCCCATATAAATCCATTTCTGGAATAATATGTAGAAAATAAGCATGATGAGATGAATTTAGTAATTTTAAGTTGTTTTTACGTAAAATGGTCGATGAAATTGTAGAAAATATGAAAACTATTTTCTAGAACATCATGGAATCCCAAAGTCAATAGAAGCTCTATGCCTAAAATGATCTAAGAGACACAGAGATTGAGCTTAGATATAGGTATTCCCATGTATATCTTCATGTAATAGGGTCATAAGATTTGGGTAAAATGAAAGCTATGTCTTATGTACATCAACCCATTTGAGATTCTTGATCATGTCAAAGGTGTTTTCTATTAACTTTCTCTTCCACCAACCATGTCCCATGTACATGATGTATTCCACAGATCCTTCTTTAGGAAGTACATTCTAGATCCCTCACATGTATTAAAATGATAGTTGATATAGTTGTAAAATGATCTCTCTTACGATGAGCTGTGAGTGACGATGTTAGACCATAGAAATAATGTTCTACACAACAAGACTGCTCACCTGATCAAAGTACTATAGAGGAACCATAAATACAAAGCGGTGACATGGAAACAAAATGAAGCAATGAAGGACAAGTACCCATAAAATTTTTCACCTTATTATGTAAAATGGTATTTCTTGTGTGAAATTTCATAAGGGGGAGAATATAATGACCCAGAATTTTATCAATGATAATTTTTGTTTGTATACTTATTTCATGTAGTATAAAGAACATACATCACATTGAGAACCCTATAAAAACAACACTCTCATAAATAAAAAATGATTCTTTAGTTAGAAAAAATGATGATTTTTTTCAAAATATTACAGTAGTATGATAAATAGAAAATAGGACGATTAGAATACGAAAATTTGGATATGGTCAATCCACTAGAATGACTGCACTCACAAACAAAGTTGTAGATATAAAACCAAATGTTAATAATAAAATATTAATTTAAATTATTAGTGTATATAATATATTGGGATAAAATAGAAGTGACTAGTGAATGGAATATGATATATGTATATTAAGTAGTAAACCCTTTTGATCATTAGAAATCTAAATGATGGAATTGTAATCTGATCATTGGAATAGTAATGTGAATGGTATGAATAGTAATCTGGTTTTTTGATTAGTAAGTTCACCTATGAAATTACAAATAAAATTAATGTATCTTATAAATGAAAATATGATATATTTATAATAGAATAAGAAAAAAAATTTCTTAAAATGATAAATTAAGTGTTGGTATATTTGTAAAATTTAAATGTTTATTTAGAATTTTATAATTCATATAATGATTTAAAATAATTTTTTTCCCATAAAATACATAAAAAAATCAATATTTTATTGTTTTATAATTAAAAAATAATAATGGGACCTTAATTAATTTCTCAAAGTGTCATAAAAATGGTTATAATATTAAAATCGTTGTTTTTCAAATTAATGATTATTTTAATTAAAAATTAAAATTAACATATTTTTAAAATTATTTTAATTAAATATAGTCTATTTTTTAAATCTAAACAGCAAAAAATATTTAGGTTTAATTTTTGGGGTTTTTCTAAATTTGTTGAATTTATTGTGAATAGTTAAATGATGTAATTTATAGTATTCATCAAATATGTGAATTTTTGAGTCATGGATGATGTATGTATAAGATAAGTACCCATTGGTTCTAAACCTCTTGAACAATTTACTTTACATATTCATGGTAATCATCACTATTGATAGTGTTGAGCCAAAATAATAAAAAATGCATAAAATAATAAAAACCACCCATATCCTTCCCTATTAATACCAACTCTAACAAGATATTCTCCTTACAAATTATATGATTTGGATCTTGATGGTATTATGACCAATTATTCTCCTAATCTTATTCCCCACTTATTAGTCGTTATGGTCCAAAAAAAACCTAATTCCATGTTTCTTTGGAGGTTCTCAAGGAGATGATATTGAAGAAGAAAAATTATCCTTCTTTTCTATTCAAATTTTCTTCCTTTCTAATCATTTCCTCACCTCCACTAAAAAAATTACCACTCCATTATCATACATATAATGTAATTTTATTTTATTTTAATGGAAGATACATCATTAAATATTTTTTCTTCTCCTTTTATTCTAAAACTGTTAACATCATTCATGATGTGTCGACTCACTGCCCTCGTGGATGAAAACTTTTCTTTTCTAATTACCACCTTCGAGGATGGTCATAAAACCATTTTTATGGTTAACTAAGATTATAAAATGTATATTATAACTTATTTAATTTTCTATAACTAATATATAAAAAAATATTAAATAAAATCTAACTATTTCATGATGATTGTAAAAACCATCAAAATAATCTAATCATTTTGATCTTTAATGTTTTATCTAATAAATCATTCTAATTTCGGAAAACAAAATGATACATGAGACCGTTTAATTTCTAGAAGTATATTAATACCATTTTATTCTACTTATGGGGTTTTCCATGTATTTTAAAATAACTCCCATAATTATACTCAAGGGAACCAACCATAAAAACAAGAAACAAATGCACCCCGAATAATGAAATTAAACATTATAACTCATCTAAATGGCCATAAATGAACATAATAAAATTATAATAAATCATATAAATATAAAATAGATTACTAATTAATTTATTAATGTATATAATTTGATTATCCATGACATTAAGTGCAAGTGTATAACGCATTCGTACATAAGGTAAGCGATCTCTCTCGAAACTTCGAATATACCTATTGGTTACACATTCTCTTTCATTACACCAATGTATTTATTAATTTTTATTATTATTTACATTTTATAAATTCTATATATATTTTCCAAACATATATATATATATAAATTCATCTTCTTTATAGAAAAATTCACATTTTTATAAGATTGTTTTCTCAATTACTCTCATTAAGAAAGTCTGATTCAATGGAACATTCCAATTTCATAACCATTTTGAAGTACATTCAATAATATTTTTTAAGTAAAAAAAAAGTTTTATAAAATTACTCATTTAATTGTGAAAAACTATCTTATTTAATTTATAGTTTTATACAAACAATTATGCACTTTCCCTCATTTATGTCTCTTTAATATTTTCCCTTAAACAACACTTAAGTTGCTCATTTGTAAAGTCTGTTAAACACTCTATTGACATGATTTCACTTCAAATGAAAATAAGTTTTCACGATATATTCCTATTTTTCTATAATTAATGTACAATAATGTTTTAAATCCATTTTTCATGGAAACTTCTATAAATTCCTCTTTGGTTATGCCTTATGACATAATTATAATACCCATTTCATTCCATGGATAACCCTTATGTTTATTTATTACAATTGATTCCTTATATGGCCAAAATATTAATTAACATTCTATTATAGGTTCCCTCATATAGTTATCTAATGCATTGGATAATGTTTAGTCTCATGAGACAATATTTATGGGATTAGGGAGTCATCCAAATCCATTAGGGTAATTTTCCACCATTTGATATAGTATTGGAAGTTAGCGTCAACTCATGTTTATTTCTTGTTATATGTTTCTATCATTATCCTATGTTTCCATGATCACATGATCTCATATTTTATGTGTTATTATTCTATATGTTTATAGAGGTGGCATGCCTTTTTTATGTCATCATTTTATGAATTCTAACTCGTGTGATATGACTTATTCCTTTGTTTATTACCCTATTAGTCTTTTTAGATTATAACTTTTTTCTATGTATTACCCAAGTTATCTAATGAATATATATAAACACAATGGAAGTAATATTATTTTCAATAAATATTGATAAAGAGATGTTTTATTCTAGTTCCATGTCTTCAGTTTTATGTACCTAGTTTCTCAAAGACACAAGACTACGTGATCCCATGTTTTTATTTCATAGATAATTGTGCGTGATATTATGTAATAATATTTGTAAATGTATATGGTCTTTATACATGTGTAAAAAATTATCACTCATTTTCTGAATTTAATGTTATACAAGATTAATCACAATTAATTGTGAAATAATTTTTTTTTCAAAATTGTTTTTCTCAATAATAAATTTTTTAATTTAAAAGTTAATTTTACCTTATCTATATATAGAATTATATTATATAGGGATTAAATTTTTGTTCTTATTAACCAAATTTATTAATATGTGTTACCATATATTCTAAATAAAATATAAACGACATGGGTAAAAACTAGTTACCAAATTTTAAAACAAAAATGTTAAAATGTCAAAATAAAGTGGTAAAATTATATAAAAATTTTTAATACATGTGAAAAAATTATTTTTATAGGATTTATATATCATATATAATCAAAAAAACATATTATTTATCAATTTTTTATTCATTGGTATTTGAATAGTGTCGTTCCATTTTTGAAAAATAACGAGTAATAAAAAAGTTCTCTTTTCTTCACTTATAATAGGGGAACACTTCCCCCACTTCATTTCCTTCCGATCCCATAAAATTTCATCACAAAACTATGATATTTTTCACATACTAGAAACTTATATAATATTAATCATCCTCTATTCTCAATATGTTATCAAAATCCCTTCACTTCCAATAAGTATTTCAAGAGAAAGGTTATAGTCATAACGTGTGTATTACTTAATCCATAACTATATTTCTTGATTTTCTACTTTCAACGCAATATTAAATATAGTAATATAATGAAATAATTATCATTATTATAATATAGTTATGTTATATTAATTTATTAACTATTATTTATTCATTCTTATTTACTTATAAAAATTAAATAACGTTAATCACGTGTATGGAGGACTATCGACTCCATGAAATGACATCTCTTATTTTTATTCTCTTACTATTACGAATGGTTTTAATTATGTAATGGATTAATAAATATATTAATTATAATTTATTTATTATTTTATAGGATAATTAATTATCTACCCTTATCCTCTATCATTTGTTGATACATGATGATGTTTATAGTGACTACGTGTAGACAACTACCTCAACAAAGTAAAATTTTTCATTTCACAAATTAATTTGGATTATTTAACCAATAATATAAAATTTTGATTAAAAGAATAAAAAAATATTGTCATTTTTATTCTCTTATAATTACATTGTACACTTATTTAACTATGGACATCCATCGAGTTATAATGTGTTCTTATTTGAGTCGGTTTAACAACATACATGAACAATGATATAAAACACTATCATGGCTGACTATCGCAACATAAATACTGATATTATTATAATATAATATTAAAATAATAATTTTTTTGGTTATTTAAATTTCATATTATTTTTTTAACTTATTATCAAAATATCAACATCAATCACTAAATTTACTGAAATAATCTGATATTGATCCCATTTTCACAAAATAAAAAATAAAATACTTGTGGAATGAGATGTGGTATTTAAAAATAAATATATGTTATTTGATATCATACTAGAAATTATCTAATAATGATGAACCTAGTATCCTATAATAGATATCAATATTGAAATTATAAATCATACATGCATCAATTATAATTATTAACATATGAGGATGAAAAACCATAGGTGGTAAACATATATAAATTGATTATAATTGATGAAAATAAAAGGTTATAGAATAAAATATAGTTGTATAATAGTTGATTAATATATTACTTTTTTTATACAAGATTTTTTTTTCTCTAAGTTTTAATATAAGGTAATGACTTCTTAAATCAATGTTAACCCCTTAAGGCTAATTTCTTATTATACAACATGTTTTATTTGGAATCGGGTATCTACTACGACTTAAATATTTTTTATCATGATTCTCTCATGATTCTTGGTATTTAATGTTTCATTTGAATTCATAATCTTTAAGGGGTTTCAATTTAAATGTTACTTGATATGTCATAGTTATCTTGAATTAAATAATTTCTCATTGAATCATAAGTTCTCTACTTTTTTATGATTTTATATACCACCATTTATCCATTAATTTCCTTTTTCAAATGGAAATTTCACTTTTTAGCTTGTTAATTTAGGTTTTTTCATCAAATTCATCTTATTTTATGAAATATATTATCAAATAAAAGTTTTATATTGGTAAGAAAAACTAATATTGTTTCTAATAAATATTTCTCTTATGTGTCCAAATTTTTCTTTATTTTTTTAACTCAAATTTTTATTAATTAATATGATCATTTTACATATCATCACCAATTTTCAATTGAAATTTATATTTCAATATTTACTTTTGGGATTTTCAATAATTGATTTTTCAAAAATATTAATCATTTTTACGTATCATGTATATATATTTTATCTTTCGTTCCCCAATTTCCCTAATCAACCTTTAGGTATTTATCAATACTGCATTATTGAGGATTTATTAAATATTAATGATTTAATATTTCTCATAAATATTATGTTTAATGGTTTCTAAAATGTATTTTCAAAATCAACTAGTTGATTTATCATTTAATCTTTCTTTGTAAAATATGAAAAGAAATTTATTTTTATCACATTTTTCAAGAATTGATTTCTAGTTACATTAAAAATTATTTCCAAATTTTCATAGTTTTTAAAGTAAGTAATTTTTTAATTATTATAAATGTTTTATTTTAAAATTATTTTTCATTGAAAAAACTCTTTTTTTATCCAAATTTTCAAAGTAAAATTATACCATTCTTCTAAAAGTATTATTTATCTACCTATAGATTCTTTACCAATGTTTTCATGTATGAGTAATGTTTAGTCTCTATATGAGAAATGATATATAACTAAATTTTCCATTCTTAACAATCTTCTTTATATAACAATAATGTTTCTTCAAATTCCTTTCCTCTATGGAAACCATTTTTTTATTGATTGATGGTTGTTCAGCTATATTATGTTCATGGTTTATTGGGGTATTTATTAACTCTACTATATACACTTCATCTATATGGTTTAAATACTATATACTTAATTGAATGGTATCTAAATATATTTTTATTTACTATTATTAGATACCCATTCATATTACATGGGTTTATTATGTTAATTGATAGAATTATTAATGTTTTATATACATGATTTAATTCTAAAGGGATAGGACAACCATTTTTTCACTGGTTATTTCTGAAATTATTGATTTCATATAGAATATATATATAAGTATGATGTTTTTTATATCCTATATATCCCTCCAATGTGTTTTTAATGTTTCTATCTCTTCATCTAAAATGGTACATGGGAGGACATATCCCAATCCAAAGGGTGCATATGATGACTTATCCTGATCTAAACGGTATATGGGATCATTTAACCCTGGCGAAAGGGTACATAGAAAGGTTTATCATAAGATAAATATCACATTGGGAGATTTAACCCTTCAAAAAGGTTATGTGTAAGGATTTATCACAATACAATGGGTATAAGATATGATTTATCTCAATATAAATGATACACAAGAGGATTTATCCCAAGAAGATACATAATGATTATCCCAAGCCTATAAAGGTACATGAGTGATTAGCAGATGAGGAATTTGTGATGAATGTCTCTATTAGTAGCATTAACATATGATTTCTACACTTTTATTTATGTCATTATATTATATCATAATTTGATCCCAATTATTGTGGTTTTTTAATCATGTTTAATATCGCATTATTCCACACAGTTTTTCCTTCATATATGTATTTTTCATTTTAGATTAAATTTCTCCCTATCTTCACATATGTAAAACTCATTATGATTACTTCACTTTTTAGTAACATATTTCTTTCCCACAGATATTTTATGATATGATTATGATATGACCCTATTTTACTTATTGATATGTTTTTCCCTTTTTAATTACCAGATCTCACCCCTTTATTATCTTTTCATTTCATGGGATATAACGATTAGTATAACCTATGAGAAATATAGAAGTGGATCTAGTGTGGTTCAAATATGGTGATTGTTTCAAAATTTTCAAAATATAAGTTTCATATATAGATAATCCCCAAGTACATTAAACCTTATGTTCTTTGGAATGTGTCATTATTTATGTCATATAATTTTTAACTCATATTTTTTTTTAAATAAAGATAGTTTCATCTCACTTTGTATCAAATCCAGTGTTTAAAGAATCTTATTTATCACTAGATCTGTGTGTGTGAGTCTGGGGAAACACATTTAGTATTAGTTAAATGATTATTTAGTTTTGAGGTTTAGTTTCATTATTTTTAGTGATTATGATTGGATAACATTAGTGAAAATACAGTGGATAAGTCTAAAGGATAAGTTTAGGCATAATATAACATCCAGAAGTTTGGTTAAAGAATATATTAGGTGGTTCTGCTAGATATTTCGTCCCTTTCTGGATATTGGAATGTGGATATGATTGTCACATAGATTCACATAATGGTAATCCCCCCCCCCCCCCACAAAAAATTAGTTATGTATCAACTCGATTTTTACATTATTGACTGAGGAGCAATCCTTATATTTCACAGTTGGATAGACACTCCCAGATGATATGATTTTTGTAATAAAATTCCTTTTATAAACCAATATAAATGTTTTAAATATAATAAAATTTTATGATAAGTTAAGTTAAATAACATAATATTAAAATTAGTATATAAAATCTATGTTAAATTAAATGATGGATTGGTTAGTCCCATTATATCAAAGTTGAACGAAAAGTATCATAAGTTGAAATAAAGGTGTCATTGGAGATCACATATTAGGATTTATTTTTAATATTCATGTAATAATTTACTATAATTTTATTAGATATTATCATGACCTTTTTTGATGTTTTATTTAGTTACAAACATGATCATAAACATGATTTTGTGAAAGGAATCTCTCTAAGAACTCCTAATAGAGCATATTTTGGATAAATAGTTTCTTATTCATATGAGGGGAAATAATAAGGATATATTTGTACAAAAAATATCATGATTTTATTATGGATCCATTAGCTTCTTCATTTATTAAATGATACTATTAATTATGTGCTCAATATTTATTTAAGGGGGAGATAATGTAACACCTTGATAATTTTTAATATATATATATATATATATATATATATATTATGTTGGATAAAATAATCCACATGCATAATTGAATGGACATGAGCCATGAAATATTTATTATTAAGAGAATTTATAGATAATACATCCTTTTTAAATGAAAAAAACAATCGAATGTAAAATTCATAAAAAATATTAGTCACGCAAATCGATTTAGAAAGCAACATTTAATAAATTTTATTTTTTTTATATATGTTAAATTTTTATTGAGAAGATAAATGTATAAATTATTAATTTTTTATTTTAGAAAATGAATTTCATTATTTTAATTAAAAATAAAAATATTACCATAATTCGAATTTTGGATATTTTTCTAAAATAATAGATTTTTATTTTAATAGTAAAAATTTACTGATTTTCTAATACTATCACTTTTATTACATTATCATTATACAATGATGATTAAAATATTTTTTAAAACATTTTATATGAATATATATATATATATATAATTTAAAATAATTAAATTAGTTTTCCCCTTCTTCCCCTCTGCTTTCAAAACCCTGCGATCATGCGTCTATTAGGGAACATGGTTGGGCGCTTTCTGTGTGTTGATTCCCATACAAACTTGGTTAGTCATCTGATTAACCCAAGGATGTGCGTGGTGGCTGATACCTCGAGAGCGCCAGTGGAGACGATTTGGATTGATGCTACCGAGGAGATTTGATGCCAACATCCGGTGATCATTGATCAATGGATGAATTTTTGTTCAATTTTCTGTAGATTAAGACACACTATGTCCTGATGCCACCGTGATGGTCACCAGAAAGTAGATGATGTGAAGGCCAGAGATGTTTTGAAATTCAGTAATGGAGGAGTTCATGAGCCTAGAGGAAATGGGTTCAGTATTGCTGAACACTCCTCACCTGCTGCAAAGCAGGATGAAAATCCCTTAGTGTCTAATGTTTTTAGCAGGCTCAAGGATGATCTCAGGGGTAATTGTTTTGATACTCATGTTGGTAGGGAGGAAATTTAACCCTCCTTGTAGATCCAAGAAAATTCTAACAGTGGTGGACACCAATTCATGGGGCGTGGTCTTGACCATTTAACAAGTGCAGATGATGCTGAGCAGTCCCTCCTGATCAGCACTGAAACGGTCAGTGCTGATCTATGCTCCTTAAACTGGTTCGCATCCACGGAGGAGGCTGAGAATGAGGAGATTAATTTAGTGGAAAAGGTTGGGAAGGCTATTTCCTACTTAGGTGATCATCCTCAAAATTTTAAAGACTCGGAGACCAATCCAGACTCCCTTTTAAACCGGTTGAAGGAAGATCATGCGAGGGCTCCCAGCAGTAGGATGCATGATGGAGAAGGCAAATCCCAGCATGTGGAGGTCCAGGTGGAAGGTGAAGAAAATGGGGGCCAGTCCTTGGACCGCTCATCTGGCAGTGAGCAAGTGGAGTTTCTTGGATTGGATGCTGGGGAAGAATGGAAGGGAAGTGAAGATGTCAGTAAGGGGAGGCAAGGGTCTGATTGGGTTGCGCCTATTACAACTAGAGGTGATCAGATAAGGGATTTGGGTTCGTTTTGGTTGATGGTTCCCTTGCACAACATGTTCAAAGGTCTCCCAGAGGCTGATTTGAGTTCTGATTCCATTACTCTAGGTGAGGATATTAGGTTCAATGGGCTGGCTACCAATGATCCTGAACCTGTTCACTCGAAAGAAAAGGACTCAGGCCTAAAATGTGATAGGGACTCCAGGAGAAAGAAGGGGAGGAAGGACTACTCCTCTCTACCCCCTCCTATTGAAACTCACTCTGCAAAGAAAATGAGAAACATGATGATGGACACTGAGGCTATGAGACACCGGAATCTTTAGGTTTGTGATGATCATCCCATGGTCTTGATGTTAAGCTCCGAAGACCAAGTGATAGAACAACCTTTATTGCTCAACGAAACTAAGGAGGAGGAAGCTAAAATGATGGGGAGGTCTCTTGAGGTGTCTCTCAATGAGGATAAATATAGATGGATTTAGAAACAAGATTCAATTTTGGTTAGAGGCTTCAATCAAGGAAAGATCGGTGTAGAGGAGTACATTCAGTCTTGGGAGAAGCTGGGCTTTGAGTTTGAAAAGCTATTATTGAAAGGAGGTAATTTTCAAATGGAATCCTTAGAATGGAATCTATTTAAGGAATTTGATTTGGGTAACATCGAGTTTATTTTTAAATCTTCTTCATAAGTTATTGGCCTCAGGTGGATGGATTGAGGGTAATGGTTTTGTGAGATTTGCATTTTTGGGGTCCCTTGTTGTTTAGATTTGCTGTATGGTTTTTCTCATTCCCTGCATTCAGCTTGGACCTGCTTCGGATGAGGATCAGAGAAATAATTCTTCATCAAGGCAGAACTTTGGATTGGGATGCTGAGAGCGTATGGCATTGCCATCAGTTCCATGCCCATGCATCTGCATGAGACTGTCTGCTGAGGGTCTGCATCGCTGGAGGATTTTCATCATGACACAGTTGCTTGGGTGGGGCAGGACCGGTTGATTTCCGTGGATATTTTTGCTTGTTCTGTTTGCTATTGTGGTTTCTCACTTTATCCTAAAAAGTGTCTTATCTTTAATAAAAAAGTAATTTTCAGTCTGTTTAATGTTTTGGAAACATAAATAATATTTTACTTGAAAAACTATTTATATCCAATCATATTGAAAAATTAGTTTTCATCACTTTTAGAACCCAAAACTAAAAAATTAAATTTCATATTTCAGATAAGTATTTTCCTATTACTTAATAATTTAAATTTTAGTTTAGGTATAAAAGGGTGATTAAAAATATTAGAGTTAATGACCATGATAATGGTGAAAGGTTTATTTTTAATGAATCGTTATATTAATGTTGTGAAATTTTTATCATATAAATTAAAGAGATTTATTTTATATAAATTATATGATATTAACTTTACAAATTTATTCAAATATTTTATCACCCATTTAATTGGTAATTAAAGTCATATAAGATTAAGAATACATAATGGTGAAAATAATGTTTTTTAAAACTAAATTCCAATATAATAAAAGTTTTAATTTAAAAGATAATTTTTATATTTTTTATAAATAAAACAAAATTATATGGGGATTAAATTTTTATTCATCACACCCAAATTTAGTAATATTTGTGACATTATTATATGACAAAATATAAATTCCTTCAGTAAAAACTAGATACCAAAGTAAAAAAACCAAAATAGTAAAATGTAAATTTAAAGTGGTAAAACGATTGAAATGTGTTAGAAACATGCATTATAATTATTAGTATATTCTTAATCGACGTTATCAAAACCCAAAATCTATTATTTATGAATTTTTCATCTATTGAAACCTGAATATCTCCATACCTTTGTTGAAAAATAAATTGTAATGTCAAATTTTCTTTTTTATTACCTTACAAAAAGAGAACTATTCCACCGCATCATGCCCCAACATTACATTAATTTTTATTATTGAAAATGTAACACTGAAATATTTTATAATTTATTTCATTTAAATAATATTACATTTGATAATGTGTGGTATACGCAACACCAGACTTTGACAAACAACGACATGCAATAGAAATATTATTATTTATATATGACTTGTATACCATAGTTGTTGGTTTGATGGAAATGAATATGAATAATCATATAATTATATATTTTTATTTTTATTTATATTTCCTTAATAAAATCAAATAGTAATCATTCATTTACTGTCAATTGGTTGGAAATGAAGATAAAATCCTTTGAAGGTAAAAGATATATTTTTCATTAAATAGATGTTATGTGTGTTATATATTTTTATCATAATAGATTAAATTGACACTATTTATAAGTGATTATAATGAAGTTAATATTTTATATATCTAGTAAATGTAATTAAAATTCATTTCATTGTGCTTATTATAGGAGAAATGGGGATAATGTTGTTTTATTCATCAAAATTTGTTTTTTAACATTTTGTGTGTGGATATTATAATTTCATTTTTCCACATTTAAAATTTTCTAGGAAAAATTGATATAATTTATAAAATAATCAGTTAAATTTTATTATACAGTGAATTCTTGATATTTTTTGAAAAGGATGCTATTTGGGAAAATAGTGAAAAATATTAATTTTGTAAAAAAGAACTATCATTTAATTAATTTTAATACTAGTAATATAAATGATTAATTAGGATTTTTATTTATATTAGAGTTACATAAGTTTAATTTTGTTAAATTTAATTTAATTAATCCCATTATAATAAAATTTTATATTATTTTTTACGAAATCATTTTTATGTTTAAAATATTTATTTTTTTAAAATGGTTCTTTGTTTCATTTTTGAGAATTTATTTTACACGAAAATTCTACCAAATATGGAAATTGAATCATGAAAAAATATTTTAAATTTTGAATCATCTTATTAATATCATGTAATTATATTCATTTCATTTTCTGTCGTAATGAATTGTAACCATGACAAAAGTTTATCACCTCGATAAACGGTAAAATGGGTTAAAACTATAGGAAAATGTATAAAAATAAATTAAAAAAATTAATTTATTTAATTTCATGAGTTTATTTCAATCAAAATAATACTATATTAAAAAATATGTAATCTTGGTGCCACTTACTTTTGATTATAACCTTTATATTGGTTTAAGTAATAGATAATTACAGAATGGAACTCTCTTTATTATAATATCTATAATTTAATTTACTATGGATAAATGACAATTTATATTGGTTAAAAATAGTTATTTTTAATTTTAATAAATTAAATTTATGATATTAATTTATATTTCACTTTTTATTAGTGGTATAATTTATTTAAATGCTTACGCAACGTCGACGTAACACTTGTGTCAGAAGTATAATACCAAGTTAAGAATTTTAAAAACATTCAATGTAATATGTTTTATATTTGTTATAGTTTTACATGAATTTATTAGATTATTATAATTTCTTATTAATGATTAAATATTTTATACACTAATTACAATGTTTTCTAGATATCATTAATGTCAATTTTTTAACAGTTCTGAAAATGACATTAAATGGTATTCAATGATTAAAATTTATTTTTAAATATTTATAAAATAATAAAAACAATAATAACTCAAATTTATGTTAAACTTTATATTATAAATTTAATTTCATATTTATATACCACTTTACATTTTTAAAATTAATTTTGTGACCTTTAATGATTGAACATTTATTATAACTTTTTTGGTTTAATAGGATTAATGAGGGTGGTAAAACAAAAGATAATATTTAGAAGTAAAACTATATATATATATATTATTTATTATATTTTAACCATATACTATTTATATTATAATAAATGGAATTTTGGATCTATTTTACATTTTCTAGATGCATATTATATATTAATATTTGATGTATTTAGAAGATTTACACCCACCTCACTTATAAAAGGGAATATCATATCCTTTAGTACACACACCTATTGATCCATTTGTATAAAAAATTATCTATAAAATATCTTTTTATACTTCCTCCCTATATCTTAGTGTTTTTAGTCTCACCAAACAACCATACCAAAATGATTAATATGTAAGCCAAAGGAGGTTTTCCAAAGAAGAGGTATAACTCTTGAGTGAGTGTTTTCATATTTATTTATTCTTCCACCACATTAATATCCTTTATAAAAATGATGATATGATAACATTATTATATCAAATATGCATTAATTCTATTATGTTAATTGAACAATAATGTTCAATTTTACTATCCATCCTATGGAAATTGGAAATATCTCTTGTGCATGCGTGTAGACTACCACCGCCTTAATGCACAAATTACTTTACTTCATCACCACCTCAACAGGCTGGTTATTATGATGTATTTAATTTATATATGTTATATTCATGAAATAATTATTATTTATTATAAATAATATATTAAATACCTTCTTACCCTTCTATATATTGTAAAATAACAACATCGCTCTGGCATACATGTGGACTACCACCACAATTAAGTGTGGTGGTTAATTTTCCATGAACACCTTTAATTAATAGTTATAAAATTTTATTTTTTATATAAAAATGATAATTATTTCATGATTAATATTATGGATATTATTTAATAATTAACCCTTTATCCTTGGTCATCCTCTCAATGTTATTTTGGGTTTACAAACATAAAATCCTCAAAACGTCTCAAGTGAACCTAAATGATTTAATAAATATATAAGGAAAGGTAATAAGTTGAATTAAAGGGATAATAATAAGAGTATACACCTAAATATTTTCTTAATCAAGTAAATAATTTATATAATTATATTATAGATGAATTAAATTAAATACATGTAAAATCATACTCAATGCAAGGAATTTTTCTTCAAAACCATATTTTAACAGTTGTAATTTTTTTCCTTGATTTTTTATCCATATCCATTTTATTTAAAATAAATTGGTATAGTATTATTATACTAAAATTTAGGTTTAAATATATTTTACACCATTTTTTAATTTAATTATGAAAATTTTAAAGTATAAATTATAAACAGTTCCCAAATGTGTAAATTTTTTGAATTATAAAAAAATTGTGAAAGGAATATTTTATTACCGCATATATCTTGAGTGGAATTTCTCAATTTCATGAAAAGTATTCTGAAGAAATATTCTTATACATTTTTTCATAGGTCTTCTAAAAAATTATAATTCTATTTTAATTTAAGGAATTAATGTTTTATGAGTGTTCAAAGATATATTTATTTTATTCGTATTTTTTAATAATGCTCAAAAGTGTTTCTGCATATTTATTAAAAATAATTTTATATGAGCGGTTATGATTTAAATGAAATATTATATGTGTTTTATATATTTTACTTTCCTTTAAAAAATTTCATACTGATGGGTTAGCCCTGTGTTTTTGTCCAATACAGTGGGCTACGTTTTTTACCTATAAAATATATAATGTAATTAATTGGTTGGTTGTTCCATTTTTAATAGTGTTTGTGAGAGTGATTATATTATTGATATAAATATTATATGCTAAGGTACCTACATGATTTTTATATTTTAGAAAATTATTTTTATGGTATTATTTTTATTTAAAAAATTTATTTGATGAGATTATGTTTTAAGGTAATTTTATGCCCCTTTTAAGGGTGAAAAATATGATTCTCAAGAAAATGATTTTATAGGTTCTATTGTTTTACAAGAAACCCTCATGATTATGATTTTTAATTTAATAATAGATTTAAATATATTGTTAAAATATTTTTGAAGTGAAGTCAATTTATTGAGTAATTAAATGGTCCTTTGAGATCATGATTGTTTATATAAAAAGAAATTTTGTTATGGTATTAATAAATATTAAAAAGAATAATGCGTTCTTTTATTTTTATATCTATTAGTTAGATTTTTGATCTCTTCCCATGTTTTCAAATGTTTTTATAGTTCCTAAGGATGGGTAGTAACTATATAAATTAATGTCCTTATACTATAAGTACTAATCTTAATATAAACATATGTGTTTTTAATGAAATAAGAGTCCAAATTTAAGAATCATATTTTTGTGGGAAAATATATATTGAGTGTGAGTGCCCAGTTTATATTGAAATGGTTTGATATGTAATTTTTTTTCTTAATTATCTAAAAATATAAAATAAAAATATCCTTAAAATATAATAAATATAAACCCTTATTATAAATAATATAATTATGGGATGAATAAGACATGGGTTGGTATAGTTGGTATCAAATGAAATGTTTAGATGACATTAGATATTTGGGTGTTTTCTGTTGTATAAAATTTAATAGTTATTGTAAGAACCCCATTTTTTCTATGAAAGACTTTGTAATATTCTTGATGATATTCCAGACCAGCGCCTTCAGACGGTGTGTGATTCCGAGCTCCAAAGTGGCCGGAATTAAATTTTCAGTGCATTCACACTAGAAACGCTAAATAAATGCGATAACTCCTAAACGGTGATCCAGATCAGAGATAAAAGTGTACGGATGGGTCTGGAATGGGGTGTTTACCCTAGGAACGACATAAAACTTGTCGGCTCGGGACGTTTGGACCCCTCGCCCGCTTCTGGAATGTTAAACGGATTAATTAATTAATTAAGTTGTTCGTTTAATATTGAAAGGCAGGTATCTCTTAAACGGTGGCTTGGATTGGAAAACTGAGGGCACCGTTGAGTTCAAACCATGCCGTATACCCTATGAGGGGTATAAGTTTCGCCGGCGCGAGCCGTTTGTGAAAAATGGATCCAGGGGCGTTTTCGTAATTTGGCAGCCTCGGGCGCTAAGTTTAGTAACTTTTGAATGGGGTCTCAGAAAAAAATTCTGACACCGCCTTTGTGCTCAAAGAATGTTTTTTACCCTAGGGGGGGCTCAACCTCGACCCTGCAGAGGGTTCGGGTTCGTACCGACGGGCGGGTGGTTAAGCGTTTCTATTTAAACGCATAAGTCACCCCTCCCTCTTCCTCTTCCTCACCATGATAGCAGTAAGGAGGAACTCCTCCCTCTCCCCCTCCAGCTCCGGCGAAGCAGCTCCGGTAAAGTGCGGCGAGGTGGAGGACTCCCCGTGGAGCTCCGGGCATCGCCCAAGAGGTAGGAGGATTTTGGTTGCATTTTAATTCCTGAACCCTTCCTTTTGATTCATTTACAACGTTGAATTGTTGTCGATTTTGCAATCAAATCCCATAATCTTGTAGTATAATTCATGAGCTTTCCATCGCATCTTTCTGATTTAAAATCCGATTTTGGAGTCGATCGAAAATGTTCACCAAAAGTTGCGGGAAATTTGGGATTTATGGGTGTTTCCCGGTGGGTTCCGGTGGTTCGGCGAGCTTAGGCGGCGGCGCGGCACCTGCAGGCGGCGTCGGTCCAAGGTTGAGGGGCGACGACGGGCTTCTCCTCGGCAGGCGGCGGTTTCCTCGGTGACGTCCGGGGCTCTCGGAGGGTGAGCGACGTCCGGTGGTGGCACCAGGCGGAGGCGCTCCGCGGCGGAGCAGAAGCACCAGCCGGCTGGGCCGGCCGGTTGACGCGGTGCCTGGGGTCGCGGTGCGTGACCCCACTCGGGAGGCAGAGACCCGCTGAACATGGTTCTTCGCATGGAGAAGCGACCGGCCTCATGGCCGGTCGGCTTGGAGGCACGCGGTCCGCGCGGGTCAACCGCAGCCGCGGTGGTTCGGCCGGCAGAGCCGTGGACTGGCCGGCTTGAGCTGGTCCAGGGGGCGTGGACCGGCCGGATCGGTCCGGTCCACCCCCACCTGCGTCCGACGGCATTAAAATGCCGTTACATTCAAACTGTGGGTCGAAACTTTGTGCCGTCTACGGCGAGGCGACCTTTAATTAGAGATGAACTTTTTGAGATGGTTCTGGGATTTTTAATTTACGAAACGAGGGGCCGCGGAGACGCGACGTGTCCTTAAGTGGACGAGTGTCTTCCCCGAGTTTATTGTTTTGGACGGCGCGGACGCATCTGACATCCGTTTTAAGCGTCGTCAGCGGCGTTGGGACCCTGGCGCTGGGGCGAAGCTTTCCAGGGTGGTTTCGGGCGCTGATGCCGGAGTTGAGGCGTGGGCCCCACGACCCGTCTTTTGAGCTGCGTGCAGCTTTTAGCAACTTTCTCACCGGGTGTCCATTCGGGGTGTGCGAGCCGTCAATTCTGGTTGTTTTTCCCAGGGTATTGCAATGGTGCAATCCGCCCGCTCTAATTTATCTCGATGGTGCGGGGCCCACGGCGGTCGTTTGGGCGTCGACGGTGATTTTCCATCTTTATCACCGGGTGGCCGTTTTGGACAAGTGAGTAGTTCATCTTGTGTGCATTTTCGATAGTATCGCAATGATGTGATCCGTTTGTTGAGTTTCTGGACCGAGTTGCGGGTCCCACGAAGCACCGCTTGTGTGCGGTGCGCCAGAATGCACCTTTTTCTCTGGATATTCGTTGCACTCATGAGAGTAGTGATTTTGACGTGTTTTCCTGAGGGGATTGCAATGGTGCGATGCGCCCGACTGTTTTCGGGGACGGGGCTCGGGATCATGGGACGTCGTTCGGGCGTGAGGCGGTGTTGGAAACTTTCAATCGGATATCCGTTTGACACGAGTGAGTAATCTATCTCGCGTGTCTTTCCGAGAGGATTACAACGGTGTGATCCATTTGGTTGTGCAGAGCCTCTCGTTCGATCTTGTAAATGTGAAAGGCACTCTTATGGTAGTTCTTCTCGCCGTGTTTGCAGAGAACCCTTGGCGTGTGATCGCATGCACTCCCGTGTGAGTGAAGAGATGTGGTTGGCCATGCCTGGACCTTTGAGGTAGAGTTGTTACGTCACGCCTTCGCATTGATGTTGGGTGCCGTGTGCACGATAGCCTTTGGGCTAGAACGAGGTATGATCTGGGAGTATACGGGAGTGCTTGGAGGTACGTGTCGTTTTTACCTGAGAATGTTTGTGTGCTATGTTTGGGTTGATGTGGGGCCACACGTCGTGTGGGCCCCCCTGTGCGTACCGTGTTCTCTTTCGCGTACTCTGACCTCTCGCGACGTAGACGGTCCCTCTGTGTGTTTGTTTGACCAGTAGGGTGGATTTTTTCCCCTGGCTCTGTGCTCATTTTTTGACCAGCAGGGTTGAGTTGTCTCCCCCTAGTTTTGTTCTCGATGGATCGGCCGGTAGCGGTGCTGGTGACACCCAGTGATGGAACAGGCGCTAAACCCCCTTTGGGTGAGTTGTGATGGAGTTGGGTGGTCGCGCGATACCCACTTCGTGTTTGGTTGGCCAGTGTTGTACCCTCTAGTAGAGATGGCCAGAGCGGTTCTGAGTTTTACCCTCCAGTGGGGCTAGGTAGTGGGTTACTCATCGACTTATTCAAGATTACCCTCCAGCAGGGCTGGGCAGTGGGTTGCTCGCTGACTTCTAGGGTTTACCCACCAGCAGAGACTGGGCAGTGGGTCACCCGATGCTCTTAGGGTTTACTCTCCAGCAGAGACTGGGCAGTGGGTCACCTGATGCACTTAGGGTCTACCCTCCTGCAGAGACTGGGCAGTGGGTCACCCGACGACCTCTTAGGGTCTACCCTCCAGCAGAGACTGGGCATTGGGTCACCTGACGCACTTAGGGCCTACCCTTTAGCATAGAATGTGTAGTGGGTCACCCGACTACCTCTTAGGGTCTACCCTCCAGTAGGGATGGGAAGTGGGTCGCTTGTCGTCTAGTTCCAGGTCTACCCTCCAGCACGGCTCGGTAGTGGTTCGTTTGTCGACTTAATCCAGGTCTACCGTCCAGCGGGGATGGGCAGTGGGTCGCCTGATGATGTATTATGGTTTACCCTCTAGTAGGGCTGGGCAGTGGGTCACCCAATGTCCTATTATGGTTTACCCTCCAGCAGGGCTGGCTAGTGGGTCACCCGATGTCCTATTATGAATTACCCTCCAGTAGGGCTGGGCAGTGGGACACCTATTGGAATTCCAATATTAGTCCTTTTCTACTAGGCTAGCCTGTGGATTTCCTCCGTGATTACCGGATCGGGACCCTTGGGTATAAGGGTCAATGTTGTGACGAGCTTTGACTTTGAGGAGAACTCTCGACTGCAGGGCAGTGACGAGGTGTGGTTTGACTTTCCCTAGAACTCTCAAGTACGAGGGGTACTTTCCCCACCGAGACATGTTTTTGCGATGCGATCTAAAACCGTGCGGGCGAGTCAGTGCCGCCCAAAGCAGATAGTGTCAAGGTGCGTTGATTGAGACCCTTGGCTTGCAGTTCAGGGCAGACGTGCTGGATGCTGGGCATCGATGATGGTGTTACTTTTGGGACTGTTGGTGACTCATTTTTCTTGGGCTGAGCTATGGGATGGAGATCCCCCTTATGAAGTTGTTCGGGCTTCTTGATTGAGCATAAGGATTTGTATATTCCATATTCCGGTACCCACTTCTTGGGTTTGGTTGCTCTTGTTCCAGGAGAGGCAAAGACACGCGGGGTATGCCACATGCTTTCCGCGTCTAGCTTCTCATGGTTGGATGAGTCTACTCTCCTGCTATAGGCAGTGAAAGCTCGATGATAATTGCATCTTCTCACAGTTATTATCTCCTTGTTTGAGGAAAAGTCTTTTACCTTTCTCTTATTGGACTGAGTTGTTACACTTTACTGCACCCTTGGTTATACTCCTTTTTATTCCTTGTTCGCTCTACTGCTCACCCTTCGGTACCTCCTTTTTTGCACCCTCGAGCCTTCGGGGTATCCTACTGAGTATTTTTATACTCACCCCTTCTTGGGCTTTGCCCGCACATGGTGTGCCCTTGCAGACGACAGACAAGTTGGTCGTGACGTCAGAGGAGCTTAGGAGCTTGGGAGCTTGCACCGCATGCGGTGGTCGGAGTCGGGTTCTAGTTGGGGGACCCTACCAGCTGTTTTCTTTTGTTTACCTATTGCTGGGTTGTGGAACTTTTCTGATTGGGCGCGTGTTTTTCCCCTTTACTTTTAAGTGTACCTTCAGCTTTCATGTATTGTTTAGAGGTCGATGCACATTTGTGGTAATTATATTGCAGTTGCCCTTTTTCCTTGCATGTCTTTTCATTTACTCTGCACTTTTTCATTGAGTGTTCTGTGTGTGTGTGTGTGTGTGTATAGGTACATAGGCAAAGGCCTCCCTGAGTTGTTGTGCCTTCAGCACTGGTCACCACCCCGTGGCCTATGGAGGCGGGCTTGGGGTAGTTGCGGCTCGAGCCCGGGTAGGGTCGGGTCATGAAAAAGTGGTATCAGAGGTGGTTCGTTCCTTAGGACTGTTCGGACGTCCCTAAAATAAAAGCGGAATTGGTTGGGATATAGGGAAATAGTGTTAACGTGTCTCGAGAGCGGCTCTTAGTCTAGGGAATCCAGTGATGGTGTGGTGGCTGACGTATCCATTCACCAGGACCCTGATAACCCACTTGTCAACTCGGAATGCTGAGACACTTATTTCAGGGAAATTTGTTTGTGCATCACATAGGACTGAGTCTTGACCATCCTTCTTGAGTCAGCTCCTCGTCGTCGTTGTTGTGCTATATACATATATGCTCATCTGACCGTGGCACTCCTTGATAATATTCAGGATGTCTCCGCGAGGACAGCCAGCCAGGATACCAGCTTTGGTTCGTGATGATGACCCTGTGAGCTACGAGGCCACAGTTCAGGACCCATCATGCGATCCCCTTTCTCTAGTTGGGTCGGTAGCAGCACCCCCAGCTGTTGAGCAGCACGCAGTTTCAGCGGAGTCGGCTGAGTTTGAGTGTAGGTTGAGCGCGCTCCATGAGTCCCAGCGGCAGAGACCGCTGAGGTTTAGTGGTGAGCCAGACCCTTAGGCAGCAGAGTGTTGGCTAGAGACAGTGGTCTGCCTTTTCAGGCTTGTGCAGACGCTGACAGATCAGAGAGTGGCTTTGGCATCCACCCTTTTTCGTGGAGCATCTTGGTGTTGGTGGAGTCTGGTGACTCAACTTCTTGACGAGTCATCGCTTTCGTGGGATGACTTTCATTTGTTGTTTCGAGAGGAGTTTGTCCCCTCCTTATTGCACTCTGATCAGATTCTGGAGCTCCTGCGGTTTCAGCAGGGAGGGATGACGGTGGCCGAGTACGCAGCTAGATTTTCAGACCGTGCACGCTCTTACCCGGACTTGGTCCATGAGGAAAACATCTGAGCGCTGAAGTTTGAGCAGGGTATCCACTGAGAGATTCGTGCTGTCATAGTACCCTTGGGAATTTCCATATATGCCGGGGTGCTAGAGTAGGGGTTGGTGACAGAGGGATTCCTTTAACGTTCTAGAGTTGGTGGTGACAGCAAGCACATTGGAGCCGAGACGTCTGTCGCAGCTAGCGGGCATCGGCAATCAAGACCTCGACACAGGTGGCTTTCTGACAACCGGACTCAGGGGCGTGGTGGCACACAACAGTGGCACTGGAGGGCACCAGTAAGTTCCAGAGAGAGTCGGTGCTATTCTTGTGACGGGCAAGGTCACTTGGCACGAGACTGCCCGACCTGAGTTGCTGGGAGCTTCGGGCAGGCAGTAGGAGCACCACCACGGCAGAGGCAGCGCCGTGATCGAAGTAGTACCCAGGGAGGTGGTGCTAGTAGAGAAGCTGCAGGAACTGGTGGTGGGGGATGACTTTACAAGATCTCCCCATCAACACTAGGTGGTCCACGTCAGGCTCTGAGAGCTGACGGTTGGGACCACAGACAGTCGCGAGCTTTGGATGTCTACGATCCTGCAGAGCGTGGGATGGTGAGAGGTACCCCTTGCGACTCTTCTACTTTTATCAGTATAATTGTTAGGCTCTGCCTGTGAAAGGATTTTCTCCCTGCTCCTTGTTTGAGGTGTTACCTGGGTGACGCAAGGTGTCGGGTGAAACCCTGTGTTGGTAAGGAAAAATGTGTGAGACCTTTTCCTTTAGTTGATGGTGTTGAATCCTTCGCCTTTTGAGCGGGTAAGAGAGCATAAACTGTGGAACCTTGCGTGACAAAATATCCTTGGGTGTCTCACCATACAGATATTCTGAAGGAGGGAATCACCGGGCCTTGTTTTAGGTGCGGGCTGTGATTCCGGACGCGGAATGCGACGTAGAGGTTCGTTCGGGGAGGTGAGCTACCCCCGAGAGACTTCAAGCCGTTTGAGACCGTGAAAAGGGATGGAAATGTACCCTACTGCCTTGCCCTAACCCCAAAGTATGGAGTGGGTGCACGACATCGGCAAGGGCTAACCTAGCGTGAACAGATAAATCCTTTGGTCTGTGTGTGGTGACGTAGATCTGTGTGTGGGTTCTCCTGGGTATGGGAAAGCCAGGTGTGGGCTTATTACCCTGTGTTACTCCCTAGTTTGCTTTTTGGGGACGAAAAGCTTGAAGGAGGGAATGATGCAAGAACCCATTTTTTTCTATGAAATACTTTGGAAAATGCTTGATGATATTTCAGAGCAGCGCCTTTAGACGGCGTGCGATTCCGAGCCCCGGAGTGGCCGTAATTAAATTTTCAGTGCGTTCACACTGGAAATGCTAAATAAATGCGATAACTCCTAAATGGTGATCCGGATAAGAGATCCGAGTGTACAGATGGGTCCAGAATGGGGTGTTTACCATAGGAACAACATAAAACTTGTCGGCGCGGGACGTTTGGACCCCTCGTTTGCTTCCTGAATGTTAAACGGATTAATTAATTAATTTGTTTTTTTGTTTAATGTTGAAACACAGGTATCTCTTAAATGGTGGCTCAGATTGGAAAATAGAGGGCACCGTTGAGTTTGGAGCGTTCCGTTTACCCTAGGAGGGGTATAAGTTTTGCGGGCACGGACCGTTTGTGAAAAATGGTTCTAGGGGCGTTTTCGTAATTTGGTGCCTCAGGCGCTAAGTTTAGTAACTTATTAATGGGGTCACAGAATAAAATTATGAGACCGCAGTTGCGCTCAGAGTGTGGGTTTTACCCTAGGGCAGGCTTAACCTCGACCCTGCTGAGGGTTCGGGTTCGAACCGACGGGCGGGTGGTTAAGCGTTTCTATTTAAACGCTTAAGTCACCCCCTCCCTCTTCCTCTTCCTCACCTGGACAGCAGCAAGGAGGAACTCCTCCCTCTCCCCCTCCAGCTCCGACGAAGCAGCTCCGACAAGGCGCGACGTGGAAACGGACTCCCCGTGAAGCTTCGGGCATCGCCCAAGAGGTAGGATGATTTTGGTTGCATTTTAATTCCCGAACCCTTCCTTTTCATTCATTTACAACATTGAATTGCTGTCGATTTTGCAATCAAATCCCATAATCATTTAGTATAATTCATGAGCTTTGCATTTCATCTTTCAGATTTAAAATCCGAGTTCGGAGTCGATCGCAAATGTTCACCGAATGTTGCGGGAAATTACGGATTTCTGGGTGTTTCCCGGCGTGTTCCGGTGGTCCGGTGGGCTTAAGCGGTGGCGCGACACCTGCAGGCGGCGACGGTCCGAGGTTGAGGGGCGGTGGCGGCTTCTCCACGGCAGGCGGCGGGTTCCTCGGTGATGGATGGGGCTCGCGGAGGGCGAGCAGCGTCCGGTGGTGGCGCCAGGCGGAGGCGCTCCGCGGCGGAGCAGAAGCACTGGCCGGCTGTGCCGACTGGTTGACGCGGTGCTTGGGGTCTCGGTGCGCGACCCCTCTCGGGAGGCAGAGACCCGCTGAAAGCGGGTCTCCGCATGGAGAAGCGACCGGCCTCGTGGCCAGTCATCTTGGAGGCGCGCGGTCCGCGTGGTTGAACCTCGACCGCGGCGGTTCAGCCAGTAGAGCCGCAGACCGGCCGGCATGGGCCGGTCCATGGGGTGGGGACCGGCCGGACCGGTCCGGTCCACCCCCACCTGCGTCCGACAGAATTAAAATGCCGTAACATTCAAACCGTGGGTCGAAACTTCGTGCTGTCTACAGCGACACGACAACTAATTAGAGAAGAACTTTTTGAGATGGTTCCGAGAATTTTTAATTCCCAAAACAAGGGGCCGCGGAGGCGCGACATTTCCTTAAGTGGATGCGTGTCTTCCCCAAGTTTCTTGTTTTGGACGGCGCGGACGCATCCGACGTTCGTTTTAAGCACTGTCAGCTGTGTTGGGACCCTGGCGCCAGGGCAAATCTTTCTAGGGTTGTTTCGGGCACTGAAGTCGGAGTTGAGGCGTGGGCCCCACGGCCCGTCTTTTGAGCTGTGTGCACCTTTTAGCGACTTTCTCACCGGGAGTCCGTTCGGGGCGTTCGAGTAGTCGATTCTAGATGTTTTTTTGAGGGGATTTCAATGGTGCAATACGCCCGCTCTAATTCGGCACGATGGTAAGGGTCCCATGAGGGCCGTTTGGGCGTCGACGGTGATTTTCCATATTTATCACCAGGCGACCGTTTTGGACAAGTGAGTAGTCCATCTTGTGTGATTTTTTGAGAGGATCGCAACAGTGCAATCCGTTCGTTGAGTTTCTGGACCAGGTTGCGGGTCCCATGAAGCACCGCTCATGTGCGGTGCGCCAGAATGCACCTTTTTCTCCGGATATCCATTGCACTCATGAGACTAGTGCTTTTGACGTGTTTTTTTTCGAAGGAATCGCAATGGTGTGATGCGCCTGACTATTTTTGGGGCTGGGGCTCGGGATCACGGGACGTCGTTTGGGCATGAGGCGGTGTTGGCAACTTTTCCGTCGGATATTCATTTGACGCGAGTGAGTAGTCTATCTCGCATGTTTTTCCGAGGGGATTACAATGGGGCGATCCGTTGGGTTGTGTGGAGCCTCTTGCGTGATCTTGTTAAATGTGAAAGTCGCTCTGATTGTAGTTCTTCTTGCTGTGTTTGTAGAGAACCCTTGGCATGTGATCTCATGCACTCCTGTGTGAGTGAAGAGATGTTGTTGGCCATGCCTGGGCCTTTGAGGTGGAGTTGTTACGTCACACCTTCGCGTTGACGCTGGGTGTCATGTGCACGATAGCCTTTGGGCTAGAACGAGGTATGCTCTGGGGGTATACGGGAGCACTTGGAGGTACATGTGGTTTGTACCTGAGAACGTTTTTGCACTCAGTTGGGGTTGACGTGGGGCCACACGTCGTGCGGGCCCCCTGTGCCTGTCGTGTTCTGCTTTGCGTACATTAACCTCTCGCGACGTAGAGGGTCCCTATGTGTGTTTGTTTGACCAGTAGGGTGGGGTTTTCCCCTGGCTTTGTGCTCGTTTGTTGACCAGCAGGGTTGAGTGGTCTCCCCCTGGTTTCATTCTCGATGGATCGGCCGGTAGCGGTGCAGGTGACACCCAGTGATGGAACAGGCGCTGAACCCCCTTTGGGTGAGTTGTGCTAGAGTTGGGTGGTCACGCGATACCCACTCCGTGCTCGGTTGACTAGTGTTATACCCTCCAGTAGAGATGGCCAGAGCAGTTATGAGTTTTAACCTCCAGCGGGGTTGGGCAGTGGGTTACTCATCGACGTCTTCGGGTTTACCCTCCAGCAGGGCTGGGTAGTGGGTTGCTCGCTGACTTCTAGGGTTTACCCTTCAGAAGATACTTGGAAGTGGGTCACCCGACGCTCTTAGGGTCTACCCTCGAGAAGAGACCGGGCAGTGGGTCACACGATGCACTTAGGGTCTACCCTCCAGCAGAGACTGGGCAGTGGGTCACCCGATGACCTCTTAGGGTCTACCCTCCAGCAGAGACAGGGCAGTGGGTCACCCAACGCACTTAGGGTCTACCCTCCAGCAGAGACTAGGCAGTGGGTCACCCAACGACCTCTTAGGGTCTACCCTCCAGCAGGGCAGGATAGTGGGTCGCCTGTCGTCTAGTTCCAGGTCTACCCTCTATCACGGCTGGACAGTGGGTCACTTGTTGACTTAATCCAGGTCTACCCTCCAGCGGGGCTGGGCAGTGGGTCTCCTGATGATGTATTATGGTTTACCCTCCAGCAGGGCTGGGCAGTGGGTCACCCGATATCCTATTATGGTTTACCCTCCAGCAGGGCTGGGCAGTGGGTCACTCGATGTCCTATTATGAATTACCCTCCAGCAGGGCTAGGTAGTGGGACACCTGTTGGCATTCCAGGCTCAGTCCTTTCTACTAGGCTAGCCTGTGGCTTTCCTTCGTGATTACCGAAGCGGGACCCTTGGGTATACGGGTTAGTGTTGTGACGGGATTTGACTTTGAGGAGACCTCTGGACTGCAGGGCAGTGACGAGGTGTGGTTTGACTTTCCCTAGAACTCTCAAGTACGAGGGGAACTTTCCCCACCAAGACGCGTTCTTGCAACGTGATCTAAAACCGTGCGGGCGAGTCAGTGCCTCCCAAAGTGGATAGTGTCAAGCTGCGGTGATTGAGCCCCTTAGCTTGCGGTTTAGGGCAGACGTGCGGGATGCTGGGCATCAATGATGGTGATACTTTTGGGACTATTGGAGACTCGTTTTTCTTGGGCTGAGCTATGGAACAGAGATCCCCCTTACAACGTTGTTCAGGCTTCTTGATTGATCATAAGTATATTTATATACCATGTTCTGATACCCACTTCTTGGGTTTGGTTGCTCTCTTTTTAGGAGAGGTAAAGACACGCGGGGTATGCCACGTGCTTTCCGCATCTAGATTCTCATGGTTGGATGAGTCTACTCACCTTCCATAGGCAGCAAAATCTTGACGAGATGTGTATCTTATCACCTTTCCTAGCTCCTTGTGTTAGGACGAGTCTTCTACCTTTCTCTTGTTGGGTTGAGCTATTACACTTTACTACACCCTTGGTTTTACTCCTTTCTATTCCTTGTTCGCTCTACTACTCACCCTTCGGTACGTCCTTTGTTTCTCCCTAGATCCTTCGGGGTATCCTACTGAGTATTTTTATACTCACCCCTGTTTGGGCTTTACCCTCACTTGGTGTGCCCTTGCAGACGACAGACGGGTTGGTCGTGACGTCAGAGGAGCTTAGGAGCTTGGGAGCTTGGACCACGTGCGGTGGTCGGAGTCGGGTTCCAGGTGGGGGACCCTACCAGCTATTTTCTTTCGTTTACATGTTGCCGTGTTGTGGCACTTTTCTGATTGGGTGTGTGTTTTTCCCCTTTACTTTTTAGTGTACCTTCATCTTTCTTGTACTGTTTAGAGGTCGATGCATATTTGTGCTAATTATATAGCAGTTGCCCTTTTTCCATTCTTGTCTTTTCTTTTACTCTACAATTTTGCATTCAGTGTGTTGCGTCTGTGTGTACAAGTACTTAGGCAAAGGCCTCCCCATGTTTTTGTGCCTTCGGTGCTGGTCACCAACCCCAGGCCTATGGAAGCAGGCTTGGGGTAGTTGCGGCTCGAGCCCGGGTAGGGTCGGGTCGTGACAGTAATGGATTTCATTATGGGATAAATTAATCAAGGTCAATCAAAATCTTAAAGTCATAGATAATATTTTATGGTTTTAAGTGATGTGATTTTGAGGTGATGAATATATGTTCAGAGATATTCTATTGGGTTTTAAGAGGTTATTGGAGTATATATAAACCTTAAGTTTAACATTTGATTTATCATTAAGTTTATTTGTGACTAATTTTATTAAATTTTGGAAATTAATTTAAAATCTATAAAATTACCTTTTTGGTTAATATTATATTTTATATTGAGTTAGTTATTGTTAATTATGATAAAGAGTTGTTTCAATTTGGGAACATATGGTTTATCATATAAAAAAACTTCGGATTAAAAAGTAATTTGCTGACTAATTGATTAAATTTATATTGGAAGAAGTTTAATCATAATTTTAGATCATTATAAGGTTATGGAAAACATAAATAATTTTCAATAATATGGCATTTTATTTATGTAAAAAATGTTTCATTATATTTTGTAAATATATATATATTTATTGTGGATTTATGGTGATTCAGATCATTTATTGAAAATATTTCCTATATGGGGTCATCTTAAATATCACATAAACATGTATTTTAAGTAAATAATTTATTTTCTTACATTCTAAAATATCTTCAAGGTTTAAATTTTTAGATAATTAGGTTATCACCATTATATAAAAAAATCTTACAACACAAAGGGGACACATCCACCTAGTATCAATTTTTCCCACACACAAAACCATTTAAGATATAACTATTTTTATATGCCAGAGAAAATATTCAAATATATTTATATTAATCACATCCTTATCCCAAATAACCATAAAAATCCAATTAAAAACATTTTTCAACTTGGATTGATCACAAAAAAACATAGTAAGAGGCATGAAAAAAGAAAAAAATAATTCGTCCTTGAATACTTATAAAAAGAGCTTCCTTTTAAAAATAAACCATAGGTTAAAAATAAACATTTTATTAACCATGAACAAAAATTATTTAAAAAACTATTTTTATAAAACATTTCACAATAAATTTAAATGTAAAAATAGAACTCATTATGTTCTCTTTCAAGTCTGGAGAAACACATGAAATTATTTTCACAAATGTAATCTTTTCAGCCTTAAGATGTAATTTTTATTTTATTATAAATATAATATCATTATTTTTAATTTATAAATCACATTGTTTTTATATAATCAATTTAAATAATAGATAAATCATATAGGTAACTAGGGACATTATTTTAAAAATCACTCTGAAAAATGGAATAACAAATATGATTGACTTTTATACCCACTGCATTAGACGAATTCCCATTCTCAATTTTTATAAGAACCACCCGTCATTGGATAATAACATAAACATCCATACCATGTATATAACAGAACACCCAATATTCATAAATAATTCCACAGAACCATAAAATAATAATAAAAAATTAAATACTACATCTCCATCATTACATTCATAAAAATATTATATGTATCCATAAGAAAAACATTCCTGGATATCAAAATATCAATTTTTTAACCCTTTCTAAAAACACCCAAAAAAATATGTAGGAGTTTTTTTTATTTAAATAATACATTAATTCATGTAATATAATACCAACATAAAATTATAGTTACTGTGGTAGGAAAAGTCTTGGATGTCGTATTTGTTAAAATAAAACATTATGTTTGTCTTTTTGTAAATAAAACTAAAACATTCTATATAAAATATGTAAAAAAATTCCATTTGAAAAACCATTTTAGAATATTAAAAAGAGAAATAAATTTTCATTTATAATTATATTATTCCCATATAAAATATCCATAAAATATAAAATATAGACATTGAGGAAAAGTTTTATGAAGGGAACATTAAAATATGATTTTTAAAATAAAGTCTTTTATCGTGAGTCATACTCATCACAAACATTATTTATATCTATGAATAATAAATTTATGATAATTAATTACATTATTAAGAACCATGTTGAATTTTTTTATTCCTTTTACCATGTTATAGTCAATTTCTTAATCATTTAATTTCACATCATATATTTTGACAATATTTGTCACATATGTCAAAAAATACATCGATATGTTAAATATGACCAAAGTTTTCATTATTCCACCATCTATAGAATAATATTCATGGAATAATTAAAATTTATTTTCATAAATTATAATTTTAAAACCAAAAATGAAATACAGTTATGTATGATGATATAAGTTATGATCATTGAGATAGTAGGTCATAAGTACACATGAGAACTTCCATTTTTCAGTGATCATAATTAAGTAAAAGTAAGTATTATTTTATATTTCTATAGTGATCATAATATTATAAAAAAATTATTTATTAAAATATTCTTATTTATATCATCCTTGTGTTGTGGTGATTAAAAAAGAATCACATTGGTTTGTGGAGGAGGTAGTTCACACATAAGCATGAATGTAATTATTATTTTTAAATGAATGATACATTAAATATATAGATGATATATTAATTTTAAAAAATGTTAAATATGTCATTAATATATATATATATATATTATATACATTATTTTTACCAACCGTAATAAGATGTGATGAAGAATAAATTACATTAGTTCATGAGGAAATAGTTCACTGTACACAGGAATGATGGTTTTGTTTCTAATTTGAAAGAACATGAGATGAATATAGGTTATTATGTTTACAAACTAAAATCTCATTATTTTTATTTTTATGTATTTTTTATTACATAATTGTATAAAAATATTTGAAGAATATATAAAAACAAAATATAAAAAACATTTGGTAAAGAACTATACCTATTCTTCAGATAAATTATTAAGGCTTAATTCAAAATCTTCTCTAGGATATTTTAGGAAAATAAAAATCAATCTAGGATGTGGATAGATTCTAGTAAAATATTTTGATAGGTATATTAAAATCCAAATGGTTTTTGAAGTGTGAAAAAATTTTGAGAGAATATGACCTTTTATAAAAGAGGGGAGGTGTATTCTTGTAATTTCTTAGAATATAACATTAATATAAATAAATATTCATTCAAAAATGGATCTAAATTTATATTATTCAACTATATCCCCATTACTTGAAGAAAAATAGGATTTTTTGGGTATTAAATCATTTAAAAATATTCTATTTATTATAAAATAACATTAATTCCAATTTTATAACTATTCATTTAATTTTAATTTCAAAACAAAAATAAAATATTGGAATTTGAATAAAAGAATTCACACCACTATAATATGTTACTTTATATAAAAATATTATTTACCACAAAAATTATTCAATTAAATATTGTTTTTACATTTTTAAAACAATTTACTTTATATTTATATTAATTTAATAAACATTAAATCCGTGTAGAGTAGAAATATAGGGTATTTATTTTATAACAAATTAATAAATAAGCTACCATGATAATTAAAAAAATTATTTCCTCATTAATATTTATAACCAATTATACCTTCTTTTATCAAAAAGTTAATAATTTAATAATAATTAAACAGAAATATTGACATTTATTACTTTTATTAATATAAAATAATATAAATGACCCAATCAAGGCCCTATGACATAATGAAAATATTTAACACTTTAAGAATTTTTATGGGTGAGAAATACTCATAAAATAAAATTAAGGTATGTCTTAGGGTCATTTTTGAGTAATTATATTATTTTTAACCTAAATTACATGATTTACCCTTAATGAGGTGACATAAATTTACTATGATTATTATTTATAATTTAAAAAAATAAAAAGGGACATATTTCTGAAATTTTTATCTCTTGATACCAAATATATAATCCATTTTTTAATATTCAAAACAATAAAATTTGAAGAATTATATTTTGTAACACCCGATGATTTTAAAAGAAGAATATTGAGTTCAATAGTGTAGTTGAAATGAAACACCAATCTTAGATGAGAATATAACACCTCAAGAATTTATGATATATTTATTTTTTAAATAAATCCAATATTTTAAATGGCTTTTAAAACATGCAACCCTAGTTCTAAATGAACTATAATATAGTATACAATTGTAACCAAGCCATTAAATTTTCAGATATGAATAATACTAACTAAATAATGAAAATGAAATATTTTTCACATTTATTTAAAATTTTATTGGTTATATATTTATTATAAATAAAAAATATTCATTTGAAAGAAAAAAGAAATAAATCTTTTCTGATTAATCTATATTTTTATAAATTGTGGTTTAGTCATTCTTTGCACACATAATTTAAAATTTAATTTTACCACTTTTAGAAAGTATATTTTTCAAAATTAACTAATGTTTGGAAATAATCATAAAAAAATTATGTCATGATTATTTTTTGGTATTTTTCTAAAAAAAGATTCATTTTTTGATGAAACTTTAAAAATACAGGTTTAATTGACATGTGCATTTGTGTTCAAATAATTTATAGGTTTAAAAAATATTATTAATTTTTTTAATATAAAATTAGGTCATTTATATTATATTTTAACTAATTTAAGTCATTGGAATCAATTTCATGTTGACACTTGATTTAAAAACTTCTATACTTATGATAATTTTTTATTTGGAAACTATATTTTTCGTCACATCTACAGGTATAATTTCAAATTTGAATCTGACACTTATGTGAATTGAATTTTGAAAAATGGATTAAATATTTATAATTAAAACTATTTATTTTATCTACTAAGTTAAAAATTTATTTTTTACTATTATTAATAGTAAAATGAGAAATAATTAACTAATTTAGGTAAGATAAAAACTCATTTCAAAGGGCCTAAACTAAAAATTTAAGTGTTAAAATGATCTAAAAACATTTTTTAATCACATTTTATTTCCAAATTTTTATCTTATCACCCATAAGGATCCTTAATGACTCGTTTTTAGGATATTGGTGATAAAAACATGGATTTAATTGAATCCTTTTAAATAATCCATGTGTGACTACTCCCCAACTTATAAAGGGTCACCCACTTGCCTCTCTACGTCGAAAATACAAAGCCATTTGTTTCAACCAATATAGAAAAAAATCACTTACCTAGTCCTCTATAAAAATCATATATCCCTTGGATTTATTATAAATCAATCATAGTTATTTATTTGTTAAAAACCTGAAGAATTTGTCTCAATAAGAGGTAACATTATTAAACGAGCACTTATATTTTGTTTCTCCTTCCACATCCTTCAAATACTATTAAAAATACTTATATAATAATCTAAATTTATTAAATATAGTTATATTTTATCATGTTAAGTTAATGAGCTTTATCCAACACCCCTTCCACCAAATTCGAAAGGAAACCATCTATCGTGTGTTTCGAGGACTACCACCTTGCGAACCAATGTATTATTTTTCAATCACCAACATTCTAGGATTAATATAATGATTTATTTAATATATTTATATTATATTTATGACATTTTTATAATTTTTTAGTTATAATATCACATATTCATTCTTACTTTTGATGTTGTTTAAATTACGATAATGTCGCTCATGTGTATAGAATACTACAACCTCACGAAGCGATGTGATTCATTTATCAGTTACCGTTTACATAGAATGTAATGACGATTAATTTAATAAATATTTTTGATATATATGATAGTAAATTGATTATTAAAAATAAATATATAACCTAATTCCTTACACATTCACCTGTTATGTAAATGATAATGTTGGTTGTGAGTACGTACTACCTACAATCTCCATAGGCAATGTGATCCATTCTCCATGTCAAAATTTAAATAATGATTCAAAAAAATTCTCTAATAAAGAGTCATATTTATTAAATTAATATCATTTTGGATATTAAGTAGCTGTATAATATTCTCATTAAACAGAACTTTAATTCTAAAAAATACATGAGAAAGCAATGTAATTATAACTCGAAACAAGAGTAATAATGTCATATTACTAATGAACAGGTGATAAGATGTTATAAAACAGTTATATATGAAATTATAAATATTAATATTGTTCTAGTATAAGTTAATAACATGTTTAGAACCAATATATAGAAGTTTAAGGAATTTTCAAATAAAAAGGATGTGTCACGTAAGGGACATCATCTCAATTTCCCTACATTGAAACAAATTGAAGTGTTATTCATCTAATTTATTTTATATGGTTTACATAAATCCCCTTGAACATATAATATCATGATTAGATAATAATACATGGTATTTTAAGTCTCAATTTTAGTTAATTTATCCATGGTTATTTGACGTAAAAGTTACCATACGGTAAAGAATTTCATAGGCCAATTTATTTCTCTTAGATTATATTACTTCTTCATTGGATTTGATATTATATTATTATGTGTGTATTCAATTTTGACAATATTATGTTTTATAGACAATTTTATATATGGATTTACATTTTATACACATAATCTATTCATTGGTTAATTCTCACTTCAACATTATGATCATTTTAAGGGTTTATTTCACAATCTAATTTCAATCAAGATTTTATATTCTTTAATTTATATTAAATGAAATTATTTGTTCATTAGATAATAAATCCATTTAATATTATTATACATTATTTATTCATTAATTTTTCAAGTATCATTACCATTTTATTCTCTTTGATTCTTAAAATTTTTAAGAAAACATTTTTAATAATGTCTGACATTATTTCTCTCTACGGACATAATTTTTTCTTCTAAAACCATGTTTTCTAAATTTTTCTTCATAAATATTTTTAAAATATTCTCAACATTTTATTAAAGATAATTTTTCTATTTTTGACTTTTTAAAAAATGTTTTGGAAAGAATATTCATGTAATTTTTCCAAAAAGTATGGTTCATCCTTTACCAAAAATTTATAATGAATCAATGTTTTAGCATGTACGATATGTACACAAATTCCGCTTGTCATTATCACTCAATGTTTTAAATATTACATTTTATGTAGAAAAAGTTATTTTTAAATATAATTATTTTAAAAAAATTAAAATTTTAGTTTTAAAAAGATTTCCCAAGTAATATGGATATATTCCTTGACGATTTTTTGATGGATTTTTATGGTAATTCTATTTGTAAACAAGAACATCCCTTTATTTTAGTTATACTCTTATATATATATGATGAATTGGTTAAATATTTATTCATTATATGTATTTTTTATGATTATTTTAATGTGGAAGTTATTAATATTCACTTTCTTGATTCATTTTTCATATTCAATAACATTCCCTTGAAATGTTCACTTTCATTTAATCATTTTACATTAAATTTAACTTAAATATCCGCATTATTTATCATGAATATATTTATTTCTCAATATTATTATAATTTATACATATGGTGTTAAATATTGAAAGTAATTTCACTATCTGGGAAAATATTTATATATACATATTCTTTACTCAATACAGATATTTTATGATAAGACACATTATTAATGAATTAAATTTATTATTTGATATATGAGAAATTATTTGGACCTACAAATATGGGTGTCACTAATTATGAATATCCATATTGATGTATTATTTCTCTCATGAGATGAATAGGTTATATAACCATAGTTAAAAGGGTTTCTAATGTGTACCTATCCATTAGTTTTAAACTATCTATTTAATGTTCTTTACAGTAGATGTGTCATAATTCCTAAAATCATGAAATCCAATAACAATGAATTACCTTAATTAAATTTTTTTTTATTATTATCCATGGTATTTTCACAATGATATTATCCTTGGATTTATTTCATTCTTACTTTATTGATTAAATGGAACACATTTTTAGTTTTTTACATTTCCAAATTGATTAAGCCTTATCGATTCATGATAGTCAAGTTGTTTAAATGGAATGTGTGTTCATTTATTTACCTTTACATACTTATTATGACGTATCTAATAATGATATTCAAATTATTTAATTGGAATTTTTGTTTAGTTGTTCACCATTTCATGTTTATTTTTCTTATTGATTCATGATAGAATCTGATTTACGTAACTCTAACAGAGAATTTAAGCTTACAATTATTTTTTCCTTCCTTGGAATCTATGAATTTAAATATTAATTATATCCAAGTATATTCTATATGGAATAATTATATTCAGAAAAAAATATGATTTAATTATTTTATTAAAATGTAATAAATTAATCAGGCTTGCATCTAGTATTCCAATAATAATAAACTATTCAGTCCTTCGGGATGTGATTCCTTATATATTATGTCAATGAAATAAAGCATACATAAACTGCAATTTACTATGTTTGGGTATTTATAGTTGGTATTAGAAAAATTTTAGTAGAAACCATGGTAACTATATTTAGTAAAACATAGATTAAGGAACATAAACCTATGATATACTTTGAGGATAAGGGTAGAAAAATAGCCTAAATTTTGGTAGGGGGATATTATGTGGTTTTTCCTTGAAATAAGTATCTATATAGTTACTGTAACGACCCAAAATTTTGAATAAATCTTATTTCCTAATTTTGTGTGTTATTTTATTTTTATACTCAATAAAACTATTTCATTTGATAACAAGAGTATAATTAAAATGAGACTGTTGGGTTTTGACTTTTATATGACCGTTGGTCAATATAACCACCGGAAACTAAACATTTCGATTATTGTCTCTAAATACAAGATATCTTGGTCAATTAATATAGAAAGAAGATTTTATGGCCTCACCCAGTAGTCTTGGACCGATCGAATCCCATCTAATAGAACTTGGGAAGGAGGTAGCACCACTGGGCTTTTCTCTGGACCAAACCCAAGCCGAACTTCATCGTGTAAAGCTAGAACGAAATCGCCCTCGCGAGAAGTTAAAACTGATAGAAATTACTACTCATGCGACGTTGGTTGAGCCTCCCTCGGATTATCTCACCTTAGCACACCTTACACTTAGGTCCTATGCTGGTGTATTAACGGGCTATGTAAGGAGACTGTAACTGTATTGTGTAATCCTTTGATTTAAATAAAAATTGTGATTTCTTCTTGTGATGAAGTTTTTGAATTTTCAAAGGTCTGGATAAATATAGTATGCATATTTTTGATCAATTTTAGAGAAAGGATATTTTAAAAATGTTTTTGTGAACCTTAAATAATTAAAAATGTGTAATGATTTTCAAAAAAATGGTCTTCTACAATTATGTTCAATACGAAATTTAGAGTCTAATAAGATCAACTTAATTTTTGATGAATAGTAAATTATGAATAGCGATTTTATGATTATGATTAGTAATGTGACCAAATGGATTAGTAATCTCACTTAAAGAAAGTATTAATATAGTCTAGGCACCTTGATTAAGTATTGTGATTCAATAAAATTAGTAAATAATTGTTTCATTAATTATAAGTCAGGTATTAGCTTTTTTGGGTGAATAGTATTTTTTAATTAAAAATTAAATTAAAAATTATTAGAAAATTATTTTTATAAAATGGATTTCATTTTTGAACTTATAGCATCGATATTATGTTAAGGTAATTTTTGGAGATTATTCTGAAAAAATGAATTTTCAGTGAATAGTGTATTTATTTAAAAAGTAAATTAAAAATATTTAGAAAATTATTTTTATAAAATGGAGTTGATATTTGTAATTAGAGCATCGATATTTGGTTAAGGTGAAATTTTGGGATTTTTGTGAGAAAATGAATTTTCAGTGAATAGTAAAAATGCAGTTTTAGGGTTTCGTTATGTTTAATGACATCATAACTGTGTCATGATGATTTCATGAGATATTTTAAGGGTTGGCCGACCAAAGGTGATGAATTATTGTATTGGGGGCCCCATGTGGCCTAACTCCATGGGAAATACCACGGGAGAGCCCATGGTTTTGAGAAAATCACTTGTGAGGTGTCCCTTGGCCATTAATGCCTTGTCCCCTCCCATTCCCTATAAATACCCACCCTTTCCTCCTTTAGTTTTCACTCCCAACTCTCCCCCAACGAAGCTCTGGCCTCATTACCTCCCAAGGAGTCCTCTCAAGGTTCCCTTAAGCCCTCAAGATCCCAACCTTTGAGTTTTAATAGATACGTTTTAAGGTAAGGGATCATACCTCTGTCTTTCTTTTCAAGTAATCTCTTTTATGTCATTTTTTTATGATCCATGATCTTATGTTGGAAGTGGTTCTTTTATATTCCTCTTACTTCCCTTTTCATGTTCATATAATTAGATACCCCCTATTTCTCTCATCAATTAGTTTTAAGAATGTTTAAGTGGCGCCGTTAGGCTGCCGAATATTTAAGGGATTCTTTCACCTTTCTCATTTTTCAAAGTTCTACTTTCATGTCAAGTATTTAAAGTTACTTTTTATTATGTTGGGGTATGATCTATATATATATAATACTTAACTTTTATGTTTATATGATGATAGACCCTATTTGATCTCATCAATTCATTTTTGTTGAAGTTTAAGTGATGCTGTTAGGCTGCCGAATGTTTATAAGAGAAATCTAATTTTTTTCTTCCTTACATGTTTTTCATTTCAATTGGTATTCCCTTAAAATATCATTACCATGTTCATATATCCTTCATATTCTATCCCTCTATTGTTTTATGGGTCATTTATGAATGTTTGACCCATGTCCCCTCTCTTTTCAATGTTTTCTAAAACCCCGAAACATAGTCGTTATCCTGCAGAATTTCCATCTCAAAATGTCTCTCTATTTTCTAAAGTTATTATATTTTATTAAGTGAATACTAAAATATATCGCTTCTATAGGGGTATTCACATATATACCAAAATTTTTATTTTAAATTCTGGGATTTACATACATGAGACCCACCTTTCTTTTCTTTGGGTTTTAAAGTGACACAAAGATCATGTCTTTAAAGTAGTTTTTAAAACGTTATGGTTATGAAATGAAACCCATTTATTTTATGATATATGGGTTGTTTATGAAATTATTGATGATGATATATGTGGATCACATTATAATAAAGATAAATTTAAGGGTTCACCCTGATAGCGCTTTAATGCATTGGGTAAAGACTTAATCTCTAGAGATGACCATTTTGACTGATACCTTGGTGAACAACCTTGGTAATTTTTATTGACACCTTGGGGATGGACCTTGGTGAAATAGAAATGATTTTCCTTATTAAATGTTGTAGCCATATCTTCAAGTTATGAAAAACGTAATTTTTATTATGATATGCCTCATGATTTCTTTCCCATGCCATAAAGTTCTTTTCATGACCTTATTGAAGTATCTCAAGTTCACATGTAAAATGTTTCTCTTGTTTCCCTTACTATGCCTTCTGCTCACCCTTTCATTTGATGTATGTCCCTAGGTTATGAGATGCAGTAGTGAAACTAGGAAGAACTTAATGAGAATCCTTTTAAGTGTTTAAGAAGAATGTTTTATGTCATTTTCATGTATTATGTTCCTGGTTTCCAAGACACTAAACCTTAAAGATCCTCAGTTTTGTATTTTGTAATGAAAATTAATGTCATAAAAAGGCGGGATACCATAGTTACTAGAAAGGGATATGGTTCCAAAATAGATGTACCTAGGTTTAATAACACCAAAAAAAATTCAGGCCTGAATCATGGGTTATCAGGTACATGAAAATTGTTCTTACGATACACTCTCTTTGACACTACCATGGGATATGATTTTTGTATTTCACATTTTATTTAGAAACAATTATAAATTATTTCAATATATTATTTAATTAGGGACATAGGTTAAATATAAGGTGTGTTACATTGAAAATAAAATGATCATATGATTTTCAGACTATGATTATTGTTGTTCACTCTATTCATTTGGGTTTTAAACTGGGGCTAAAACCCGAAAGAACTATGATAGCATTGGATATATAGAAAAATATAGTGACTATGAGAGAACAAATGAAGAGACGATTGGAGTAAAATATATCATGATTATTCCTAGCCAGTTATCCAAAAATATTATTAAGAACCTATAACTTAACTAACTCTTGAACTCACTAAAGATTATAAGGATGAAGTTCACAAAAGATTGATAGGTGGAGACCACAGTTGACTGAAGGATCAATTTACTTCTTGTATAATTTTTAAAAAAATACACCTATGAAAGTGTCTCAATGTAAAGGGAAAATGTTTTATGTGTGGAAAAGAAAGGAATAATTTATGGAATTTATTAGGAAAATGAATAGTATAATAGAAGAAAATAAAATTTATCGTAGGGATCCACTAATAGTTCATTGTCTAAAATATGGGGAACCTAAGAATTATCCAATTAAACAAAGTCTTCTAAAGGTTAACCCCTGGAAAATATATAGATATATGTTGAAAAAAAAATTCTCATGTATTTATGTGTTTGGATTCATGAATTAAATTGTTGAAGTAATTTTTCCAATGTTATTTTGGCTGTAAGAATCATAAAACATCTAATGATTGTGTTCAATTTTAGAAGAATATATACCTTAATTAACTTAAGAGTTATGGATATCATATTTTATTTATGATATTATTTTTCATAATAAGTTCAACTTATTAAACACCCCTTTTGAAAAAATGGTAGGAATTTAACATGATTAAGGATATTTTTGGAAAACATTTATTAGAATACAAACCATTGACTTATTATATGAAATCATTATTTTAGGAAGAATTCCATTATATTTTTGTGAATAAATATTAAAGGTATTGGTAAATTAAAAGTTTTAAATTATCCCTGATTCATTATTAATTATGGGTTATCTAAATTTTGCGATGTTATACAAAATATGTTAATATAGTGTTGGAAAAAGGACAAACTGGTTAAACTGGTGAAGGTCATGGGGCTTGAACATAAAACTGAAGGATTATAATGTTTTAGTGCCAAACACTATCCAAAATGATGTTCTTGTTAATATTTCATTGTATTTAATTAGATTATTTCATTATTAAATAATAATGATGAACCACGGGTGTTACTATTGAGGTTTAGATATTAATGACTTGTACTAACCATATTGGTTTTGGAACATATTTAGAAATAGGTGGGAAAATGTTTCACTGTTTTATTGATCATACGATCTGTTAAAAGTTAATTTTATTGTTTCATACATAAAGATTAATTTTTATTAATTTATTGGATAAATAGATGAATTTAAATTGATCAATTCCCAAAAAAGGATGAAATTATTCTAATGAAATAAAATTGGGTCAAATAATAATATTTCATTCAATTTTTTTATAATAAACTAGTTCCAAAATTTTAGGAAAATGATATTGAAATAAAAAAGTTATTATTTTAAATTATTATATGTTGAATGAAATAGTATTTCAAATCATTATAAATTTATGGTTTTTAGGTCCTTAACATTCTATTTATTATTCGCTTTATTGTTATCAATGATCTCTATCACACTCTATAAATATTTAATCTTTTTCCATGCCCATATCTTCACTTCCAACCAATGTTCTCTTACTTAGAATCCTAGTTATGTATTATTCAGGATGACCATAATATTTATATTTCACTCTTATAAAGAGGATGTTTTACTAATCCTTTTTTATGTGGGTTTTCCAACAATGGTATTTCCAAATATCAAAACCTTGATTACCAAGATCCTCTTTAAATTATAAGAATGCAATTTATTAAAGGTTGGGAGAATATAACACAGAAAGATTATAAAATAAAAAATTTGTTTAGATAGTGTATGTGACAAGTAATTCAAATCTTAGTTTAGAATTTAACACCCTCAGACTTTATGATATATTTATTTTTAAATCAATTTCATCTTATTAATAGCTAGAAGAACATACAACGCTGAGTTTAAATGAATAATAATATAATATATCATTATAACCAAGACATTAAAATTGACAGTATAAATTGTAATCACTAAATTATATCAGTTATATATTTTTCACATTTATAAACAAATGCATTGGTTTTATATTTATTATTAATAAAATAATAATCATTTGAAATAAAAATAATTTTGTAAAAAATTGTATTTTTTGAAAGGTTGTTCGGGAACGATTTTCACACATAATTTGAAATTAATTTTTATATATTTTACAAATTTATTTTAGAAATTATATTTATATTTTAAATCATAATATCAAAATTATCTTAGGGTGATTTTTTTCATAAATGTTTCATTTTTTAATGAATAGTTAATTATATTGATTTATATTGAAAAATTTAATTAAATTTAAATAATTTTCTATGATAGATAAATATCATATTAAACTTTTTTAAAACAAAAATAAAATTAATTATATTAAAATTTACCAAATTTTTGAAATTGAAATAAATATTATATTGAATTTTGAAATTAAAAACATCTATACATATGAGAAGTTTCTCTTCAGAAACTCACTTTTTCATCACGTCTATGGGTATAATTTTAAATTGGATTCTTCATATTCTGTGAATTGAATTTGGAAAAGTTTATTTCATTTTTTAATAATATAAATTTATATTTTATAATAATTTCTAGTTAAACTATTTCCATTATTACTAGTAAAATTAGTAAAAATTAATTACCATGGTTAAGGAAAAAATTGATTTATCGAGGGTATTTCGAAAATGATATGGGTTAAAATAACCTAGAAACTAATCAAACCCCCATTTTATGGACATATTTATACTTTTTCACAAATAAGGGTATAACATTACCCATTTTGGAGGATTTTTAAATTATAAATGTATTGGTTTAATTTTATGTTTTTCAAAATTCCTTGTGTGTCCTCTCCCCCACTTATAAAAGGTAACCCACTATCCTCCATTATTTACACTTATAAATCCATTTGTTTAAACCAAAAATACCCAAAACACTTCATTAATCCCCAAAAACATCTTAGATCGCATGGTTTTATTATAAATCTCAATTATAAAGGATTTCGGTGCAAACCAAAAGAACTTTTTTGAAGAAACGGTAATGTTCATAAATGAGTGTTTTTATTTTGTTTCTTCTTACAACTACTTTAAATATTATTAAACATTAATTGTAACATAACTCAATATCTTAAAAATAATTTGATTTTTTAGGTTTATTTAATGATATATATCCACCACTTCTTCCAACCAATCAGAAACGAAATTATCAATCGTCTGTACTGTGAACTACCAAATCAAGAATTGATGTAATTTTATTTTCATCACAACCTTTCATGGATGGATATATTGTAGTATTTAAAACATTGATATGAGTATTTATAAAATTCTTATATTTAATAAATTATAATATAAAATATACATTGTTAATTTTCATGAGGTTTAAATAAAGATAACATCGTTCATGTGTATGGCGTACTACCACCATACAAAACATTGTCATTCGGTTTTCACTTACGCTTTACATTGAATGTAATCAGGAATCATTTAATGAATATATTTTTTATATATTAAATAGATTTGATCCATAAAAATTAATATATCACTTAATTACTTATCCATTCTCCCATTAAAGAAATGATATTGCCGCTTGTTTGTACATATGGTCTACCATCTCCATGAAGCGATCTGATCCATTCTCCTTGTAAAATTTTAAATAATGATTATAAAATTATATCTAGTGAAAAAATGATATTTATAAAATTAATAAAATTATAGAAATTATGTAACAATATAATATTCTCATGATCTAAAACTTTTAGTTTAAAATATGCAGGAGAAAACAAGGCAGTTATATCTCAAAATAATAATAATATTGAAATATTTTTAACGAACAGGTGATAAGTTGTTATAAAAAGATCATATATGATATTATAAATATAAATATAGTTATTTTATAATTTAATAAAAATTTTAATACGACTATACATGGGGCTAAAAGGTTCTCAACTAAAAGGAAGTGGGAGGTATGGAACATTGTCTCAATTTCCCTTTATTGGGAAATGTTGAGACGTTATGCACCTAATTTATTATATATGAGGTATATAATTCCAATTATAAATTTTATATAATTATGACATATAAATTCATGTTATTTTAAGTTTAAATATGAATTATTTTATCCAATTATATTTCACGTAAATATAACTAAGTGGTAAAGTATTTCACAACATGATTTCTTTTTAATGGGTTATATTACATCTTCATTGTCTTTGATATTATATGATAATTTGTGTAATTAATTTTGAATATATTATGTTTAATATACAATTGTTTTATGTGTATTTAAATTTTAAGCTCATAATCAATTTATTTGTTAATTCTCATTTAAATGTTATGTTCTTTGTAAGGGTTTACATCACATTCTCATTTTAATCAGCATTGGTTATTCTTGAATTTACATTAAAGAAAATTATTTTATCATTAGTTAATAAAACAATTTAATTTTATTCTCATATAGTTATTCATTGTTTTTTAAGTAATAGTACAATTTTTTCACTACTTGGATCTTAAAATTATTGAGAGTATTTTTAAATAAAATCCAACTTTATTTCTCCATTCTATTGAAAATAAATTTTATTCTAAAACATATTTTTCAAACTATGTACTCAAAGATGTTTTTTTTCATTCTAAAATTGATTTATATAACAGATATTTACCCATGTTTGAATTTTTACAAAAAAAAATCAATGAAACTTTATTTCATTTTCAAAACAGGTCATATTTAGCTTCTACTAAAAATATGAATAGAATATTATTTTTAACATATATTAATAATAAAATATTTCACCCCATCATAAAAAATAAATGTTTTAAATATTACTTTGAAATTTTAAGAGGTTATTTTCCAAGAAATGTATTTTCAATATATTTATTCAACTTTTATTTTTAATCATATTTTCATATTTTAAAAAAGGATATTTTCATCAAGAATGTTTTTTATAAAATTTATATGTTATTTCTATTCATCAATGAAAAAACACTTTATTTTAATTATAAAACACTAGTTATGTGTTTTATTGATCCAGTAATTATTATTTATATCTATTTTTATTATCATTTTTACTCATTAAAAATTTATTTTTCACTTTCCTGATTCATTTTTTGTAGTCATTATCTTTCACATAAAATATTCAATAGTCTATGATCATTGGAAATTAAATATTCCATAAATATCCAAACTATTTATCATGTATAAAATTTATATATTAAACCATGTATCATTTAGATATATAGTTTTCTACATTGAATTTTATTTGATTATCTTGGAAAATATTGATAAATTTGTATTCATTATTCAATATCAATATTTGATGATAAAGCACATTATTCCTGAAATCAATTAAATATTCTATATATGAAGAATTATTTGGAAATGTAGATATGCGTGGGACCTAGTTATAGATATCCCTTCAATGCATTAGTGGTTTCATGAGCTGAAGTAGTTGGATTGCCTCAGTTATATGGGTTTTTTGTTCTTATTTACCGACCAATAATTTTTAAACTGTCCATTGAAAGGACTTCAAAGTAAAGGAATCATGACGTCAAATTTCAGAACATCCAATAATTAAGAATTTCATTCATTAATAATTCATTAATTATTATCCATGTGATTTTTTCAATGATATTATCCATATATTCATTTCATTCTCTATTTATTGATTAAATCCCATAGGTATTTGAATATTTAGATAGTCATATTGATTAAACATTGTCTTCTGAAGATAAAATTTTTTTTAAATGGAATATATATATATTTATAAACCTTTCTATATTGAGTATTCCTTATTTAATATTGATAATAAAATTATTTAAATGACATATGTGTTTAGTTATTTACATTTTCTTGTTTATTATTCTTATTAATTCATGATAGATTATAGATTACATAACTCTTATTGTGAATCTGATCTCACCTTTACATGTTTTGCATTATCGTAATTCTAGTAAATATACTATGAATGATATTCAATGATATTTAATATGGAATAATTATATTCTTGAAAAAAAATTATGTAAATTTTTTTTTATTAAAGTGTAATGAAAGACTTAAACACGTATCAAGTTTACCAGTATTACTAAACAATTTGGTCCTTTAGTATATAATTCTTTAAATATTATTCCAATTTAATAAATCAAACATTGGATCTTAGTTACTGTCATTTGGTTCTTGGGAAATTTAATATTAAATTGAAAACATTTGAGGAAATGGTTTTTCAAAAGAATTTGATTATGTTTAAAAAATGTTTTTATACAAAATTCATGTATTAAATTGATTTCTAAGATTATTATAATATTATTTTTAATCAAAAGTAATGAATTAACTTTTAAATATAATACATAATTGAATTTTAATTTGTGAACTCTTGAAAGTAAAATAAAATTTTCAATAAAAATAAGTATTTTTTCACTACTCATTGAATAATCAATATTTTAAAAAAATAATAATAAAATTCATCCTAATAAAATTTTGGTATGCTAAATTCACAAATTATATATTTTTATAAAATAAATTTAAAAAAGTTCAATAAATTAATTATAATATCAACTCATAAAAAGAAATAAAAAACATTTTTAATGAAACGTATCTTCAAATATTAATTGAATTTTCTAAGAATTGAGTACTTATTTCATAAGAATTATTAAATATATTTTCATTTATTAGGAACGTGGTATATATTTTTTTATAATTTGGTTAATCTTGGTCATAAATTCATATTCAATGGCTAGGTTATAATGGTCATATTTAAATAAAAATATTACATGGTACATTTTTTCTTGGTGTTCTATATTTTATATACTACTGGATGTAGTCATTAATTTAAAATATTTTGATATTATATTAATATCCCCCTTTAATTTTTTTCTCCTCATAATTTGAAACTGAACTATGAAATCAAAGGTTTAGCATTTGAAAAATAAATTAAGCATCACATCAAAACATGGTTAATAAAACATTCTCTTGAAAAGATGGAAAAATTTAATACTAATGACATCTGGAATAACACAAAACTAGGTTTAAAATAAAATAACATTCGGGAAAAGTGAAAATATGGACATGGATATTAAATTTAATGTCCAAATAATGATAGATATTGATTTAGATCATTGATCACATGAAATTTAATGGTCATGATAATTTCAATGACCATAAAATCATACCAAAATAGAAGTAAAAACAATTAATTCATTGAAAATGTAGGTAATAGGATACCATTTTCGTTTCAAGATAAATTTTCCAAGAGTTTATAAATTCCATACCTTATAAAATGTGAACATTAAAAAATACTTACTTGACAAGTGGAATTTCATCATTTAAGAAATTTATAACACACCTCATCATTTTTACCAAAAATAAGTATTCAAGATGTATTTTTTATGTATAAAGCACAAAAATTGACTTCACTAGATCACATACTTCCACAAATGGATAAAACTTTATACCTCATATCTTTAGAAATTAACAAATTAGAATTTTTAGGAAGTGGTAAGATAATTTCAAATTTTAATAAACCATTATATGATTAAATAATATCCTAATATCCAAAATTTTATAGTCATACCTAATATTTGAACTAAATCTCTCAATAAATAACTACAAATAAAGTTCTTCAATATATTCTTGAATAAGGTTTAAACCAAATGGTTGTAATTATTTTATGGAATATTATTCTAAGTTATATCTCCAAATCACATCAGTCAATCTTAATGTCTCATACCAAAAATGTATTTTATATATTTATATAATCGGTAGGATATTATATTCATTTCTATAAATGGATTTAATCACAAAAAAAGACACATTAAAATCATATATATTTCCAAAATATAGTACAACATTTATTCCTAAAAAAATTCCATCATATCTCAAAAATATTTACATTTTCTATAATCATATAATGTTCCAAAAATAGTCAACCACTTATAAAATAATAGAAATAAATTAATCACCAAATCACTTTTCAATCCATTTTTTATATATAATAAAACATATGTTCCAAACATAAAATTAATGTCTATTTTTGTAGACATTTACGTGAGGTCATGTTAACTAGGACATAACATAGAGCATTTGTTGGTACTTCACCCATGTCTCCCTTCAGTTGAGGTTTCAGGACCCATATCCATTCCAAATGTGATAATTTTATGTTTATAATAAAACAATATTAGTACAATTCTTATAATATTTCCAAAACTATGATAAAAATCCTAAAAATATCATTAATTTTAAAATAAATTTTTAACCATTATGTTTTCCAATATAACTCATTTTTGTTAAAGTAATATAAAATAATCCTAGTTTACTATAATTTTCTAAACATCAAGCACTTTTTAACCCAAATTGTTTTATCCCTTTATCATATGCCCTAAAATAACTATCTCTCAAAATTGTCACCTTTTCACTAAAATGCTATTCAAACGTATTGATTCAATCTAGCATATTTTTATAAAGTGTGAAAATTAAATATACTATATAATAATACATTAATGTTTCATTATACTCATAATATTTAGAATATATCATAATATCATTGATAAAAACAACCCACATTCAACATTCTTCTTAAACCTTTAACCCTGATTTGTCTTCCAATAACATAATAATTTATACCTATAAATTAATGATATCAAATATGACCTTTTTATTCATCAATATCAACATAATCATATTTCATACATATAATATAAGTTTATATTAAAAACCTTAAATTAAGAAATTATGTCCTTACTTTATGATATTGATATCCCCATTATCTCTAATATAAACTTCATATCTCTAAAAAAGAAATAGTCAAGTAATTGGTACATTTCCATTTCCTAATTAAATATATGAGTTGATATTTTGAAATCAATAAAAATATATTCCATGATCCATTGAAATTTTGGATAAATGAAAAGGTGTTGGAAATATGAAATAGTTTCTTGCTGGTGATTTGGATGTTCAAAAATATTTTAAAATAATTTGAGAAATATTTTTCCATGATAGTGATTATTAATCACCTTTTAGGGATAAAAAGTTAGTGTGAGTTCATTTTCCTTTCATATTTATAATAGATATTATATATATATAAAATAACATCATTAAAACATGAAATAAATTATTCAACATAAAATTAAAATTTTCTAATTAAAAAAATTCCAATAAAAAAATTATAATACATTGACCATAAAATCCTCAAAAATAACCATTATAACATCAATATTAAAATTATTTTTTATCCTACACATTTATCTCATATATTTACTCTAACATCCCCAAAAATTTAACAATGTTATTAAGAAATATTCTATCATTATACACCTAATGATTACATATACCTCAACCAAATAAATTGTCTCCAAAAATATATTTAATTTTTTTAAAAATATCATCACTTAAAACCTCAAAAGGGTTTTATAAGACATTTTAATCTTTATCAAACCTAATATTATAAAACCATGATGTATCCATACACTTAATATACCCACTCATTGAAAAAATCATAATCTCTAATGTTTTCTAAACCCTTCCCTAATACTAACTATATATATACACCTTAACCATTATATGGACATGGATTTTAGGTCAAAAATTAATTTTCATTCATTTCATAAGATCTTTTCTGTTTATAGTTTTAGTGATTTAGGAAATCATCCTTAACTAAACAATAATTTCAACACAAAGTGGACACATATCTATTTTTACTGAAATAAATATTTTATGTTATAACATTTTTTCTTTTAATGACACATACTCAATATTTTTAACATGAAGTCATCATTATCCCTAATAATACTTAAAACACCATGAAAAATATTAAGACATGGGATGAGTACAAAAAACATTTTAAAAGACATAAAATAAAAAAAATCATTAGTCTATGAATACTTATAAAACTTTCTTTTTTTTGAAATTAAATTGATAAAAAAAATTTCTTACACAACAAATCAACTTTCCTGCCAAATATTTTAATAAAAAATTCATAAAAAACTTATAAATAAAAATAAAAAACATAAATATTTTATTTATTTCATGAAAAACACATAAAAATATTTTCAAAAAGTTATAATTCCCTCCCTTAAAGAGATTCATATAATTTCATTCGAACATAAGATCATTATATTACCTTGAGAAATCATATTATTTTTATAACAACTCATATAAATAATAGATATATCATGTTGGTAGCACACTACATCATTTTATATATCACTCTTACAGTTGAAATAATAAATATGGTTAACTGTCTGGCCTAATTCATTAGAGGGATATCAAAAAACCACTCATCCCTTGTCTATAATCGAACCACATTTACTTAGTTAATAACACAACCACCCAACATTGGTTTATAATAAAACAACCAAAAAACAAAAAAAAATCTAGGAACGATAATATAATCATAAAACATGAATGTTCGTAACATCATAATTTCATTTATAAAAATATTTTTTTCACCCATAAGAAAAAAATTTCTAAGTGTACAAATATCCATTTAAAAACTCAGTTTGAAAAAAAAAGGGAATTTATAATTTTTTTAAATAAAAAATGAAATATTCTAGTTTATAGAAAAATAAAATAGCGGTTATGGGGGAAATAAACATTGTTGATGCTATATAAGTTAAAATAGAATATTACTTTCTTTCTATTTGTAATGAAATTCAATATTTCTAGATAAAATATGAAAAAAGATTCATTTTGAATTACCTTAATTGGTAAGTAAAAAAGATACATAAAATCCTTTCTATAATTATTTTATATCTATATAATTACATTTATAAAATAAAAATATCGATATGGATGAAAATATTTAGAAGGTAAACTATAAAAGATGGTTATTAAAATAAATTCCATTACCTTGAGTTCAAATCTCCATGTACATTATTTATCTTCATGAATAAAAAAATTATATTATTTGATTTATTTATTAATAAAGTTTTTTTAAATCACATTTTACTTTTAAATTTTTATAATCATTTACAAAATCAATTAAGTTCACATGGGATGTTTTGACGATATTCAGCTCATATGTCAAAAATTACATCCGTAGGTTGACTATGGTCAATGAGGTAATTGTTCCACCATATCAAGAATAATAATATTAACCAAGTTATATTTTTTAAAAATACATTATATTTTAAATCCAAACATGAAATATGTTTATGAAAAATGAACTACATTACAATCATGGAGACGGTAGGTCATATGTACACATAAGTAAGCTTTCCATTTTTCAATGATCATGATGAAAATAATGTAAGTATTATTTTATATTTATGTAATTATAAATATTTCATAAATAGAATATTATTTCATTAAATATACTTATATATATCATCCATGTGATGTGATGATGAAGAATTAATCACATCGCTTCATAGAGGTTGTGGTCCACACGTACACACAAACAACGCTATCATTTCTAATTGAATGAAAAGTAAAGGAACTAGTAGATATATTAATTCTATAAAATTATAAACATTTCATGAATATAATATATATACATTAAATTCATAATTATAACCATCCATACGAATACATGATAGAGAATGAATTACAACTGTTTGTTAGGATGTAGTACATTGTACCCATAGATGTTAGTTAATTTTTCCATTTCATGGAATATGAGATATATATAAGTTATGAAATTTAAAAAATATATATAAAAACATATAGAATATCAGGATTTTATTATTCTGTTATTGGTGAAAAATATTTTCATATGTTCGAAAAAGAAATAAAAAACAGTTGGTTAAGAACTATATATCTTCTTTTGAAAAACTCATAAGGCTTAAAACAAAATATTTCTTAGGTTTTATTTATTACAAAAAAAGGCCTTTATGACATGGGGATGGATTATAGTGAAGTGATGTTTCATTTAGTTTTTAAATGAAGTCATTTTTACGTGTGGTAAAAAGTGGATTAAAGGTACCCTTTTATAAGTGAGGGGATGGGTATTCTTTGAATTTCTTAATGTATTAAATTAATTTTCTATACTCATATGGATCAAAATTATATTATTCAAATATAAGATGATTATGAGTCAAAATAAACTCATACAATAAAAAATTTGACAATTTTATGTGATATTTTCACCCGTATATTTTTATCTTAACTCGTGTTAACCATCATTGAAAATTACAATGATTACGAATTTTTTACTATTTAGGGGTCCATATAGTCACTATAAAAGGAAAAATAGGACTTAAATGGACCATAGTTTATTTTTTCAAACTTATACCAATCAATTTCTTGAAAAAATTTATTTTTTACTTTTATTTCATTTAATAATATATTATGTATTACAAAATACATAAATTTATATTTTCCAATTATTTATTTAATTTGACCTTTAAAACTACAATACAAAAATTGTATAAAAATATAAGGAATTAAATCATATAAAAGATTAATTTTTTTCTAAATAAATCATCTAACAAAATAATTCATTCAACCATTTTACTTTTAAATTTTTTAAAAACAATTATTTTTTTCTATTAATTGAATAAATATTGTACTACCATTGTATAGGAATTTATGGAAATTATGTCATCACTAAAAGTTAGAAATTAATTACCATGATCAATGAAAAAAATTATATTTTATATGAATATTTAAAACTGAACATACGATTTCTTATCCTTATTTCAAATATTTATAGATAATAAAATGAAGAGAATGGCATTTGTTAATTTTATTTAAGAAAATATTATAATGGTAAAAATCAAGTCCAAATGAAAAGAAAAAGTAATATATTCAACATTTCTATTTTTATAGACAATATATACTCATCTAATAAAATTGAGTCAATTATTATTGTCATTTTATAGCCTTTACCATATTATTTATCATCTAAATTACATGATTTACCGTTACCATAGAGAAATAAATTTACTAAGGTTTATATTCATAAAGGACAATATTGAAATGGAACTCTTTTTTAAAAAATTACTTCCAAGTTCCAAATCTAGAATCAATTTTTCATGATTTAAAATATATATGGGTAAGAAATTTATTTAAAATTAAACAGACACAATGTGATGAAAAATAGTTTATTTATAAAAATGCATTTTTATGTGAGAAAATGGTTTAATTCCATATTCAAGTATAACATTAATTTTAAAACCATAATTGGATTAATTTTAACAAAAATAAATTAATAAAATTTAAAAGTAATCCAAATTTAATTTTACATTATAAATTTTTGAAAATAAAATATAATTTTCAATAATATTTAGTGTATTTCATTATACATTGTAAAATAAAACTTTTCAAGAAATTTTGAAAATTTTATCTAAAGATAATTCTGATATTATGATTTAAAACATGGTATCATTTTTATCATATAAAATTTGTAAAATTTTATGAAATTAATTTTAATATCTTCTCACAAAAAGTAATAAAAATTATTTTTGAAGAAAATCTATTTTTTAAGAATAAAGTGACTTCTTTATAAATTATGTTCTTATTTATTAATAATTAATTCATACATTTTCATTGATTCTTAAATTTATATATATTTCATAATTATGTTAATCGTATTCATACCGGCCAATTAAATGGCTAGGTTATAATAGTATTATTTTATAAATAATATTTTGTGGTTCATTTACAATCAATGTTTTGTATTTTATAAGCTATCGAACATGGCCATTATTTTAAAATCATGTGATATTTCATTATCGTACATCATTACATTGAATGAGTGATGAGACAGAAGTTGAAACTACTCGAAGCAAAACCAAAAGATATTTTTATTCATATAGAATGGAAACAAATCAGTTATGTTTATTTACTCATATTCTCTATCTCAATGATAAAATAATTTATCAACTCAATCAAGAGGAATATAAATGTATCGAGTTTCATCACTAAACTAGTAAGGTAATCTTTTAGTACTCTTTCAAAAGTATGAGTCTCATAATTATAAATATGTGGTGTATAAAATATTTATGAAATATTATGTTTCCATGTATTAACATTCAAATTTAAGATTTACTGAAAAGTAAATGTTATCAATGTGGAATAAAATAAATAATTTATCACTTATGTATATTTTATTCAACCCATGGTAATTAATTCCAAAAATGTTTCAAACACTTTATATTAGACATGATATAGAATAACCAAGATGAAATTTCATTAAGGTTGTATTATATAACACCTAAATATTTCAGAATTGATTTTATTTTAATAAAATTATGTTTAATAGATTTTGGTATATACAACAATGAGTATAAATGAATAGTGACATACTATAGAAATATTTTTATTTAAATATTATTATAATAACATAGTCATTAGTTTCGAAGGTATGAATAAGAATAACCATATTAAGAAATATATTAAGGAATTTTTTTATTAATAAAATGAATAATCATTCATTAATTGATTACCAATTGGCTATAAATTATGATAATATATATTTTTCATAAAAACGTTTATATCTGAGCAATTTATTTTTATTTTAATATATTAAATTACCCTATATTGATAATTTTTTTTATTTAAATTAATAGTTTATATATCTAATCAAATTAATTAATGTTAATTTCATCATGATTATTTGGAATGTAATGATGTAAAAGTTATTTTACTCTTTAAAAATACATTTTCTTAAAAAAATGATTTTTATTTCATTTTATGGATGAATATTTAAGTTATTCCGACAACTTCTAAAGATATATTTTTAAAAAATGTAAATAATTTTTTAAAACATATTGTTAGAATTATATAAGATTTATTATTTGGTTTTTTTTGAAAATGTTTCTTTTTGGGAGAATATTTTAAAATATTGATTTTGTAGAAAGCTTCCATTTATTTACTATTAATCAATGTAATTTCTTTGATAAATTTGGTTTTTTATTTACATAAAAGTAAACTATATTTTATTATACTAATAATAATCTAACTAATTCCCTGATAATAAACATTATATTTTATTTTGGTATAAAATTATTTTTATTAGTAAAAAAGGACATGTTTCTAAAAAGGGATTTCATTTCATTAAGTGAATTTATTTTTAAAATATTTTTTTTTAAATTATGAAAAATGAATATTATAAAATGAGATCAATATTTTGAGTCACAAAATTAAAATTATTTAATATGTCTAATTTCATGTTTATTCACAATGACTAATAATCATTATTAAATGACAACACCATGATAAAGGTTAAATGGTTTAAAGGGATTAAAACAATGCGATAAAGACTAAAAATTAGTCAAATACTTGAATTTATTTCTTTGGATGGGTTTATTTTGACCATAATCACCCTATCTTCTAAAATTTTCAATTTGGTTCAACTTTTTTGGATTATAGTATCTATATTATTTCAATTAAAGGATAACTACAAAATTTCACACTCTTTCTATTAATATATATAATATATCTTCCTTTGGATGAAAATAAGTTATTAATGGTTGTAAAACATAATTTTGAATATAGAAAATTATTTTTATGATATTACTTTATTTGAAATTTTTTATGTATTATAATTACCTAGAACACTTATGAAAATGCCAACGTAGAACTTCTGTAATGAATAGAAAAATCAATTAAATTTTTTTTAAAAAATAAATATATTTTTTTTGGACAGACTATGGTTTCACAAGAATTTATTTGATATTTATATTTAATATTTTATTGTGAAATATTTATATTCCAAATAAATTTTTTACTAATATTTTTATTGTCAACATTAGTTAGTAGTCTTGAAAATGACCATAAATGTTATTTAATGTTTCAAAATTATCATCAAATCCTTATAAAAAACAATCATAACAATCATAACTCAATTTAATAGGAAACGTATTAATAAATAAATCATTTTTCATTTATTTTACTCTTGGAACTTTTAAAATCACTTTCATAATTCTTAATGATTCAAAAAATTGTTATAATGGTTATGGTTAAATAGGGTTAATGAGGTGATTAAATGAAAATACAATCTTCAAAATAACACCTAAACCAATATAACATTTATTATTTGTAACCTTATCTTCTTTATATTATAATATATGGAAATTTTGATTCACCTTAAATGAGTTAGACACATATTATATAAAATTATTTCTTGTATTTAAAAGATTGTAACCCACCTCACATATAAAATAGAATCTTCTCTTCTCTCCTCTAAAAACTTCTTGAAAATTTTATTTCCACAAATATATACCAAAATAACTTCCCAAATTTCGTCATCTTTTTCTAGTGGGTTTTTATCTCTAAAATAACATCATATAAGGTTTAAATTGTAAGAGAATGAAGTATTTCCAAAGAAGTGGTATAACTCTTAACTAGGTGTTCTAATGTTTATTTATTCTTCCACATAATTAAAATATTCTATAACAATGAAAAAATAAATACAAATTAACTTAAATATTATTAATTATTTTTATTTTTATGCAAAAACCATTTTCCATATCATTTTCCATCCTATGGAAAATGAAAACAACATATGTGTATGAGTAGAATTTCGCCTCCATGATGTGATGTGTTCCATTTTTCTTCACCACCTAAACAATGATGGTCATTAAGATATATTTAAGGAACATATAATATATTAAAGTAAAAATTATTTATCTTCAAAGTTAATGTATTAGTTAATTTATTACTCTTCCATTCGTTGTAAAATGATAATGTTGCTCATTCGTAATTCTAGACTACCACCTCTAGAAAGCGATGACATTAATTTTTCCTGAAATTATTTCATGACAGGATTTAAATTATATTTTATGTATAAAATTATAATAATTAAATGATTAAAATTCTTGGTTATTATTGAAAAATGACCCCTTAACCTTTCTCAAACTACCAAATTTGTTATTCAATTATGAACAGAATGCCCTCAAAACGTCTAACATGAACTTAACTGATTTAATAACTACATATGACTTGGAAATAAATTAAATAAAATGAGTAATAAATATTAAATACACCATAAAAATAATCTAAATAAAGTAAATATTTAATATAAGTTTATAATTTTTCAATTAAATTATATTTTATGACTAGTTGAACTTGAGATAATAGATTTTTCTTTAAATAATATTTGAAAAGTTTTAATGTTTTTTCTTATATTTTTCCCCATATCCATGATATTTTAATTAATTATGTTATGTTATGGTTATAATAAAATAAATGTTAAATTAAATTTTAAACCTTCTTTGACTTTATTTATAGAGGCTTAAAAATAATTCTTTTAAACTTTTTCATATCGAGTTACTTTTAACATTTTTAGAGAAAAGTGAAAGGAATAGTTTTTCAAATAATATAAAATTGAGAATAATTTCTTTATATCATGAAATTATTTTTATAATAATATTCCCCAATAAGTTTTCATGATTTTAAACAATAATATGTTCTCCCATTCCTCTAGTAAATTTTAATTTTAAAATCATTTAATGAAAAATGATTTTAATCCTTATTTTTTTGTGGAGCCTCAAAGTGTATCTTCATATGTAGTAAAAAGAATATTAAGTGGAACTTTATGTTCTAAATTAAATATTATATGGGTTTTATATGTGTTATGGTCCTTGTATATTTTTAATGATTATAGATAATCCTAATATAGATCTCCAAAAAATTGAGAATTAATTTTATTCTCTACGGAATATATATTGGAATTAACTGCTAGGTTATTCCATTTGTAAGAGTTCATGTAATAGTTATTATAAGAGTGATATGAAGATGATTTCCCCATGTTAAAAAAATTATTTTCTATTATGTCAATTTAAGTTTCACAGAAGTCTTTTGATTTCATAAGTTAAACTAATGCATTAATGATTAAGGGAATGTGTATTACCCTTTTAAGGGACAAAATTTTGTTTCTCATGAAATTTTTTTCATGTGTTCCCATGATTTAAAAAAAACTCATTATTATCATTTTTTATTTATTCTCGCTTTAAAATATATGAATATCACTAGGCGGTGAAGTTAATTTTTTGGTTAAGTAAATGATTATTTGGGATCAAGTTTATTTATATAAAAGGTAAATATTTTATGGGATTTCATGAATATTAAAATAAAATAATGGGTTTATTTCATTCTGTATCTCTTACCAATATTTTTATACTTTTACCACATTTTAAAAAAAATCATAGATTTTATGGATGAGTTGGAATTATGTAATTAACTCTCTTTAATCTATGATGATTTTTTAAAAAATAATTGAACATTTTTTGAATTACATTAGAGTTTAGATTTATGATTTTTTTTTGTGAAAAAAAATTTACATTGATTAAAAGTGTCTAATTTTAATTTTATGTGTTTTATATGTAATAGTTTTCCCTTATTCTATAAAATCTAAATAAAAAAGATTCTCATAATGTTTGAAACTAAAAACCTTATTATAAATCATGTAATTATTAGTTGTTTATAATATGAAAAATTATAGAAACTCTTTCATTTTCCCCTCTTATAATCCTTCTAATTTTTTTATTCCACTGATATTAATTAGATTCCCTAAGCCCTTTATTTCTAAAGATACATTCAAGAGAATGTTCAAGGTGCAAATGTGAGAATTAATTACTCCTTAATTTCTTCATCTTAATATTTAACATTAAGGCTTATCCTTACCATATTAATATAATGACCATAATATAATTAGTACACTAATGTGTTATTATATTATTGTAAAAAAACTATTCATTCATTCCCATCCAATTATAATAATAAATGAATATTAATAATGCGAATGGTGGACTAGCCCTCCACAAAATGACATCTTCTCTTTTTAATAATGGACTATCATGTAAGGTTTTAATGATGGAATTAATGAATCTATATGATACATGTAATATAATTTTTAAGTTCAAAATCTAATTTATCATATACCTATATCCTCCCCCATTCATTGAGAAATTATGACATTGATTGTGTATACTTACAGACAACCACCTCCAGAAAGTAATGTTTTTCATTATTCACATTGATTTTTATTATTTAAAAATAACTATTAAAATATGATTCCATAACTTTAAAACATATAAATAACATCATTATTATTAAATTATAATGTCATTATACACTATCTTAACCATTTAATCCACTCAAGTAATAGCATGTTCATATCAAGGTAGGTATAACCATCGAAATGAACGATGGTATAAAACACTATCATAGAATACTATGAGAACAATAATATAAGAATTATTATAAGTTAATATGAACATAATTATTGTTATATGGTTATGTAAGTATTATATTTATTGTTTTACTTAATATTAATATGTCATCTCTGATCGATAAAATTAATGAAATAAGCTAACACTGATTCCATTTTCTTAAAACATAAATGTAAAACATATTGAATGAGATAAGTTATTGAAAAAAAAATATAATTTGTCTATTACGATACCAAAAATTATCTAGGAATTATTACCTTATTATCAAATAATATTTATCAATATTGACATTATAAATCATAAACAAAACCATTATTACTACTAACAACTAATGATGAATAAAAAAAATAACTAAGTAGTAAATTTATAATGAATGATTAATATTAAACAGTGTTGAAGGTTATATATATGAATATTTTTCTTAAATATATTATGGGGATAGTTATGTTTGTTATATATGAATTTAGAGTACATTTGACTATAAGATAATATAAAGAAAGGGTATCTTGTCTCAATTTTCACCCCTTAAGACATATTTATTATTATACACCATGTTTTCTTTAAAGTGAAGTATCTAATAACTATATAATATTTTTTTTATGATACCATAATTATTAATTGTACATATGGTTTTATATGAAATCATATCCTTCAAATAGTTTTGATTTAAATGTTACTTGACCTATAATAGATTTAATGACTCTAATCCTTTATTATGGGTTTATAAGTTCTCTATTTATTTATAATCTTCTAATCAGCCCTTAATACTTAAATTTCATTTTTCCAAAAGAAATTTATCATTTTATCTATTAAATATAATTTATTTCATTGGTATCATCATCTTTGAGGAAATAAATTCTTAAATAAAAATTTAATATGTGTTATAATAACTATCATTATTTCTATCAGATATTTCTCCTTCATATCCATACTTTCCTTCCATTTTATGTTTTCTTCTTTTTTTTGGAACTCATATATAGATTAATTAATGTGATCTTATTAATTATAATTTCCACTTTTCAAATAGAAATTTATTTCCCTATTTATAATTACTCTTTTTATTAAGTTATTCTCAAAATATTATAAGGTTTTACATATCATGGTTATATATTTTTTCTTATGACCCACCATTTTTATATTAAAATTTTATGAATTTTATAAGACTATATTATTAACGATTTCATAAAAAATATTCTTAAATATATCTCAAAAATCCCCCCCCCAACACTTTTGAAATTGAATTTTCAAAATAAACTGGTGACTTTGTCACTTGGAGTTTCTTTATAAAAATAAGAAAATAAAATTCTTTTTAAAATGATAGCGCAAGAAAGAATTTCCAACTATTTTTAAACTTATTTCCCTTGTTTAGTGGTATTACAAATATTATTATTATTCCATTATTTTATTTGTTTTATTTAATAAATGGTTTTCATGGGGATATTTTCATTTTCATCATGGTTTTCATTTTAAAATTCCATTATTCATCTAAAAATTTTCTTTATCTACCCACATATGTTTTACCGATGATTTTGAAAATTAGAAATGATAAGTTACTATAAGATAAAATACATATCATTCCTGTTGACTTTCCTACTCTCTTTTTGTGTATAACTGTAATTTTTGTTATAATTCCTTCCCTCTATGAATACCCTATTTTGGATTCCTTTGATTAGTGGGTGTTAACTTAGATTTCATTCATCAATATATTGGGGAAATTATTGACGATACCATATAACTTTTATATATGTTATATAAAAATCATATACTTTATTTAATGGTATGAACCTAGAATTTTTTTTATTTTGATTTCTTAGCCAATTATATTCCATGGGTTTATCTTGTTTATTGATGGAATTATAATTGTTTTCCATATATGATTTAATTTTAAAGGGATACAAGATCCATTTTATTTCCATAGGTTATTTATGACATAATTTATTTCTTATGGCACATGTATATAAGGATGATGATGGTTTGTTTCCTATATCACCCTCCAATGCATTGGTATAGTTTTTATCACATGAGATCAAAGGGGTATACAATAGGACTTATCCCTTTTCAAACGGTACACTAGAAGATTCATCACAATAAAAATGGTATATGAGAAATTTTTCCCATGAAAAATGGTACACGATATGATTTATCCCAATGTAAGCAGTATAATAGAGCATTTATCCCAAGTGAAAAGGTATAAAGGAGGATTTATCACAATCCAATGGGTACATGGTATGATTAATCCCTATTTAAAAGGTGAAAAATATGATTTATCCTAAAAAAGGGTACATGGGAGTATTTACCTCAAGATGAACGATAAAATATAGGATTATCCCAAGAACAAGAAGATACATGAGTGATTAGTCTAAGAATAATATGGTTTATGGTTTATTATCCCAAGTCTAATACGTGTTGAATGTATTGTTGGGTAGCCATAAAATATTTTTTCAAAACATATATTTATACCACACACATATTTAATAATATTATGCCTATGATTATTCTTCTTGACTCATGTTTAATATCACATGAATCTACACAAATTTTCCATCGTACATATTTATTAAATTTATGTTAATTGTCCTTCAATCACGACTTAGGGTAAATAAAATATTTCCTATTCACTTTTTAATAAGATATTTATCTTCTACTTGGGTTTTATCATTTTATTATTATCTATCATTCAATAATATATTATTATGTTTTCCCTTACTAAACATTTGATCTCACCCCTTTCTTATGTTTCATTACATAGGTTATAAAGAAGGTTATTACCTAGAAGATGTCTATAAGTTGATATAATAAGGATTGAATATGTAAGAAGTTTCATGAGTATCTCTAAATAAATTACTTATATAGTTGATCCATAAAGATACTAAAGATTTTGTTCTTGGGATTATGTGATTATTTGTGACATGTAATGTTTAAACCATAGTAATGTTGTTAATAAATATAGTTTAATATCCCATTGTATCAATAAAAGTGTTTAAAAAATGTGTTTCTTCACCAGATATTAGATATTGGGTCTGGGGAGCCTCATAAATAGTCCGAATTCATTAAAAACTGAATTAAAAATACATCCTCCTAGAACAACATTTTTATACTTATCACACTTCACTCTTATTTTTGATTTGTTTGGAAGAATTTGTATTGATAAGAGACCTATAAATAGTAATATATATGTATAAGTAACTATTCACTTATTTTGATAATAAAAAATTTAAAAATAGGTATATCCTAACTTTATGATATAATTTAAAATCAAGAAGAATTCTATGATAATATTGGATAGCTAGATGTTCTTTAATGTTAGGGGATACCACCATAGATTTTTTTTTTCAACATCTCGTGGATTTTGTTTCCCCCAAATGAGCTTATAGTCTTCTAGATGAATTTATACACAAAAACAATAGGTAACTTAATATGTTTTAGTTCTTAACATAGAAACCACACGAATCATAATACTTTACTTATATTTTGTTGTATTTTGAATAGGGAATTTAAATCCAGTTCTTCAGGGAAGTCAACCATTGATTTATTTGGAATTTTTATTTTATTTTACTTTTTTTATAATTGAAATAAAAACATTTTTTGTTATACATTATTCTAGTGCTATTTTTTCATTTATTCCAGAGGATTTTTATGTATACAGTAAACTAATTCCACAGTTTATTCCTATAAGAAATTTATTCCTATAAGAAAAAATATGAGTTGTTCTTATTTACTTTTTGGAAGAGAGATAAAAAAAGTGATTCATGAAGAAAATAATATGATAGAAATGAGTTAATTCAATGTAATATATCTAAAAATGGTTTTGAGAAGCTATCAATAAGTTTTGTGTCTTTGGAATATATTATGTGTTTGTTATGATCCTATAAAAAATAAATATTTATCCAACTCCAACAGATGTTATATCTTTATAATAGATACTAGTTATTAACGAATATATTTTGAGGCTTATTGCTAGTATTATTTATTTTTGGGAGTGTGTTGATTGTAGCATCCTAATAATTTAGAAATAAATTTAATATTGAAGTCATAAAGCACTATGTCTTTATGAATCAACACTTTGTTATTATAAGGCCTTGGCCTTAATCCTTACATAATATTGAATTAAATGAATAATTCACATTCAGTATCTTTTCAGGTTTAGAGTTTTAGAGAATTAGGACATAACTATTACATCTAAAAATATTACAAAGTAGACACTTCTTCGAAGTTTCCATAGAATAAAATATCTTAAAAAGAAACATGTCTTGTTCCATGTTTTATATAGTATGAATTTCCCTTGATCCCATCCTTGACCCTAGTACACATTAAGTCCTGTGAAAAGCATTTAAAAAAACTTGGGGTGAGCATAAAAAGCTCAGTAAGGGATAAAAAAATAATGAAAACTGTTAGTTTATCAAAACAAAAAATCAACCATGTATACTTTATCAAAGTAATACTTTTTACCTTTATGAAGTAGTAAAAACTCTTCACTGAATAAAATATCATTACTTACCCTTGTATAACCAAAATATTACCATAAAACCCAAATAAAGATCACATAACATATAAAGGTAAATTGGGACATAAACATACTTAAATGGAATAACCATACGGTCAACTTCCACACATATCACTTAATGGAATAGCCATACGGCCGACTTCCATACCCAATGCATTGGAGGTTATAACGTAACCACCCGTCCTAGTATTCATGGCACCACCCGTCATATGGTTTATCACGTAACCACCCGTTAAATGTCCAAGTACCATTATATGGTATTTATTTCATTTAAAAAAACATTACGGCTTGTTGAGGAAGCCAAAGACCAAATAATACTCACGGTGGCAGAAAAGGTCGTTGTCACCGCGTATGTTAAAAGAAACATTCTTTTTTGACATTTAGTAAAAAGATTCGTAGAAAAAGATTCCTTTTGTATAAAAGTAAAATTCAAAGGGGTTTATACACCGTATAAAAGAAATTTGTGTATAAAATGAAATATGCCTCAATGAAAGGAGATTGAGACGAAGTTCCTTACCTCAGGTCCGACTTGACTCGATCGTTCTTTAACGCCCTGAATAATAAACTTGAGTTAATTTCTACTTGCTTAAGAACCTTTTTCAAGTTCATTATTACTTTTATATCACCTATTACAATGTTATAAACATTATGTAATCGTTTAAGTTAATAATGTTTGTTTTGTCGATATTTGGTTCTTAAGTCAGAAGTGGACTTCTTACAATTACATGTTGTTCATGTGGCCAATGGTTCATTATATACAGAATGATATTCATGATTTGAATATCATATATATTATATATATCCAGCGTATACATGTATTTATAATATTACATAATCATTTAGAGGTAAGAAATGAAATTCACTGTTCATGGAGACGGTAAGTCTTACGTACGCATGAACGCTACTTTCATTTCTATGTCATATTAATGGAATTAAAACTAAATGACAGAAATTTATATTTAAATTCTAGAATTATATTAATAATTTAGATGTAACATACATCATATATATCTATTATATATATGTACTTATAATAGTACATTACATTTGGGGATAAGAAATGAAATGCACCGTTCATAGAGACGGTAAGCCGCACATACGCATGAATGCTACTTTCATTTCTATCTCATACTTTAATGGAAAGAAATAATAATTATATAAAGGTATATTATAATTCCAGTATAAAATCATATATAATAACTTTAAATACATCTTTTATACGTCCCACATATGGCATTAACGAATCAAATCACTTTGAGGGGGCGGTAGTCCGCATTTCCTAAAATGAAGATATCGCGTATACCCATAATGGAATCCATAAAGGTATGAAATAAATGAAAAATACAGAAGATTAAGGAAAAAATAAACATATTATATATCACATATAAATATAGTGACATCTTAATGGCAACCTTTGAAGGTGTTAGAAGAATATTGAACAATCATCGTTTCGTGAGGCAGAAATTCACCATCCACAGAAACAGTATGTTCATTGACCATTAGATGTAGGTGTGTGTAATTGTAGATCAAATTATTCTTATAACTGAACCTAGTATATTGAAGATACTGGATTTTTTACAAAAGAAATGAATAAAAAGTGTTTAGGGGGTTGGAAAAATAAAACAAAAGAACACAAGTGAAGACATTACCTTAAAATCGTGTAACTCTCTTTGATTTGAGATCAAAGGCTTCCTTGGGAAGACTTCTGCCCAAAGTGAGGCTTCTAGGAGTAAGAGAGGGATGTGGAGAGACAAAATTGGAATGGGTTTGTTGAGACAATTTCTTGAGAGGTGTGGGTAAAGAGGTAGAGGTGGGGGCCTTTTATAAGAGGAGAGGAGGGGCACTCTTGAAAAGTTATAAAAGGTTACTTTATCATAAAATGATTTTCGAATTTAAAAGGTCCCAAAATTATATATTTCTAGGAAAAGGTGATAGGAGTATGAAATATACTCATCCAATAGGTTTTTGACATGTGTAGGTCTTAGATTTTACATTATCTTTTCATTTTATTTAAATCGTTAAATAATGAGGTAATTGCTGCATCATCATCATGTCATAAATAATTTAATTTATATAATGTCTAAAAATTATAAAAAAATATCATAATGTAGGAAATATTTTTAGGGTTCTAATGAATATTTATAGTCAAAACTCTGACTTGTATAACCCCACTTAAAAATTGTTTTAGTAAAATAACTCATGTTTGTGACATTTTTACTTTATCATTAAATAAAAAGTTATTAATGTCATTTTCCTACCAAAGTGGCTCCATGGGGTCCCCAAATTGTCCCATGGATTTTCTTGGTCGGCCATGACACATCCAATAAGGGTAGGACATGTGTCTGGGTCATTTAATATGATTAAAACACTATCTTTACCTTAAATTACACTAATTACCTCTAATCACGATTAAAAACTTAAATGTTACTATTCACCAAAAAACTTATTTTAATCTCATTGAACCACATTTTACTTCCTAATGTAAACCATGTATGTCGGATTTTTGAAATTTAAAACAAAAAGGTGGTAAAATTTCATTTAAACGAAATATCAGTTTTTTAAGTACCACTTAGTGGTTTCACTATTCATCAAAAATTGATGTTTTTCAGAAAAATACCAAAACTTCACCCTAAGCTATATTTGATATTACAAATTCAAAAATGTTGTCTATTTTACAAAATTCAAAACATATATGTTTCATTAATTAATTTATTAATTAATTCCCGCTGTCAAAACAAATACCGTGTTTTTATGAAACAATATGTATCAAAAGATTGACACTAGTTTAAGTCCAATTTCAAAGTGAAATTATTTCCAACGACCACTATTGGAATAAATGGTAAAAATATATTCTAATTTCACTTTAAAACCAATTAAAAGATAATATAATTAAATAAATAAATTAGATTAAAAAGTGGTTTTGAATAAAAATACAACATTTTTGCTATTCATTAAAAAAATGAACATTATCGGAAAAATACCAAAAAATTACACAAAGTAAATTTTGATGTCCCGATTCTAAAGAAGAGTTTTATTTGGTCCAATAGAATTTATAATAGTGACCAAAACTATATTTAATGACGGTTCTCCATCAAAAGGCGATAAGTGGACCTTTAGTGAATATTAGAGTATATATTCCTAAAATTGAATTCTTTTCGTACTTTATGCCTTTATCCTTTATTGGATAAATGTAAAAACATTTGAAAAACATATATAATCATATTTTAGTTATTTATATCCATTCCCACCAATACAACGGCTATGTGTTAACTACCATTTAAAATAATATTATTTTATTACTAGTGTGCAACGTAAGATTTCAATGAAACTCTTTGTTGCGTATCGGGTACGCTATCGAACATAAAAACCCCTTTAAAGTAAAAGTAATATTTAATTCGTAAATATTAATAAATATGAATATTTTTTATTCTTTATTTACCTAGGATGTTACATCCTTCCCCCCTTTTGGTAATTGTGTCCTCGCAATTTTATTCACTTATCAAAATAAGTGGGGGTGTTTATCCCTCATAGCATTTTCAGATTCCCACATTGCCTCTTCAACCATATGGGTTTTCCATAAAACCTTTTCCTAGTGAATTACCTTATTTAGAATCACCTGCTCTATTCGATCAAGAATCTGGACTGGATGTTCTCCACAAGGGAGATTCTCTTCCAACTGAACTACCTCCGGCCTCAAAACATGAGATGGATCTGGCATATACTTTATCAACATAGAAACATGAAAAATGTTGCGTACCTTAGATAAACTCAGAGGTAAGCCACTCTGTATGCAACTGATCCAACTCCCTCCAGAATTTCATATGGTCCAATGAACCTTGGACTCGCTTTCCTTTCTTACCAAATCGCATCACACTTTTCCACGGAGAAACCTTGTGAAAAACATGATCACCTACCTCAAAAGATAGATCCTTCCTCCGATTATCCGCATAACTTTTCTGTCTGTTCTGAGCTGTTCTCATGTGTTTCTGAATCAACTGAACTTTTTCTACCATCTCTTCTACCAATTCTGGTCCCATCAGCTTCCTTTCACCTACTTCATCCCAAAAAGATGGAGTTCGACACCGCTTCCTATATAATGCCTCAAACGATGCTATCTGTATACTAGAATGAAAACTGTTATTATATGAAAACTCAACCAAAGAAAGATGTTGGTCCCAACTTCCCTGACAATCCATAGAACAAGCTCGTAGCATATCCTCCAAAGTCTGAATTGTTCATTCTGACTTCCCATCTAATTGCGGATGAAATGATGTACTAAAATTTAATTCAGTACCCAACGACTTCTGAAGGCATTTCCAAAAGTTAGAAGTAAACCTGGGATCACGATCGGACACAATGGAGAGGGGAACTCCATGTAACTTGACTATCTCTTTAAGATACAATTGAGAAAGTTGACCCAGAGAGAAATTATCTCGAATAGGAAGAAAATGAGTAGATTTAGTCAATCGATCAACAATAACCCAGATTGCATTATTACCTCGAGATGTCTTCAGTAATCCCACAACAAAGTCCATGGATATGTTTTTCCATTTACACTCTGGAACTGGTAATGTATGAAGAATCCCTTTTGGTAACTGGCGCTCTGCTTTAACTTGCTGACAAGTCAAACACTTCACAGTAAAATAAGCAATATCTCTTTTCATTCCATCCCACCAGTAATACTCCCGCAGATCTCTGTACATCTTAGTACTGCCAGGATGAACCGAAAACGGGGAACTATGAGCCTCACATAACAAATCATTCTTCAACTGTAAATCACCAGGCACACATAATATCTTCCCAAACCTCAAAAAACAATCATTATCAATGTTAAATTCAGGCAAATTACCCTTCTGAACCATCTCTACCTTTTCCTGAAACTCACTGTCTTCCCTCTGTGCTTGCTTAATTCTGTCTGATAGGGATGATATCACTGATACCTGAAACAAAACCGAAGAACTTTCTGCACCAACAACTTCTTTGTCAAAGTTCATCAAATCAAAAACCAAAGGATCTCGTTCCAAACATAGCATGGTTAATGAAGCATTACTTTTTCGACTCAAAGCGTCAGCCACTTTATTTGCTTTTCTTGGATAGTAATTAATTATACAATCATAATCCTTGATTAATTATAGACATCTCCTCAGTATCATGTTCAATTAATTCTGAGTGAATATATACTTTAAACTTTTATGATCAGTATATATTTCACACTTTACTCCATACAAATGATGCCTCCAAATTTTTAGAGCAAAACAAACAGCAGTTAATTCTAAGTCATGTGTAGGGTAATTTACCTCATGAGTTTTCAACTGACGTGAAGCATATGCAATTACCTGATCATTATTCTTAAGGAAACAACCAAGTCCCTTCAACGAAGAATCACTGTATATAACAAACTCACCATTCCTAGAAGGAAGTGCCAAAACTGGAGCATTCACCAATCTTCTTTTCAACTCCTTCGGTGGTAACCTGAGTCAACTGAGCCATCACTGCAAAAAACTGTTTAGCTCTGATTCTGACCATCTCAGGATACTGATTTGAAAGGTTATTTCCCTCTGTATGCCTTCCCAGAAAAGCTGTTCTGTTTCCTCTATGAAAAACCATTCTTAACAAATAAATATATTTGGTGAAGAAACATGGTAATCTTTAAATGCTATATCATTTCAATCATACCATATATTAATTTATAATATAACAATTTTCTAACTCCTAAAGTTTTCTAAACCGACCTCTGATACCAACTATAAGGATCCAGCCATAATCCTTAACTAATATTGAATTAAATGAATAATTCACATTGAGGATCTTTTCAGGTTTAGAGTTTTAGATAATTAGGACATAACTATTACATCTCAAAATATTACAAAGTAGACACTTCTACTATGTTTCCATAGAATAAAAAATCTTAAAAAGAAACATGTCTACTTCCATGTTTTATATAGCATGACTTTCCCCTGATCCCATCCTTGACCCTATTTCACATTAAGTCCGGGAAAAACATTTCAAAAAACATGGGGTGAGCATAAAAATCTCAGTAAGGGATACACAAAGAATGAAAACTGTTAGTTTATCAAAACAACATGTAAACCATGTATACTTTATCAAAGTAATACTTTTCACCTTTATTAAGTAGTAAAAAATTTTCATTGAATAAAATATCATTACTTACCCTTTTGTAACCAAAATATTACCATAAAACCCTTATAAAGATCACATAACATATAAAGGTAACTTGGGACATAAACATACTTAAATGGAATAACCATACGGTCGACTTCAACACATATCACTTAATGGAATAGCCATACGACCAACTTCCACACCCAATGCATTGTAGGTTATAAAATAACCTCCCGTCCTGGTATTCACGGCACCACATGTCATATGGTTTATCACATAACCACCCATCAAATGTCCAAGTACCATTATAAAATCATAAGACATAAAACAAATATAATGGAAAGAAAACATTTCTACACTTTGATAACAATATATCACTTAAATATATTGATATAAAAAATCCATTATAAAAAACCCTTTTCAATACCAAAATACATAAAATAGTATATTGTATTTATTTCATTTAAAAAACATTAGGGCTTGTTGAGGAAGCCAAAGACCAAATAATACTCGTGGTGGTAGAAAAGATCGCTGTCACCGCGTATGTTAAAAGAAACATTCCTTTTTTTTGTTTAGTAAAAAGATTCATAGAAAAAGATTCCTTTTGTATAAAAGTAAAATTAAAAGGGGTTTATACACCGTATAAATGAAATTTGTGTATAAAACTAAAAATGCATCAATGAAAGGAGATTGAGACGAAGTCCCTTACCTCGGGTCCGACTTGACTCGATTGTTCTTTAACGTCCTGAATAATGAACTTGAGTTTATTTATACTAGCTTAAGAACCTCTTTCAAGTTCATTATTACTTTTATATAACTTATTACCATGTAATAAACATTATTTAATCATTTAATATAATAATGTTTGTTTTTTCGATATTTGGTTCTTAAGTCAAAAGTGGACTTTTTACAATTACATGTTGTTTGTGTGGTCAAATGTTCATTATATCCAGAATGATATTCATGATTTTAATAACATAAATATCATATATATCCAGCATATACATGTATTTATAATATTACATAATCATTTATAGGTAAGAAATTAAATGCACCATTCATGGAGACGGTAAGTCGTACGTACGCATGAACGCTAATTTCATTTCTATGGCATATTAATGGAATTAATACTAAATGAGAGATATGTATATTTAAATTCCAGAATTATATTAATCATTTATATGTATCATAAATCATATATATCCATTATATATATGTACATATACTAGTAAATTACATTTGGGGATAAGAAATGAAATGCACCGTTCATAGAGACAGTAAGTCGTACGTACACATCAACGATACTTTCATTTATATCTCATACATTAATGGAAAGAAATAATAATGATATAAAGGTATATTATAATTCCTGTATAAAATCATATATAATAACTTTAAATCCATCCTTTATACATCCCACATAAGTCATTAATGAATGAAATCACTTTGAGGGGGCGGTAGTCTGCACTTCCTAAAATGAAGAAATCACGTATACCCATAATGGAAGCCATATAGGTATGCAATAAATGAAAAATACAGAAGCTAAAGGAAAAAATAAAAATATTATATATCACATATAAATATAGTGGCATCTTAATGGCCACCTTTGAAGGTGTTAGAAGAATATTGAACACTCATCGTTTCATGAGGCAGAAATTCCCCTTCCATAGAAACAGTATGTTATTTAACCATTAGATATAGGTGTGTGTAAGTGTAGCTCATATTATTCTTATAACAACATCATAAAATATTGAATATACTTGATTTGTTACAAAAGAAATGAATAAAAAGAGTTTAGGGGGTTGGTAAAATAAAACAAAAGAACACAGGTGAAGACATTACCTTAAAATCGGGTAACTCACTTTGATTTGAGATCAAAGGCTTCCTTGGGAAGACTTATGCACAAAGTGAGGCTTCTAGGAGTAAGAGAGGGATGTGGAGAGACAAAATGGGTAGGGGTCGGCCTAGCCAAAGGCTTGAGAGGTATGGGTAAGGAGGTAGAGGTGGGGGCCTTTTATAAGAGTAGAGGAGGGGCACTCTTGGAAAGTTATAAAAGGTTACTTTATCATAAAATGCTTTTCGGATATAAAAGGACCCAAAATTAAATATTTCTAGGATAAGGTGATAGGAGTTAGAAATATATTAATCAAATAGGTTTTTGACATGTGTAGCTCTTAGATTTTACATTATCTTTTCATTTTATTTAAATCGTTAAATAATGAGGTAATCGCTGCATCATCATGATGTCATAAACAATTTAATTTAATTAATGTCTAAAAATTATAAACAAAATACCATGACGTAGGAAATCATTTTATATTTCTAATTAATATTTATAGACAAAAATATGACTTGTATAACCCCACTTAAATATTATTTTAGTAAAACAACTCATGTTTTTGATATTTTTACTTTAACATTAAATAAAAAGTTATTAATGTCATTTTCCTACCAAAGTGGATCCATGGGGTCCCCAAATTGACCCATGGATTTTCTTGGTCGTACATGACACATCCAATAAGGGTATGACATGTTTATAGGTCATTTAATATTATTAAAACATTATCTTTACCTTAAATTACATTAATTACCTCTAATCGCGATTAAAAACATAAAAGTTACTATTCACCAAAAAATTATTTTAATCCCATTGAACCACATTTTACATACTAAAGAAAAACATTTATGTCAGATTTTTTAATTTCAAAACACAAAGGTGGTAAATTTTCATTTAAACGAAAAATCAGTTTTTTATGTACCACTTAGTGGTTTCACTATTCATCAAAAATTGAAGTTTTTCAGAAAAATACCAAAACTTCACCCTAAGATATATTTGATATTCCGAATTCAAAAATGATGTCTATTTTACAAAATTCAAAACATATAAGTTTCATTAATTAATTTATTAATTAATTCCCGCTGTCAAAACAAATAGCGTGTTTTTATGAAACAATATGTATCAAAAGATTGACACTAGTTTAAGGCCAATTTCAAAGTGAAATTAATTCCAACGACCACTATTGGATTAAATGGTAAAAATATATTATAATTTCTCTTTAAAACCAATTAAAAAGATAATATAATTATATAAACAAATTAGATTAAAAAGTGGTTTTGAATTAAAATACAACATTTTACACAATTCATTAAAAAATGAACTTTATCGGAAAAATACCAAATATTTACACAAAGTAAATTTTGATGTCCTGATTCTAAAGAAGAGTTTTATTTGGTCCAATATAATGTATAAGAGTGACCAAAACAATATTTAAGGACGGTTCGCCATCAAATGGCGATAAGTGGACCTTTAGTGAATATTAGAGTATGTATGCCTAAAATTGAATTCTTTTCGTACTTTATGCCTTTATGCTTTATTGGATAAATGTAAAAACATTTAAAAAACATATATAATAATATTTTAGTTATTTATATCCATTCTCACCAATAAAACGGATATGTGTTAACTACCATTTAAAATAATATTATTTTATTACTAGTGTGCAACGTAAGATTTCAATGAAACTCTTTGTTGCGTATCAGGTACGCTATCGAACACAGAAACCCCTTTAAAGTAAAATTAATATTTAATTCATAAATATTAATAAATATGATAATGTTTTTTTCTTTATTTACCTGGGATGTTATAGTTATAACCTATCCAATATACATAATTTCTTCCCATTTGAGATTTTAATTTTGAAAATCTGACATTTAGAGTTGTGATCGGTAGGATATTTAGAGTCTGGTAGGATCAAAATATATTTTTTGTGAATAGTAACTTACACTTATGAATAGTAACATACCCTTACAAACAATAATGTACTCCTTATGAATAGTAACCTCACCCATGTAAGTATAAATAAAATATAGGCTCTATATAAATGAGAGTGAATATTTTAAAAAATAATAATTAAGTGTTGTTAATTTTGTGAGTAATATATATTTAATTCAAATTTAAAACTAAAAAATTAATAAAATTAGTTTTCAAAAAATGTATTCATAGATAAATATTTTATTTTTCTATGATTTTAGGACAATTTTATGAGACCTTAGTTAATTTTTGAAAGTATTATAAATTCATTTTTAAATTTAAAACTTATATTTTTCATGTAAATAATGATTTTATTTAAAATTTAAATGCCACTTATTTAAAAACCTATCTATATAAAATGGAGTTCATTTTTGAATTCTTCATATCGAAAAATTGTTAGGGTGATATTTTGGGATTTTTCTAAAATACTTGGATTTTTTGGTGAATAGTGAAATTCGATAATTTAAGGAACATTCTAAATAAATTAATTTTTTCATCATGCTTGAGTCATGGATGATGTAAATGTAAAATAATTTTACGTCACACAAACTTATTACTATTGTTTCAAAATAATCAACACTATTTCATTCCGTTTGAAAAATAATGGAATAATGAATAAAATATTCCTAAATTACCCCTCTCCTCCACTATAAAAGCCACCTTCACTCCATCTTCTCTTCAATCCTCTAAGACTTGAATATTTGAAAATTTAATCCCACAAAATCTTCTCTAGTACCTCCCCATGTACAGGATCCCTTATTCTTTCCAAAATACAAAAACCCTTTCTTTTAAAGAGCTTCTCAAGGAGGTTATTCCAAGAGGTAAATTCACTTCCTTTTTTAATTAATTTCTTTTCAATTTATCATATTTTATTAATATATAAAAAATTTATCTATAAAAATTATAATCATAACTAAAATATAATCTATCTGATGAAATTATATCATGTTAATTTAATAGACATTAATAATATCCTTACTCACCCTCTTTTATTTTAAAAATGAAATTATTGTCCGGGAGTTGTCAATTTACAACCTTCGTGGAAGATGAAGTTTTGTTCTTAAAATTATTTTTCCAATATGTTAATGAAACCATTTTAATGGTTTATAAATATTAAAAAATGTATAATTTAACCCTTTTTGTGCTCTATAAGTTACATATTTACAAAATATTGAATGATAAAATAAAATGACTTTGTTATGATCAATATTCGTTGTTGTAATTTAAACGATTATCACTAAATGTATTATCTAAAAATTCATCACCATATCATGTAACTAGATGAAATATATAACCTATTAAAATTATGAATTATCATTAACAAAATTCTATTTCAATTCCTTATAATTATACCAATTTTAAATGAACACCATTACTTATAATCAAGTGAACCGATCAAGAAATCAAGGAAACAAACACTCCTGAATGACAAAATTCAATCATATAACTTATCAATAAGGCCATAAATTAACTTAATTAAACTATAGTGGATCAAATAAATGTATTTAATTTTCTAAATTAATTAATTAATTGATTTAATTTGAGTATCGATGAAGTTAAGGTCAAGCACAGAACATTTTAGACATAAGGTAAGTGTTTTGTAGGAGAACCTCTATTTTCTTTTGGGTTACTCTTATTCTCTACAAACCTAAATGAGATTATTAATTATTATTATGTACACCTCATGAATTATGTGTGAATATTCTATATATATGTACCATATTTAATCCTTCTTTATTTTCTGGGGAGTTACATGTTTTAAAGGGATCTTTTAAAAACTCTTCCCCATTAACAAGCCCGATTCAAATGAACTTCTCAAATTATTTCCTACTTTCAAATGAAATATATAATATGTTTTTAGAAAAATTATTTTTATAAAATCACTCATTTTATTATTAAATATATACATTAATTCACTTATGGCTTATGCAAATATTTTTCTAAAATAATCATTCCTTTCTAAGTAAAAGAATATTTATCTTAAGAATTACTTGATGATATTATTCATATATTTTAATTTATTTCAACACTCTTTTTTATTATTACGTATAATTGGGATTAATATTTTATGATGTCATCTACCAGGTTTTCTTTAATGTTTTATGATGATTTTTATTTTTAATGTGCAGTCACGATACCATTCTCCATATTACTCCAAATAGTTAGTGTTTATATTTAATGATTGGGGAAAGTTATTTAAATTTCATATGAAATTTTCAATATGAATGTATACATTGGTTATGTGTATCCCCATTCATATGAGGAATTAATTTATCTTATTACATGATGGGTGGGTCTCGGTATAGCGCCTCGATGCATCGGTAGGTCCCATGAGACAAACTAGTTTGGGTTTGTACCTGTTTTTGTATGGAATAGGAACAAGGCCTTGACAGAATGATTATGTTGTCTTAAATTATGCATTACCTTATCATAAAACTAGTAATTTATACTCCATGTGACTATTTGACAATTATAATATCCAGGGTTATGTTTTATTATGGTGTTATTTATTCAGTTTTCATTTCTGCTATATTATGCTCAAGTATAATTTAACGGTATATGTTTTTAGTTAATCACCGTACCTAGTGTTAATGATTATGATAACTTATGATATATTATTTACCCTTACTAATAATTTGAGATCAACCCTTCCTCATGTTTTCTATTTTTCTAATATGTGAAAATGGTTTATTATGATGACTTTCAAGGATAATATAGAGGTTATGGAAGTTTTCAATGGAATTTTCATTTTTTATTTCCTTTCATGTTGTAATAATGAACTTATATATATATATTTTAATCCAAAACTACTACAATACTCAGTACATTGTGATACAACATTATTTTAATCGTGTTAATGTAATAAAATAATGCACCAGCTCTGCACAACTAAGGATGGGGCATTCTAGTTGGGATCAGAGGAATCTTGGTAGAAAAATTGGAAACTAGATATAAACAAAATATTAAGGAACAAATACGTAAGGTATACTTTGAAGATAAGAATAAAATAACATCATATAATTTTGGTAAGTAATATATTATGCAGATCTGAATATAAAATACATTCATGTATAGATACAGGAAGTGAATGTGGTTCTGAAATAGATATATCTAGGAGTAACAACATTAACAAGGTGTTTTGGGCTTGAACTGGGGTAACCTGGTATATGTTATTGGGCCTTGCTACACACCTGGTTTGACACTCCCAGAGGATATTCTTAGCATAATTCACATTTTCTATACAATCCATTATGAAGGCTTTAAAAGTAAATTTTTCCTTAAAGAAACCCTGTGTATGATTATGGTATTAGTGATGCGTAGGATTTCAATATATGTTCATTAATTTTTTGGTTGAGATAATACATTATGATTCACAAACTAATTTAGTGTATTAAATTATTTAGAAATGTTTCTGAATAATATTAATGGAAATCACATGAATATGTATATCCCATGTAGGGATTTCCTTCATATGCAGGATAATGATGTTGTGACTAGTGTTGAGAAACTTATAAATATACTAGGAAAAATGACTCAGGTTATGTAAAATAACTTTACCCATATAGAGCACCCTGAATCACAACATGGAGGATAAATTATATAATTCTTTATGTGAGAATATACTCCATAATTTAATGGGGATATAAAACCATTCGTATTAGATGAGTGGATAAGTTCTTTAGAGAAGATATTTCTCACTTTGGTAATTAACAAAAGAGATAAGGTTGTCATTACAGTTTATCATTTATCAGTAGATACTGATCAAAGGTGGTCACTAATTCAAAAAAACTGAGGAGGGTGATATTGAAAATATAGAATTGATGGATTTTAATGAAATATTGAAAGTAAAATACTTTCCTCATGAACAATAAGTGAGTATTGAAAGGATGTTTCGAAATCTGAGGCAAAAAGAAGATAATAATGTTTCAATGTATGAATCTAACATCACAAGGTTAGAAAATCAATTTTCAGATTTAATATTTAATCAAAGGAGCAATATGAATAGATTATTTGATGGTTTAAAACCATTCCCTTGAAAGGAACTAGTCTCCCAAACATTATCATTATATAAATATATACATTGATATTCTATCAAGACAGAAAAATAATTCTCTAAGTCTTATGCCTCTAGGGGAATGCAAGAGAAGAAGAGGGCTGATGAAAACTATGTAAAATGTAAAAATGAAAATGGGAATAAGGGAAGAATTTATTTTCCTTCCGTGGATAATTGTGAGAAAAAACACCTTGGTACTTTCCTGAAGGGTGTGGTTTTTCGTTTCATGTGCAAAGGGAAAGGACACCAATCCAATGATTTTATGGGAAAGAAAGGATCCAACAATGTTCAATGCTACAATTTTAAATATATAGTGCACTATAAAAATGTGTATCCTAAGAGTTACGGAAACATTCTCCAATGAAGGCCAAGGGAGAAAGGCCAAGCTTATGTGAACACAACTGTTGAGGTTGATGTTTCTAATTATGTGGTGATAAGTACTTTAATCATTTCATCAAACTTGTAAAGATATTTATTTGATTATGGATCATCTATTTATTTTATATCATCACAGTTTTCTAAGAAAATGAGACATTTCCATTTTTATTTAACAAATGAGTTGTCATTCAAAACTCTTAAGGGATGTATCATTGCAACAAAGATGTTTCAATCATCCCCCCTTATAACACACAAACATATTTTAGTTGCTAAACTTTTTATCATACCCATGATTGAATTCGATATAATTCTTGGTATTGATTTTCTTTCAATCTTTGATGAAAGAATCTATTGTAAGAAGAATGAGGCTATAATTTTTGAGAATGGTCTATAATCCCTTATCATTAGAGTAGAAACAAAATCATCTGATTCTAATCTAGATCCATACCTAGTAAATCTACTTAATGAAATTATTAAGGAGTATTAGAACTCAATATCTATGAGTGAGGAAGGAAATATTCAAATTTAAGATGTACATATTGTGAAATAAAACATTTATTTCTTTATAAAGGGTTTACATGAACATCTTCTAGAGTGAGTAGTTGAGTTCACTATTGCTTTAGTTCCTGGTTCAAGATGTATATCAAAGATTCGAAATAGAATATCCATTATAGAGTCAGTATAATTGAATAAACAACAAGATAAATTGAGTGATAAAGGATTTATTTTCCCTAGTGTTTCTCCCTCGGGATCCCCTATTATTTTTTCCTAGAAAAATTATAGATTTATGAGTTTATACACTAACTATTGGGAGATCAATACTATTATAATACAGAACAAGTATCCTTTTCCTCGCATTGATTATTTATTTGATCAACTTCATAGAGGCCAATATTTTTCAAATATTGAAATTTTATTTGGATATCAGCATTTTTGTGTGAGGAAAGAAGATATTCAGAAAACATCATTTTGATACAGGTATTGGCATTATGATTTTATATTAATGCCTTTCGGGCGGACTAATTCACCCTATATTTTCATAGATCTAATGATGATAATATTCAAGGAAACCATCGATGAATTTTTGTGTCATTCATTGATGATATCTTGGTATACTCCAAATTTTTGTGTTATATGGGATGTTTAGAATGTGTGAATCTGGGAATCAAGTAGTTTTTTTCTGGGTCATATTGTCTCTAAGGATATAATTTTAGTGGATATTGAGAAGAGAACGAGAATTCAAGAATTTCTTACACCAAAAAACATACCCATGGTACGTTGTTTTATTATTTTAGTAGGTTATTATGAGGGATTAATTTATAACTTCACCTGTTTATCCAACCCATTATCCAAGATTATTCATAAAGGGTTTATTTTCATGTGGAAAAAAGAGTGTGAAGAAGTTTTTGATGAATTGAATAGGAGATTAGTGACTGCTCTAATCCGTACTGTACCATTGGGCAGGGGTGGATTTGAGATCTATAGTGATGCATCAAATAAAGGACTTGGATGTTTCCTCCAGCAGAATGATATAGTTATTTCTTATGCATCAAGGCAGTTAAAAATTCTTGAATAGAATTTTCCAAATCATGATCTTCAGTTAGCAGTTGTAATATTTTCTCTGAAGATATGGGGACACTATCTCTTTGGTGAAAGATGTTAGATATATACCAATAAAAAGAGATTGAAATATATTTTCTCACATAAATAACTGAACATGAGGAAAAAGCAATGGCTCAAGTAACACAAGGATTACAATTGTTCCATACACTACCACCCAAGAAATGAAATTAAGGTAGTTGATGCATTTAGTAGGAAATATCATGTAGTTTTAAACAATATGGGGAATTAAGGGGATAATGTATTCATGAATCTAGTAAATATGGATATGGGAATTATAAAATAAGGTGAAACATCATTACATTCTCAATTTGATGCCAAACCATCTTTATTGTAAATAATTAAAACTACCCATTCTGATGATTAAAATCATCAAAACAAATTATAGGTGTGAATGATGGGAAGTTGGATTACTTCATTTGTGAGGATGGAATTATAAAATATGGGAAGATACTATGTGTTCCCTTTATACCAGAGCGGAAAATGTCATTATTGGATGAAGCTCATAGCTCAAATTTCACTATAGAACTTGGTAGCGGTAAAATGTATATATATTTGAAGGAACATTTCTGGTGGGACGACATGAAGTGGGAAATTTCGGATTATGTATCAAGATGTTTTTTCCTTCAACAAGTGAAGGCTGAAAGACAACATCCTAGATGATTCATACAACCTATACCTATTCCTACATGAAAATGGGATGAAATCCCCATGAATTGTGTCATTGTATTACCCAAAACTATAAGAGCAAAATTTAATATGGGTTATTCTTGGGAAAAGTATGAAATCTACACATTTCATTACTATAAGGGAGGATTTTACATATGAGAGCCTTGCACGACTCTATATCAATGAAGTTGTGAGACTTCATGAAGCACCTCTCTCAATTATTTATGATTGTGATCTATTATTAACATAATAATTATTGAAAATTATTTAAAAATATTTGGATACTGAGCTTAGATTGAGTTCTCCTTATCACCCTCAAACTAACAAGAAATTAAAAAGGACTGTCCAAACATTAGAATACATGTTGAGATCATTTTCACATAAATTTCAGGGTATTTTAGATTAGTATTTTCCTTTGGTGGAGTTATCTTACAATATTATTTTCCATTCTAGAATTCAAATGGAACCATATAAAGCATTATATAAAAATATATGTCATAAACAATCATGTTGGGATGAATTTGGGGAAAGGAATCTTGTGGGGCTAGAGCTTGTTGGGGAAACAACATAAAAGATAAAGACTATTAAAACCCATATTAAAGAATCTAAATGTGGGAAAAAGTGATATGCTTATAATCAGATGAAGGATTTGGAATTTCAAGATGTAGATCTAATTTTTTTTAAAGTATCTCCATGGAAGGGTGTTATAAGGTTTGGAAAGATAGGGAAACTGAGACCCATATACATTAGCCATTTTGAAATTTAGAAGAGAATAAGATATCTCAATTATCATTTGAAAATGCCACATAGCCTTTCTACAATTCACAATGTGTTCAATGTCTCATTATTGAGAATGTACCTTCCAGACCCAATGCATGTCCTCACTTCTAAAGGTATAGAATTTAATCCTGACTTATCTTACTGTGAAGAGCCTATCCGGATTCTGTATACAAAACAATAGCTGATGAGGAATCGGATGACTCGACTGGTAAAGTTACTTTGTAAAAATCATGAAATTAAGGAGGCGACATGGGATCCTGAGGAACATATGATGAATAGCTACCCAAATCATTTTATAAGGAAACATTTTGTTAATTTGGAGGATAAAATATTTGTAACAGGGGAAGAATATAGTATCCCAAGAATTTAAAAATAAATTTAATGTTATAAGTATGAAACATTTAGTCTCTATGAAGAAACTCATTGTTATAACCGAGCTAATGAACATAATTTTTTTGCTTTTGATGTTTAAGTTTCAAAAAATAGACATATACGATTACAATCAGTAAGATATTTATAGTTTGAAAGGATAAACATACATTTCTAGTGATTGGTAACTAAAATTTATGAATAGTAACATACATTTATGAATAGTAATGTATCCCTATAAATAGTAACCTCAACTATGTATGTATAAATAAAACATAGGCACAGTATAAATGAGAGTGAAATTTTTAAAAAATAATAATTAAGTGTTGGTATTTTTCTGAGAAATAAATATTTAATTTAAATTTTAAATTAATAAATTGATAAAATTTATTTTCATAAAATGTATTTATGAATATGTATTTTTTCCCTATGATTTTAGGATAATTTTATGAGACCTTAGTAAATTTTTGAATGTATTATAAAATCAGTTTTAAATTGAAAATCTATATTTTTCAGGGAAATAATGATTTTATTTAAAAACAAAATATATATGATTTAGACAATTATTTTGAAAATTTTTAGTTTGTTTTTTAATTTTACATTTCGAAAATTAGTTTTGGTGATTTTTTGGGATTTATCTGAAATACATGATTTTTGGTGAACAGTGACATTCGATAATATATGAAATATGCTAAATAAATGAATTTCTACACCATGATTGAGTCATAAATGATGTAAATGGCCATCAGTTCGAAATAAAATAAACATATTACTATTTTGGTCACAATAATAAACACAATTTCTTGTCTTGAGAAAAATACTAAAATAATGAAAAAGATATTAAAAAATCCCACCTCTCCTCCACCGTAAAAGACACCCCTCACCCCTTCTTCTCATCACTCCTATAAACCTGTAATTTTCTCGATTTTCTTCCCAAATACTCTTCCCAGTAATTAAATACATTCATTATCCTTTTTTCTTTCCAAATGTCCAAAATCCTTTTTTTAGGAAGGTTATTAAGGAGGTTATTTCAAGAGGTCAATCCGCTTCCTTTTTCATTTAATTTCAATTCAACTTATCTACTTTTCTTATTGTATTCTAACCTTATCATTCCAATTGATAATTATAAATTCAATATAATCAATATAATGAAATTATATCATGTAAATTTAATAACCATTATCAATCTCTTTACTCTTCCTCTATTATTTTATAAATGAAATCATCATCCAGGAGGTGCCAATTTACAACCCTCATGGTCGATGGAGTTTTATTCGTTAAATTATTCTTCAAAGATGTTTATAAAAACATTTTAATGGTTCAGAAATATTTTAAAATTTATAATATAACCCTTTTTATTATCTAGAAGTGAAACTTTTACATAATACTAAATGATAAAATAATATGAGTTCATTATGATCAATAACAGCCGTAATAATCTAAACGATTATCAATAAATGTATTATCTAATGATTCATCCTCATATTATGTAACAAAATAATATATATAACTATTTCAAATTTTTTATTCTCATTAACAACATGTAGTTATAATTATGGAAAATTATACAAATTTTAAATTGAATCTATTACTTATAATCCATCATATAGATCATTATATCAAGGAAAGCAACACTTAAGAATGACGGAATTCAATCATATGACATATCAATAAGGCCGTAAATGGAAATAATTAAACCATAATTAATAAAATAAATGTCTATAAGGTTCTTACTTATTTAATTAACATATTAAATTTGATTATCTAGTATGTTATGGCTAAGTGTAGAACACGTTTAGAAATAATGTATGGGTTTTCTACCTGAACATCAATTTTATTTGAGGTTACTCTTATTCTCTACATAACTCAATGAAATTATTAATTATTATCATTTAAACCTCATGAATTCTGGTTTAATGTTATATATATATATATATATATATATATCTATGTATGTGCGCGCTATACAAAATTTTTCTTTCTTTTATGGGGAGTTACATGTTTTAAAAAGATCTTTCAGAAATTCTTCCTGATTAACACGCTTGTTTCAATGGAACTTCTTGAAGTTTTTCTTATTTTCAAATTCACACTATAATATGTTTTTATCTCCAACTATTTTTATAAAATAACTGATTTAATTATGAAAAAAATAATTCAATTATGGTATTATGGAAATATTTTCCCAAAAGAACAATTCTTTTCAAAGTAAAATAGTTTTTATATGAAGAATTACTCGATGATTTTATATGAGTATTTTCATATATTTCAACAAACTTGTTGATTATTATTTTTAATTAAGGTTAAAATTTTATGATATCATCTACCATATTTTATTTTGATGTTTTATGATTGGTTTGACTGTGGATGTTCTATCTTGGTACCATTAACCATATTACTCCAAATTTTTAGTATTCATATTTAATGATTAAGGAATGTTATTTACATTTTATATGTTGGTTTCAATATGAATTTACACATTATTTATGTTTATCTACATTCAAATTAAGTACGGATTGAACTTATTACGTGATAGGTGGGGCCTTCTATATCCCGTCGATGCATCGATAATCTTCATGAGATGAACTAATTTGGGTTTTTACCCTTTTATGTATTGTCTTAGAATGAGGCCATAACAGAGTGATTATGATGTCCAGAGTTATGAATTACTTCCTTATGAAACTAGTAATTGATATTACATGTGACTATTTAACTATTATAATATCCATTTTTATGTTTTATTATGGTGTTATTTTTTCAGTTTCTATTTTTTTATATTTTTCTCAAGTATATTTTAAAGGCATGTGTTTTTAGTTGCTCACTAAGCCTAGTTTCCATGATTATGATTACTTCTAATGTATTTTACCCTTACATAGAATTTTATATCACCCCATTCTTATGTTTTATGTTTCCCTAGGATGTGAAGAAGTGTATTATGATGACTTCTAGAGATAATCTAGAATTTAAGGATGTTCAAAATGCAATTTTTATATTTTATTTCCTTTCAGGTTGTAATATTGAACTTATATATGTATCTTAATTTCCAAAACTACTAAACTATTCAGTCCTTCATGATTTAACACTCTTTTAGCCATGAAAATATAACAAAATAATTCACCGGCTCCAAGAAACTGGGGTTGCAGCATTACATTGGTCCTTCTTAACTTAACTTTTATGTTGTGGGAGATGTTTTTTTATTTTCATGTGTTATTTTTTTCATTATGGAAAGAATGTTCTAATGATAGGTTAGAATCTATGAAAGGGTGAATGGTATTTTCAAACTCCCTGTCCAATTATTCTGTCATTAATAAAAAAACATGGATCAAGTGAGGAGTAACATGTCTCCCTAAAACATGCCATAGAACACACTCAAATAAACCCAATTAAAATTTTCATAGTTATTCCAAGTTAAACATTTTTTGTTCATTAAATGATTCTCCCAAGAAAAAATATAAAACTAACTCCAAGTCTATAAAACAAATTTTAATTATATTATGTAACTATCTAAAATGGAAATTTTCTTATAGGAAATATTCTATTAGAATATTTAATCATCTTTTTTACATTATATATTTAAATTATAATGATTTTGGTATATTTTCAGTGAAGAAGGTATATATTAATGAGTATTAGATTACATATATTAAACCACAATTGTTACAACTAATCCCCTTGGGCCCGTGTCGTGACAACCCCAAACCCACCTTCCATTGGCCAGGGGCTGGTGACTACCACAGAAAAATAATATCCCAAAAAGGAAAGGCATACCTTTTAAACATGTACACACACAACCCATACTGTGGAATGTAAGTTTAAATTTGAACCAACAACAAGTACAAGTACTATAGAAACTAAAATGATCTAGAATACAAGCCTAACTAAAAGGAAAGTGCTGAAAAAGTATTACAAGCTCTGAAGGTCATCTGACAAGGATCCTACATGAATGGTACGTATAGCTCACAATCAGATGTCACTACATCACACCACATTTATCAATTCACCTATGAGAACTATCTATCCATTGCTCCCCAAAGTCCCATTCAAAGATATTTTCCGTCTATACAAGACACAACACATGTGGGAGAGGCCCGTGTTGGGGTGAGAATAACAACTCAATAGAGACCTCAAGACCCCCAAAGGTCTCTAAGAAATACACAAGGTAAAAATACCATAAAAGAAATATCACTAAGAAAGATCTCCAATACATATCACAAAGGAAAATAAAACTCACACCTGGTATAATTTAATGACATAAGTAAAGATGATTAGTCGTAATGATAAATCATATTATTCTGTTGAGAAGCTCTGATGCAGATCCACAAAGGGATTCTCTCCTACTGATCCACGAAGGGTCACTCTACTACTGATCCACAAAGGTTCATTCTACTTTTGATCCACGAAGGGTCTCTATATTGATGATCCACGAATGGTCTCTCTCATGCTGATCCATGAAGGGTCTCTCTCATGCTAATCCATGAATGGAATCTCTCATGCTGATCTAGGAAGGGTCACTCTATTGTTGATCCATGAATGGTCACTCTCATACTGATCCATGAAGGGTATCTCTACTGTAGATACATGAAGGGTTTCTCTCATGTTGATCCAAAGAGGGTCACTCTAATATTGATCCATCAAGAATCACTCTCATGTTTCTCCACTAAGGGTGACACTCAGGCTTATCTAAGAAGGGTCGCTCTACTGATGATCCACGATGGACCACTCTCATTCTTCACATCACAGCCAGCCACTCGATTTCTACACTTAACACACCTGATTCTTGGAGGATCTACTCCTCTAACCATCAGTCATACATCAAGCACAAAAAAGCACCACATAGAGTAACCCAAATTACTATCTCATGATAATGGTCCCAACGTAACAAATGGTACGTTGAACAGACGCTCGGTCTGTAAGATATGGGAATTTTTGTAAAACGATCCTAGTTGGATTCAACTCTGATCCAACCCAGAAATTTTCCAACTACTTCCAAAACTCATGTAGAGTATTTTAGAAGCCCTTCATTATTACAAGGGTCCAAACACAATAGATACTGTGTCAATTAGATTCTTGGTTTTCATGTAATTGATGTTTTTCCAAAAGGGGTCGGTCGGGTCTGGGTCCGGTCAGACCAGGTCGAACCGACCCGACCAGACCTGGACCAGGGTCCACCAACTCGAACTCAAACAGGCCCGACCTGGGTCAAGTCCATTGGGTCATGGGCCCATTGGGATGTCGGCTCACCTTGGCCCGATGGGGCGGGTTAGACCTGCTATCCTACCCAGTCCGCCACTAGCGGACCGATTCGTCGCCATACTGGGATGCGGATGGAAGTCGTGTTAGGCTCCCTGCTCTCCCCATGGTTGATGTGTGTTAGTTCCCTTTGCTATGGTCATGAAACCACACCTGGTACAAAACTGTCAGACTCTCACACGTTGTCGATGGATTGTGTGCCTTCAACACACCCGAGCGGCCCGGACGTGGGCTGCCCCTTCCACAAGACACTGGTTGGAACCACGTTTCCATGCCACCATGTCCAGCCAGGCACAAATTTCTACTATCATGGCGCATTGACTGGTGCACTACCTCCCTATGCTTGTATTTTCTACTGGCTTCCGCGGCCAGCAATGATACATCATCAGTTCCTTTTACAAGCCATCAGAGTTTCTCAATTGGTCTATTTCTCAAACCTTCAACACCTATGTGTCTATATGGTACCACCTTCATTACAATTTCCTTGAACATTCCTTTCCACCATTTTTTTAATTCTTCCATGATGAACGCACAAAGTGAAGGGTTTTGGACCTTGTTCGTGTCAGCCTGCACCCTCCGCGTTAAAATTTTTAACCAAGGGAGGTTCAAAATCACATTTTTATCAAGATAACTTCAATCCCAATGCAAAAACCCAAGGAAAGAACACTCTAACAAGAACACCTGATTCTTGGATCAACCTGTTCATGGGTTGATCTGTGTTCATTTTAGTAGAATTAAGAACATGGGATTCAAGAAAAAAGAAATCCCTTCCTAGATTCGAATCTGTCATAGGCACTGGATGAGGATCCAAGTCATCACTGACCCATGATGCACTGTCGTTCTTCACCATTCATCAAATTCAGGATCCGATCTCATTCTCCAAAAGATTTTTCATCATGATTTGATCCTCCAATGTTTATCGTTGACTAGGGTTTCTCTAGCGTTCATTTTTTTTTGTTGGATATAAATTCTGTTATAGGTTCATCAGATAATCCCCAAGGTTAAATTCTCAACTCTCTAACACATTAGTCTAATAAACAGAAACATATTTTATCATTTATTTTATGATGTGATGTTTCGTTGTTATGCCTTTTCATTTATGAAACACTATAGCGGTTACACTTGCACAATGATCCATTAATGATCTTTATACAGTGACACTCATCATCACCTTGTCACCGTAATGCTGTAATGTCATACAATTATCAATAATGAAAATGAAAGTAAAATAACTTTTCCTTATTTATTTTATTATTTTCCGAAAAGTCTGAAAGTCAACTTTTTTCGTCCGACCCTTACTGGTCAAATTTAGGTACTTTCTTAAAAAATCATTGTGTTCTGATTTCAAGGGTGCCCTCAAGTTATTGATGTGAGTACCTATTCAGAATTTGGAAGAACCTTCTCGCACATTTCCTTAAGTGAACTAATGAATAGTTAAAAAATTATATTATGGGAACCTCGAGCCTTAGAATTGTGTGTCATCTCACCGCCTGGTTTCAAAAAAATCCATATAATTTTTTTTTCTGGAAATTCTAGAACATTACATTATCCACACCTTAGAGATTTACATCCCTGAAATACAAAAAACTGATAATAAAACAAATGGGGGGGGTACTAAGTACGAATATGAGCCTCTCGCTCCAATGTTCTCACATGAAGGTTCCCATGCTTCCATCGAATGTGAAATAGAATAATTGACTATCCATGAAGGAACTACTCCTATCAATCCTCTTTCTCTACTGGTAACTCCACAAACGTCACCCCATAATCAATTTCCAGCTCTCCACAGTCGATGAAATGCGATGGATCATGCATGTACCTCCTTAGCTATGACATGTGAAAACATCATGCACCCAGTGAATCTGTGGGGGAAGATCTAGGTGGTACGCCACCATGCCAACTCTAATGAGAATTTGGAATGGTCTGATGTACCTTGGATATAACTTGATGCCCCAACCAAATCTCCGCAATTTCTGTTGGGATGAGACCTGAAGAAAAACATGGTCTCCCTCCTCGAAATCCAAGGGTCTCTATCTCTTGTCGACATATGTCTCCTGTTTTCTCTATGCAGTCCTCATCCTCTTCTGGATGATCTGCACCTTCTCAGTAGTATCTCGTACCAACTCTCAGCCCATGAGAGCTGACTCTCCTAGGTCTGTCAAGAATACAGGTGATCTGCATGGATGTTGGTAGAAGGCCTCAAAAGGTTTCATGCCAATGGTGGAGTGATGGATATTGTTCTAAGAAAACTCATCCAATGGTAGGTGGTCCTACCAACTACGACCAAAATCTAGGACATAAGCACAAACCATGTACTCCATGTCCATTTTGGTCTAGTCCATCTAACCACCTGTTTGGGGGTGAAACGTTTTTCTCAAGAATAGATAAGTCCTAAACTCCTTGTACATCCACATCCACAACCGGGATGTAAAGCGTGCATTACAGTCTGAGACAATAGTCGAAGTCACCCTATGAAGTTGTACTATTTCATAGACATAGAGGCTCCCCAATCCCTCTACTGATATCTGCTCCTAGATGGGTAGGAAGTGATCCAACTTAGTGACTCAGTCAATGATCACCCATATAGATTCGTGGCCTTGTGACATGTATAGTAACCCCATCATGAATTTCATATAGATACCATACCACTTCCATTTGGGTACATTAAGTGTCTATGTCAAGCCTGCCAGGACCTGATTCTTGTCCTTCACTTCCAAACAAGTGAGGATTTTGAAACAAACACTTCCACCACCTTTTCGTCCCTCGTCACTAGTACTGATGTTGGAGGTCATGGTACATATTCACCACACTATGATGTACATCATAAAGAGTTTTATGGAACTCCATAAACACCTCCTCCTGTAACATAACTGGTATAGTGGTTCATTCTCTGAAAAGGTTGATGTGCTCTCCACCAATCCAAAATAAATCATGAGCTTGTCTTGAAGATATATGAGCATGTTGGGCTTGTAGTCAACATCCATATGTTGTTCCTACCTAACTCATTGAAAGAGTGGGGAAGTGACAGTTGTAGAAAAGAGGTAAGTTTCTCCATCATCATCCATAAAGGATATATGCACAGCGGTTCACTGCTATGTCACCTCACTCAGCAGCTATGAACCAGACCTCCTGCTGAGCATATCAGCCACCACGTTCCCCTTCCCAAGATTGTAGAATATCTCAAAGTCATAGTTCTGGAGGGACTCCAGCCATCACCAATGTCTCAAGTTCGGGTCCTTATATTCGAATATATACTTGATAATATTATGGTTGGAGTTGATGGCAAATCATTCACCCATCAATTAGTACCACCACATATTCAAGGAAAAGACCTCAACTATTATCTCTAGGTCATGAGTCACATAGTTCTTCTTATGCTTCCTCAACTACTGTGAGTTTTAGGCGATCACTGCTCACTCTTGCATTAGGAAATAACCCAGTCTATTCCTTAATGTATCTTATAATACTACATACCCAATGCCCTCTTCTGGTAGTCCCAGGATGGGGGCACTGTTCAGTCTCCGATTTAGATCCTGGAAACTCTACTGAAACCTCTTCATCCATAAAAAGGGTTGTCCCTTCCTTTTCAAAGCTGAAAATACTACTAAAACTCTAGAAAAGTTGGGTATGTACCTTTGGAAGTACCAATCAAACCCTAAAAAACCCATGAACCTTAGTGGAACTCCTAGGTGGATACAAAGAAAGCACTACCTCTATCATTTACAAATCCACCACAACTCCAACATTTGAGATAATGTGTCCCTAAAAGTGGACCTCCCAAATCTAGAACCATTACATGGAGAGCTTACCATAAATCTGGTGCTCACAGAGTGTATCCACGACTATTTGTAGGTGTGTAACATGCTCCTCCTTTGAGGCCTAGTAAACCAAGATTTCATCAATGAATACTTCCAAGAAACGATCGAGGTAAGGATGGAAGAACTTTTTCATTAGTCCCGTGAATATTTTTGTTGCATTGATCATGCCAAAAGGCATCACCAAAAAGTTATAGTGGTTATACTAGAATCTAATGGTTTTGTTTAGTAACTCATCATCTTATACCCAAAGTTGATGATTTCTTGATCTCAGGTCTATCGTGAAGAACCACCTCGCTCCCTTGAACTGATCAAAGAGGTCATCAATCATCAGAAGTGGATATTTGTTCTTCACGATCACCTAGTTTTGGCGCATGAAGTCCATGCATAGTCTCAAGATTATATTTCCCTTCTTGGAAAATAACAATGGGGCTTCCCAAATAGAAACATTGGGTATTATGAACCCCTTCCACTGTAAGTCCTCAAACTGTACTCTCAACTCCTAGAGCCCCACAAGATCCATTTAATATGTAGGTTTACATAATGGTGGCGTTAATGGGTACAATTAAATGTAGAAGTCTACAAATCTTCAATGAGGTAGTCCTGAGACATCTTTTGGAAAGACGTCCAGATACTCATCTGCCACTATAGGATATCTTGGAATCCTCTCGTCTACCTCACCGAGGGTGAGGCTAGCCAACTGGTGAGTGATCAGCAGCACCCTCCTCCGAGAATGTCCATCATATTCTACAAAGGTTCCCTTCTCACTGGTGAAGGAAAACCTTCTCCCATCCTCATGGAAACCCCACACATTGCGTCTAAAATATTCAATCTGAACAAAGACTATAGATAACTAGTCCATACCCAAGATGACGTCGTAAGGCCTTGATGATACTACAATGAGATCCTAGTTGAAGTTCTCACCTCCTTGAGTAAGCTCACACTATCGGAACTATTGTGTAATCATGGAATCCCCTCCCATAATAGTTTCTAATCGTAAGGATTGATCCAATAGCTCCACCAGAATTTCCAATCCTCGAACAAGATTCATTGAAAGGAAAGAGTGATAGGAACCTATGTCTATAAGAAATGTTGCTACGGTAGGGAAGACATAGATCATACCTCTAATCATCTATGGGGAATATGGTCATAGGCCACCACTTCCTGAAGCTGAGCTCACCCCTGTCCACTACCTTCCTGAGCGCGTGGTTGAACACCTATGGTTAGTGGAGGTAGTACCTTGAATCGACATCCACCACCTATAGCTCAGCCTTCTCATCTGTCATCTCTGCCGCCATACAAACCTCCTTACTCGAATCTATACCTCTTCCTTGGAGGTCCCTCGAATTTCTATTGATCATATGTTTGGAGGGTCAGTCGGTCATAAGCCATGTGTCCCTAGCCACTATAAGAGTAAAACACTCTAGCCCTCATCTGACCTCCTCTACCTTGTGAGCTTTGCACCTCCAACACTATATCCTGGGTTCAACCTTTGGAAAGTCTGGAATGTTTGGTCTTCTTTATCTTCTAACTATTGTCTGCTATAGATGACTCAACCACCTGTCATCTTGTGGTGGCTCTCACCATCGGTTCCTGCTCGGCTAGGAAGCAATACACCAGTAGAGGTATCTCTAGCACTCCATCCTATGTAGGTATACTAATAAAAATCATCGAGGCCATGATCTCTTGTCAGAGTCCCTGATCAATGGTCTAGGACCTGAAGAAAGGTTCCCTTAACATGTCAGTTGAGTATCAGGAGAGGTCGGTAAACCTCGCTGAGTACGAGGCTATAGTTTGGATAACCTATAGTAGATACATCATCTCCCGAATAAACACTAAGCATAGTGTCACTGGTATAAAATCTTCCCTGATGTGGCTCTCGAATTCCAAATAGAAAAGTTTCACCTCCTTGTATTTCGAGAGTGTTAAGTTCCACAATCCTTCTATTGTGCCCTGAAAAAGGCTACAGGTTAGGACCACCATCTTGTATGTAGGTGTCTCTACCAGGATAAAACCCACATAACTACGTCCAGCCAATCTGCAGCTTCCTAATGATCTATCCCACTCAAAACCTTTATTGGACTCTATCACTTTTCCTCGTGCAGCACACTTAGTTGGTGTGCACTATCCAATGGTGGGGGATGTAGCAATTATTGCTTCACTGGTGGTGGTGCGACTGTTACACAACCCGAAGGTTCTATCACTGTAAGTGGTCCCTGCACCGACGCCCGATCGCATGGTTGGCCATCATTGGGATCCCTCACTAGAATCCTGGTTGGATGTATTCATGGAGTCATCCTATAGGGAAACACATGTTCCATTGTCAATAAGTTATACCTTGTGAGCTGACTCAAAATACATCAACTGGATATAATTTCCAAAACACATGCAACTAGTGTTTTCGTGTACCATGTCGGAAAACATATTTAAGGGTCCTTGTGTATGGATAAGTCAGCCACTTCACCAACACTAAACTCCCCATACTAAAAGTCAAACTCAATACACTTAACACTACTGCCCCCATCAAAAATACAAACTCCCAGTTCTTCTGGTAGAACTGACTACCCCATGATACCACTTTGTTTTGACATATCCCCTAGGGCTCATTCTGTGACTACCCCAATCATTCCTTACATAGGCGAGGGGCTGGTGACTACCCCAAAAAGGAATATCCAAAACAGGGATGTCATTACCTTTCAACTTGTACACACACACACAACCCATACAATGGAAAGTATGCTGAAACTGGAACCAACAACAAGTTAAAGTACTATAGAATGTTAAATGGATTATAATATAGTCCCAACTAAAAGTAAAGTACAAAAAACCAGTATATGATATGGAGGTCATATTCCAAGGACCATACCTGAAGGGTAGGTACAACTCACTATCAAATTTCACTATAGTACATTATGTCTATCGATCCACCTTCGAGAACTATCTAGCCATGTATCCCCAAAGTCCCAATCAAATATTTCTATATTCAACACAAGACACAACACGTGTAGGGGAAGGCTGTGGAGGGGTGTGTGACATCTCAGTAGGGACCCCGAGACCCCAAAAGTTCTCTCAAAAATCCACAAGGGAAAAATTACACAATGACAATACCACCAAGAAATATTTCAAATACACAGAAAAAATTAAAATACGAATCACACTAGGTATAGCTTCTGTATAGAAGTAAAGATAATTAGTAGAAAAGCTAGATCATCTTATTATGTTGAGAGTCTCTGATATTGATCCATGAATGGTTGTCATGCTGCTGATGCATGAAGGGTCGATCTACTACTGATCCATGAAGGGTCAATCTCATGCTGATCCATGGAAAGGTAGGTCATTTTATTTAGATTTTTATTTTGAAATTTATATTCTATATTATTATGTTTTTTAAATATTATTGTATAATACCTTATTTTTTTAATTCAAATTTTACTACGTATGGATTTTTATATATATTATATATTTATTTATTTGTAAAAAAATATGAATTTTTTTACTAAATATTCTTAATATATAAAAATATTAGGGAACCAACTGAATCCAACTAAAGGAAGTAAGTAATGCTGCATTGAGGTAGCATCCTTCAACAACTATAGCTATCAAAATGTGAAGAGGGAAGATAATCTCTAACATGTGGTCGATTCTATTGTTGTCATAGTAATGCAATCATGTGGATGCACTTAGGTAAGATAAAATATCCATGTAGGGTGACACGGTGAACCACTAGGTATTTGGGTCATAAGAGGATTGATTAGTGTGTTCTATCACATTCAGGGTAATGAAAGATTAGGAATATGACTGAAAATTCAATGTTTGATGAATTAAACTTGGGTATTTTACATAGGTTAATGGAAAAAATATTTTATATAAAATGAATACATTGAAATTTTCTTCTATCTTAGGTTGTAATACATAATATCTAGATTTATTCTCAGGTTTTCTACTCTATACGTATATAACAATTTAATATATTGTGGTAATTTTCATGTTGGAGGATTGGAAGTTATGATTGTTATATTGATGAAATCATTCTCAATGGGATATACATAGGGATTATATTTTGGGGGTGGCTTGATAAAAGAAACATTAAAATATTGAACAATTATTATCACAATTAAAGGAATGACATCCTATAGTTGTGTATTGCATTGTGAATTTCAAATATATATTTTATGTAGGGGAAACTATTTCTCTATAAAAGAAACACATTGTAATTTTATATAATTTTTCATTGGATGAACTATAAGGATTTGTTGCTATAAGTTTTTTTTAGAATCTTGAGTTTTAATATATGTGATTATATATATTGAGTATTTTTTTCAAGATAATATTAAAATATTTTGCAACGGGGTAGTATAGTAGGAAACCATATTTTAATGATGGTCAATTCATATATCTTTCATGATCAATGATACAATTATTAAATAGTTACTATTTTGTAATATCATGTATTAATTATTTAGAGAAATTTTCATATTAATGTATCATGTCATCTATATTTTATCTCTAATATAGGTGTTTCTAAAGTTATCTTAATAGAAATACCCACATATTCTTTAGTTTGAGCTAGCTAAAATTATAGTAAGATGTGGAGAGTGCAATTTTACGTGTTTATCTTTTATATGGGGTAATTCCTAGTAGAAAGTATATTTTTCATGATAATTATGTAGTTGGGGTTGTTTTATTTAAAAAATATCATTTTATGTTAAATGTATTTAATTTCAATGAACTTTAATCCTCTATATTTTCATCATAAAAATCCTTATTTATTAAAAAATATTATTCTTCATTGTTCAGTTTAAATATTTAATATAAATAAGTTTTTACATACATTAATTTTTTTTAAAAATAAAATTATATTAAGTATTATATTATTTAATTCTTGAGAAAAATATTTAATTCTTCATTTAAAAGCCTTTTGTTTATTAAAAGAATTCACTTTATCATATTTTTTTGAAAAACTATTGTTTTATGGAATACTAGTGAAGTTTAAATAACTTTTATGATGAAAATTTTAAGCCTCTAAAGGTGTTGTTATCAAAATTATGGTACATGAAAAATATTTAATAATATGGGTGGTATCATAATTGTATATCCTTAAAATTCATGGATTCAAGTTTTCATCATATTATATACCTTGTATGGTTCATGGTTAGAGATCCTATGACACTACATTTTTTGTTCTTGGAAGACAAACATGGAATGTTCTTATGATGTGGGATTAACTGGGTTTATGTCATTCCAATAGAAATCATGTAGGAAATAGCCATTTAATATATTACATTGAAAGGATATTAAATATAAGGTTCTAATATTTCTCATGAGCTTTCTAGGCTTACAATTTTTATTAGTGAAATTATTTGGATTTCATAAATCAATTTTATATTTAAAAAATATTTTACTTGATATTTTTAATCGTAAATGTTTGTATTTGAAGATAATTTTATGATGTTCTATGGTTTTAAAGTTTTAATAAGTTTTCACATCCTCACAATGAACTTCTAAAAAGAATTTCATTTTTTTATAAATGTTTAAGAAAAAAATATGAAACATATTTTGATAATAATTTCGATTCTATGTTTAAATTTAATATTTACAAAAATTTAAAGTACTTTTTATTGAAGGAAAAACTATTAAAATAGTTCTCAACAATTGTCATTTCCTACAAGACCATCTCATTCTTTAAAACACCATACTAATATATTTTTTCTCACCCCACATTTTCAAATATATTTCTTGGTTACTAGGGATGAGTAAAAATGATTGTGTTGGTTTCATGTTTTTCTCTTAGTGATGTAGGTGTAGAATTTTAAGATTTTGTATTAGGGTACATAAAATTAAAATTTAGGATAAAAAATATTAGTTTTGATATTTACTTGTTTTTCTTATTTCTCTATAAATCTAAACCAAAAAAGTACTTAATAGGTAGTGACTCAATAATTTGTATTGGCCCCTTTTATAAATATGGAAATTTTAGTTTTGATAACTTCAGTTGGTACTAGCCCAGTATGTAACTGATTATTATTTTCGCATTGGATTCCGGATTGTGTGTTTGGGGAATCCTAATATTGGAAATATAAATAGAAATTAAATTAAAATTATAATATCACTGTATAATTTTCTCAAAATAAAATCACCTCCTCATAATTACTATCACAACATAAAAGCATTATGTCATTTGAAATTGAAGAGCTAAAATTTTAGACAAGAGAAATATATTTATTTTTACTATTAGAAAAAATGTAGATATTTACAATTATATACTCCCACAATTGATCTTGAATAATTTTTTCTACACTACTTCAATGAGAATATAATATTCTAATCTTACAATGACTTTTTATGGATATATAACTACTAACAATATTTTTCTTTAGGATAACTAGAATATTATTATCATAAAATTCAAACTATTCTCCTCATGATATAGTGAATGGATTGGTAAATATTTAACCCCATCTCTACTAACATTGGGTATCTTATTCTCTATAATAGAATGAGATCAATAAATAATTTCACCAAAAAAGTTTAATTTCATTAAAAATTTATTATTATAGTATTATTTATTAAAGGAAACATACACATACCATGGAAATATTCCTCAACCTATGTGTCAATAATTTAAATATATGTGTGAAGCTTTAATGAAATTATTATAAAATGTATTTGGTTAAATATAAATACTTTTTAGATGTAAACTATTTATTATTCATAATATAATTCAAATTATATTTATTTTTCTAACTCATACAACTAAATAAAAGTCCATACCTGAAAATGAAAAATATAAAAAATTAATTGTAATAAAGTAATATTGAAATGATTTTTCAAATGAACTTGTAACTCAAATAGATAAATATGAAAATTAATACAAAAAGGTAGAAATTATCAATATATAAAAATGTATATTTCTTTTTACGTGTATTTTATTATAATTAAAAGATTTTTTGAATTTAAAATTTTAATTTTTCATATTTAAAAAATTATATCTATTTTATTAACTCATAAAAATAAAAATAAAAAATACCAAAAAATATGAATACAAAGAAATAGTTGATACAATACAATGATATCATGATTCCTCAACAAAAAAATGTGTACCTAAAAATTATGAATATAAACACTAGTAAAAAATTTCTTAATAATCAACATATATATATATATATATGAATGTTAAAAAAGTGTTTTATCAAATCTATGTTTCAAAGAAAATATTAAATTGAATAATTAATAGAGTAACAAAGTGTTTTCCAATATTCATTCCATATAATCATTTCATATATCATTGAATATATATATATATACATATATCAATATCATTTTTATCATTAGGTTATCTTGTAATATGTAAAGAAATATCTTAAAATTCTACAATACCATCAACATCCACATCATCCAAATAAAAATTTTCCATGCAATTTGATGGATCACTTGTCATTTTATGGGTCATTAACATTGAATATCCCCTTTTCATTTGTCTCTAGGATAAATGGGTCATCTTAAAATTTCTATAATTTCAATCCAATAGGTTTAAATATATAATCATAATTTTTTACATGACTATTACTATCCACCCTGTTACTCGTGAACATGGGTACTCAAAATTTAGTACTATAAATTTCCTCTATATTCTCCAAAACAAAAAATATGTATTGTTGATATATAAATTGAATTTTATTCTTTTTAACTTAAAACATGAAATTATTACGTGATTCTCATTACTATTCTATTTCAAATGGTTCTTTTATTGTGATAATTTTTTGTGTAAAATGTGTGACTATTAATTTTATAACCAAACCATGTGATTATTTTAACACATGGTCCCCCATATAAACATTTCATGGATTCCAATATAAATGAAACATTTTTTACATTATCTTTAAACCATGAATCAAATTTATTTTTATGCTCTTTCATCACCCAATTTTCATTTATTTTTAGAACATAACCTCAATACATTAATATGTGATGATATATTTGTTTGAACCACATTTATTTTGTTAAAAATGTATAAAAGTGTTTGTATCACCAAATCATATGTAATTAATATAAATTTTATAACATGGTTACACATACCTTCATTATTTACTACCATATATTGGTATATAGGGAGACCAACATGCTTGAATTTATACAAGTATTAAATATAGTGCACAATCACCTCATCTGATATAAATTTTTAAACAATAGATTCCTATTTCAATGAATATTTTAAACATTTCCCTTCTAAATTTTCCTAAATTTTTAAAATTGATAAATCTAATGTAAATATAAAATCCCACATATTCTTATCTATCACACAATATTAATCTCCAAATGAACCATTATATCAAAAAACCTTGGTGGAAAATATATCCCTTGTTCAAAAAGTATGAGTATATCCTTTTTATCTAATATATTTAATAAATTTAAACCTAGAAAATTATAGAAAATATAACCAAAAATGTAATAAAACTTGATTTAAAATTTTTTAATAGGGATATGTCGGGAATTAACCCTTTATTAATCACTGACAATACCTTTCTACTATAAGTAAAACCACTAGAAGAAGAATCCTCAATCCCTAAAAAGTTTGTATGCAAATCGGCATAGTGGAAAACCTCAAACCTCAATAAGATATACTTACCATGGATTGAGTTTAATGAATGTATGAAGTCACTAAACCCAAACCACAACAGACACTCAACCATTTATACACTCATGAAAAACTGAAAAATGTTCAAGGCAACAAAATTACAATCAATGGAAGTATATAAAGTAATAAAGGTAACATGATTTTAATGATCCTCTGATTATTTTCCCTATATTCTTGTGAGAAACAATATATCATTATTTTTATTCAATGAATGTAAAAAATATGTATACATATGAAAAAATATATCATTAGAAATATTTATTATGATTATTACTCTATAAATACTATAATTAAACATTATGAAATGATCTTGTCATTGATGTACTTAAAACATCGGTCCCCACATCCTTTTATATGAATAAAAATTTGCTGGTTGTATTGGCCTCACAGACATCCAACCTTATTAAAGGTAACTAGAAACCTCCAATAACTCATTTCCTCTAACTATATCCACGGGTACTCCATTATAGAAACCAAATTTTAGAAACCACATTATAGAAATTTTTTCAACCATTATGAACATTTTTGACTTCATCATAATGTACAAATTTATGATATTATTTACTTTTATTAAAGAGGATGATGTTCCAATTCATGAAAACCTCATCCTTCTACCTTCCACTAACCATATTTTGGTAAATGAAAATCTAGTGCACAAACATCTGGTGACAAGAAACTAGGCTTCATGAATTTTTGTAGGGAAATGTTTAAGGAAACTCTCTTAAAAATATTCTCTCCTTCCACCTATTATTCCATAATCTACAGTTTTCCACCACCTTCATTCATTCACCCAATCACTTCGTTTCAATAATTTTTCCTAACACATTCTTTAACTAATATTTTAGTTAACATGTCATCCATATTTACATTTCCAACTATTTTCCAATGATATAACACTTTATCGTCTAGAATTTTTTTGTTTAAGTGATACTTCATGTTAATGTGAAATGAACATTCATGGAAATCATGAATTTGATCCAAATTAATAGACCATTAATTATATTATATTTAACTTCCTCCACTGGTCCATGGTCACTAAGCAGTTCTTAGAACATATTAGTCACAACTAGTACCTCATCCATTCCCCCCCATATAAAAAAGGATATCGACTAGTAGCACGGGTATAAGGTGGTATCATGGAGAGATTATACCACCATATCATATAATAAATAGTAGTGGAAAATAAACCAAACATAATATATCAATAATAAATAATTAGAGAATAAATAGTTAACAAAACTTACCATGCTATATCAAATTTTATATAGAAGAAAATAGTCATTCATATTCAAGTTAGGCCAAGTATAAAATGTTGATCACCCATGGGGTCAATAACATCTAAAAATAAATTAAGAAAAAAATTATAAGGCTTTACTGTTATCCTCAAGCCATACCGCAAACATCTTCTAACTCTATCCAAGTCATCTAACTAAACGATCAAATATCAGGCCTTTACATGACATGAACATGCGATCAATGAACATCTAATCAGGTATTAATGTTTTATGGACACTCGAGTATGGTTTGAGTATAACCTAGAAGAGACCCACCATGGTGGTCCCATTCAAAACCAATAAAGTAGCATATTTTCATTGGACGTTCTTATATGAGTAAACAAAATAATTATAAAATAATGCATAAATAACAATTCTAAATCCTTTAGTTCTAATGTGACACCCGAGACCAACTATGCATTCTCTGTCCAATTTGGGAGTTCCTATAAGAACATAACATAACATCGATAACTATTACCAGTACTAAAAACTATAAAATAGTAGGTGAAAGCCTAGATTCCATTGAATTTCAATATATGAAATCCACTAGTGTTAGGATTATAGTAGAATTATAGGTGTGACCCTAGAAAATCATATATACCCGATGTATGAATCCCTACATCTTATGAATCCAATGGAAACCTGGTGGATGAATCTGAGGGGATTTTCTAAGGAATTAATATAGTGTCAAGCTAAAATGTTGGATACTAGGATTAGAGCTGAGGAATACAATAGTATTAGAATCAATGTTTTAATCCGAGGAAATTGGTCCAATTAATACTATTTAGTTCAAATAGTTGAGTCTTAGCTTACCATTCTATAATTAAACTTAAATTATATATGGTACTATGCCGCTCCTGATATCTGATCATG